>BSYO01000023.1:9986384-10709557 GCA_033239525.1 Nepenthes gracilis | reverse complement strand
TCATCGGCTGTTTGGTGCTCATCTTGCCCACGGAACATGGCGGAAGCCGGCAAGTAAGCGGCCATGGCGTGGGTGTGACACACATCATGTTCTTGGCATCCACATCATTATATTGCATAGCTGGAATTTTTAAATTTGTTGTAAGACAATTTGATATTTGTGTTGAAATCAATTTGATAGTTGTGTTAAATTTTTGCCTATTAAAGTATATAAATTAAATATAAAATTATATACTTTTTATGGTAATTATTTGTTATTAAATATAATATTTAATGATAAATTTTAAATTATTTTGACACTAACAAATATTCTTTAGTGACAAAATTATTTTGTCACTAAAGAATTTCTTTAGTGACAAAATAAAAATTTGTCACTAAAGAATTTCTTTAGTGACAAAATAAAAATTTGTCACTAAAGAATTTCTTTAGTGACAAAATAAAAATTTGTCACTAAAGGTTTTGTGACAAATCTTTAGTGACAAATTTATAATCTTTAGTGACAAATTATTTTGTCACTAAAGATTATTATTGTTGTAGTGAATACTCATATATATTGGTTGATATTTTATATATTATTGGCTGATATTTTATTTCATGGATCAGACACGGGAAGACCGGAAGAATTTCTATCCCATGAGGAACAATGGAAGAATTTTTCTAACCCTTCGATGAGCTGGGCTGGATTGAAAGTTCCATCACTTTTGCTAAGGCTTACCGGCGGCTTTGCCAACATATCCCGCTCCTGATCTTTCCTATCAAAGGAATCAGCTGCCCAAGCGGATAGCACTTGGGGATAAAAGCTTGGAGCATTCAAATCTTTGACGCACAGGGCAACTTCTTTCTCATCCTTGGCACTGGAAACACAGTTATACCATTTAGTAGTGAAACAAAATAGACAATATTCAGTTTCCATAACTGGGCAAAAAGAAAAAGGAGCTGGTTAATGGGTCTGATAGATCTTGAGCAAATTTTGTTGTCTGATAGAGCCTGTACAATACATTTATATCATTTTATGATAAATCAGCTGATATTTGCCTTAGTCCGATACATTAGTTTTGGCACAAAATTCAGGTGTCCGATACATATCATCAGATATGGCCACGATCGATATCGATACTAATATTTTTATCAATAATAGGAGAACAATAGACACAAGTCAGCAGTGTGAAAAGTCAAGGCGCAGTGTGTGCTGGCAATGGCAAAATTTGCATTAAGTGCAAGGGATCAACATCCTGATTATGCAATTTCCATCACATGGCAAGGAAGTATTTGTGTGTGTATTGAAATCAAAACAAGCGACACCTATTATGTGTAGGAAAAATGGCGTCATATAACCTCAATCCCACACACACAATAATGAACGGGAGGAGGAAGAATAGAAAAACACCAAAATTTATATGAAAAATCCTTTACAAATCGAAGGGAAAAATCACTGGACGTTTCGTCCACAACAAATTTTCACTATATTTTCTCATTCCAAAGAAAAAATTATCTTTATTATTAAATTTATGCAAAGTTTTTTTAATCTTATTTTTTAAAATATATTGCATATAATAATATCATAAACCATGTTGGAATTTTAGTTTGTAATTTTACAAATATGCAAGAATTACCATTGTTAAGATCCAACAAAAATCAGTGTTTGAAATATATGCATGCAAAGTTTAAATATCCTATATATAAAATTAAATTATATATGAGTATTTAAAATAATAAATATTCATAAAATTAAAAAAGAACAACAATAAGAGAGGAGGGGGTTTTGGTATACTTATCTTATACTTGAAATTACCAAATATTTCTTAAATCTCACTTAAATTTTCATTCGCTTTTCCTCCCCTCATTTTATCTCTCTTTTCTCTAGATTTCATATAAAATTACTGAAATCCGTCAAAATAGACCTTACATAAAAAATTGGCAAATATACGCTTATCGTGCATATGTCAGTGCTAAGACAAAAACTCATATGATACACGAGCATTTATTGGGCGCATATATTCTGTCACAAATACGCATGTGTATCTCTCGAATACATATTTGGCATGATCATATAGGCTTCAGCTTCAGTAGCCGAGCCAAGCCGGAGAGTTGAGCCAAGAGCCTGCTTCTTCAAGCTGAATCTGAGCCGATTGCTACTTCTCTTCTCTTCGTATTCCTCGACCCTTTATCTCCTTCTACCGTTTAATTCAACTGATTACTGAAATATTAGTGGTCCATTTAGTGATAATAACTCTCACATTAACGCACTTATCAATTCTCGGCCGATTTGTGAACGTAACGCACGATTGTGACATTTGATAATTTTGCCTATAAATCAAACATTCTTGCTTTATCCCTGGTACCGAACTCAAGCAATACACCATCTAGAAGAGTGAGGCGTATCTATAAGCTCAAAGTCGGCCCGGATATCATATCCTGAAAAACAGAGCAAGTAAATGGCGGAAGGTATCAAACTTATTTCTTTATTCCGCTTTCGTGGTTGTTTAAGCCACATTATTTGCTAACATTTGGTATCAAAGCGAGGCATCGCCTTTGCCTTTGTCGTTTGTTGATTTTCGATTTTCATCCGAAACTTGAAAATCTTAAAATCTCCATTTTTTTATGATTCGGTAAAAACGAGCACTGGAAATCGTTGGGAAATTAAATTTTTGAAATTTTCATATGTTTTTCATCAATTTTGGTGTTCATATGGTGCTGTTTCAATCGGGTCTGTAAAACAGGTCGAATAGGGCGTTGTCGGATTCGGGGGAAACCGACGAGGGAAGAAGACGACCTGAACGGCGTCGTTTACTGTTGGTACAGTTATAAACGTCGTCGTTTTGTCTTCGATTTTGTGTATCCTGAACGACGTCGTTTCGTGGGATCGTATTCGGTTTTTAAATAACGTCATTCTGCTACAGTATTTTTAATTAAAAAAAAAGAATAAACGCGGTTTTGGACTTGGGCCGTTTTCGTTCGCGGCCCAAACCCAAAGTTCGCGTTCGACGTCCGCCCGCATAAATCTGCGGCCTAGTTTTCGTACGCGGCCCAACGCTTCTGGCCCATCATTGTAGTACTGCGGAATTTCAAAATGCGGCTTGAAGAAGCAGTGGCTGGGATTCCAATGCGGGTCGTGGGGACGACGCCGTTTCACTGCTATGCTGAACTCTCGTTTGGCATTCATTTGGACATTTAAATGTATTTTATACATTTAAAACGTATATATATAATATATATATATGTGTGTGTATATATATATATATATATATTATTATATATAAAGAATAAAATATAATATTCAGAATATAATTGTATATATGTGTATATAATGTCTAGTAATTAAAATAATTTAATTAAATGAGGATTGGCCACAGCGTCCTTAATTAATAAAATTATTTTTTATTGTCACGTGTGGTATAAAGATATTAATTGTGGATAATTATTTTTGATATAATAAAATTTATCCAACATAAAATTTTACTATATTAAATTAATTAATCAGGATAAAATATTAAATTATTTTTCTTAATTTGTCCAAAGGGATTAAGAATTGGAATATAATTTGATAATTTTATCATAAAATTTGACATGAATCTACTTGAATTAAAATTTATTTGGCCCACAGGCAATTTTTTGTCAGTTAATTTATGATGTATGCTTTACATTGGTAAAATATAATTCTGTAATTTATTAGCCTCATTTATTGGGTGTTAAGTATGTATTTATTTTTATACAATTATTCAATCAGTTAATCTTTCCAACATAAGATGTGAAATTTTCAAACTAAAAGGTAATAACTATAAGGTGGGAAAGGAGAAAATCTTCTTCACTTAGAGTGGATGTATATAGATTATGTTATCCGAAAGGATGAGCCTTTCTTTGCTGCTCTGACAAGGCGCTCGATTGATGTAACTCTTTTATGAGCGGCTGGGAGGCCTGTCGCCTCAATTTGATGTTCATAAAGACTAAAATTTCTACTGGTATTCGTAGTTCTATCGACCAGTATAATAAAGTACGAAATTTACTGAAGGCTATTGATGAGCAGTTTGAGATTTCAGATAAAGCACTTATTAGCACACGATAATGAAGTTTTTCATCTATGAGGCTCACTAGTATTAAGGGTGTGCGTGAGCGCATAATGCGATGAGGATGTGCAGCTCGATTAAAAAATTTAGAAGTGAAAATATCGAATCTTTTACGGTGTATTATATTTTAAACATCTTTCACCATAATATGGGCGTTTTAAAATCTCTTACAATCGCATAAAGATAAATGGTGATCAATGAACTCATGACCATCGTGTTCGAGAAGGAAGGAAGGCTCGCTGATGGAGCAAAGTGAGAGCGTTTACATACTCAAAGAAGGAAAGTTCCAGACACAAGCCAAAAAGAATGGAAAAGGTAAAATACATCCTCAATCGGCGTCGAGAAGGAGTCCAGTCTTTTACGTAAAAAAAGAAAGGACACGTTAAGAATGATTGTATCAAGTATCAGAATTGACTTGAAAAGAAAAGTAATCCATTCTCTTTTGTATGTTATAAATCTAATATGGTTAATATTACATATAACATATTGTGGATTGATTCTGGTTCTACAATTCATATTTTAAATTCTTTACAGGGCTTGCAAAACCTAAGAAAACCAATGGGTAGTGAACAAAGCATCGTCTCCGGAAACAAGATGAGTTCACATATGGAGGCCATTGGAACATGCAGCTTAGTTTTGAGTAGTGATTTTATTTTGACATTAGAAAAGACCTTTTATATATCAAATTTCTCTAAAAATTTAATTTCTGTTTTAAAATTTGTGCATTATAGATATTCTATTACATTTTCAGACTCATTTTTCAGTTTATATTATAAGTTTGATATTATTGGGAATAGTATACTATCTGATGATTTTTATTGCTTAAATTTATAAAATAATACCTCTTTCAATACTGTCATACTGATATTAGAATTAAGCGATGTGTTATGAATGAATATTCCTCTATGTTGTGGTATAGGAGATTAGGTCATATCTTCATTGATAGAATCAAAAGATTGATAAATGATGGAGTCTTAGCATTCTAGATTTTTCTTAATTTTGAGATTTATATGGGTAG
The DNA here is from genome assembly GCA_033239525.1 of Nepenthes gracilis. Classification (NCBI taxonomy): domain Eukaryota; kingdom Viridiplantae; phylum Streptophyta; class Magnoliopsida; order Caryophyllales; family Nepenthaceae; genus Nepenthes; species Nepenthes gracilis. Next base: position 10,704,476 of record BSYO01000023.1, on the reverse strand, counting down.
TATTAAAGGAAAAGCGACCAAATAAGAGTAAGAAAAATGTCGATAGGAGTTGGACGTATTAAAAATCATACATCTTGATATTTGTAGTCACGATATTGTTTATATATTATCGAAAATATTTCATCACATTTATTGATGATTTCTCACGATATATGTATCTCTACTTGCTTTATAATAAGAATGAAGCCTTGGATACTTTTAAATTATTTAAAGTAGAAGTAGACAAATAATGTAGAAAATAAATCAAAATTGTGAGATCAGATAGAGGTAAAGAATATTATGGTAGATATACTGAAGATGGACAAATACCTTATCCATTTGTAAGGTTTCTTCAAGAAAATAGGATTGTTGCCCAATATACTATGCCTAGTTCTCCGGACTAAAATGGTGTAACAGAAAGAAGAAATCGAATATTATTGGATATGGTGAGGAGTATGCTTAGTAACTCTAAATTTTCAAAATCCTTGTGGAGTGAAACTCTTGAAACGGTTGTATATATATTAAATCGGGTCCCAATAAAAGTTGTTCTAAAAAACTCCTTTTGAGTTATGGAAAGGTTAAAAACCAAGATTATAACATATACGCGTATGGGGATGTCCATCTGAAGTAAGAGTTTATAATCCACATGAGAAAAAGTTGGATCCAAGTATTATTAGTGTACATTTCATTGGATATGCTGAACGGTCCAAGGGATATAGATTTTACTGTCCATCTCACACCACTAGGATTGTAGAATCAAGAAATGTAAAATTTTTTAAGAATGACTTAATAAGTGGGAGAAAATGATCAAGAAATTTGATTTCTAGTAATGATCATTTGGTTTCTCAACCTCTATTTAAAATGATAGGTTGATTGTTGTACATAACACCTCGAGATCGATTTGGTGTTGAGCAAACCAATCAATATCATTCCATAAAATCTGCCGATCCTATACAGTTGACCATAAAATTTAGGATTTATACGAAATAGTTATACAACATATTCCTATTGAGGATGACCACCATGACATTGAGAAGGTCTTCTAGAATGAGAAAGTCGGCAATTCACGAGTGATTATATTGTGTATCACGAGAAGTCGGGCTTCTGATATAGGAGTCAAAAATGATCCTAAAATATTTTCACAAGCTATGAGTTATAATGAGTCACAATTATGGTACAATACCATAAAAGAATAGATGAATTCCATGAGTAGTAATGGAGTCTGAAATCTTATTGAATTGCCTAAAGGTGTAAAAACTATAGGGTGTAAATAGATTTTTAAAATAAAGAAAGACTCATTGGGTAATATCGAAAGACATAAAACAAGACTCATTATTAAGAGATATACTCAAAAAGAGGGAATTGATTACATGGAGCCTTTTCTAGGTATCTAAAAAGGATTACTGATAATTTTTAGTATTGGTTACTTATTTTGATATAAAATTACGACAAATGGATGTAAAAATAGTATTTTTTAAATGGTGATCTAGAGGAAAATGTTTACATAAAACAATCAGAAGGATTCTCCTTAAGTGACGGTAAGCAATTGGTATGCAAACTAAAGAAGTCCATATATTGATTAAAACTAGCATCCCGTCAATGGTATTTAAAATTTGTTGAAATTATCTTTTCATTTGGTTTTGAAGATAATATTTTGGATCAATGTATATACCAGAAGGTCAGTAGTGGGAGTAAGATTTATTTTCTTATTTTGTATGTGGACGATATTTTACTTGCATCCGATGATAAAAGGTTGTTGTATGAGGTGAAATAATTTTGTCATGAACACGAGGCAAAAGAGTCGATTTCTAAAATCAATTCCAGAATAATTTTGAACAATTAATCTTAAGTCCCAAAATTCGGGTGTAAACCAAAATATAAACTCAACAAATTTAAAATCCTCAAGGGACCTCATCGAACAATAGTCAAAGCCAAAATAAATACGGCCTCTTTCTACAATCATCATAAGCAGGAGATAATAATCCAACCCAAAATCATGTCAAGATAACAAAATATTCAACTATTTACGAACATATAACAATAAGCGCTATAACTGACCGATTCCATAATCCAAAAATACATCAAATATCAATATGAATCATAACAAAACCAGAACTCACCAAATCGGACGAATATCGGCCGATCATGTCTCGAACATCCATCTCGTGCATCCAAACCTTCTACTCTGAAGGACAAAAAAAAAAATGGCCTAATGCGACAAAGTATCGTATTTAGTCAAAAAGAAGTCGATAAATCGGAGGAATGTCAAATGGGTGAAAATCCAATCAAATTTTAAGATAAATCCAAATCGGCCGACAAGACAAATCCAACCGAAATCAAGATCCAATTTGAAAATTGATGGTAGTCATCTTTCAAATCGAATATCAGTCCAAACAAATATCCAAATTTCCAAAATAGTCCTCGTCGGAATGGCATTATATATATATAAATATATATAATCAAAACCGTGATGATCAGAACCAATTCAAAACGGTGTCGATCCAAGTCCAAATCCGAGTCCAGTCCGAGTCCAAGTCCAAATCCAATGCCCGATCGCTTGTGATGCGAGGGGCGAATCCGATAATGGATGATTAATACAACGCAGATCTGAAAGAGCGCGCGATAGATATTCAAAGGTGGGATCAAAACATATAATCAAAATCGTTTATCACGAGACATACGCCCCCGATTATAGGCAAAATCGGTGAAACTCAAATCAAGTCCAAAATCCATATCCAAATCAAAGTCCGATTCCAATCAATGCAAAAATACAAATTATGCACCAAAGTTGGGTTCTCATTATTTAAAACTAGCTTGAGGAAAGGTTACACATAATCCCGAACCTTAGGCCAAAATCCATGTACTGTGTACCCATAGATAAGGTTCTTTTCTTTATGTTTCACCCGCGACTTTTTGGGTCGTTCTCAGTTTGTCAGGATATCTTGGGACGTCCGAATATATTAAAGGTCAAGTCAAAGTATCCAGATGGGAAGATCGCTCTTTCAGCTTTCATAGGCGGTGAAGGGATTTCCGAATAATGAGATAATCTCATTTTGTTCGGGAGTGGAGAATCCCAAATAATCCAAATCCAAACGTAGTGACCGCTGACCGACGCGTGCATGACGGATCGCATGGCCCGTCTGAAACCCAGTATGCGTTTTATATAAATACATTAATATAAAAATATACGGTGTCAATAAATCTTGGACTTTTGAGAAAATTCTTAAATTTCCAAAATCATAAAACCCAATCCAATAATTCCAAAAATCCATTAATTAACTACATGCATGTCCAGAATAAATAAATCGAGCGAATAAAATACATGTATGTTAGTAAAAATCAGCTTGATGTCCAAAATATGGAGAAATTAAATCGGCCAAAGAGGGGTTTAGAAGAATCTTGCCGGGCCTCATATCTTCTGCAGATCTCGAAGAAAGGATGTCCTGAAGTGCGGCGAAACGGCCCTTTCTCTCTCCGCTGTGCGCGCTGCCGCACCACTGCCCGCGCTCCCCCTTCCTGCGCAGCTCCTGCTGCAAGCCGCCGCCACCACGGCCGTCGCCGGTCACCGGCGAACCACCATCGGTCACCGTCGTCACCGCTGCTCAACCGTCCTCTCCGAGAGCCATTCTCTCTCTCCTCTTCGCGATTTCTCTTCGCGTACGGGCCTCCGCCGGCCGCCGCCGGCTGCTCCGCTGCCGCCGATCGACCACCGCACCACCTCACGTCGCCGTCGCCGGCCTCCTCCGCCTCAGCCGGCCACCGTCGACGCCGTTCACCTGCGACGCCGCCGCCGTCTTCCTCTTCCTCGTGCGATTTCCGTTCGCAACACCACCGACCAAATCACCGCACCCACCGAGGACCACCACCGGCGCCGCCGACCACCACCGGCACCATGCCGACCTCGCCGCACGCCGCCGTTGCCACCGACGGCCGTCTGCCTCCTCTCTTCTCCCTCCTTCACCGACGAAACCCTAAACCCATTTTCTTTCTGTCTCCCCGAATTCCTTCTCCCTTTTTCTCTTCTATTTTCTTTTTTTTTTTTTTTTTCTTTCCATCCTTATCTCCAACTTTTCGCTTTTCCAATTATATATATATAATAATATTATTATATATATATATATATATATATATATATTATATATATGTATTCCATTTTAATTTTCTTTTATTTCAAAATCCAAATCGATATTCGGACGACAAATGCAGGCGCATGCAAGTCGCCAGTCAACCGATACAAATATCTCCAAAGATTTTGATATTTAATAAATTTTATTACGTCCAATTTTTCAAAATTATAATTAATATTAAATTAATCAGAATAAAGATCCAGGGATATTACAAATTTTTCTGCGATAAATTTAAAATGAAAGATATGGGTGATACATCTTATATCATTGGCGTTAAGATATCATCGAGGACAGAGGGCGTTGTGTTTTGGGTTTGTCTTAAAAGATCTATGTCAATAAAGTTTCGGAGATTTGAATGAAAGATTGTTATTTAAGTGTAAGCGCGTTATGAATGATGATAGAACAATTTGAGCCAATGCCCAAAAATAATTTAGAATGGAAACAGATCGAAAATATTTAAGTATCTTTGTTGTTGGAAGTTTGATGTATCTTTCGGGTATGACGTGGCCTGCATGCGATTTGCGGTTAGAATGTTGGAAAGATTTGAGTAATGCAGGTATAGAACATTTTGAAAAGGCTAAGAGAAAATCATGGGGTATCTTCAAGGTATCAAATCTTCATCTTACATATAGACGGATCGATGATTTGGAAGTATTAAGTCTCTCGATTGACTTTTCAGAGATGTGTTGATTCACGTAAATCAACATCCGATTCACAATATTTTGTTTGCGGTGGAAATTTGTATCTGGCGGAGTCAAACAACTTTGATTCTTCTTCCATTATGGAAGTCGAGTTAGATTCTTGTTTCGCTTTACTGAAAGCATGGTGTATGGATGAGAAATTTTATAACTAGGCTTAGAGTGGTTGATTCCATCTTAAGACTATTAAAGATATTTTGCGATAATTCAATTGCTATTTTTCTGGCTAAAAATAATAAAAGTAACAGTCGAATTGAACACATCGACATTCAATTTTTAACCATAAATGAGCGCATTAAAGGAAAGGAAATTGTTATTGAACATATTAGCACTAAATTGATAATTGCTGATCTTTTGACAAAAGGTATGCCACCATTGAGGTTCAAGAATTTTGTAACAAAAATGGGACTAAGTTTTATTTTGTAACTTTCATTGTATGGATAATGATATTTAATGAAATTTCTATTTATCTATTGTGATATTTCTCAAAATTGTGTACACATTGATTGATTTGATAATGTCATTAATTGTTGGACAAAAAATAAATATATGGTTTATTCATAAAGTAATATTATCGGATACAAACATGACTTGAGAAATGTAATATATTGTAATATATGGAAGATATTACTCATTATTAGAGAATTTATCGCCATGATTCATATATTTATTTCTTAAGTTTGAGAACTGATGAGTTTGGTTATCATATCAAATAAAATATGGACCAAGTGGGAGAATATAGGCTTCAACTTCAGTAGCTGAGCCAAGCAGAAGAGCTGAGCCAAGAGCTAGCTTCTTCAAGCCGAACCCAAGCCGTTTACGAGCCGATTGCTGCTTCTCTTCTCTTCGTCTTCCTCGACCCTTTATCTCCTTCTACGGTTTAATTCAACTGATTGCTGAAGTATTAGTGGTCCATTTAGTGATGATAACTCTCCCATTAACGCACTTATTAATTCTTGGCCAGTTTGTGAACGTAACGTACGATTGTGGCATTTGATGGTTGTGCCTATAAATCAAGCGTTCTAACTTTATCCCTGACACCTAACTCAAGCAATACACCATTTAGAAGAGTGAGACGTGTCCAAAAGCTCAAAGTCGGCCCGGATCTCATATCCCGAAAAACAGAGTAAGCAAATGGCGGGAGGTATCAAACTCGATTCTTTATTCCGCTTTCGTGATTGTTTAAGCCACATTGTTTGCTAACTGATCAATCTATCTAAAATATGCAAAAATGCCTCAGAGTCACTTTCATGCACATCTTCACTGTTCAAAATATGTATGTGTGCACGTTAGGCACCAATGAGACGTCACTTAGTGTGATATACCCCGGCCACAAACATGTACACGGGTCTTTTAAGTGTATGTTAGGCGTGGTTAATTTATCTAAATTATGTACGAGTGCTCTAAAGTTATTTTCAGACACATCCTTTTTGTCCAAACATATATGTGTGCGAGTTAGGCACAAATCAGGCGTCATCTATTATGGTATAACTCAATTATGAACACACATATGCATTTCTTAGGCGTATATCAGGTATAACCATTTAGCCTAAAATATACACGAATGGTCCAAGGTAATATTTTAGGCATATCCTCACCGTTTAAAATATACATGTGTGCACATTAGATGTTGATTAGATATCTCTTAGTTTGATATAACTTAATCAAAATATTAATTTTGATCAAAAACCTCATTTGATGTTGATTTATTTATTAATTTAATTTAATTAATTATTATTTAAAAATATATTTAAAATCCTTATCTTAGAAAATATATAATCATCATTACCAGAAAAATGGATTTTTTAAATGAAATTTAATATAATAAAAGAGTCGATATAATTATTATTAATCCGTAAAAGTTAATTATATTTGAGGTAAATAATTTATCATGATATAATTAAATTAATAATTATAAGTTTTATTTATGCTATTATATATTTAAATTTGCGTAATGTCTGTTTTTATTAATAGGATCCTCATATATTTAAAATTTATTGCAAATGTTTTAAAAATAATAGCCATGTTTAAAATGTTTAATAAATTAATTAACTTTCAAATTAATTTTAATTAAAGGTTAATAATTTACTAGTAACACGTGTGATTTAATTTATCATATTTTTTATTTCCAATTGCCAGGAGCAGGTGGAAAATGGAAACAACGGTCATCACCTGCCGTGTCAAAGTGTGTCTTTTGCGACCAAATAATTCTTCAAGTTCAAACGTTCAAACGAAACATCGTTCCTCCTTCCTCATCGATGTCAAGCTCGTTCTCTCGCTCCTCCATTGTTCCTCGGATGATAATTGTTTCGATCGGCTAAAGATAGCTCAAAGATCAGGTCTCTGGAGAAAGAGAGGTGGACAGAGGGAGAAAGATGCCGGCCATGGACAGCTTGATAGGACTAGTGAATAGAATTCAAAGAGCTTGTACCGTCCTTGGGGACTATGGCGGCGACGACAACAACGCATTCTCTTCTCTTTGGGAAGCTCTTCCTACCATAGCCGTCGTCGGCGGCCAGGTGCCGGTTGCTCTAGCTCTCTCTTGTTTTTTTTTTCTCCCTCATCTGAACAGTTGATAATTGAATAAGTTTGTTGTGTTTCTGTGGTTGATTGTTTGCAGAGTTCTGGAAAGTCTTCAGTTCTAGAGAGTATAGTTGGTCGAGACTTCCTTCCTAGAGGATCTGGTTAGGGTTATTTGTCGTTTTTTTTTTATTATTTTTCGTTTAGTTAATAACTAGTATTTTAATGTTTTCCCGTTTTGGAAGTGTTTTTCTAACTTGCGTTTGGAATTTGTTTTCAGGAATTGTTACGAGACGGCCGTTGGTTTTGCAACTGCACAAAACAGAGGAAGGGACACCGGATTATGCGGAGTTTCTTCACTTGCCCACCCGTCGTTTTACTGATTTCTGTGAGTAACCCAAGCCTATATGTTGCTTTGGAAATGGTTATCTGCTTATCACGATTGGTGACGATTTTGCCACAAAAGCCAACATGATATCCTTTGGCGTGTGTTTGTTCTGTTTACTAGTGTCCGGGTTCTACTATGTACTACTTTTACTCTAGTTGTTTTTCCTCTGTAGGTGTTGATAATTATATCGATAAGTATATAACAATTTGAATTCGCTTCAATCCGGAAAAAGGATTTTCGTTTGCTGGTTATTGTTTATTTGGGCTTTAATTAGTTGGGAGCTGTACTTGTATCTTGCATTTGTGTAGTTGCTGGGATTGATATTTAGTGGATGGATTGGTGCTATGCAGAATCAACCCACTGGAATTTTTTAATCTTCTTCTTTGGATTATTATGGTTCTCGACCTTCTCCTGCGGGGATACAGGCTATGTCACTTCCATTTGCATGTGTACATTGTGCTAACAGTCGGCATCATCTTACATGTTCAACGCTCTTTCTCTTACCGATGTGTGGTGTTGTGTTGTGTTGCTTGTGTCAACAACTCAACATATAATAGATTGGTTACAACCTTTTCGCTGTTTCTGCATACAAATGCTTATCCAAGCATTGACGTAGATCCAATTTCCCCCAACGGAAAAAAGGGGATTGAAATTTTATTGTTCATCGAATGCCCAGGCATTTATGCTTTGTGTACTGGAAGTACAATTAGACAATGTTGTTTTAGTTCTTCCACTATCCTGTTATGTCGTCAAGGCCTTCTGTTGCAACAGGGTCTTTCAGCTATGATCTCTTTCTTTTAAAATGGAAGTTCTTGGACTTCGACATTCTCAACATCTTCACTACTTGACCTTCTCATTTCCGCCAAATTAGTCCCCGAAAATTGATGGTTATGTCCCATGAATATGAATGAAAATATTAATATTAGTATTGATATTTGTCACAACTAAATCAGTATTAGATAACACGTATCGATGTCAAATATATTGAAAGTTTTTTTTTTTAGAATCGTATTTTAACAAAAAAAATCGGCCGATGTATCCACTAAATATTGGATATGTTGGCCTATATTTTGAATAGTGTCGATATATTGTAATATATAACTGTTAGGCAATATATCACAATTTTGTTGCAATATTGAGAAATATTAGTATCGGGGGGCCAATATCAATACATATTGATCGATATTTTTATTTATGCCCATGAATTGTACAACTAATTTATACAAGCTGCTAAATGAAGCATGCGAATCTTAATATCACTTGGCCTTATTGTGCTCCTAACTGGCGGTGAATATTTTTATGTTGTGGAACTTATAATGGGCTTTGGTGTATCACAAAGGTTTATTCACTTTCTTTATCTTCCCGATTGTGGATATGGTAAAGTAGATGTGCCTGTATCATCTTGTATTAGCCATGGAGGGGTAGTCGATTAGTCATCCTGTGCATCTTCATTCCGGTTTGTGAGACATTTTAAGGGACTCCATAATCGACAATGGCAAGAATTAATGAAATTTCAGCCTTTTGGATTGGCTTGTTTGTTAGTCATGATGGTTAGGTGACTCCGATGCGATAGTAGTTGGGTAGTCGGATTGAACCTTGAGGTGATGATAGTAAGACTTTGAGTTCAGTAGAGGTGACAAGAATGATGGTCAAGAGGTGGTGGTGGTGGTGGTGGTGAAGGTTGGGTCACAGGGATGGTGGTTTGTGGTGTTGATGGTGGTGGCACCTTGGGGGTTAAAGGTGGTGGTTTAAGAGGTTGTGGGAACAACGAAGTGGCATTTGGTTAGTGATGGTAGTGGTGTGCAGGACCGTCCATGGTTGGGTGGAAGGTCAATGGTGTCCTTGTAGTGGATTGTTTGTGATAGTTGTCTGGTGTCCTTGTTCTTTTGTTATTAGTTGATAAAACAAATTCCTATAATGTACTAATAAAACAATATAATTTCTACCTTTGTAATTATATTACATACTCCCTGGGAGGAGTGAGGTGGTTGTGGTGGTTATGATGTTGATGATTACAATCTGGATGACTGATGGATGAAACTCGATTGTACTAAACGGGGTATCAAAAGGCAGGTAGTCAGTACCATTCCTCATCAGTCAGGATTGGAATTAGTTACCCTCAATATATTCTTGGAATGAAAATCATCCTTACTGATTTTGATTATCTAGTGTAATTCCGAAGGATCCTTGGTGCTATAAATATAACAAAAAATTATATTTACTGCTTTTTAAAATAGGCATTCTTTATTGCACAATTGCAATTCACAAAGCAGTGACTGCCTTAAATGGAACAATATCTTTGCAAAATAGCACATCCATCACCATTTTTAATTCAACAAACCAAATGCCCATAATGATGTGTAGATTTACAATACTTCCCATGTACAGAATCAAATGTTATAATAGTTTTAAAGAGCCCTTGGTCTAAACACCTGCTGCCCTTGGAATGGTTGATGTTGATTGAACAAATGCAATTTTTACTCAAAAATTGGGATATGTGTTAGAACAAGTTCTGCTTCTTGTTTTCCTTCTTTCTTTATCTCACCCTATGTCCTAATATAGTCTACATGGTTTCATGATATACAGATAATGGTCTGCCTTTTTGCTTTTGTAACACTTTTTTTCTATTTTAATATTACTTTTGCATACAATACAAAAAGTATGTACCATCCTTTGTGATTTTTCCTTGAGTTCCTGCCTGCAGCATTAGTTGTAATTGGTTGATATTTTTTTTTTATTTTGTGACATCATCTTATTTTTATTACTAGAGGCTGCCAAACTAATTTTTTTTGTAGAGGTTGCCGAACTAATTTTTTGCAATTCTTCTGTTGTTATAGCCATGGTTCGTAAGGAGATCCAAGAGGAAACTGATAGAGTAACTGGCAAGACAAAACAAATCTCTCCTATTCCTATTCACCTCAGCATTTATTCGCCAAATGGTATGCTATCCTTCTTCTTTCTCTTCGGAGGAACCTATTATTTAGCTGCAGCTAGTTCTGAGTTTTATATTCTCATTTGGTTATTCATTGACATCACCAGGTTTGCATGGATAATGTTTCATTCTGTATTTACCAAGCAAAAAGCATCCACCCCTCTTTGATTTTCTTATTCTTTTGCTTGTTTATCCCCTGTTTTTGTAGGAATAAGAACAATTATAAAAAAGAATTCTGCATTAGTATTACATATGAGCTTATTGGAGAAGTTGTATCTGCCAATCAGATTTTGGCACGTGCATCTCAGTTAGAGAAGATATGCACTTCCCATGCTTTTGAGTGCCTTAAAGAGGCAGATTATAGTATCATATGTGGAACCCCTGAATGCATCTAGGATGTTTGTGTGGTTTATGATGTTTTCATTCCCTTCAATTTTTTTTTGTTGCTTAGCTCACCTAATTAATTTCTTTTAATCTCCATTAAATGAGTCATGTTGTCAGATTCTCTTGAGTGGTAATGCTGAATGATATGAATCTTGATATGTTACTAATGCAATTGTCTTTAACTTCTTCTGACTCTTTCTTGTTTTTTTCCCAGTTGTCAATTTAACCCTAATTGACTTGCCTGGTCTAACGAAGGTGGCTGTTGGTAAGATTTGCACCTTATTATTAGGTTGTGAAAGTTATAGAAGCTTGTCTCTCACCTTTTTCTGGTACTCTATGATAATCTGCAGAGGGGCAGCCTGACAGTGTTGTCCAAGACATTGAAAATATGGTTCGATCCTTTGTTGAGAAGGTAATCTCAAAATATTTCCTCTCTGTCTGTGCCCCCACCGTTGGCTCCTAATGAGAGTATGGTAACCTATTAGTAGTGTGTGGAACATTTCATTGTGGTAGGCTTCTTTCAAATGAATGACTAGATATCACCTTAGCACAACACTGATGTTGTGTCCATTGTGACATGTAGGTTGTGGGTTCAAACTATCAAACAACTGACAGTCTTGTATCAAATATGCTACGATGTTATATGATGTGCATTTTTGTTGATCATTTGGTTGTGTTGTCGCTCCAAAGCTGAAAATTGATATTCAATTTGTTATATACCTTCCCACTAAATAATCTGGTCATCATTCGGTAGAGTCTGGGGCTGTTGATTTGAAGTATTTGTTTCTAATACTATTTTTGCTTGGTAAACATACAAATTCCTTTTGTGGGTTTAGACTTTTTTAGTATCAAATTGATGTTCTTACCCAAGCAAGGCATTTTTGACGTTGCCAATTTGTCAGTTGTGGTTTAGGGAGAGCAAAAGGAGGGTTTCTAGCTGGTAGAGGGTATACTCGAATTTTAGTGATTATAATCTGTTAGTCTCTTGGGTATCCTCTTATAAGATTTAATAATAGTGAGTGATTAATTGAATATCTTTGCTTCATTATTTAATTCCATAGATTAAAATTGTCGATCTTTTAATTAAGGAAATTATGTGAACTTTGACTGTTAAGTTCATGATTTGTAAACCAGACTCTTGATTTGAAAGAATCCATAAACATATTGTTCGAATATAATAGAAAAACAAGAAATATCATAAACTCATACATAAATGCCTCAAATGTCAATCTATTTATGGATGCTGCAAATTTAAGTCATGTTTTTCGCTGGTCTATAATTGGTTCTTGATTAATTTCTATCCCTTTGAAAGGACTAGAGGGCCCCTAATCTCAATTAGTTTAGACCCTGTGAACTTGTAGAAGCAAATATATTAGAATATATAATATACGTAAAGTATATATTATACTAGATATAAAATGAAATAAATATTCACAACTAATTGTACCACCAAAATAAATTTGAACAGTGAAAAAATTAACAAAAATTTTGCTGACCAAAGGAATCATCGATAACTAATAATTATCAAGTAAAACCCTCTGGGTATCTACAGCCAGTAAAAGTAATGTATGTACTAAGAAAGTCAACTTATAATTTGCGTGGTACAGACGTACTAAATATTAGTCAATTTACTTCCGACTTATGACCTCTATCAAGAAACTCCTTGAATTTGCTTGCAACAGTGGAATCGGATACATTATGGTCTTCTTGTCGATCTTGCTTCACTTGTTATAAAATATTCGCATACTATTAGATCCCAATATCTATGTTACCAATGTTTCAACTGAGAACTTACAAACTAGGGCTAATGTGTAAAATAATGGAGAGAAGTTGGGAGAAAAAACCCTGGCAATTAATCTCAAATGTAAGGATTTTGATTTTCTCAATCAAAAGATGGCTAATCATTTTTATCAGAAAGTGCTTTGAGGTTGTAGTCTTTATACACAATTTTTCATTGCAATTAATGAATGAAAGTGAGATATTTATAGATAATGTTAGAAATCAAGTAAAAAACACGCGACTTTTTAGAACATAACACCTCAACTCCTAGGTACCTAATAAGCGCACATCAGGCGCAAAAATTTTAGTAAGAGGTCTGCGCCCAGTGCACATGTGCTATTCAGGTGCACGTCAAGCGTTGGTATTTTGGATAAAATGTACTCATGCATTGCTCAGGCGCATTTGAGGTGTGGATTTTTTGGTTAAATGACGCTTATGTGTAAATTAGGCGCACCTTAAGATGGGCGTTCTAGGTAAATGAAACTTATGTGCTGATCAGGCGCACTTTGGGCATGGATATTTTGGTTAAAATATATTCATGTGTAGATCGGGTATAGGTCAGGTGTGGATATTGAGAGATGGCACATATTCAAACAATAAGCGTGTATCTAGCCTAGGTCTTCATTGATAATTGAGAATCCTTTAGAATACCCATTTATTGAGTTATAGAATATGCCAATATAAAATATTTCTAACACTTTATATCAAAAAGATGTGATATCCGCAAGACATTGCATTTTTGGGACGAATGGAGTTACATATTTTTCTCATTACTATCGTGGTACCACTTATCTGAATCAAGAAATTGACTTCTAGTTGCTCCCTTTGTCCTGTTTCTTCTCTTTTGCTCTATATCCATACCACCATCTATCTGTGAAATACAAAACATACTAAAAGGCTTCCAAGGGATCATTTTACCTAGTAGTTTAGATGGCTTCATCTTGGTGGGCATATAATTCTGACGTCCTGGTCCAACTGTGGCCAAAGTTTATTCTGGTTTCGTCCATTTCTTACTGCTATGTTGGTGTACGCTAATCCAATTCAGTGTCTCCTTTATAATGTTCAAGTAGTGTATTTTCCATAGCTGTTGTATTGAACATGGTCTAGCTCTTGAATTTTTCTGAGGTTGATTGAACTGTTACCTTCTAGAAAATAAATTATTGCTAATCTTTTGATGCTAATGGTCAATTCATTTGGTCCTTTGTAGCCAAATTGCATTATACTAGCAATATCTCCAGCCAATCAAGATATAGCAACATCTGATGCTATCAAACTTGCTAGGGAAGTGGATCCTTCAGGTACTATACATTTAACAGCTGCGTGCACTAGCATTTTTTTTTATTCGTGATCACACACACATATAATATTATGTGAATATGTTTGATAGCACTGTGTCATTTCATTATATTTCTTCTCTTATGCTAAAGAAATTAGCGTTGTAATTTCCCAGGTGAATCAACATTTGGCGTGCTGACCAAGCTAGATCTAATGGATAAAGGAACAAATGCACTGGATGTATGTCCCTCTTTAATCTACACTTATTTTTTGTTGGCTTAAAATAGAAAAAGGAACAAAACAAACACCTCTTTTTCACGATTTAAGTCTAATATTTGGTGGCACCTCATATTCGGTGTGTGATGGTGTCAACAGTGTCCAGCTGTCCACATAAAACAGTCCTTGTGGAAATTGTCAGCGCATGTTTCCTTATTCTGGTATTTTTTGAGTCACCAACACATTTTTGTTTCTCATAATGAATGCCACAAAAGCATACTGTTCAAGTAATATTGCCAAGATCATCTCTGGAATCCTTATGGTTATGAGTCTTCTGAAGCTATTATCTTGTGTCCTGGAAGGTTCTTGAAGGAAGGGCGTACAAACTGCAGCATCCTTGGGTTGGGGTAGTGAACCGCTCACAGGCAGACATTAATAAAAATATTGATATGATTGCTGCAAGGCGCAATGAACGGGAGTACTTTGCCACTAGTCCTGATTATGCACACTTAGCGAGTAAAATGGGATCAGAGTATCTGGCTGAACTACTTTCAAAGGTATAATATCTGGCTTTTTCCACATTTGGAATAATAATTACTTATTGGTTCACTCAGTAATTCATAAAGTTCAACGAATTTTTGTTTGGTTGTGTGATCTTGCTCTCAGCACCTGGAGTCTGTAATTAGGGCCCGGATACCGAGTATCACGTCATTGATAAACAAGAACATTGATGAACTAGAAGCAGAGCTGGACAGGATTGGCAGACCTGTTGCTGTGGATGCTGGTGTAAGTAGTTTTACTAAATAAGTCAAAAGTTAGCACCCCATGCATTTTGTATTATTCATAAGTTACTCTTCAGGCCCAGTTATATACTATCTTGGAACTCTGCCGTGCGTTTGATCGAATATTTAAGGAGCATCTGGATGGAGGGTGAGCTTCTAAAACTTTCCCCTCTTTCTTCATATCACGGAAAAATGAGCTATAGAAAAGATTTTGAGCCAGTTTACCTGTAGAAAATTTTCCATTTTCTAGAGAAAAATTCAGAAAAACAAAACAAGCATAAAAGATGTTTGCTAATTGAGGTAAACCCCTTAAAAAAAGTTGAAAAATCAAGTCTTCAGTATTTCAAGTGTGTGTGTTTTTGGAAGCTACTTTTTGTAGTTATGACACTCTCCACTTACAAAGATGATGAACATTTCATTTATGTGAATTACTGTGATGGTTCCATAAAAGGCCCCCCCTCCCTTTTTTTCCCCATCTTACTGCAGCACGTGAAACAGCTCAGAAAGTCAAAAAAAAATGCCTCTCCTCTCTCTTCCTCTTTCTCTCTTATTGTAACCCCCATACACACACTCTCTCTTTTTGTTGCATCTGAAGCCAGCTTCAGTTAACGCTTTTCTTTTTTTGCAGTGTCCAAAATCTCCCCCTCTCTAATGTTGCCCCTAAGACCAAAAATAAATTTAACAATTTGATTTTGAATTAACTCGTCTTGGCATTCTTGCATTTGGTTCTATAGTATGGGTTATCAGATGTACTTGAGAAGTGAAAATGTCCCATTATTACTGATTAGAAGAAGAAAAGTGGATGAAATTGGTGTTGGAACGATGATGATGACAGCCAAGAAGGTGCAGTGGCGTTGTGGGAGATTTTTCTTTCCATCTCCTGATGATTGTGTCAGACTTAACTGAGGGGATAAGTCTTGATGACCAGGTGAAACAATAATAGAGAGAGCAAGAGGGGGAGGAGAGAAGAAGTTGAACATAATGATTTAGTAAACACTTTTTTTTTTTTTTTGGATTTTCAATAAAAGGCTTTTCAATTTAAGAATGTGACATGAAAATAAAATTTTTAAGTGAAAATTAGATATTAAAAATAGAAAACTTTTTTTGTGGAATTCTCAAATGTTTACTATTTTAATGGTGTGTTTACTAAAGTTGAATTCTCGAATTTAATTTGCTTTTTGGCCAACTGAAATTTCACTATTAGAGGTTGTTTCACCAAAAAAATGTGTGTATATCCTTTTTCTGCATTTATCTGTGAGAAAGAATTGTCATCCTAAAGCAAGATGACCTTCCATCCATTTACTTTATACTTACAAAGTCATCTGCCAAGATCAGAACATCAAGATCCATCATTCTTAATCTTTGATAAGCCTACCCTCAGCCTGAAACAACTATAGAAGGGATTCTCTAAATATATTGTTCTTCCAATGTCCCAGGGCTAACTTACTGATGCAGACATCTAAACTATACCAAATTAGAATAGATTTACTTTGATTCCCTTTAATTTTATTTTATTTAAAAAATTATGATTTTATTTGATTTTATTATGTTGCGATTTTATTTAATTTGATTTTATTTGATTAAGATTTTATTTTCTTTGATTTGCTTTTATTTGATTAAAATTTTCTTTTCTTTTAGAAATTTAAGTCATATTTAGTTAGGAAATTATATTTATTTTCAACTTAATTTAAAATTCGAATTCTCTATATAAGAACCCTACTTCTATTATATGGATGATGGCATTGATGAATGAATGAATATTTTGATAAATCGAATGCAATTGGCTATTCGTGACTTCCCCCCTCTCCCATTTGGTTTGATCTCTTTTTTGTCTCTACTCTAATTTTTGTTCTTGTCTCTACCCCTCTATTGTTCTTCTCTCTACTTTTCCCCTCCTCTCTACATCAAATTGGTATCAGAGATTAATTCCGTACAACCACACACCATCAGTCTCATCGCCAACTCCTCTAGTCCTTGGCCTTCCACCCCGTCATTACCTTCGACAATAGTCTCATCCCTGTGTCTCCCACCACCACATTGGCGCAAACAGTTTCGCACCTCTGCACCTCATCTCCTTTGTCCTCGTCATCATCTCCTTCATCTGCATCCATTGTTGCCTTCATCACCGTCTCCGTCGCCTTCATCGCCATCGCTATCGTCGTCGCCGTCACTGTTATCATTGCCTGACAAAACAAGTGCCGCCGTCGCCGCCTGAAAGGGAGGGCGTGCGCTGATCATTTGTGTCCCTTCTCTTTCTCCACGTCTATGGGCTTGAAGCCCTAATATAAAAAAAAAAAAGAAAAAGAAAAGAGAGGCAAACCACAAGCCAAGGCAAAAAAAAAAAAAAAAACAGATTGAAAAAAAAAAAGAGCAAAAAAAAGCCAAAAAAGAAAAAAAAGAGAGAGAACAAAAAAAGACAAAAAAAAAAAAAACATTTTTGATTGCACATCTCTAGACCAAACGTCTCTATTCTTTCAGATGACATTGGCAGCTCGGTCCAATTTCGGCTCCCCTCTCACGTGTCTATCAACGTTGGCGGCTGCTTGCACCGCTACTCGGCTTGCGGTTAGAAAGTTCACTGCAGAAGTTTTAACTAACGGGGTCAAGTTCCAGCCACCCGGGAAAAATTGATGCAGACATCTAAACTATACCAAATTAGAAAAAATTTACTTTAATTCCCTTTAATTTTATTTTATTTGAAAGATTGCGATTTTGTTTAATTTTATTATACTGTAATTTTACTTAATTTGATTTTATTTGATTAAGATTTTCTCTTTTTTGATTTGTTTTTATTTGATTAAGATTTTTTTTTCTTTTAAAAATTTAAGTCATATTTAGTCAGGAAGTTATATTTCTTTCCAACTTAATCTAGGATTCGGGTTCTTTATATAAGAACCGTACTTCTATTGTATAGATGATGGCATTGATGAATGAATGAATGTTTTGAGAAATCGAATGCAATTGGCTATTCGCGACTTCCTCCCTCTCCCCGTTGGTTTGATCTCTTTATTATCTCTACCCCTCTAATATTTATTCTTGTCTCTATCTCTTTATTGCTCTTCTCTCTACTTTTCCTCTCCTCCCTACATCACTCACCCACCTATTTGTCATAAAATTTAAACACAAAAGCATCTTCCAAGATATTGATTATCAAGAAATCAACAAAATAACATAATTTCAACCAGAAAAAAAAAAAATCAAAGTCCCAAGCTTTTGACACACTTACCTAAACAATCTGAAACAACTGAAAAATTGAAGGGATGTCTCTAAATACATTATCATTCTTACCTGCTCAGCATCAGTACATCGTCAGATATTTGCTTTTATAGAACCATTCCAGAATGGGTAACAAATTCTTTTGAAGATATTAGGTGGTAAGTCTAGTGATGTCTGCAAGCTTATTCAATTGCTTCCTACTTAAGGAATAGAAGTCCTTCTGTTAGCCAAATTCTAGTCTTTTGGAATAGTTAATTGTTATGGAACCTATCCCCACTTATTCTAGTCTTCAGTGCTAGATAGCCAATTTCTTTGACTTAACAGCAAAATAAAGTGTCTGAGACATCATTCTTAAAAATTCAGCTTGTCAAAGTAGATTTGATTTATTCTGTCACTTTGCTGCAGTTACGAGTTATATTCCCATAATATATGGATTCTCTTTGAGTTTCAGACGTCCTGGAGGTGATAGGATTTATGGTGTTTTTGACAACCAGCTTCCTGCTGCTCTGAGGAAGCTTCCGTTTGATCGACATCTTTCACTACAAAATGTCAGGAAGGTGGTTTCAGAGGCTGATGGTTACCAGCCACATCTCATTGCCCCAGAGCAAGGTTATCGTCGCCTGATTGAAGGGGCATTGAATTATTTCCAGGGCCCTGCTGAGGCTTCAGCTGATGCTGTAAGTAATGGTGATTTTTCTAGCCATCTGATTTTGTTTGTGCTGAAAAATAATCGTGACTTCATCTAAATTTCTTGAAATAATCATCGAATGTAACGTCTGACCAAGATAGCATTGTAGGTTCATTTTGTCTTGAAGGAACTTGTAAGGAAGTCAATGGCTGAAACTCAGGTCAGAATGGGGCCTGTCACCTGTGTGGTAATATTCACTGATGATTGCTCTTTCAATAGGAAATATTTATTTTATGTTTTTGATTGGGTAGGAACTTAAGCGGTTCCCTAGCTTGCAAGTTGAAATTGCTGCAGCTGCAAATGAAGCCCTAGAAAGGTTCCATGAGGAAAGCAAGAAGACAGTCATCAGATTGGTGGACATGGAAGCTTCATACCTGACTGTGGATTTCTTTCGAAGACTTCCTCAGGAAGTGGAGAAAGGTGGGAACCCTGCTGCCTCAACTGCAGATCGATACTCTGAGGGACACTTCAGGCGAATAGGGTCAAATGTTTCCTCTTATATCAATATGGTATCAGAAACACTCAGGAATACGATTCCCAAGGCTATAGTCTATTGCCAAGTGAGAGAAGCTAAACAGTCCTTGCTTAATCATTTCTACACCCAAATTGGCAAGAAAGAGGTACTTTGTCATGTTCTCATCTCTATGTGCCTGCATTTAACTTCTGTTTGGGGCCATCAAATTTTTGACTTGTACCTTGCACAAGGACTGCAAATGGGATCATTATATGTGACATCATAATAGAGTATTCACTTATTTGGATGCAACCTTAGGCTTGATTCCAGATTTATCAACTTTTATGTCGTGGTAGGTTTTGTATGTTAATTTCTAATTAATTCTAGTATGCACAGGCCCTTGAAGTAGAAATTGGATGAAATTGAATTTCACTCAGGAAATTCATTTGTAAAGGAAGTCTTTGCTGCACAAACAGTAAAACTGATCGTGTGTGTGTATATGTATACATATATACATGTCAATAGATGGCTTGATCTCTGTCCTTTATTTTATCTATCAGCTAACACACCTCCTCTACAAAGGGCACCATTTGAGAGGCTGAGAGAAACCCCTAACCCTCAATGGGTTCTCACTACGAGTTTGAGAGATTTAGATAGGGAGTTTGTGAATTTGATAGAAAGATATAGGCATGACATCAGTGTCCCAGCAGTAAGGATTTTGTGTTCCTACTACCTACAGAATGTAGTTGTAGCTGTTGGGAATTCCATCTGCTATGTTTGGTGTGATCCAATAGAAGTTTGTGCCTAGATGGTCTGCCAAACTTTAGAGGAGAAAAGATCGCCTTAATGGAGTCCAGGCTGATTTGGTGAAGAGAAGGAAGACGACGATCTCCAATGCTTGTGTGGTTGAAGCTGATAATCATAACTTGCACCTACAGAATGTAGTCGTAGCTGTTGGGAATTCCATCTGCTATGTTTGGTATGATCCAATAGAAGTTTGTGCCTAGATGGTCTGCCATACTTTAGAGGAGAAAAGATCGCCTTATTGGAGTCCAGGCTGATTTGGTGAAGGGAAGGAAGACGACGATCTCCAATGCTTGTGTGGTTGAAGCTGATAATCATAACTTGCACCCGGAGCCACTCGAGCATGAAGCCATGTGATGCATTGAGAGGGCTATGTACGGCCTCTGTTTGAGGGAATATAACAAGTTTTAATTATTATACTCTCATTTGGTAAAGAATTTTTTGAATAAGCTCCACCCGGTTATACAGGAGAGCTGCTTTGCTATCAGGGTGTTCTAAAAATCGAATTAGATGTGCAACCCAATCTGGCTATTGCCAAGCAAGCACTGAAATTCAGTTTTGACAGCATCACGGCAACTCTCACCATCCAGTGCATCTAATTAGTTATTAGTTGGATTTATTTTTTATTAACTATGATGGAATGTTATTTTTTTTAGATATACTCTCTTTTTTGGCAACATACAGAACAGATAGTTCATATCTAATATCATTGCTATTTGACTTGGATTTGTTCTAGAAGTTCCGGTAGACAGAACTGTTTGTTGACACAGTCAAAGTAGGGGGGAGTTCACAAAATGATCTTGTGCATCAAGAATCCATTTTAGAATGATTTTTAGTCAAGTCAGTAGTTGTCAAAGTTAAATTTTGGTGAGCAAGGTTCCTTTCATGCCAGGGGGCTCTGACAGTTCAATTTGAGTAAGGACTATGAGACGGGGAAGTGGCTAGTGTCAAGCAAGATGCCCGTGGAAAAGACTGATTACTAATGAGATGTGGGTGCCTAATTGAAGCTCCATCGAGGGAGGAAAGCTGTGTGTGCGACCAGAGTAATCAGGTGCTATGATCAACAAGTGAACCATGGATTTCAAGCCTTTTGTGCTTTACAATGCTCTCTCCTTAGCGTGGATGTTTATCCTGGAAAAGCTAAGTAGGGTACTGAGGATGAGATGGTAAAGGGGGATGCAAGTGATAAAATAGAACATAGTGCATAGGTACTATTCGATACAACAAGGACAAGACAACGTGGCATAGGATCACATACGGAAGTGCTACTCTTCAGTTTGACAATATGGAACTTCTCAAATTCTTTGCCTTAATGGAGTCCTATCAGGATTGGTAGGTCCAAGCCTTCCCCACGCCCTTTTTTGAGAAGGGAATAGCTTTAATCTTCTTTATTTTGTATTTCTCTTCTTCTAATCTTAAAATCAGATTAGAGAATTCCCTTTTCTAAGTATTGTTTAGATTCCTTTCCTGGGGCAACACACTAACAATAGTCTAGAGATCCTCTAGACCCAATAGACTGACTATTGTTATTGGTAACAGTCTTTAGACCAGTACTCCGCTTATCTCTTTGGATGCATTATTATCTACTGGTCTTGGATTGTTTCTCAGCATGAGAGGGTGGCCGTCCTCGTCCCAGGCAGCTGAGGGCTGTAAGGAAAGCCATTGATGATGGAATTGTCAGATTTCTTTTTGGCGGGACGGGAGTTGGTTTGGAGAGTGTTGAATCAGATGATAAGTTTGACTCATAACTTGCTTTTGATAGGGCTACATCTGGATTCATTGATATGACATTTTGTGTTTAAAAATGCTCTACATGAATGTTAAGTCCATTATATCAAAGGCATCTACCATTGGATAAAAAAGAATCTCTGACTTGTTAAAGAGGATGAAAATCAAGAAGATGGAGAGAGTGTGTGCCAAGATTGCTGGTAGACATGCTTTCCAGGAGCACAAGGAAGCAAGTGAAACAATCAATTGGTGTGTGAGATGAAGGGATGGAAGTTAATTTGGCATTCTGGGATCAAATTTGTAGACTATCTTTAAAGCAAATTTGAAGTGTGTTCTCCGAAGAGATGAAACATTTAAGCAAATGCACATTTAAGCAAATGCCTTCTCCATTATCAAGATGTGATGATAAAGTTGTCTGAGTATTACCTGCAGAGGAGAAGAGAAGTGGCCAAGTTTCACGATATCACAAGGAGAAAAGTGGAAGGATGAAGAAAGAAAAGAAGAAGTGTCATGGTTGTTGAATATTGGTTAGAGATCAATGTTAAACTTTTGTCAGAAGAGCTTGAATTTCTGTTTGTGTGTTATTCTTCAGGGTCTGTGTAAGTTGAAGGACTCCTTTTGTGGGGGTTCTGAATGGTTTGCTGGACGCTTTCTGTAAGCCCCATTTTTTCTAATATTATGGGGTAGCTTCTTGTTCTTATTATTGTGTACATATTTCTTGATAGCATTTATTTTTTCAGAGGATATACATCTTGTGCATATTGATAGTTCCCTTCCCAAAGAAACCTTGACAGCAGTTTTTTATTACATTTGTTTTTCCATTACATTTGCAATCGCCCCAACTATATACATACAAAGATGCACATGCTTGCTTATGATTTATATGCATCCAAGTCGATCATTTAATGTATTCTTAAGGTCACCCTTCTAATTTTACTCTGAAAATTCTGTATAAAGAATTGTAGTTGGAGGCTTGGTGAGTTCTGATTATGGCCAAAATTTTGGTACATAACTTGGTTTATAAATATTGTATTGTAGAAGTTGCTTTCATATTTGTGATTGCATCATTGCTGACATTATTGTATATTTCCCCATATGACTCTGTTATTGATTTCTGACTTCATAAATTTAAAATTTAGAGGGTGTTGATTGGGATGACATCTGATAAAGACACCAGAAGGTTGATTTTATGATCCATGCTACCATAGTGTACACTAACCATCCATTTAGACCTTGAATATGAATATCGAAAATGACAAGAGTCTTGTGTGTGGTTATACTTGTTGCTGGATAGGCTTGTTGCCCTTGTGTGGGTTCCCTTGGTTCAATGGGATCTTGTTGGTTGAGAAATTATTATTAACTATTCCCCGCTGATAGTATTGTAATCTATACAAACCCATTAAGTTGGAGCCTCAATTATTAAGAGTTAAGCAACATAGTGTGGCATTCATAGGTTCTTAGTTTCCATAATATTGGAAGGTTATGGTTTCAAGGGTATATGACAAGTGCAAGTATTGTTTGAATCAATGACTTAGCTTGCATTTGGCACAATTACTGAGAACTTAAGGCCCCACTTGCCAAAGTTATTGCTGCCATTAATATGTTCGTTTTTTTTTTTTCTGGTTAAGAGTGCTTTGTAGAAAGTGTCTCCAAAAGTAATCCTATTTTATTTAAGAAGTAGGTGCGGTAGAGATGAAAATATTAAAATAAATGAAGAAATTTACATTAGAAGATATCGTATACGTTTAGAAGTTATACCCATAGAAAATAAGATAGGGGACTAATGTCTAAGGTTATTCGAAAATTTAAAATATAGGTCAAATGGAATACCTCTAATAAAAGGTGAATTAGTTATAATTGAATAAAAGAAATGAAAAGATAGACTTAATATATTTAGAAATGAAATATTTGAAATCGTTTCTACTGTTAGAAGATATTATACTAAATCTTATATAAGTAATGACAAAAGTAGATTCATATCGTCAACTACACTTAGTCAGATTTAAGATTTTATTGTTACAGTATAGATGAAAGCTCGTTATACAATATGTTCACATTCTAAAATGTAAGCATTCTGTCTAAGTTTGATGCTGGTATAACTACTAGTTCTGATTTGGTTGTCATTTCTATCCCAGGGAAAACTTGGACACCTGCTAGATGAAGATCCTGCTCTCATGGACAGGAGGAAACAATGTGCGAAAAGGCTCGAGCTGTACAAGTCGGCTAAGGAAGAGATAGAGTCGGTGGCATGGGCCCGATGATTCTCAAAGACATTAATGATGGTTGTATTAGTTGTATTGTTGTCCCTTTTATTGATAATTTCTGTTTATAGTTAGCTTTGGCTATTGTTTCGATTATTTGTTTTATTGTCGGTATCTACACCTTGAGCACACGCTTTCTCTCAGGCTAGCATTCGGACCCTGGTACTCACGTCGACACTTCCCAACACATGTTATAATGTTCTATCAATATTGTTTTGGATTTTGATATGTTTTGGACACGTTGAGATGATTTGTTATTTTAAAAAATGAAGTTTCAATATAAAATAAAGAAGTTGAAGCTGTTTGGTAATATTTATAAATAATTAAAATTCCAATCTCCCATTTTTTTTTAATAAGTATGTGAGAAATATTATAGCACAATTGTTTTATATTAGTTTACTTGTTTCTTAATTGTATTCTCATTCAATAAATAAATTATGAAATTTGATTAACTTTAAGTTAATTGTTGTTTATTGTGCATTTTTAACATAAATGGAATGAGTATAAGCTTTTTGGTTAAGGACTTTGATCATAATTAAAAAATATTTTTAGTTACTTAGATTTGGTAGAGATAGACCAATTATTGTTTTATTTTTAAATTTGTTTTTCACAAATTATATAAAATTACTTTTTAAAAATTTAAAAATGTATATTCTACTAAAGAGTATTATTTAAAGATATTCTAATTCAAATATTAAAATTTAAATTCAATTTAATTTTTATCTTGACATACGTTAAAATTTTAAATTTTAATTTCATAATTTAAATAGATATTAAATATATTAGAAATAAATATTATTAGAAATAAGACGAAGAAAAAAGTATTTTATTCGATTTATATTAGAATTAAATATAACGTTTGAGAATAAAATAAAAATACTAAAATAGTGGTCAATATACGATAGTAAGTGACACTAGAAGACTAATTGGAATGACTAGTATGTTGATCATTAATCAGTTGTTAACACTGTAATTAACAAAATTGATTGATTATTGATTATCATATTTACCCCTAAGTGTCCCTAATGGCAAAGGGTAGTTGAGCGCTGCTAAATGGCACATTTAGTGTTGTTTAAAATTGCTTGCTTTTGTTATCCACACAAGTTATAATTTTTTCGTTGATACCTACGATCTCATTAACCTAAAAATCCTTCAATCTTATCGGCCACCCACTGGCACCACCAACTACACATTAGCATTAGTTGCCTAATGCTAGTTGACCGGCAACCTCGCTGGCACAACTACTAGTACAGCTTGTGAATATTTTTATTCACTACATAAAATAGTAACTGTAATTTTTACATTATTGAAAAATATCTCAGATGGAATAGTTATTCATTGTAGAAACTAAACAACATAGTCTTTGTCCACTTTCTATATTTTGCTAACCCTTAATTATATATAATATTTATTATATATAATGGGTACGGTCATAAATGAGCTAACCCGAAAACTAAGCCCACTGATGAAGGAAGGGCCCAACAGGTAGCGGCCGATGGAGCGGCCCCTCGAAACCCATGATCAAGCAAGGATGTGGTCGACTCAGATGGGTTGGCCCAAGACCATTGAGTAAGGAATGGGCAATTAGGGTCGATCTGTGGAAACCCTGCCAACTCATCAACCATCGACAACGTAGCACCATTTCATAAGCGACACTTGCCATAATAAAGACCCGAGTAGCCCGGTAAATATTTCTAGAATATTACCGAAAATTCGTGGAATTTCCTAAAACAATAGTAACATCTCAATAAATTTTTTCAGAAGGCAATTACTATATGGCGATATCCATACTTGCCTTGATAAAGAAAATAATATTTTTAAAAGGGTAATGGTTGTCATATGCGCCTCGCACATGATCACGAAAACAGTTCGGTGAATTTGCTAGAGCAAGTGTCAATTAGTCGCGAGGCCCAATGGAGGTTGCATCACCTTCGACTCTATAAGTACCCCATCACTCTTATGGGAAGAAAACCAAGCACTTTCAACACAGAAGCGCCCCAAAAAGACTGAAGAGCTCTTTCTCTTTCTCTCTCAAACCACTTAACCCACAAGTGCACACTCTATCAAAGTTGCTTCCTGTTAAGCGCATTTTTCGGAGCCAAGATCTCGAGTTCACACTCAATCTTCCTTGCTTTGTGTATCCACTCATCACTTGCATTCTCTATCTTTTTTTTGTAACAGAATGATTTGTAATTTAAATATCGATGGATATATTGGAAAGTATCTTCGTCTTATAACATTTTATGGATTTGTTATGGTGTGTGGGATTTAGAGATCAGACCCATCTCAATTCGATCCATTTAAAGAAATCAAATTACTTTTTAATCTGTATAATAATTCAGATCTAATGATACATCAATATATATTGGATAATAATTTATTATGATCCTTGATAGGAAATTTAATTATATATGCATCAAATATTAATTACTTGTACGGCACCGTACCATTATCAAATAAACGAAATTTCATCTATTTATAATCTTTTAATAATTTATTTTTATATATAGAATTTAATTAATCAATTAATTAATTTTTATTTTACGAATGAATTATAAATATATTTAATATTTAATAAAGCTATAAACAAGCGCATTTGAAATATTAACCTCTCATGAGTGAAAAAGGCGTAAGCCTCTGACCCACCCGCGTCTCCCTTCAATCCGAACAATGGTTTACATATCGTCATGGGATGAATTCGTGGAGCGATCTGTAGAGTTATTTCGCGCAGATCCAGAATCTGTATGTCCTTCACCTTGCAAGGGTTTTGTTGCATAAGTCTGTGGTTCTTTTTTTTTTTTTTTTTTGAAAATGTTCATTTTTTTTCTCCTTTCTTAAATTAGTTTTCGATGATCTTGCTGTTTAAGTGCTCGTTTTTTCTTTCTTGTGTGGCATGAAATTGGAACTGAAGACTCGTTATTGCATGAAATACAGACATTGTGATGGTAAACTGGTTCTCAAGGTCACCGATAACAAAGAGGTATTTATATATTCTGTATATTTTGAATATTCTCGTTATTGGCGTTTTTTGTATGAAGTTGACCATTCAGGGGCTTATTTTAGGTTCTGGCGTTATCTGCTTCTATAATTCCGTTTTTTGGTTAGTTGCGGTTTCTGCTCTTTAATTGATTCGCGGCGTCAATTATGTCATATTAACTAGAGTAAGAAATGTGAGGACCTCAGGCTCGGTGTTTGAGAATCTGTGGCACTTGAGCTATCTGAAGTTTGAAGAAGTCAGTCTTGGAATATGTTGAAACATGTGACTCAAATCAATGAATGCCTAAGAATGGTGAAACGAGCATGATTTGCACATTCAAAAACTTGACCAAGTTGGCTTTATACATTCCTTATAAGATCTGATGTAATTTGAAAATTAAGTGTTGAAACATATGCTGATAATTGGAAAATTTGCTTGGTCATTAGTTGTTGTAGGTGTGTTTATGCAATGCATAACCTGGGCCAACAATATTCTCTGAAAACCATGAAATCTTCTCTTAGGCTCAAACAGAACAAATGGAAGCCTTTCAATGTGGAATTGTTCTTGAACATTCCGGGAGGGTGAAGCAGAAAGGTAGGATTGCACATAGAAGGGTTGGAATCTTGTGTGTAGGCTGCAGTTTGGATTTGTGGTTTCTTAGTAGGGATTTGACTGCTGTTGACTGCTTGAGCTCTCTTGAGAAGAATTTTTGTTGGGAAATTTGGGAAGAAACTCAAAGGTTCCTGCAGGTTTGTTTTGAATCTTGCCAAATAGTGTCTCCTATCTGGACCAGGCAGTGGAAGTGGTAGCACTGAGATGTTTTAATGCAAATAGAAAAGCAGTGCATTTTTATAGCCATTGGAATGGCATCAGGCCTGCAATGGAACGACAGATTGTTCCAATAGCAGTATATCCATAGGTTAACAAAGCTACAGTAGCATAATGAAACTGAAGAAGTAGGGTTCTGAAGTCTTCTTCTGATGTGCCAGAGGCTTATAATCCAAAATAAGTCCTTTGAGTTAAAGTTTAGGGTTTTTTTTTCAAAGGTTTGTGTTCAAGCCTTGAATTTGTTTATTCAAATACCTGGCCTATCTGGACACACTGCTAGTTGCCTTGAGCATTCTTTATGTGGTGAATTCACACTTTTGTTCTTTTGTTTGGTTGGAAAGTTGAAGGTTCTTTTTCCCTTTGATTGGGTTGCAGAAATTGGGAAATCAAAGATTTTAATTATCATCGATAAGTTTGATTTTGGCTCATGGTATCCCTTCTCATGCTAAAGCTTCTTACTTTACCTTTGGATTTGGAATGTTTTTGAAACTAGGGTCTTCGTGGATCATGACCTTGGTCGAGAAGTCCATCAGTAATTCTTTAGATTTTTTTTGAGACATCTTGTCAACATTGAGGGTGGAAACTGTGTTGATGCCAATTCAATTACAATTGCAAATAATAGTGGTTGATGGGACATTGATGAGGCAGTTTTGTGACTATTCTAGTTGGTGGAGAATGTTCTGGTTCATAGCAGGAAGGAAAATGATGAGATGCATAGGATACTGGCTATATGTGGTAGTTGGCTTGGTTAGTGCCAAGAAGAACTCTGCAAGTATACTGTCTGTTGTCTTGGGGATGGTTCATTTATAAGTGGAAGACTCCTGCATGGAGCTGCATTCTGTTGACAATTTTTTGCATCATTTGGAATAGAAGAACTTGAAGGGCTTTTGATGATGCTGTGAATTGTTTCATGGAGCTTGCTTCTCATTGGTCAAGCTTTTCTCTTGGTAGACCTTAGGCAGTCCTCAAACTATAGCAATTGTTGGATATATATGTTTTCTTTTTACCCCCATCCTATTGTGCATAGCTTGATGCCATCTGAGTTGAATAAAATCTTTTCTTTTTCCTATGAAAAACTATATCTCTGCAATTGACTCACTACAGTGATATTGCATTTGCTATTTTGCATTTTTCCTTCATCGGGAAAGGACTCCCCTTGGTGTAGATTTGGTTGGATGCCAACATTTTGAACTTCTCTGCCTTCTGGAACTGTGTGCCTTTGTAAATCAATACAACTTTTGAGCCATCCGTGCATTATTATGATGAAGGGTTTGAAATAGATAACTTTGCCGTTACATCCATTTGGAAAATTATGGGCCAAATAAAGCATGGATTTGACTTCAGCCCATTGAAGAGCTAAACATAGGCACACTGTTCCACCTTAGGTCTGCAGAACAATTTTGAGATGATAAAGTGGGATCCTGGACCTTTTTCTTTGTCCAAATCAGCATCAAACTCAGTCCTCTGGCTCTAATTCTATTTCTGCAGAGGACCACTACAAGGTTACTGTATTTGATATTGGTTCATCACAGAATTGATTATGTAACAGTGGCTGTCGGAAGTCTATGCTATATGTTTAGGAGCGAACCCTTTCTTCAGGTGATGCCCCTTTAACACGAAAGATAGGGCTGAAAACAGCCAGTTAACTCTTGAATATCAGGGGATGGAAACATTGTGCTACAGTGATTCACAGCGGGTTTAAAGAACACTCTGGGTATGGAGCAGTATCTGAGGAAAATCTTTTATGGGCTTCTTTAGCAGAGAAATTCATGTGATATGACATTGAATTAGAAAGCTTCTTCCAGAATATAGAAGAATTTTGTAAGTTGGCAGGCATGACTGTTGATAGGTGTCATGTAGAACTTCAGACTTCAGAGCCTTGGCAGCTCCAAAATGGAGAAAAGAGAATGATCCAGAGAAAAAGATGTTTGAAACTGAGGCAAGTAAGAATGGGGTCCTGATGCATCTGATGGACATTGAAATTTATCCTTTTTTGTACATTTGAGAGTTGAGTTAGTGAATGTTATCTGTGAAAGCCGTCCTAAGCAAATGCATTGTCTCTGCGATTTTACCGGAAGCAAAAATGAAGAAAACTTGACAGATACTTTGCTTCTAGCTTGTGGGCTAGAAGATTGATGAGTTTGGGAATTCTCCTTTTCCAGAAGGGTTGGCTGGAAGTACCCTGGTTCGATGTGATATGAAATATTTTGAAGAACAGAACATAGTCAGTACTGTTTTTCTCTACTTTTCAATCCAAATTGATGCATGTTTATGGTTCCAATCATACAAAAAAGAGGTTAGATTCGGAAGAGTGGGATGATTTTATCGGAAGATGGCAGGTTGCTTGGTATCTAGGAGGTAATACTGATACTGTCAGATTTTCCTTAGAGAAAGGCTCGCATGGCATACTGAACAGGCCAGTGCAGGCCTTTTAGAGGGTCCCCCTTTTCTGCGTGGAATTTTTTTCTCCCTGTTAAAGGGGCAAGCTTCATTTGGTGAATTTATGGTACCTGTCCAGTTTAATCGGGAAAAGATAGTCATTCTATCTATTGATTGGGTGAACTATTTCTAGTGCTTGTGACAGCTTATCCTTCCAAAAAATGATTCTTGACCATGTTCTTGTTTTGCTTCTGGCTAGTGATAATATCAAACATATGGGTCAAAGTTCAGAGCTTGACAGTGAAAGTGGATTTCTGGTGGAATAGCTTATGTATTCAAGGAGAAGCGGAGAACCAAGCTTTGTGCTGGCTGGGAAGAGGATTCATGAAACAGCACTGATTTTGGCAGAGTTGAACTGCAAAAGCACTGTTCACAATGGGACCAGAATAGGCATTAAACGAACTATATCATCTATAATCCTTTTCTTATA
Organism: Nepenthes gracilis; assembly: GCA_033239525.1. Lineage (NCBI taxonomy): Eukaryota > Viridiplantae > Streptophyta > Magnoliopsida > Caryophyllales > Nepenthaceae > Nepenthes > Nepenthes gracilis. The sequence continues at coordinate 10,673,571 of BSYO01000023.1, read as the reverse complement.
TTGGCTGTGAGCTAGCTAATGCATGCCACTTTCATTTATTCAGGTTTAGGATTGGCTGCATCTTAAGAAACGGTTATAACAAGAAGTGTCATGGTTTAATGACTCTTAGTTTTTGAAAGTAAGCATAATGTTAAATTGCCACCAATCCCTTGGTGCATTGTTGCTGAAAGCACATGAGAGGTGATCAAAACTAGGGGCAAAATCAAACAATGGAAATCAACTCTATCCCAAAAGCAAATATGTAGTACATTTTAGTGGATTTGGAATATCCTCATATTTCGTCAATTCGAAACTAGGCAAATTGTAACAGTGTTTCCTTGCCTTTCTCCAAATCCGAGTTTCATTTCATTAGCTTTTTTGGATTTAGCCAGGGAAGCCCACTTTTTCCTTAAAAAATGAGAAGAAATTATTCCAATGGCACCTCTAACCTACTTTGAAGCAAACAAAAAGGAAACCCTTTCTACCAATTGGGAGAGATGTACATCTACTGTTTGAAGATTTCTTCTTTTAAAGCAGACTGATTAACCTTCTGCACAAATATAGAGAGCCATACAGTTAGAAAGATTTAAAAAATAATAATAATAAGTTCCCGGAGACTTGTGCAGCATGAATTCCTTGTCTAGCATCCTGTCGACTTGGCTGAAGTTCGTATGCATTCTTTTTTTTACATTACGCCTGTGGCAATTCGTATCACCTGAAAGCGCATGCCCAATTGCCAGCCAAATAATATTTTTTGTCATTAAAATACAAAGGCCCAAGCGTACCCATTCAAAGAAAAAGTCAAAAGACCTAAGACTTGAAGGTACCTCTCAATTTGAGGATACTGCCATCCTCTATGTGTGACCAGAGAAGATACAGGAATTACTAGGAGAAGGAGCAATGCCACTGTTCTTTCTAATCATTTCCTTTCAGCTTGCCCCTTTTCTGTTTTTTATTTTATTTCCCCCGCGGAGGGGGGGGGGGGCGCTTAATTGTCCAGTAACATCTCATCTTGGATGCCCTTCGTATCTGCACTCTTTTATCTTCCTTGTAATTACGTAGCAGTGCATTTGTTTAAGTTGTCATGAGGCCAAGCCATGCCCCTCAAAATTTGTGATTATGGAACTTTTGTTTGAGTCCTGGTATGATCTTCTTATTTTTTATCTTCCCCCATATTCTTAACAGTAATGATTTTATCATGACAATTTGAACGTTTAGGATTACGATAAGACATTAAAATGAGGATTTATTTTATAATCCTATTCTTCCAAGTTGTCATTTGTTGGAAGTGTGTGATGACTCCAAAGCAGGGGAGGACTCTGTAACAACTTTCCTTCTATTTGGCCTTGCATTGGATTTGATCATATTTTTCTCTTTTCAGTGCCTCAAATTTAAGACAGACCAGGCACAAGATGCCAAGAAGATGGAGAAGCTTAACAACATATTCTTTGCTTTGATGGCTCGGGGCCCTGAAGGTATCGTTCTTCCCTCACATTTTTTCCTTTCTTTTAGGCTATCTTTGGATCTAGGAAACCTTTATGGAAGACAAAAAATATTGGGAAAAAAATCCATTTTTATGATTGGATTATATGAAAAGTTATAAGAAAAAAATATATATTAGCTGCTTATGGGAATTTTACTTTTCCCTTTAAAACCAGAGGGAAACCTCTTGAAAAATTTTGTTGGGATTCAGGACACTAATTAATCTCAACCTCACCTTAATCTCTCAGCCTCCTCTTTCAATATCATGATCAGCCTTTGTTCTTGTTCTTTCTCTCTTTCATGTTCCATGCTTACATTCCTCTCTTCTCTACTCACTCTCTGTCGCTCACACAGTTGTGCAGGCTTTTCTCTCTTTCTTTGTCATGCTCACTTCTATATCTTCCTGTCATTTGAAATTTTCGAATCTTATCCCATCAGGTCAAAGAACTAAGTCTGGCATTCTTCAATTTTTCAAACCTAATTTCAGTATATCCATTAGGGGGAGAAAAATTTTTAATTCATAAGTTTTCCAGATTAATTAAAACTCCCTAATTATCTCACTGTTGAACAGTGGGAGATTATGAAGATTAATGGAATCATCAAGATTAGCTAGCTGATTTGAATACAAAATCAAGTTGTTAGGGTTAGTAAGCTTCCAAGTGCTGAGAGTCGGGGTGATGAACTGACCATGACGGGGAGAAACAGAGGATAAGAAACAGGGACACCAAGAGACATAAAATGGAATAAAAGAGAAAATCTGAGAATTACTCAACAATTTCCTACCTTAATTTGCAAGTAGTATGATCTGCCTTTTTGAGAAATTCTCAATCCTTTCAAAATTCAAAACTACCACTTCTACAATGCTTTCATATTATTTATACATTAGAGTTGCTTACTATCTTCTTCCTTGGTCTCTTAAGTGGGGGCTTTATCTGGACAATATGCTTCAACTGAAATATTAATTCAAAACCTCATCCATCTCCATAGGCCCATAAATAGCTATTACTTCCTACTAATCCACGGTACTCCTCGGTCACGTGCTCACAAAAATAAAATGTGCCTTTTCCCCTCTATTTTTCTTTAATAATCGAACTTGGAAAAATATTCCTTGGAGTCTTAATCATCTCTTACAATATTTTCTTTCAACATCCAAACAAAGGAAAAGAAATTGATTTTTCCCCTTTTTTTCTCCATTTTTAATTTTTTTCCTGCCCTTCAGTTTTTTTTTTTTTAATCCAACCAAACTATTAGTGGGATGCTTGGGGTTCACTTTCAGGCCAATTAATGAGGACGGATGAATGAGACACCATGGAGTACACGATATTTCAAATATGTCTAAAGGATATCCCATAACCCATCTCACAGTTCTCGTCCCATAAAGGGAGAAACCTAAGCTAATGATTGAGTTTCTGTCAATTTTCAATCTAATTCCTCTAGTTTTACTTTGATCAGTGAGAAATATTGAATTCTCGTCTCTCCGTCCATTTTTCAGTGGATATAGCAGAAGTTACAGGAAAAGAACAGGCCGATGCGCAGCAACCCAAGAAAGGAAGAGGGCGGAAACAGTAAAGCTCGTTCGGATCCCAAGAAGAAAAGGTTTCTCAAACGGATAGAGGAAACTCAATCACAATTATATTTATTTTCTTAGACACATTTTGATTTTTGAAGGGTTCGAGCGAACTTGAGTTGAATCGGACTGACAGGTTGTTCACCAGGGAAGGTCTTGTGATTTATGAATTATTGTGGGCTTCATAGCATAGAGGTATGCTCTTTCTGGCTAAATCAAGCTTTTTCATGTGTTCTGAATGAAAACTATTTGATTGGTATGAGAAATCCTTGGTTTAGCCTCAGCAAGAAGAGGGAAAAACATTAGAATATTTGAGGGTTAATTTTCCCTCTCTAAAATGGCAAGAGAAGGAAAATAATAATGAAAAAAAATAAAATAAGTTTTTTAAAATTTATACTGGAAATAAAATAAATTTTCAAGAAAAAGATTTTTTATTATTTGGTCACCAAAAAACTGCTAAAAATGCATGTATTTAACAATGTCAAAGAAATATAGATTAATACTAAAAATTGGAAATTTTAAGAATTTTATTTTTCTATGGGTATTGTGATTACATTTAGTAGATATAATAAGCATTTAAATTCTTAATTGGCCTTAATGAATGAGTTAAGTGGTAAAATTTTTTGTCAATAATACTCACAAATGTCTTTGGGCATCACAAATACATGTGGGTCTCATTAAAATTTAAAGGCATTAACCGATGAATATGAAATATTAAAAATTTTAAATTTAATTATTTTAAATTTATCATTAAGAGGATTTAAGTCTATCTATTTATTTTATCAATGTCCAATTAAGTATAATTATATATGATCCACTTCTTGCAAACCATAAGAAATTGGTTAAACTCATAGGCTGTATTTAAGAGTTTATCAGGCAAATTAAAGCATGCAATTTTTGTAATTAAAATATTATTCATCCTTCTTGTCATTCTCCCTTAATGGTGTATGTATTTTAAGGCATTAGGGTACGATAATTATTTAACATATAATTTGAGGCATTCTCCCTTAATAGTGTATGTATTTTAAGGCATTGTCTTAGGGTAATTATTATTATTATTATTATATATATCAAGAATAATAAATTTAAATCAAGCACAACAAAGTTATTTCAAGATATATGCTGAAAAAAAAAATCATTATAAAAGTAAATGTCAATATTCTTTAAAATGAAAATGGGTCGAAAATTTAATCAGGTGTTAACATATGATATTTGAAAAATAAGTAGAGATTAAATACAAGTACATAATACGATCTTAAAATAATATCATCTTACGATAAATTATGCATTTTAATAAAAATTAGTGTTTGAATTAATTAATTGTAAAATTAATATTCACGGCATGGTTTACAAGTAATGAGAAATGTTTTGAACATTTTTCTCAAAGATTTTTTTTCTTTAAGGAATGATAGGTATGTTTAGAAACGGGTTAGCCCAATATTCAATAGGATAAAAAGTTTAAATGTCGACGGCCCAATAGAAAATGTCATAGAGCCCATTAGATAATAACATACGAATACTTAAATCGAAAAGATAAAATCTGAATATTCAAATATTAAAAAATCATAATGAACGGTCGAAGTGACGCTAAATTAGAAAACCAGGTAGTCCTATTATTGAATAGAAATAACTGTTACATACTATTAGTAATACCTCTTACTACTAATTCAAAGTGGTGTCATCATACGTATCGATCATAGGTACCAATTAATTAAACGGCGCCTCTCTTTATAAATCAAACATGTCCCTTAAAGAAGGGGACAGAGACAAAGAGAAAGGAGAAAAGATTATTCAAGTAGACGAATATACAAAAGGGGCATAGTCTTTCAAACAAACACTCATTCCCATCGTCTTTCATTTTATACATTTTCTTCCTCAATATCTTTCCATATCTTTAGAAAGATTACTAATTTGAGCGTCTGAAAATATGCCAGAGAGCGAGTCCTATATATTTTTTATCTCCAATTTTTTTCATTGTGGTGTCCAGGATTTAAGTTCATAGCTACGAAGATTGGACCCATTTATATTCAGATATCTAAATGAAGCAATTGGTTCTTTAATTTGAAAGATAATTTTGATTCTCGAGACGCACCAAGAAAAATTTTAATTATTATTTTTTTATTTTTTACATTGAAAGAATTTCCACTTTTTTCAAATTTTTTAAAAAATATTATATTGCTTTAAACAGATTTTTAGGCAGGCAGGAAAGTGCATTTTCCCCTCTTTATCTAAAATAAACATTGTCCTTAATGTAAAACATTTAGCAAAAGTAGAAGGTGAAGAGGGAAAGAGTATATCTATACGCTTCACATATTATTAATTCCTTAGTCGAATGTTAAAAGAAAATGGATGTATTAGGGCATATAAGCCACAATATCTCTCCCATTCTGTATCAATTGTTCTGCCTAGAGTGGCTAGCATATATCAAGTAAAAGGGGACATTACAAACTATTGTATAAAAAATTCCTCTCAAATTAATAGATTCCACATTACAATCAAAAGTTTTAAATGGTGCCTATTTACTTTAAAACAGCTATAATTTGTTATATTTTTAATTTAAATGGCACCATACTCTGAAATAGCTAAAAAACTATAAAATCCTTTTCATCGAGATTTTAGCCTCTCCAAAAATAAATGTAAGCTTGAATTATACAGTAGAATGTTTTGTCAATGAATTATAGTAGTGTAAGGTTTTAGTTATATGAAAATAAACATATCCAGATTTTAATTATTCACTTATTTAGTTAGTAATACCATACAAGTTCTTGGTCCCTGTGAATTGCATATTTGAGTATGGATTGTATGGCACAATTTAATTAAAAATATAAAATAAAAATTTAGAAAACTGTATACATTTGTTATGAAAAAATTCATAATATTTTATTGAATTTGCTTCATTACTTCTTTTGACATGTTTGACAAGAACTATATGTTTAATTATAAAATTATATACTTATTGAACTCTCAGTCATTCTTATTTCTATTTTTACTAACCATTCATGATAGTGGTTCGGGCATCTACTAAATGAGTAGGATTGAATGTGTTAGAGTCATGTTTCTAATTGACATATTCCGTGACCTTATGTATTAGTGTATCGGTCATTTTCGCCCTCCAGTCGCTCGAGCTTGTCCAAAGCTTGTCCAAAGCATCCGTGCCCTCTCTACCCGCTCGACCTGAAAAAACAGAATAAACCTCGCTCGCTGTGCGCCTCCCCCGCGCTCTAGCCCAAAATCCATAATCGTCGCCGCTCGCTGTGCGCCGCCCCGCGCTCGAGCGCACGTAGGGTTTCTATGGAAACCCTCCGTGCGCTCGAGCACCTGTGCAACGGGCAAGTTTTTAAATGCGAATTTTGAGCCATCTATAAATACTTGGCTTATATTTTTGGAACCCTAAGGACTCTTGACAGATTATTTTCGTGCCCCATTTTGAGAAAAAAGTTATTCATACCTCATTGATATTGCTTCTCTTGAGAAAACCAAAAGCTACGAGATTGATCTTCATGCTCTAAAAAGTTTTCTCCTCACTTTCTCTTAACCATTTAAACACATCCTTCTACCTTCGTTGGAGATGTCGGTGAGTTGAAGAATGAGACTCGATCGTGTTCGGTAATTCAAGTAGTTAGAGAGGAAAGATTGACGTGAAGACCGGAAGGTGTCTGGTTCCGTTACTGTGGGCAAATCCAATGAATTTCTTGTTAGGGATCACAAGACGAGAGTAAGTCGGTTAAGTTAACGCGTCATTACCACCCTATCTATAAGTTGATTTTCATAGTGTATTACTTTCCTAACCGTTGAAACCCGGATGGTTTTTCTCGATTACTGTGGGTATTGAGTTTTTCCTTCGTCATAAAAAATCGTGTCTTTTTATGATTATTTATGCTTGGTTATATTTTGCATGCTTGTCCTTATCTCTAACATTTAAAAATAAATATTCTTTACGTGTATTGGATATTTACCTTTTAGTACTTTCACTATTTTTATCCCGGTCAAAACTTGATCGTATATCTTAGGACAAAAAGTCCTTTTTATGAAGGAAGAGATGCCCCAAAGAAATTAGGATTAAAAATGTCAGTTTTGATGATATATTTAATTTTTAAACAGTAACTTAGAATGATTATGACATTTAGACGATAATTTATAAATGATGATATTGATGTTGGCTTTCAGTTATAGCTATTTAAATACTCTGATTTTAATTTTGCTATAACTCATTATGTATTGTTTGACATCATAGTATAGTCAATATTTTAGTCACAAGATAATGTGGCAATTTCGGGTTCTATAGCTTGATTATATTATTTTTATTTTGATATATCGAGGTATCATCGTGAAACTCACGTCCACCGTTATTCAGATTACTAATTATTAATATATTAATATCGCTAATTATTAATGATGGAATCTAATTTTATGACGTAACAAATATATTTTTATATTTTCTTGTTTCTTATTTAACTTATATAGTATCTTTATCTTTATTTCTTTAAATACATATCATACAGTAAAATCAAATTCATATAGAAATTTCAGCTTATAATTTAAAATATATATGAGCAATATTATATAATTTGTAAACATGTAGGAGCTACTATTATAGAAAATCAATATAATTAGTATAATTTCATCAAATTTTTTCAATTATAAAATTGTAAGAACAGTTTTGTATTAATTTAGAATATGGGAAAATATACAACTTAAAATTGAAGACATGCAGGTTTAGCAAATAAAATTTAAGAATATGTAGGAATAATATTTCAAAAAATCAGCATCCAAATATATTGTGCAGATATTTAAGATATATATTTTATAAAATTTTTATAAAATATGAATGAAATTATATGCATATAAAATATAAATAATTTATATATGAAAATAGAATATTTATGAGCATTTGAAATAATAAGTATTTAAAAAGATCAATAAAAAAAAAAAAAAGACTTGAATGCACATGATTTAAACTTGAAATCAACAAAGATTTCTTGAATTTCTTTAAATTTTTTCCTTTTTCAACCATCTCTCTTTCTCTCTTCCACCCTTATTTTTATCTCTAAAAATCATAAAAAATGATTGAAAATTGGTTAACGGGGCCTTATATGAAAATTTGGCATATGTGCACCTTTAGGTGTTAAGGTATAAACCACAAATTGCATAAGTGTCTATCAGACAACCACATTTTGTCCTAAATATGTGCATTCATTTTTTGAGTGTATATTAATATGACTATTTTGTCTAAAATATGTACGAATGCCTTATAGGCATCCTCTAGGCGCAATCTTACAATTCAAAATATGTATATATATATATATGGAAACATTGGTCAGACATCATGCAATTCAAACTTATTCCAGTCAAAAATTTAATTTTAACCCAAAATCTTAATTAATCTTAATATTTTTATTAACTTAAATTAATTAATTATCATTAAAAATATAATTCATAATCCATACCTTATACATATATATAAACATGCATATACATACATACATACATATATATACATACATACATATATATATATATATATATATAATGCAAAAAATACATAACAGATAATGCAAAAAAACACACTACTGACTATAGGTAATAAAAGAAAAAATACATAACACTAAAGAAATTAGGAAGTGAGATTGTTGGATAAGTGTTAGATAAATTACTCTACCTAAATCAGATAATGCAAAAATAAATATCTATGTGGTGCCACAATATCGATCATAGATAATAATTGCATAAAAATGAAAGAGTTGAAAAGTTAGTTTACTAAAATTTAAAATGAGTTACTAATTAGTGAAGTATTGATTTCTACATCATATTCAAGTGGTCTAATATCAATTTAACACTAGACTAGCTTAATTGAAAATGATACGGGTAAAACTATAAAATTAAAACTGAAATGTAAAATATTTTAACCAAGCTAATCTAAACTTAACTTAATAAACTAATTTTAAAGACAGCTTAGACATGAACTAGACATTGACTAATGCAGATTACCTTTTACATGACTAAATGTCACTCTATCCTAATTAATCTAATTTGTTTTTGGATTAGGATGAAATTTACTTACTCTTAGAAACTCTTTTAAATTAATATAAGATACTTTCTAAGCGTTAACTTAATAATAACTAAATACTGTTGTTGCGAATCCCATATCGAAGAACTTAAGGTAGAACTTTTAACTTATAAATTTGGAGGGTTTTTTCTTATAGGGCGTACTTTTGGGGTAGACTTTTTCCCTGAATTTGTACTCGCAATATTGGTGCTCTCGTTGAGAGTAACCCCGACTCTTGAAAAAGGCAACCCGGGGAGGGGTTAATTTGCTATCAATGCGCTGATGTAGAGTAAAACGTCATAGAATGAAACCATTGAAATCGACAGCCTTTAAAAGAGAGATAAATATTGTAAGTTTTACATCAGGGAGCTTAAAACAGAATCTCCAACTTCTAAATTTGGGAGGTTCTCCCCCCATAGAACATCCTTTTGAGATGGGCTCTTACTCCGAACTTGTGCTTGCAAAACTAATAAAAAAAACTTATAAAATGAAGATTCTATCTCAAACTCCCCGATACAAAACTCACAATAATTATACCACTATAACAATGCAATATAAAAAACTTAATAGTAATACACAATAACTAAATACTCAAAAGAATAACTAATAATAAAATAACTGACTTATCTTTAATTACATTACTTAAAAATTTAAATATAGTACAAATAGCTTTTTTTTGAAAAGATATGCCTGAATTGTCAAAATCAATCCTTCATTAAAACTTTTGATATGCTTTTATTTTAAAATTTATTCTTTTTGGCATTATGCCTATATAATAATTAAAAATATATAATTTAATTATATAAATTAATTTAAAATATTAGATAATAATTATAGACAAATATGTAAAAAAATAATCAATATTCATCAAACTTATTTATTTCAAAGGAGAAAAAAAGCTTGACTTAATAAAATTTGGTAAATATTATATTATTATTCACATTGTTTATTATATTGCGGTTATTGATTGTTTTATTAATATCATTAATAGTTATTTTATTGATATTTAGACAAAATTATTGCTTTCTATGCATTGAAACTGTCTCTGACACGCAAGTTTCGGCCTCAAGGTGAAGGAACTAGAGAAAGAGGCACTTGATCGAAAAGACCTCACGACCCGATGATGCCGAGATCCGAGTAGCCATGAGCAGTAAGGCCCAGATGATGCTGAAAGGTCGTCTGAAGCATAGGACTCGAGAGGATAGCCAAGAACGGTAGAATCAACGCTACTCCCATAGTGGCAAGAGGCCATCGATCCAAGGAGAAGCCTCTACAGCACAAGACTACCATAGGTTGGCAATCGCCTGGACCCACATCCCTTTCCAAGCCATTCGGACCACCGATAGCCCGAGCAATCTGTTTGACGATCGATGAGCAACAGAAGCAACGTTCGATTCAACCACACACAACATGCGACAATGTTTGAGAATGTATAAATATTTTATTGAAAATTTAGGATATACATCTGAAGACATCCAACGACCCTAAGAAATGCAAAATGCTATCTATGCCTATGGTCTACGAGATGACTACCTTATGATCAGGGGCTCTCCGAAGAGCGTGGCATAAGCCCTCTATCCTTTCCCATCGGGAATGTTGTATTAACATTTATGGTTTTCCCTCATTATTAGATTTAGGTAGTGGTCATGGGTCAAGTCCATACCACCAAACTCCTAGACAATTATTTGCCACACGTATAAATTTTTGTATCCCGTAAGATATACAATGACGTATATAAATATATTTATTATGTTGTTTTAAAAACATAAATATTTTAATATATTAATATTTACTAATAATTATTTATAGAATTTTAATCATTCGATATACAATAAAATTACTAATGGATAAATTACTTGATAAATTTATATTACATAATTATTTATAACAAATCGAATAATAGAACTTATTTTGAGATTGTTTAGTGACCGAAAGTTGCAAAAAACATATGGTAGCACAATAGCAAATTTTATACTAAATATGACTTTTAATTATGGTCTATTATATAAGTGACACAAGCCTATATCTTTTATATATGTTTTATGCATATTTAATGTTAAACTATTAACTATTATTTTGATAGAAGTATAAGTTTAGTTTGTTTGAGTTAAATTAAATAAACTAACGAGACAAATTATAATTTAATTTTGCCTTTATTAGTCTAAATTTATTAATATTTAATTTTTTATATTCTCATTTATATATTTAACTATTAATGAATAAAAATACTTAACAAGGATATATTATTCTAAATAATGTTGATCCTTTAAATTATTATACATGATAGTTTAGTTTTTTTATTAAATTAATAATGTGATGGGTCCTGTAAGCTTATGGACCGATTCAAAATCAAGACCATCCATCAATGTGCCTGAAGAGTTAAAGCCCAACGAGATCCCATAAGGCATCGCGGCCAGCCCAATTGCAACCCAGCACATGATGTGCAGACGAAGGCAGGCACCGATTAGACCCAATAGACGACCCCATATGAGCCAACCAATCGCGGCCTAGGAAATCCTCCAGCTCAGAGGCTGACAACCTGGCCTGAGTAGTGCACGTGTGCAGGAGGCATCTGCCATAATTGTTGAGGCAGCCTGGTAAATATTTTGGAAGAATTACCCACGATCGCATCATTGCTCCCAAAAGGACAGCTGCCATTGCCGACCTCCGAGATCGCTTGAACAACCAGACGAATCCCCATAGGGTTGTTGCCACCAACCTTGGTGCCCAAGTCAGGCTGAACTAGCACCAACATTACAAGTATCCCTTTACCCTTGATGGAAGAAAAAAAGGATCCTTGCCCTCAATTACCCAGAAAGAGCAAAGAGCTCTCTCCCGCTCTCAAAGCTATTAATTCCCATAGTGAACTATCTCTCTTGCTCTTTCAAAGTCGCTTCTTGTCGAGCGCAACCGTCAGAGCCAAGACCTCCGCTGTCACTCTCAATCCCTAATTGGTACATCATCCCACCTTATATCCTCCATCTTTTTCTTCTTACAAAAAGATTTCTAACTTGAATATCAAATAATATACCGGGGAGTGAGTTTCATCAATCCTCAAACCTTTTATTTGTTTGTTGTATTACATATGATTCAGATTATCAAAGACGGAGACTGGACCTGTTTTAGTTTTACCCGTCGTAAAAGATCAGAAAGCTCCCTAATTCATGCAACACTCCAGATCCAATGGTGTATTATTGGCATCGTCAGTAGAAATGATTGAAAGATCCAACCACCACACTCACAAAAAAAATATGGTCAACACTAGAATGAAAGCTAGCGCATTGGCCAAGGGCATCCCACCCAAGGCAACAATCCCCTCAACGAGTAGTTGTGTGGGCGAGCAGCCTGAGCCTGACGTCCGTGTGCTCACTACCCAAATGATAGACATATTCAAGATGCTCCGGACGATTAATGCAGGTCTTGATGAGCAGTAGGTAGGGGCTTCTGTCTCTGTTACGCAAGTTTTGGCCTCAAGCTGAAGGAACCGGAGAAAGAGGCACTCGGCCCAGAAGACCTCACGACCCGACGATGCCGACGTCTGAGCAGCCACGAGCAATAAAGATAAGGCTGAAAGGCTGTCTGAATCATGGGACGCGAGAGGATATCCTAGAGCGGTAGAATCGACACTACTCCCATAGTAGCAGGAGGCCATTAGTCCAAGGAGAAGCCCCTATAGTACATGATTGCCATAGGTTGGCAGTCACCTGGACTCGCATCCCTTTCCAAGCCATTCGGACCACCGACAGCTCGAGCAATCTGTTTGACGGTTGATGAGCAACAGATGCAGCGTTCGATTCAACCACACACATCATGCGACAATGTTCAAGAATATATAGATATTTTATTGAAAATTTAGGATATACATCTGAAAACATCCAACGACCTTAAGAGATGCAAAATGCTATCTATGCCTATAGTCTACGAGATGACTATCTTATGATTAGGGCCCCCTTGAAGAGCATGGCATAGGCCCTCTATCTTCTCCCACCGGGAAGCCGATCAGGTCTGAGCAGCGGGAAGCTCTAGTATTCCCTAAGTTAAGGAAAGCCTAGGGCTGCCAGGGAGACTATCCTTCTACAGAGGCAAATGCTGTCCTGCAATCGCTTGTTCAATATCGAGGCCACATCATCGGGGTGAAACCTCGTCCTCAACTCGTCCTCGAGTGATGCGATCTGATCCAGAGCCCAAACATGGGCCTTTGGGAGCTCTCAAGATTTTGCCTTAGATTCTAACAGAGTCCAATCAAGATAATTGACCGGCGCTTGACTCAGCAGTGCCTCACTGATAGAAACATTAGCTCGGCTCTCTGCCTCCTCGGCAGCTTGTTCAGGATGCACCTGTCGCAAGTGAGCAATGTCGGATTCTCACAGTCACACTAGCTCCTCCACCACGTGGGTACCAAAATGGAAAAGAAATGGTCAGATAGAGGCAATAGTAAAAAAGCACAACCTTAAGGCATAGAGATTTGTAAACTACTATTTCGCTGTAATGCAAATGGGCCGGATGACAGGATCCAACAGACTCAAGGTCGGGGGCACCCCCGGAACCCCCAAGGCGCAGGAATCAAGGCATCTGAATGACACCTCTCTTCAATGGCTGCTACACTTTTCGAGTTGTCTTCTTTGATTTCCATCGTTATTCGCTCATCATGGCTTCCCCCCGGTCATGGATGCGAAGTTAGTGGAAGATGATGCCTCTAGTGGCCAAGCAAGCAAGGTAGGGATGCCAATGACGCCTTCTTGAGCCATTTGGGAAGCAAAATGAGCAAGAAGGATAGATGGCAAGTCTCGGGTTGAGATGTTTGCAAAGCCAAAGAGTGCCGAAACGGTTGGGGTTCAACGCTTAAATAGCCAACACCCTGACGTGTGATGTGGCACTTCCAAAATCAATCAATACGCTTTGTTGCTGCGATTGATACAACAGCGGCATAGTTCAGCGAATGATTTCCTGGCGCATCACTCCCTAGGGTTACAAACTGACAGCACATGGCCTTTACAGACTCGAGGTAGGTTCCACCCGCCCTATCCTAATCAAATGTTAGGGCAAGCTGTCATGAGTCAAACCGCCAGAAGACCGATCTATCAGTAGAGCCAAGCTGTCAGGCTGGTAAGGCCCAAGTAGCTGAAGGAAACATCCGAACGCTTTGATTATTCACATCATGCAATAATATTGGAGCAATGAAACAGGAGAATAGGCAATGCCTGGTAGTTCCATTCATTAATTCTTTTTACAAAATATAAGTCTTTGATGGCCGATGTAGAACATCATAAGAGAATAAAATATATAGAGCAATGATCTAGTGACATTCACCAAAATAACTTCGGGGAAGACAGTTATGATGGGAAAGTAAAATGTAGCCGCTGTCCTCTCGAAGACTGGCCTCCCTAGTGTTCATCCTTGTGGGAGAATATAGTACAGTAGAGAGAGCATGCAAAGGCCCTCTTCGATAAGAATGTGGGATCATCTGCTTGCTCTCAGCCGGGAGGCAACCACTAGAGACCTTCCATCGAGACAAGCTTCGGCCACACAAACTGGAGTCTTCGCCGACCCCAAGACAACAAAGTTGGCCTCGATTTGAGGACTCAGGAAAGTCCCCCTCCAAGCAAGCACCCACAGCCCTTATAGGAGACGTAGGCCATAGATGGGGTAGCCGCTCACCTTGGCTTGGAGAGAAGGGGTAGCTTTCTCCCTTCCCATGGCTAAATCATTGCTCCCTTGAGCCATCCCAATGAGGACCAGGACCATGCGGAGATAGCTTGGAGAAGGAAATAATTATGATATGCTCGAACTACCCTCGTTACAATAAGAGAAAAACCCAGATAGGAAAGTCATGGCAGACTTCAAGTGGATCTTCGAATATCTCAAAACATTCTCCTATCCTCATCAGTGGCATTGTAGACTCTATGCTTGCTCCGATCCCCCGCATCACTTGGCTAATAGGAGAATGGCTCATGAGGCAAGGCGTAGGAAGCCCCTTCATTTATTGCCAGGAAGGAGATAATGGTGACCCTATGCTCGGATCACCCTCGTTACAGTAGGTCAATAGCCTGGGTAGGAAAATCACGGTAGACTTCAAGTGGATCTTCGAATTTCTCATAACTCTCTTTGATCTTGGTCGATGGCAATGTAGGCTCCATGCTCGCTCCGATCCTCTACATCACTTGGCTGATGGAGAATGACTTGTGAGGCAAGGCGTAGGAAGCTTCTCCATTTATAGCCAGGGAAGATGATACGCGAGCCATTATTACAAAAGATCGCGTGCGCCAACGCCATATGTAGAGAATTGGTAAGGCTAGAAGATCACATCCTAATCTTTTCAAATAGAGTACCAAATCACTGAACTCCTGTACGGAATGCTGCAAAACATCTCGAAAACGAACGTGTGAGCCAGCCCCTACAGGAGACGTCCTATCATCAACATGCTAGAAGCTAGCGAAGCCTAACCACCCGACATAGGGGGCTAGTGATGGGTCCTGTAATTTTATGGGCCGACCTAAAATTGAGCCCATTTGTCGGCGTACTCAGGGAGTTGAAGCCCAACGAGATCCTGTGAGACGTGAAACCCAAAAGGCGTCACGGCAAGCCCAACCTCTGCCCAGTGCATGATGGGCAGGTGGAGATAGGTACCGAGCAGGCCCAGCAGACAAACTCATATAAGGCGGCCAATCGTGGTGCTGGGAGTCTTTCAACTTAGCGGCTTACAACTTGATTAAAACATTGTGCATGTGCAGGAGGCACCTGCCATAATTGTTGAAGCAGCTTGGCCAATATTCCGGGAGAATTGTCCATGATCACACGATTGCCTCTAAAAGGACACTGTCATTGTCGGCCTCTAGGATCGCAAAGACAGCTTGGCGAATCCTTACAGGGGCAGCTGTTGCTTTCCTTTGTGCCCAAGCCAGGTTGAATCGATGACAATATCACGAATATCCCTTCACCCTTTATCGAAGAAAAAACAGATCCTCACCTTCAACTGCTGAGAAAGAACAAATAGCTCTCTCTCATTCTCAAAGCTACTGATTTTCAGAGCGAACTCTCTCTCTCACTCTTTTAAAACCGCTCCTCGTCGAGTGCAAGCACTGGATCCAAGACCTCCATCATCACTCTCAATCTCTTACTCGTGTATCATCGCACTTTACAGCCTCAATTTTTATTTTCTTGTGAAAAAATTTATTACTTAAATGTCGGAGGATATATCAAAAAATAAATCCTGCTAATTCTCTGACATTTTATTTATCCGTTGTGCTGTGCAGAACTCAGGTTATTGGAGATGGAGATCGAACTAATCTTAATTCGACCCGTTGTGAAAGATCAGGAGGCTTCATAATTTGTATAATAACTCGAATCCAGAGACGCATTATAATACATAATATTTATTTAATTTAAATAAATTATTGAATAGTAATATAAATATTGTCATTATCAAATTAATACAAATTTTTATTAAAATATTATACTTTTAGTTTTTTAAATTAATAAATATAATTGTATTTCAGATGTGTTAACATAGTTTATGTCAAATTTATAATTTATATACAATGCTATATAAATCAAAAAATTTAAAAATATAAATAAATTTAGTTGTTAGTTGGATCAAAATTTAATTATTTATTAAATATATATATTTATATTTTATAATTTAGTAAAATGATATTTTTATAATCTCACTTTATCGTAATATTATTATATAAGTATGATTTAAAAAATAATAAAAAATTTATTTTATAATTAGAAATTTTTTATAAAAAATATTTTTAATATTTTTTATTATTAGAAAAGTAAAAATTTTTTTCTAAATTTTTAATAAAAAATATATAAATTTAAACACATTTTTCTAAATTCTATTTTTTTAAAAAAATTAAAATTACACTCCATTGGTGTCTGGGAAAAGAAAAAGAAAAACAATTTATTATTTTATTTTTTAAAAATAAAAACTAGAAATCCGAGCTCGTGGTTTTGGCGGGAAGAAGACTTACGCCTCACACATTCGCATGGCCTGAAAACTCTTTTTCCCTCCGCCCGCCCTACGCCTCTGCTTGCAGAAGCTGCGCGAGCAAACTCTAGGCGGAGCGTTCAGACAAAAATGCCGCTGAGAAAGAAAGCAAACGCAGCTTCCTCTTCAGCATCTAAGAAATCAAACCAAGACCAGAACTCTCAGCCCTGCAAGTTCGGCATCCAGCACTTCTTCGAGCGCCACTCTCTGTCCTCTCAAAACCCCAAGGATGATAATAATCGCACCTCCTCTCCAAACGCCGCCCTTCCAGATGCACCTCAGGGTCCTAAACCTCTAATCACCACCACTGCTCCAAGCTCAAGAACTTCAGATCCAGACGGCGCTGTTTTAGCTAGTTCCGAGGCCGAATCAAAGGCTCTTAATTCTAGCAATGCCAGTACGTTGCCGCAAATGCTTGAAAGTGGAATGAATGTTGGAGAAATTGGTTCTGGTGATGGACTTAAGTGGTTGGAAACAGTTGGAAATGGGAAGAGTGAAGTTAAAAACCCAAAAAATGGTATGAATTTGGGAAGAGTGCATCAGAATAATGCATCCGATATTACGCCTCCAGAGAGTATGTTGACAGAGGCCGCCGAGTCGCCTGAAGTTTCAAAGAATGTCGCCAGGAAACGTTTCAAATTCTCCCCTGGAATGGTAACTGACTGTTCTGTCACTACTACTTCATCTAAATTATAAAGGCCCCTTTTGGTAGATGCGTGGGGATTCAACTATACTTACCAAAAAAAAAAAAAAAAAAGTCGGGATTCAACTAGTGGGATGACGTTTAAGAATAGGAACAAATGGATAAATGCTAATAGATTGGTTTCAGAGTTAGACAACAGTGATTTATTCGTTCCATTCTTTACTATACCCACTGATTCGAAATGACAAAAACATATCAGGTTTGATTCTGGAGATTATAATCTAATTATTTTAAAATAATTAAATTAAATTTATTTATTTAATTTTTTAAAATAATTAAATTATAATAATTTATTTACAAATAAATAATAAAGATACGGAGAATAAGACTCTCATCGACAACAGAGGTGATGCTCTCTCCAATCTGGTTTGATTCGCATTTAATCAGTAAGGTCATTGTTAAAGAGCGCATTTACAAACATACACGAACTGCCACCCCTATCACCATTCCTTGCATCCCTGTTGCCCAATGGCATCATAGCCTCTTTTTGAGAATATTTTCTTTTATTTTTTTGAATCCACGCTAAGATCCGTTGGAGCCTGTTTGTCCTCAGTACGTATCAGCTCTTTCATGTTAACCCTTTTATCTGTTGGAGTATGAGGTGTCAGTTTGATGGAGATGTTGTCTACAAGGTTTGATCGTTGACACACTGTAATCAACTGTTGAGGATCGGGAACTGTTTTTCGATGTTGAGAATCAAATGTTTTGATCAGGTAAAGTTGGAGGGGATACATGCCACAAATGGAATTGGAAATTTGGAAAAAATGTGTTCATTTAATTAATGTTTCTTGCATATAGTTTAAAAAGAAAATAAAAAGATACAACGTTTCTTTTTATCTATGTTTTTAGGGTTTTCTTTTTTCTTTAGTTTATGGATGTTTTAATTTAATTCACCAGTGTTTTGTCGTGGTTGAAGTCCATGAACAATCGCTAGTAGGCGTTCTTCAATCAACATACGATAATAAACTCTGCCAGTCATTGGTACATCATCATGTTGCCACTTGACGACAAGTTAATCCTTGATAATGATGGGGGCTAAAATATTAATGTAAAAAATGAAATTTATTATTAACATCTGCAAATTATAAATTCCATTGAATTATACGCATTCTTATACAACTCAACTTGAATGTTATCAAGAGAATCGCCTCAGGCTCCCTTGTCACATAATACCAGCTAGCATCTCATTGTATACACAAACATCATATGTGCGCATTGGAAATCCATAGCAAATGGTCAAGCAATTGTCTAATGTCAGTTGATTCAGAGTACTAGCATTTTTCAATATTCATGTACAAACTTTTGTTAAGAGATTAAATTTAAACAGTCTTGTGAACTATATGATGAATATTGGTTCAAATTTTGTTTGACATTTAATAGTTTACGTCTATCTCTATAGCGTCCCAAATTCTCCACAGATTGTGTGTAACTTGGTATGAAAATATTGGGGAAATACCACTTTATGTGGAAAGGAAATCCCAGAAAAGCAATAAAATATGTTTCGAGTTTCAGTACAAAGTCATGAAGCTGAAAAGTAATAGATCTCCTTTTTTATGATGGTAAAGTAACACAAGTGAGAATGGAACTCCAATATTGTATTTTTCCTAGACCAGTTTTGAGAAAACAGTCATGTTAATCTTCAACTGAACGGGACTAAGCTTCTGGTGCTTTAAGTGTGTAAGCATGAAGCATAGCTTGTAACCATGTATTGATGGTGAATCTTGAGACTATCTAGTGTTGATGGACTGTGACAGATAATAAAGCAAAGCCAGGATGATGGAGGTGACGAGATCACATGGAAAATCTCTCCTGTAAATGAGCGTCTCCAATCCATATCAAAGAATGCTCCAGAGGTGGTGAAAACTCTAGCTGAAGCATCAAGACTAAATTTCTTGAAATTTCAGCGATGTTCGACGGACAAGGTACGCACTTGGTTCACTTTAACCCATCATTCCTTTGGTTAGTCGTTGACGTTTGATTAAATCTGGAACTGTGCAGACTTTGTCTGCTTCTGAGGACAGTCTTGTAAAGCTTCTTTCTTCTCAGTCATTTGAGGTTCCTGAAAAATTTTCCGTGTTGTCAAATGGGGTGAGCTTGAAAAGAATTACCCAAGGTCATGATACGAGTATCCATGGGCGAGATGAGATCACACTTGATGTTATGAATTTAGCAGTTCTTAATTCACAAAGTCCTTTCCAAACTCCACCTTCACTGCCTTATCATAACAATAAGGTTATTGTGCTTTCATTTTCCAAATTGTTGGTTTTATGATTATTGTCTCTTTGATTACCTGTTGTTTTTGATGTACAGTCCACTAACAGTGTTGTTCGTGATGATGGAGTGCCAGAATCTCTGGGTTTAAGGCAGCACAAAAAGGTTTGTTTCCATTTTCCAAGAAAATATATTTAATGTACTTCTGATTTTTATAATTTTCTATTCCTTAAGTCTGGTCTTTCACATGATATGTGATAAAGCAGATGTCAATAGATTGCATTATTTAACTGTGTTTTGGCAACTACTCATGGTTGTTTGTTGGTGAATTTTCTTAGGCCCTGCTTGAACTTTTAGATCAAGTCAAGGATGTAATTTCCGTTGAAGAATTAGCAGCAAATCGGGCAGAATTATGCTCATCTAAACTTGATGATGGAATCAGTATTGACCAACCCATTATGGCTCATTCTGTAGTAAATAAATCAGCAAAGGATCCACAAGAAGATACCAAATTGGCATCATCTGATTCATTTTTTCTTGTCTTGGAAGTATGCTATGCAGTGCCAAATTAATATTCCAGTTTCCTTTTTATATGGATTATCGAGCTAATGGTGGTTGCTACCATTGATCACTTGTTTGCTATAGGTTACTGAAAAATGTGGGTCTGCAAGTTCATCTGGAGCTCAGTGCTCTCTCAAGGTTCATTTCAGGCTTTCTTTGCATTGCTCGACTACTTTAATTGAGCTGATATGACAGCAATGGTGATTGTTTTCCTTCCAGGTTCTTCGTTTACTAAATGAGCAAAGTGGGGAGGAGCAGTTTGTGCAGTTGTGGGATGAGTGGTAAGGAGTCATCGTGTTCTTATGTTAAAACTCTTAAACTAATACATCTTTTTCATGTCTTTGAAATCTTTGCAGCATAACATCATGTCCTCAAAACAAATGTTGGATGCATTCGCAATAACTATGGCTTGACTGAACTGTAACCTGGTGTTAGACATTGCCTTGCCATATGGAATTCTTGAGTAATGTTAGACGTCATTTTGAGTTTGGCTTGAAATAAGGATTTTCTGTGTGGTTTCCAGAAGTGTTTAATACTTGCTGGGTTGACATCCAATGACATTGTGAATTGAGAAAGCAAAGCTTCATGGCTTTACAGGGTTAGTCCAATGTCTTCTCACGTCCATTGAAGACAATGTTCTCAATTTTCTCCCCTGAACTATTTATGTCAATGGATATTGGTTATGAGATTTCCTTATATGCTGATGTGCACTGACCTTCCATTCCAGTGTGTTTGACGTATTCCAATGTGTATATAAATGAAGCCAAAGTTTATGGGGTAAGAATTCAGATTAATTGGGTCCATAGGACTTTTCTTGGTTGCTAAGGTTGGGTTAGAAATGGAGTGTTGAAGAACCAAGGGACCATGACTCGAAATGTCTACTGAATGCTTAATGATGCAGCCCAGTGTACTGCTGTGACTTCTTTTGCTAATAACCTGAGGAATTAAGTACTTATGACCTTTAGCTTAGGTACCCATCTACTTGTGCTTATTTGGCCTGGCCTTATATCAAACTTTGAGTGTCTGTAAGCTATGTCAAAAGTTTAGGAGGCCTCAGTATAGTCCCCAGATTTTCATACCCCAAAAAACATATTTCCCAGATTTGTGGTATGTGTTGGTAAGGTAGACACAACCTGGTATGTAGTACTGGTGAAAGTTTTATTTCTTGTGATGGGCTGCCATTGAGAATCAAATTTACGTGGTGGTGGTGTTGGTGGTAGTGGGTGTTAGGGAATCCATTTCAAATGAGGACAAGGTGGTTCCACACTGATTCAACGCTAGCTGCAGCCTTAGATTTCTGCCATCTCAATTCTCTCCTCTCTCCATCTTTCTGTCCTCATTTCCTGTTGTCCATTTGATTGCAACCTGTAATTGTGTCAATGACCAAGGAATATTAGAGCAAAGGTGTGATTTAGTTCAATGGAAGGATCATAATCTAAAACTAAGTTTCCTGCATGTGAGTGCTCTTAGATATCTCTTCTCTTCTTATTTCTTCTTCTTTATTTGATTGCGACCTGTAAATGTAACGCTGGCCAAGGATTGTATAGTGTGGAGGTATGAGAAGGTCTAGCAGAAGGACCAATAATTTGTTTAGTGTGAATGTTGAGAAATCACTAGATATACTCGAACATGATCTTCACTTATCAAATTGATTTCTTGGACACTTCAGAAAATATTTGATACTGATCTTATGAGATAAAAAAATCCTACAATATTTTCTTACCTGATTATGTGTGAATCATTTTCTCTCTTTTTAAATTTTGTAGATTAAAAATTATTTCATATATCTTTTTTATTCTTCCTTAATTTGTGCAATGCTTTGTATATGAACAATTGTATGCCCTTGTAAATGACATGTGAAAGAAAATTTTCTTCTTTTATGATATCAAAGCCTAGTTTTAGCCTTTATTGTTGAGAGAAAAGCCAAAATCTTCATTAGTTTTCCATATTTTTCTTCCACTGTGTTTGATTCTTGAAGGGCCTGTTATTTAGTATTGACAAGAAGTCATCACCAGAAAGTATATTTGAAATGTCTGAGATTACTGCTGTAGTGTAGCCATCACAAAGATCATCATCAGTGATTGACCTCCAAAGCCTAAATCCATCCTATAGATTCATGGGCTGAAAATATCTCCAGTAATACCATGTTGCGAAAACATTGATAAATGGATGAGGAAAATTGAGCCACTAAAATGACAAATGTCCAAATCTTGAATATTTGAGTTTTTCAGCATGGGATGAGGAGGATTCCATGATCATGTCTTGGCTGTGAAATTCAATGCAACCTAAAAATTGGCACTATGGCTCAAGAAATATGGGAGGTTCTATGCTAAGCTTACTCTAAGGTGCAAGATGCATCTTTTTTCTATTAAATTAAGACCAAGATCTTGCCATCCAAAACAAGGTACACTTTTCGTGACCGAGTTTTGCAATCTAGTGAAAGGACTTAGGCTTGAATTGGGTTATTATCAATACTTCAAGATATAAAGTGTCCCGAGGATGCCAAGGAACTCAAAGATCTTGTGTGGAGAAATAGGATATTTGAATTCATTGTTGGGTTGAATGTGGAATATGATCGTATTTGAGACCAAGTTCTTGGCAAGGAGAAGTTCACCTTTGATTGAGTTGTTTGCCACTATTCGGGCAGAGGAAAGTAGGACTGTCATGCTTGAACCTTAACCTTCTAAGACATTAGCTAAGATCACAAGAAGATTTAGAAGAGACAAAGACAACTCTCATTTGGAACATTAAGTAGCTATTGAGCGTAGGAAGTTGAGGGAAATGACACTTAATCCTAATAGGGAAGGGCTATGGTGAAGCTATTGTAAAAAACTGCGGCACGTGCAAAAGAAAATCACTTCAAACTACATGGCAAGGCGCATGTATTGAACCAAAATGGGGGGTTCTAGAGAAACCACAATCCTGAGCCATTCTTGCCAATTGTGAAATGTCATACCAAGAAGATCAATCTTCTCTGGCCATCGAGAAAGGAGACTTGAGGAATAAAGAGGTGGATAAACTCCGAGAACTCCTACACTCCTTGAATACTCCATTTGGTATGTGCTTGTTTGCATAAGTGTTCCAGATCTTATGCTCTTGATGCCTCAAACCCCTCTCACCTGAGACCTTGGGTAATATATTTCAGAGAGCTACAGATCACATGACATTTCGCCCTACTTTATTCAATAGTCCCGATAACGAAACAATCACCGTTGCTAATAGATCTTCCATTGCTGCTGCAGGCCAAGACTCTATAAATTTAATTCCCTTTGCACCCTTACATAATGATTTACATATTCCAAAACTATCCATGAATCTTGTCTCCGCTGTTGTGTCACTAAAGATGCGAATTGCAAGGTAACATTTTTTGAGACTCATTTTCTCTTCTAGGATCAAACAGCTGGGAGAATGATTGGATTTGCTAGAGAAACTAATAAACTTTACTATCTTGAAAGCTTGAGTGGCCGCAAAGGAGGAGAACAAAAAACCCTTTCTCAACAAGAATGAAGTTCTATGGCTGCACCTAACATGTACAAGCAACCCGTCCACTTTTGAGATTTGTGTCCAGTACTTACGCTTTGGGCTCACCCTTCTACCTTGTCAAAACCACTCTCCTCTCTTTGTTTCAAGATATTAATGTTAGTAATTTTTATTGTACTACTCATTGATTTTTGAAATATCTTTGTGTGTCCTATCCTATAAGTAACCTTCATTTGATTATGCCTTCTTTGTTAATTCACACTGATATTTTGGGATCCTTGAATTCCAAATTTAATTAGGTCTAAGTGGTTCATTATCTTCATTGATGATTGCATTAGGATGACACGGATGTTCACTATGAAGGATAAATTTGAGACTAGCTATATCATCCTCACATTTATAAATCAGTCCATACTCAGTACGGCGTAGCCATAAAAAAATTAAATCTAACAAAGTGTATGACTATTTTAATCAAACATTTTCATTTTTCTTTCACAAAGAATGAATTATTTATGAAGTCTCTTTTGTATAAACACTTCTCAATAAAATGGAGTTGTTAAATATGAAAATAGACATTTTCTTGATGTTACACATGCATTCTTACTTCACAATTATGTTCCTAAATCCTTTTAGAGGAGGCCATCCTCCTAGATGAATACCTCATCAATTGGATGCCCACTAGAATGCTAGAAAACAAAAGCCCTACGACCTTCCTTGCAACATTCTTCAGGGACCTCCATATAATGAACAAACCACCTCTCAGTGTTTGATTGTACATCATTTGTTCATATTCATTCACAAAACAGGGATAAATTGGACCTACGAGTAGTCGGGCATTGAAGTGTGTTATTGTTGGGTACTCTAATTTTAAAAAGGTATGGAAATGCTATAATCCTCCCATTAGAAAATTCTATCTGTCAACAGATGTACCATTTCTAGAAATCGAAACTTAATTCTAAGGCCCTCTCTCCTATCTTCAGAGGGAGAATTCTGTAGAAGATAATGATGAGTTGGATGAGCTTCCATCGTTATCCAATCTTCCCAATCCTCACCCAACCGAGCCCCCACTTAATCCACTAGGCCTGTCCATCCAATGGTAGCCGGCCGAGCAAGATTTGTTCATCTAACAATAGCTAGTTGAGCTAGATCTATTCATCTAGCAGCCTGGTGAGCTAGAAAATTTTCAAGGGTAGTCAGAATCAAACCTTGAAAAGCAACTATAAGTATACTCTAGAAAGAGTAAGTCCATTCCTCTTGCAGAACAGATCCATGAGTCCATATCAGGTGATGAATCTACTAACTCTCCTCTTATATTAGGTGACTCTCATCATTTCTTGTGAAAGTAAAAACAAATTGGTTTCGTTTGAGTTACAAGACTTAGAACTACCTATATCAATAAGGAAAGGTACCTTGGCATGTACTGAACACTCACTTTCAAACTATGATTGCTCTCATAAACTCTACTTGAGATATAGGTGTTTTCTTACCTCTATTGATTCAATTAGCATTTCCCAAATCATCTAGGAGGCACTAAGGAATGAGAATTGGGTACAAGTTATGAGAAAGGAAATGCGTACATTAGAGAAGAATAAAACATGGGAGGTAGTTTAACATTCCAAGAAAAACACCCGTTGGGTGCAAATAAGTATTTAACCTTAAATTCAAAGTGTGTAGGCCACTAGAAATGTATAATCGAGATTGGTAGTAAAAGGGTACAGCCAAACCTGTGGCATAGACTGTGAAGAGACTTTTTCCCAAGTGAAAAAGAAGAATACCATATGTGTCCTATTGTTCCTTACTTTTAATCTCAGCTGTGGTTTACATTAATTTGATATGATGAGTGCTTTTTTACATGTGGACTTGGAAGAAGAGGTGTATATGGAACAACTACCCGTTTTGGTGGTTTATTTAAAAATAACAAGGTGTGTTGGTTAAAAAAGGCATGGTATGGCTTAAGGCTTTCTCCTCGAGCTTGGTTTGGGAGATTTACAAAGGGTACGTGTAGCATGGGGTATAAGCAAAGCCAAATACATTGCACATTATTTAGTAAACATTCAATTGGAAGGGTAATCATTTTACTTACATATATTGATGATATTTGTTGTGATAGGAAATGATTCTAGTGAGCTAGAAGCAATCCTGAAAAACCTTGCAATGGAATTCAAAATCAACTAGAGGTATACATTGGTGCAGAGTATGTAGGTTTCCTATTTGAGAGGATGTCTACATCTGGTTACTACATGTTCTTTGGAGGAAACCTAATCACTTGGAAAAGTGAAAAACAACTTTGTGTAGCAATATCTAGTGTGGATGCTGAATTTAGTGCTCTGACATAAGAAGTATGGTTGAAGATAATTCTCAATGACATGAAAATAAGAATTATGGGATCAATGAAACTCTACTATGAGAACATGTCTATTAACATTGCCCACAATTCGGTACAACACAATTAAACTAAACATATCAAGGCGAACTAATATTTTATCAAGGAAAAACTTGCAAGTGTTCTCAGTAATATTGCATATATGCCATCAAACAAACAACTAGCATATGTACTTACTGAAGGTTTACCCATTCCATGATTTCAGGAGCTCACTGTCATTTTGGGAATGGAATATATCCACTCGCCACCTTAAGGGGCAGTGTTGAGAAATCACAAGAGATACTTGGACAAGATCTTTCCCAAGTCAATTTAATTCCTTGAACAGCTTAGAGAATATTTGTTGTCGATTTTATTTGATGGGAAAAATCTAATCCTTGAACAATTTTATAGGGAACATCTCCTTTCTTTATAGATTAGAAAATATCTTCATGTTTCTTTTTTATTTTTCTTAATTCGTGCAATTTTTTGCATAAGAACAATTTTGTATCCTTATAAATAACACATGATAGAATTATTTCTTCTTTTAGTGATGAATATAGCTGTCACGAACCCGAAGCAAAAACAGGTAATATAAATAATTAACAATAAACTTAAATCCCAAAAATAAGCCCCTAAAATAACGTCTAAACACAATACCCAAATTCGGGCGTGACTTGATAACATATTCACGTAACATCAACAATAACAGTTATAATAAACAATAATATCATAAATCATAGGATTTCTCCGAACTACCCATCCGGATAATAAAAGTAACACAACTTGATCAAAATATCTGTAAGGAAAAAAGTGACCATCCAATCAATACAAACCACACCACCGATCTAATATAAACCGAATACCACAATAACCAAATAATAGGATAGTTTGAACCCTGATTTCATGACAATAACATATGCTAACATTAGTCTATTCGTCTTCCCTTTGATACTAAAGGGCATCCAATATGAATACAATCCAACTACAAAACTAATATTTACAAAATATAAATGAAATATCTATCAACATCCGCGTCTGAGTTCCTTGCAAGATATCTATAGCCATATAATTTGAAAGGGTTAGAAATAATAAAAACATGAGTTGAATATTCAGTAAGTATGAGTATATATATACATTACAAAATACTATGTCCATAATCAAAACGAAGGGACAAATCGATAAAATAAAGTCCATAAAAGTTGAAATCCAAACATTTAATTTGTTAAACCAATAATTGTCCAAATGTGGTCTCGTATTCAAAGAGTATAGTCCAAAGCATAGGCTAAATGATTCAAATGTATGAAATAAACCAAATTTGATATCCAAATCTAGACGGCAGTCAAAACTTGTGAATCTCAAATCAAAGTCTCGATTATCCAAATCAAATGTCGATAAAACATATCAGAAATCCAAAAAATGTTCAAATCAGGGAACCAAATACCCAAAGATTGATTTTGAGGAAGGATTACACATACTCTCTGTAGCCTAAGGCCGAATTACTAATATTTAGACCCATTGGCAGGCCGTCTACATATTCTTTCCCATAGAAGGAGACAAAGCCACCTTCTATTGCAACTTGTGGATAATGGGTGCAATCTTCAAATCTATTTGAATATATTAGAATATCCAAATATATTAGTTTTGTTTAATTTCTTACGATTGTTTTTATAAAAATACAAATTGAGGAGGGTCTCTAAATCAAATGTCCAAAACTTTTCCTATATGGTAGAAAAGTTCAAAGCTTCCACTCTAGAAAGTACAAACGCAAAACATTTTACCTTGGGGGAAAGTGCACATATCGAATTGAATACCAAAATAGAGTTTGACCCAAAGCACATGCATGGAATATCACATGTAAGGCCCATATGCAAGTTTTCATTACTTTTCTTTTGCAAATATTCTTATACATAAATATAACATCTCAAAATATTTACCTATTTCACAAAACAAGCAAAAATCCCCAAATAATAACAAAATTGAAGCAAAATCTCAAAATATCTAGTAAAAATGACATGCTTGCACGAATAATCGAAATGTGGTAAGTAAAATGATATGTATATACAATAAAATCACAAAATGTAAGCAAAACTAAACGGAAATTAAAATAGACCAAAGATAGAGTTTAAAGATAGTTACCTTTAACTTTCGATCTGACAGATCTAACCAAAAGATGCTTCAAAATTCCTCTTCTTCTCTTTCTTGCTCCTCCTTCCATTCTCTCTCTTTCTCCTTTTTCCTCCTTCCTGTGCGAAATGGCCAAAACAGTGCGCTGCTCCCTAATATAAATAAATCGATGCATGAGCGCCATGCCAAACCCTACCCGTGCACGAGCGCTGTCTTAGGCGTCCCTCGAGTGTGAGAAATCTACCAAAATCACGTTCGAGCGCCCTTCAGACGTGCATTGAGCGTCATCCAAGCTGCTTGAACTTCTCTTGAGAGATCCAAAGGCACTATTTGGGTGCGCTCAATCTGCCAAAAGTGCGAACGAGCTTACATTGGGTGTATATCGGGCCCGGAGTTTGCTTCCTTGCTCTTAATTTTCTTCAAATTCATATTGTACAATTTTTTTCAATGTATCTAAAATAAACCCAAAATAAACTAACAATATCAAATTAATTAAATAGGGATTTGGGTGTTACAATAACTAACCATTTCATGTGACCCTTTATTGGTTGGTGCTGTAAAACTATAAATGGGGATTTGCTCTAAGCCTTTAAAACTTGGGGCAAGTATTGCCTCATTTGATCTAAAAATAAGCATGAAAGTTAGAAATCTTACTTGTAAATATGATACTAAATGCAGAAATGTTTAGATGCTTAAATTGCTTTGTTGCCACTCCTTTATTTCGGTTAAGTTTTGCTTCACTAGATCAAACTCAGGCTTGCAAATCAAATCCTTCCCAATGAGTCCCACATCATTTGCCTTTCCTTCGAGCTTTCATACTTTTCCACCAAACAACAAGCAACATATTAGCCCATCATCAGGCTAAAGCTTGCTCCCGTCAATAGGTTTTCTTGCCCACTTGACCCTTACATTAGCTCATTATCTAGCATGTCAACATAAGGAGCACCTTGGCTCCTTGGTGATTCATTATCCCCCTTGTGCATACAACCCATGTCCATGACACACTATCCCCAATTTTGCTTTTGTACCCATTATTTAGTTGTGCTCCCAACACTCATGAAGTTAACTCTTCTCGAAGCAAATCCAATCAATCTAGCATGATAACATGTCCTATCCCTTGTGTCTCGACAAGTAACATATAATCTTGATCTCTATCCCATGTAGCACTATCTTGCCATTGTATGTGTTGTCACATTATGATCACTTGGTTGGCTTGAGTCAATTAGTGTGTCTTTCCTTTAGAGGACTGTCTCCTCAAGTATTACGAATAGTAGCCTGTTTTGAATGCATACCAAACATGGATGGAAATATTGGTATTGGCTGTAATTGTATTAGATGCTTTTTTTTCGATAGAATGGTTTTGAGCTAAATATTAGTTGATCTATTGAAAAATATTGGATATATCATCCTATATATTTCCGATAATACTACATATTATATTTTTGCCATACTCAAATTTTGATAAATATTGACTGATATTTTATTCCATGGTGTTACAAGAAGTAAAGCTCAATGTGGATTGATAATTTCCATGGTACCAAGGGTAGTAAAGCTGAACGCGTGTCTGCACTACCAAGCCCTTTGGTAGTTTGGCTATTGCTAAATATTGTTCACTTGGCTCCGGTCTTGCGGGGTTCCAGACTATCCTCCCAACATGCCTTGGAGACTAGCCCCCATTATGTGTTAGCCCATAGGTGATTCTAGCATTTGATAAACTACGTAGGGATGGTGGAGGGTTTGACACCAAAATTCCTCTTATGGGAGAGTCTAGGCATTTATGAGATTTCTAGAAGTAAACATTTAGAATTCACACTTATTACGGTGATATCTCCATGAAGTATGAATTGCCTAAGAGCTTGAATCTAACTTTGATGAGATTTAATATTGCCATTTGGGACTTGCTTTGATCCTCTCAATGCAAAGTCATTCACAAGGTGTAAGTGTGGGAACGGATAATGTCATTGCTCCACATTGATAGTATTGAATATATGTTACTGGAGTCAATGCCCTTGTTGAGTTTTCATTGCTCATGTTGATGGTGTTGATGAACACCTGAAAGTGTCGATGCCCATGCTGACAATGTCAATGCACATGCTGACAGTGTTGACATTGCCCATGACATTAGCAACCATGCCACCTCTGCATGAAAGTTGCATCCACCATATCACAAGCACGATGGCTAGTGCTTGTCAAGAGAGTTATGCCACACACAGTTATGGTGGCACATTCTCTATGTGTGATTATGTATGCGGTAACCTCCTTTTTGTGTGTTTCAATAACTAGAATTTAGATTGAATATGTTCACAAATAGTACAAGATAATTCCTTGTTTCATGTACCCGGTTTAGATTTATGTGTGCTAAGGATAAATAATTGATTTAAACAAACTAGAAGAGTTCTGACTGGCCCTGCAACACTTTGATCCTGAAACATATTGATGAGCCTTGGCAAGCTGAGTCACTGGATATTGTTCTGCCCATGTGAAAAGAATTTAATCTATATGCATGTTTAAGTTGTTTGTTAGGCATTGTTCAGGTAATGGGTGGAGCAGTCTGTTTTCTCATGTTTGTCAGTGTATATCACTAGTTCCTTGAATAAGTTTCTCTTGGATCCTTACTTCCTTGCTGAAGAATGCTATTCTTGGAGGGCAACATGCACAAGCAACGGTTTATCTACTTTGGATGTGGAGAATCTTGGGTGACACTCATGATTTGACGGAGCTTTTAAAAAAATTTTTAGCTACCTTGAGAACACTATATGAGATTTAAGGTGAGGACTCTCATTTTGAATTATAGAGATAAGAAGCAGCTAAAGTCAAATCTTGTTATAGGTTCCTAAGTGACAGCAAGGACATGGATATGAAGGATGATGAGGAGATGGATATTTTGAAATGATGTGCCACAGCTTGTGTCAAATCTTGTTGGTTGTTTTTGTACAAATTTACAAATTGTATTTATGTGTGTGTCTATCAGACATTCAATTTCTTTTATTTTATAGTGTTCTTCTAGTAGGAGAACTGTGAAAGTTTTGTTTTGTTTTTTACTTTTTTTTTCCTGTTATGAGAGCCTTTTGTCAATTTGATTAAAATGCTTCTAAATTTTTCCTCAACGTTTGTGTGCCTGGAAAAAGATGTTTTACACCCTTGCAATTCTGCAAAATTTACAGCTAAATTGTTTTAATCTTTTTGCAAAGTAGCTGTGTTTTTGTTTGGAATGCAAATCTGTGTCCATTCAAAATTTGTGCATTGTCATTGTATCAGCATTTAGCATATAAGCATTAACAAAGCTGATGTTTTTTACTTGATACATTTGTTGATGTTGCCTTGGCATATAAGTTTATTTGTAAACAAGTTGAGGGGATTGTCCTAATGGAGCTATCATTTGAAGAAACTTGCCAGAAATAAATTTAGTGACAAATGGGGACAAAACAGTGCCATGCATGAATGTAAATCTAGGATGATGAATGTGAGTCTAGGTCTTACAAGAGGACAAAGGCAGTTTAACTCCCTATTTTTTTGTTTTTTTGTCAGTCTTTATATTCAACTCAGTAGGAGTTTCATGTTTCCCTTTTTGCTATTGCAGGTTTTATAGTGTTGTTGAGCCCGGAGACACAATACTTGTAATTGGTGAATTTGACGGAAATGGAAAGTGTGATGTGAATAATGGCAAAAATCTTATAATTGTTCACCCTAACATACTGGTTTCTGGAACTCGGGTAAGTTTTTCTAGCTTATTTGTTTGTCATCTGTATGTATTTTTGTATCGTACGGTAACAGTTGTCCGTATCCTCATATGCTGAAGCTGTCCGATACAGAGTCAATAGTTGATCAAACTTGCTTTTTTTTGACATCTATAAAAATTATCGTAATAGTTGAGAAGAAATAAAAATGTCTTCAGGTTGCAGGTAGCCTTAGTTGCTCTAGACGGGCTGTTTTGGATGAGAGGCTAAAATGCAATGATCGTTCAACTGCAGCATTAATTGGCAGCTTGTTGCATCAAATTTTTCAGGTTTTATTGTTACAGTTAGATCCTTAATAAATATATAATGCCACATCTAGCTTCTAATGCAAGGCTAATACAAGGCTAATAATATCATTTGCAAACTTTTTGATTATTCAGGCTGGACTTCTCATGGAGATTCCCACAAGAGCTCTGCTTGAGGAATATTCAAGGATAGTAGTTGATAAAAATATAGAAAACTTGTATGCATGCGAAGGTAGGATTCATATATACTCCAGGTAGTTGTAATGCTTCATTAGAATGCAATTCCATAATATATTGTTTTTTAGGTGTTCTCAACTTATTTGCGTGGATTGTGCAGTCAATGAAAAAGATGTGTATGAGACCTTGACTGAAGCAATTCCAAGAATTGTAAATTGGATAAAACTCTTCAAACATTCACAGGTTAGCCAATCTCTCTCTTGTTACATCTTAGCTGTTTATCAATCTTTCTTTTTAGTTATATTGCCTAATGACATTAATAAGCATCTGTGGTTGGTAGCTGCTAATTACTTCACCCTTTCCTTAGTTGCTGTAGTTATACATTTAAACTCTTGTTCATTGAAAGCAGTCAAAGGCCAATCAAAAGTTCAGGGTATTGCCCGGATGTTATACATATACTCTTGGAATATTTGATATCCGTATCACAATGTCCATTGTGAAAATGCCTTTCTAAGATAGATTTCATTTGTAGAAGTCATTTCACTTGTAAAAGTTATCGTCTAAGATAAATGTTGGAATTGTTTCAAAAAATAACCCTAATACAGGTTGTTTTATATATTTATTTGGCATTTTTGGGGAAAATAGTCTTTATTTTCCTCAACTGATCAAATATCTTCCAATCCTATGGAATTCCTTTGGAGAAAAAAAATTTAAGCAATTTATCTGTTCATCCCCTCAATATATTCTATGTAATAGGTACCAGATGTTTATTTTGATGGTATCATTTCATCAATTTGATGATTGTACACCTTTGACACATTGAAATTCACAAACCAATGTGTCAAATCTCATGAAGAGTTTGATCCTGGCTCAAAGTTGAATTGATTCTACATATTAGATAGTTGGAATTGCTAAGACGGTGAGGGGCATTTGATTGGTGATGGGCGGTGGTTATGAAATTGGTTTGGTATCATCTGGCATCTAGTTCTATATCCCCATCTAGTTCTGCTCTTGAAACGGGAGGGAATAAGTGATGAGGTTTGTTTTATTGAAAAATCAATACTTTTCTATGATTGACATGAGTTTTAGGCAGCATCTTGAATTTCGGGATCGCACTCTGTATGTCGACCTCAAGTTCCTCGGCTAGGCAACTACTAATCCTTCTTCTCTTCCTTCTCGCATAGATTCTACATTAGATGATGAGCCCATGTGAAAACTCTCTTTTATTGACGCTCGATAGGTAAGCTATTAGATTGAGTCGAAAGTCTACGAACGCATGAAGGTTCCGATCTGAGCAAGAGCCCAAATGGGGGAGGTGAGAACATCTTGATCAAAAGCTCCACTATTCTGAATTGTAAAAAGGCTCTGAGCTCCCTAAAAATCCTTAGTCAATCAGTCAGAGTCTATTTTCTCTTCTATCTTTCAAAATTGAAATTTAGGTAAGTGTTTTATAAACATATGTATGAAAACAAAATTCTTTTAGCTTCTTTATGCCTACACTAACTAGTTAACCCTTTCTCCCTTTGATAAGAGTTGATATGATTTTTATAGGGTTCTTCTTCCAAAAGATGACAAAAAATAGAGACAAAAATCATTATCATTATGATTTGCTTTCTCCTGAAAATATTTTTTTGCCTAGAAGGCTTTATTTGCAATATTTTTTATCCATTATTTTAGAGATTTATAATTTTTTTGTTTTACTTGATGGAATTTCGTGGTCTACAAATTGTATGTGAGGAAGCACTCAGATCTAAATATAAAGGTCAATGGAATTTTTTGTTCTTAAAGGAGATTTTTATTAGCTTATTTGAACAGAACAGACACGTGAATGAGAGACTTGTTCTGTTAGGAAGTGTTTTCTCTTAGACATTTTGGGGTCTAAGTTCGCTGATCACCTCATATTCAGGGAAAGATAATGAAATAGTTTTTTACACTGACATTGAGTATACTATGGATCGCATACTACCTCCTATAAACTTCAAATCCATAATTCCAATTGCTTCTTGGAGAAATAATATTGAAGTACCTAAGAATGCCAATCTTTATGCATGTCAATCTAGGGCCAGCATCATAACAAACCTAGTTTGAACAAAGAGTAGGATGTTACTGGAGTTATTCCATATTTCTCCTACTTTTTCACGTTCACATACTAGAACTATGGATGAAAATATTGGTATTGGCATTTGTTGTGACTGTATTGATATTGGACATATCAGACAATACTAATTGGTATTGGATATATTAGAATTTTTCCAAAAATCTTAAGCTAATAGGACTAAATCATTTGATATTTTAAATATCTGTTGATATATTGTGATATATTATTCATTCGGTAACATATCATAATATGATTATATTATTGAAAAATATTGGTATGGGGGTTTGCTGCTACTACATTTAGGCCAATATTTATGATACCGACAGATAGTTACATTAGTTACTAGAACTTATGGGTTTTAAAGCTCAAATTTATCATTTTTATTAACTTGCAGCATCCAGATTAGGTCTATTATATTAATTTAACCTTTTTTTGGATACCTGTTTTTTTTTCCAGCCTTAAAAGTGTTGAAGTTTATCAAGTATTACCTAGCGTGGATATGTACCGAAAGGATAATATTGGATGTGACAGTTGCTTTCCCTTTGACATGCACTTGAAATTTTGCACATCGAAGTATCGAAATGAAATGAAACTAAATACTTTCCCACTAAGTGAAAATGATTGTATGGATTATCTGCTGTTGTTTAGCTTTGTTGTAAATTGTTTCCTCTTATAGCTCAAAGTATGGAATATCATCTTGATGGTTTCCTTCCAACTTTATTCATTCCTCTATTGCTTTAGTGAATCTTGGTTATCCCATCACATTGGCACAACCAAATGGCCTCAAATGTGTATTTCACAATTTGGCTTATGTTGGTTCCATCCTGATACACCCTTATAATATCAAATCCTGTCTCTCCTCGTATGACGAAATATTCATGATAACATCATCTTTACCCTTGCCATTTTATGTAGTAATTCCATACAACACTTCACTCTATCTGGATGGCTCGCAAGGTGCTCACCTTTTAGTTTTCAGCTTTTCAATTTGACACATATTCTCAGATTATGAAGGATCGTGGAAGCACTTCTACACTTTATCCAATCCACTTTGATTATGAGTTATATGCTTATCAATTGCCTGATCTTTGTGGAACCTTGAACCAAGATATTTGAAAAGTCTATCTTGGTTAGGCTTTTCGTCTCACCTCGCTACCCTACTATCTCTTTGCTCACATTGAATGGGTATTTTGTGTATTTAATTGTCCTTTTGAAGCCTTTGGCTTCCAAAGTCTCCTTAAATACACTCCAGTTTGGGTCCCAAAAATATCTACTTATGTAATATGGGTCTCTTTTTGACCATTGTTATGGTGCAGTAGAACTACAAAGTGCAAGCTCCCATTGAGTACATTCCAATTTTTGCATTTGTTTATAGTAAAATGACACTTGATATGGAACCAGCTGCATTAAATGAAAAAAGCTGCCCAAAATATCCTAACAATTGCCCTACGGGCAATGGTTAACATTTTCCATGTGGTTTTACTAATTAGAAAATATTTTCATATAATTTTGACATTTTGTTTTACAGACGGAAGTTTTTTTAGCAAGTAGTGCATATGCTCGATATGAGAATTTATTTATTTTCCTGTATGCATGGTTAAACACCAATTATTTATGTTTTAAATTAGACATGTAAGAGTTGTGCATTGGAGCAAGAAAAAGTATATTTGTATAGGTACCTACTCTCAATATTTATCTTTCATATTAAGAAACCAATTTATCCTAAAAAATTAATGTTTAAGACGAAAGCCAAAAAAAAGTTTGACATATGACATACCTGCTTTTATTGAAGCATGCCTTTGGGTTTGAAGTGTAGATTAAAAAAAAGCCCATTGATGCTTTTTTGTTGAAATATATTTTGAGACATAGGGATTTCGTGATTCAAACTCTAGTCCTTTTGGTCACAGAGTCCTTGATACCATGCCAAGGAGACAGTCCACTTCACAACACGGAATAAATATTGACTGATATATATCAATATCTTTTCAGGCTTGCGTTTTACATAAATATTTATGCTTTTAATATGTCCGATACTTATTGTCGGATAGGTTCAATACCGATATGGCTGCTATCATTACCAATAGTTCATCCATGCTCCAAAAGCTTTAATTGTTAGTTGAAATTCCAAGAATGATTTTGTTATAGCAACATTAAGATGCGTTAGATTTTTGGGTTTGATCTTGCTACCATGCAGTCCAGTTCTTTGTTACAGTGTTGCTATGACAATATCAGTGAGGTAATTCCTTCCAACCCTTATTTATATGATTCTATTTTTTTGTTTTCAAAATTCTTTTGCAGAATTCAAAAGCACCTACAGTTGACTTTGGACCTGATTATGGTTTGAGAAAAGTCTGTATATCTGAGGTAAATCAACTTTTTGGACTTTTAATTTAGAGTGAGTGATTGTTAACACAATAGTTTTAGTTTCTGCAATATTTGTGCATGACATCGTCCTTGAGGTTTAGGGAATCACAAGAATTTGGAAACACAGAACAATTTGCATGACATTGGATTAAGGAAATTATTGAGTAGTAATACTTTTTCTTTGAAAAAAATTTTAAAAGATAAAAGTGATTCATGAGGATTAACTTAATGTGCAGAATTTCAATTGCACATTTCAATGGCCATTATACAATTCTACATGTTGCTTTGCAACTTCTTGTTCCCTGAGCTTGCACTCTATTTAATGGTTAGCCTCTAATTCCAGCTCTGAATCTCCTCTGCCATTTGTCTTCCTTAGATCAACTTTTCAGGTTTATATGGTACATCTTCAAGCTTATTATTGGCAGAAATGAACTTGCCACTTCATATTCTTTGTTGTTTCGAGTTTGTAACAACTAGTAAGTCAACTCCTAATTACTGCTTTGTGACTTCAGCGTTGCTTTTGTCCACTGGCCAGCAGGGCTTTAAGATGTGACAGAGTGGCTTTCTGAAAGGAAATCATTCCACATTAGAAAAAGATATTATCCACTGGATCACATCTCCCTTGAATATTGGAAAACAATCTTGAGGCCAGAATCTTTCTGCTTCCAGTTGGTATCTGTGGCTTGAGTGACCGAAATTGGCAATGCAATAGGTGAATTGACTGACCACTGAATAGACGTAGCAGCAGGAGAATAAGCATGGAGTACTTTACATTATAACTTGTGAAATTTCTCAAGTGCTATGGAGCTCATCAATTGATGACCTATCTGATCTACCCATCTCCATTTCCACAGTGCAAATGCCAAATGTTTGGAGACATCAATCAAATGCACCTTTTTGTTTAAAGGGTTCATTGCTTTCTTATGAGTAGGAACTTGTGTTTTTGCCAACAATTGTTTTCTTTTTTATTTCCTGTTGTCTTCTTTCATATGCTATGTTACTGTTGACTAAGTTAGGGAATAAAGCTAGGTCTGGACAGATCTTGGTACTAAGTTTGAGTTATCAACGGGGTTGCCAGGCTTTAGCTTCTAGATTCATCTCATATTTTGGATTTAAATAACTATTTGGCACTGGATTCAACGTATGATTCAGGCCGATTTTTGTACTATAAAACCTTGAAGTAACTCCTTGGTGGGACTGTCAATGAGAACTCAATTGTTGGCATTCTAGTAACGAGGGAGGCATGTACCAGTGAAGAATAAGGTAGAGTTCATTGGCAGTGGTGAAATGTTTCTGCCTTAACATTGCTATGTTGGTACAAGGGTGGGATGTGTCTGTATTTGACTGAAAGGTTTAGATGTGGCTTGATACCTTCATGTGTGGTCTTGGCTCAAATATTCCAGTGATTTTGAGACACGTTGCGATGGTAAATGGTGCTAAAATTGGGTTGGGGTTGTGTGAGATGAAGAATAGAGGTTTCCAGAGGTATCATGATTTTTGAATGAGGGATTGGGTTGTTGATTAGTGTTTCAATTCCACTGTGTTGCAGAGGGTGATTCGTAACTGGGTTTGTTGAGTTTAATTGGTGCTGGTGACTTTTGGAGGTTGCAGGTTTTAAATGTTGAATCCTGGCTATGATTTGTGGAATTCAGATAAAGATGATGGAAAATGGGTGATCGGTACAGTAAGTTCTAGATAGCAATGATGAAAGGGTGTTGGTGGGCATAGTGAGTGATCAACAACGTCAAAAGTAAAGTTGCAGACATGGTCAACTGCTTCTAACCTCTAAGGAAAGTTATAGGGTGCAGGTTGGATAGTTTGTGTGTTCTGTTAATCTAAGGGTTTGGATGTGGGCTTGATTTTTCACTTTATGGTCTTGGGTTGAATATTTTAGTTAATTAGAGTTTGAGTCGTGGTGGTAAATGGGGTTTAACTTGGGTTTGGGTGGTGTGATAAGGCTGCCTGATGTTTTTCTGAGGGGTGAACGAACAATTGGGTTGCTAATTAAGGGTCTCAAGTCCATTATGTTGATAGGGAGAGCAATGTTTGAGCATATTGAAGCTTAATAGATGCTGGTGATGTTTGGTGCTGCAAATTGTGACTGTTGAATCCAGTGCCTATGATGTCTGGAGTTAGGAAAACTGTGCTGGGGCTAGGGATGTTGGGGATGGTTTTGGGTGAACTGAATGTTCTTTTCTTTCTTCCCTTTGTGGTGTTATTTGGAGTAAAGTAGCAGTGGATGGTGATAGTGATAGTGGCATTGGTGGATCTGGAGATGGTAGGCAGCATTGGTGGATGCAAACATTCAATGAACATGGGTGCATAAATTATTGTACATTGACACTGACAAAGATTCATGACAAGAGTGATTCGCAAGGAATTGACTATAAGTCCAAAGGAACAGCCTTGAAACTGGATAGGGTTTGTTGTTGTCACCAACCTAATATAGGATAAGAACAAGGATAAGAACAAGCAATACGATAAACCTTAACTTATTGATATTCTCTCAAAGATGTTCTATCAAATTCAATCCCGTGGTTTCCTGTTTGCATGCTTAGATGCTTTGAGAACTATAATAAACTAGAATATCGATTTTCTTATAAGATAGGCCTAAATGTAATTTTGAAATATATTAACAACTTTAAAATAAAAAGTGCTGTTATGTCCTAATTCCTAGTGTAATTGCCATGACTTAAAAATTCTCACTTTTGTCTTTTTTTTTTTTTTTGCATTGGCTCCTCTTGTTGAAATATGTGAGCTTAAATGTCTGATTAGTTTTTTTAAATGCGAGACAAGTTTTACTTGCATTTCAATCTGCTCTCATATATACATATATATATATCAGTTCATGGTTTTGGAATGATTTACAATTGGTTGGGTGTTGTCATTACCACTTCATAATTGTAGGTGCCATGCTTCTGGATTATTATTATTATTATTATTATTATTATTATTATTTTTGTAGTATGAATTGTGCTTCAAATGCCTATTTCTTTCACAATAGGAAAAAGAAGGGTATCCACTTTCATGTATAACACATAGTGCAAGACTAAGAAGAGATCTTTTTATGGATTTAGGTGGTTGACATTGAGGAAATGGCATGGGCCCCAAAATATGGCTTGAAAGGAATGATTGATGCATCTATTCGTGTAAGAGTTCATTCAGATGGCAAGGAAGCATATGAAAAGATCATACCTCTAGAGTTTAAAACTGGGAAGGGGACAAACAGACAGGCAAGTTTGTTTCAAATTAGCTAGAGGATCAAAAGAATGTCATATACATTGTAGCTTGGTTTCTTCACATGGATTTCCTGTTTTGCACCTTGCACAGTCGGCAATGGAACACTCTGCCCAAGTGATTTTATATACTCTCATCATGTCTGAGAGGTGTGTTCAGCTCACTTTGTTGTATGCTTCTGACTATGGAGATTTACCAAATGATTATAGTTTTTTTATCTACCTTGTGCTTTTAGATATTTGGAGAACATTGATTCCGGTCTCCTGTATTATCTCCACACGGATCAGACTCAAGTATGTTCAAATATATCTGACTAATTTTCACTGATGTTTCTATTTCATTCAGTCAATCTTTACTGTTTTCTTAGGGAATAGTTGTTCGAAGATCAGATGTGATTGGGCTGATTATGCGCCGTAATGAATTAGCACGTGATATTGTGAAGGCATCGATTGTTCAGCAATTGCCACCAATGCTCCGGGTATTGCTATTGCTGTAAACTTCATGTAATCTCTCGCTTTTTTCTTGCTTCGCCAAGTTTACTAATATATTAATTGCTTATAGAGTCCAAATATATGCAAAGGCTGTCGTCACCTCAATCATTGTACCATTTACCACAAGGTAATTACTGTTTGTTCAGGGCCTGATTTTCTGTTAGGAATAACTTCTAATAAATCATTGCATGTTTGTTCATTGTTAGAGAGTGAATTTGGGAATGTAGCAGAATGTAGGTTCTTTGTTTTTCTTCTTTTTTTTACATCGTGAGTTCTTTACTTCATGTGCAGTGAAATCTATTTGTTTCCCCTTTCTATGTATGGTACTGGTAATGCTTGTTACATCATTAAATTATATAAAACAAAACAAATGCTGCCAATGATCTTCAGAGGGGAGGAAAGATGAGAATGACAATATTTCACAGGGTTTATTGTTGGAATATTCTTGCTTCATCAAGCAATGGCAATGTATAACTTTAGGAGCATCGATTCATGCCAAATGTTCACTCTTGGGTATGTTATCATTAAAGTCACCACAATTGCAGGAGTTAAATTTTGACTCTGATTTTGATTGCTATAGGCACACGGTGGA
The DNA here is from genome assembly GCA_033239525.1 of Nepenthes gracilis. Taxonomy (NCBI): domain Eukaryota; kingdom Viridiplantae; phylum Streptophyta; class Magnoliopsida; order Caryophyllales; family Nepenthaceae; genus Nepenthes; species Nepenthes gracilis. Next base: position 10,632,122 of record BSYO01000023.1, on the reverse strand, counting down.
AGCACCGACAGCAGTGGATTGGGAGATTTCTTTGATTCACTTACTAACCATTTAACGAACTCTCATCTTCGTTTCTTGAAGAAATGGGATCAATTAATCGACCTAGAAGCTAAAGAGATGCAGGTTTGGAATCTTTTTGTTGTTTTTCATCAAACCTTTGATGCAATGATTGACTTCCATGCTTATGCCCGTTTTCAGTTTAACAAAAGCAACATATGGCAACCACCAGTTTCAAAGATTCAGCAGCACTCAGGCTGCCTCTCTTCCATTGTTCTCGATGCCTCAGATCAGCTCCAGATGCAAAATCCTACTAAGGATAACAGATTTGTGTATCGTTTTGTGCGTCAGGATATACACAATCTTGATGAGGGGATACATGATAGGGATTCTCAGAGTGCTAGATTTTCTGTGGAGGATGATATGGATTGTAAACTTCAGAGTGGAGACTATGTGGTATTTTCCTCCCTATATTTTGTGTATTGTCCTTGCTTCTCATGAACTTTATGGAGTTTCATAAGAATAAATGGTATACTTTTTTTTTTTTTGATAGCATGTACAACCATGTATAGAAGTATACATTAGCAGGAATGGTGACATATAAAAATTAACCTAGTTGACACTCGATTGCTGCACACTCTTTTGAACTTTTTCCCATTTGCTAACATCTAGTATCTTATAATGTGAAATGTTTAAATGTGAGAAATTTCATTTGTTAATTCATCGATGGAACTTATTTCATTGCAGACAAACAAGTTGCTACTCTCTTAGTCCTAAATATCACACATAGCTAGCCTCAATCAGTTTTCTTTCTTATACATTTTGACATCACATTTACTTTCTAATTTTTTTAGTTATTGATCTTGTCTAATAATATATGTACAGATATTAAGTATTGAATCGAGTCATCTTGCAGTGGCTAATGGGCTTATTACTAAGATCAGTCGTTTCCATGTGTCAGTAAGTCCAATGCTTGTTGTGTTCTTGACCTTTTTAATTGTATAAATTACTTCTATGATTGCTTCTTGTTTAGTGAAGTGTGGGAACATGAAGTTCAAGTAGGAACTTATATTTTTCAAATAGACACTTATAATACTTAAGAAATAATTCTTGGTCTTTTGTCAAAATTTTAGGTCTCTTTTTCGAAGCGCTTAAGGCTTCCTAAAAGTACTCGCTCTTCAATGTCAACGGATCTTTACCAGGTGGTTTGGCGGATTGACAAAGATGAATTTGCTACTTCCTTTGCTATCATGAGGTAATTGTATGATATGCTTTAAATAATTTATTCAAATGGTTGTGTATTAGGGCTGGCTGACTATGTATTGAAGTGATCCCATGTGTCCACATTTGTTGCCAAAGGTTCAACCTTGTACAACTATTTTTGCAAAGTGCACAAAGCACTCATCTGAGGAACATGGTTGTAGAACTCAAGGTGAGCCGTATTTCTAACTTAATGGTTCTCAATATTGTATTGATACTTGGTCCCTTATGCATGGAAACTTTTCATGTTTCCCCAGGCTCCTAGATTTGACAGTGGATGTATACTCAGCCAAGATCCAGCACTATCATATATTTGGTCAGAGAGGAACCTAAATGATGATCAACGTAGAGCAATCATCAAGGCAATTACAATTTTTGTCCACATGTCTTCCTCTTGAGCTTATTTTCTGCCTTTGTCAGTGAATTTATTTTTTAAAATTTAAAGTTTCTCACAATATTTTCTCTCACATTTTTCCTTTATTTACAAATTTCAGATACTTACAGCTAAAGATTACGCTCTTATCCTCGGAATGCCTGGGACAGGCAAGACATCCACTATGGTGTATGCAGTGAAGGCTTTGTTGATGAGAGGTGCATCTGTCTTGCTTACATCCTACACAAACACAGCTGTTGATAACTTGCTTATCAAATTGAAAGCTCAGGTCATTTTTTGTTCTTGTTGCATATTGCAATAACTGTAAAAAAAGCCACTGAAGCCATAGCTTTGTTCTTGGTCTCTATTACTTGTGTTGGTATACTTTCTAATTGAGTTGTACTTTGTCCAATAACGAGTGTCTTTCTTTCCATTTTTCCTGTTCTGAAATGCATATCCAGTTTTACTTACCAAAAAAAAAAAAAAGAAAAACGTAAATCCTTATTAAACTTAATAATCATTAACTGTATCAACTTTTTTTTTTTATTAGTGTGTTCATTAATTAGTTTTTTTGCAGCTTACATAAAAACACTTCTTGAAGGTAATTTGGAAGGCTATTGCAAAAATATATGGTATCTGATTGTTGTTGCATCAAAAAAGTTCCCTACATTCCCTTTTTTCTTTGGAAGGGCACTAATTATAATGGAGGGATTTTAAATAAAAGGTCAAATTTCATCCGGTGGAATATTTATATGTACATGCCCTTCCTATACGCCAAATCCTGTAACCTTGGTATGGTTAAAGAAAGAAAAAAGAAATGATCTTAAGGTTTCTAATTGGAAAACTTTCCTAGGATCCTTGTGGGCACATGTTCATTTGGAAATAAAAGAAGGTGAATAATTCACTATTAGTTTCTGACGTCAGGTTGATAATAGACAAGTTTAACTGGTTTGAAAGCCAAAGTAGTTGAGAACATGGTCGCTTTTTGTCATCTTATTCTTAAACCTATAATATGATAAGTCAAAGTTTCTAGTGACATAGCTTTTGCAGAGTTTCATTTGCACATTTATGGTTATGGAAATAGATAAGTCTCTCTAAAGACTATGTCATTGTGACGGTCATCTTCTGCTAGTTATTGTTTTGTTTGAACGGGTTTTCTAGTGGATTTTCTCTCTACAAATTTATTTCATTCTTTTGTGTGATTATGCAATGGATAATGTGCTTATGAAGTTCTAAGTTCTCTTTTAAATTATAAGTATAGTTGTCCTTTCTTTTTAATGAAAGTGAAGGTTTCTTAGGGGATAGATTTTGTACGTATTGGAAGATTTGAGGTTGTTCACAAGGAAGTTCACACGCATTGTATTTCAGGTTTGATAATTTTGTATAATCATACTTGTAATATGATCGGTTTCTTTTTTTCATGCAATTTATCAGTTGAATTTCCCTATGACAGCCATGGACATTCATAGTGTTGAAGAAATCAAAATAAGACTGGACCATGTGAAAGTTGTTGCAGTTACTTGCTTAGGGATAACTAGTCCCTTGCTTGCGAATAAGAAATTTGATGTTTGCATAATGGATGAGGCTGGACAGACTAGCTTACCGGTAAGATAATTTTGTTGATTGTTTATAAAATGCAGACATGCTCTAGACTAGGAGTAATACTTTGACATGGCCTATAACACTACTTGAACCTATTACATAGTTATTAAATGTTTTGACTTGACATGAACCTACTAAACCTAAAAATAAACACGTTTTGACCCATTCAATATTTCTGTTTATTAACATGACTTGATACTTGATGTGTCCTGGAATCAAATTTCAAACGAGTTCGGGTCACGTAGATAGTTGAATTCGGCTTCGTTTGCCTATCTTGTACACTACTAAGACAAACGAGATGTCAAGTGTCGGCGGGATGTCCCAATGAAAACACTTTGACGCTTAAGTCAGTAAAACAGCCTTCCAAGAATCGAGAAGGCAAAAAATGAGGAGAAAGACAGAGAATTTGTGGTGACGATTTGGCTCTCGTTGAGAGAGGTTAATGTTGCTCGTGAGGGACATTGATCCCTGTCCTAGGGTTCCTGGGGATCGTAGTGATAGGAAAGAAAGAGAACGTGGGCATCCTGTAAGCGTGAGAGCTCGAGAGGACGCTGTGTGAGCTCTAAGGGACTCCTTTGGGAAAGAGGAATGTAAGCGCGAGAGTGATTGAAGTAGGTATGAGAGCGTTTTTGTTTGATGAAAGAAGGCCCGTCCTGGAGTGTGGACTCCATGGCCTTCTTATAGTTGAGAGGCTCGGCATCCTTCCTTAGGTAAGAATGCTTGATTCCAGTGTTCCGTTGGACTAGCGTCCTTTTTTGGTGTTGGCATTAATGGCAGTAACGGCTCCTTGGGAGGATTGCCTTCCTTCTGTATTTTGTAACTGCTAGGGTTTACAGCAGACAGGGGAGATAATCCAGCGCCTTCCTCGTGGGGTGTGCGCTGAATCTGTTGGTGACCGTTGCCATGAAGATTGCCTTTTTGGGGGAACGTGAAATTAGGGGAGAAGATCGTTGTTAGTCGCGTGGGCCAAGTTGGGCTTGGGCCGCGTTGAGCTTGGTCTTCAAGTAGTCAAGATTCCGGTTAACAGAATCGTTGACCGTCTTGGAAATTGACTGTTCAAGTTGTCCGTCCTAACTTTTTCGTTTTTTTTGGCTTTCAATCGGTTAATGCCCTGCGTTGACCGTCCTGGTGTAAAATGGGCCTTGGTAGTTCTGGGCTGTCATTACTTTCTGGGTCAACCCATTCCTGATGCACCCATTAATACCTAGTTGATTGCAATATGTATAATTATGGTTTATGAACTTATTGTATGGTCCGTAAAAACTCATTAACTATTTCCCATAAGAAGTTGACAATCTATAGATGAACAAATTACATAGGTCTTAATTGATGCATTGTTATTGGATTTGATGTGCAATATTTGACTAAGTTAAAGAATCGCCACAAAATTACCCAAATTAGATGTGCTTTCTTTAATGAGAAATCATATAAGAATACAAGGACTCCTAGGTGGATTCAAAGCTTTTTAATATGTGCAAACCTTTTCTTGATATGTATTTTCAATTTTTGAAATCTTATAAAGCTCTGTCGTTAAGCCTTGTTCAAAATTTAGTATTTTTCTTGAGCTTGATTAGCTTCTATGGCTTGTCTCCAAATGAGAAGAGTTTATCCCTTTATATAGGAATGCCATAATCTCAATCAATAGTTAGGATTATCTTTCCATCCATCACTAAGAATGCTAAGATTCACCTTCTAGAATATTCTACATTAATATTTTCCATTTAGAATACTCTAAAATCTCCTACATCCTTTTTACTTAAGAACATTTTAGAGTAAGTACATGTCTTTTCCTTTTTCTATAATTTTTTAGGTTACTCCAAAATTATCTAAGATCTCTTTGGCAACTATTTATTCTATATATACATTTTTGTACACAAACTGTGCATGCAAGCGTTATTTGTCTGCAAGTCATGTTTGCACGGTGTATAATCTCTATGCTTATTGGCCATCTGTGATAGTCCGGTGTTATTTACCTTGAAGGGCCTTCCTGTAACTTCTGCCCACAGGTGATGAGCAGTAGCCATAAATAGCTGCCTTAATAGCTTGGGTATGAATACTCTTCTGCAGTGCTCTATCAATGCAGAATTGTGCACGGATTAGGGTTGAAGGTATTTCAAAATGGATCCAACTTTACAAGCATCAGACCTGAAATACCACTCCTTTAGGTTGTGAAACTATACAGGGTAATATTGATCTTTCCTCAAGGAATTCTCGCCCATCTCATCATCACTCGTGTTCCATCCTGACAATGTAAGCTGAACTGATTGAAAATCTCCCATCATTTTAGGTTTCCACCTAATTCTCCCCCCTTTCTATTTCAGTCCAAGGTTTTAAAATGTGAAGCAGCTTCAAGAGCTTCCTGAAACCCAAAGCCAGAGGCACTATATTGATGATCCCATATTGAATCACTTCAAATAGACCCATAAACCACCCAGTTCACTGATGGGGTTTCATTATCACTAGCAATGGACCATAGCTGCTTGATCACTGAAGTTTTATTCCAAATGTGAGAATTCTTGATGCACAAACCTCCAAAATTCTTTTTTCTGTAATCACCTTGCCAAGATTCCAAAGCCATTTTACTTTTCTTGTCTGTCCCAGACCACAAAAAGACTTCCAGAACTTCTCTTATTTTACCATTTTCTTTGGACGAATAGCATTTCAATCCTTCAGACTTGAAGGCTATATAGTTGAGATATCATCAAATTGACACTTACAGCATCAGGTTGATTTGAAATTTAGCAGTTCAAGAGTGTATTCTAACTGCAATTTTTCCAGTAAATAGTTTATAATCATATAAATCAATTTTGAACCTGAAAGATGAGCCTCTAGATGTTTCTGTGGAAGTGTACCCTGTAGTAAATGTTAAACTGCCAAAGTCTGCCACTTACTTGGGTCTCTAATCCCTTCAAAATCTTCTCTCTTTTAGCTTCATTAGCTACCTCAAAAAGTTTCTGAAAACAGCTTGAAATATTTCTGAATATGCATAACAGAGCTGAAATTGCCTTTGCAAATAAGAACGGGTTATTTGCACATAAAAACGGGTTATCAGCATAACGTATATGGCCAAATTTTGCCCATTTACACTGTGGTACACTTTGCCCTCAAAGCATTTCAATTGTAGATCATATCCCATGCTATGGAGGAGAGCTAGTGGAATAGGATATTCCCCTATCCTCTTTCACAGTAGAAAACACAGCAGTGGGCAAACTCTCCCAAACCCAATCAATAAAGTTCAATGAAAAAGCCCATACACTGCCCATTGTTTGGAGAAACCTGTGTGCATGGAATCATAGGCCTTAAATTTATTTTTAAACGGCATCTTGGACAAGTTCACTTCCTCTTGTAATGCTTGACCAACTCTTGACATAAACATTCTTCTCAATTGATAGAAGCACCTTGTGTCTCCTCCGTGGGCCAGTTTACAATTATTGCATCCATATCCATTTATTTGGGATTATTCCCTAGAACCAACAATGCTTGAGTCTTGAGCATTGAGCTATTTTTTGTTATCTGTGAAGCACGTTGTAGCATGCAATGGGAATGTAGATCCTCTTATTGATTGCACCAGATGCTTTGTGTGTCTTACAGCTTGGTCTTGGTAATTTTAATTGACAATCTAGTTCTTTTTCTAGGTTAGGCCCTTTTGAGCTACTAATATTACTGAGTAAACACTTTTCATCTACCATTAATATTTGTGTTGAAGTCTCCTTAGAAATGCTCACCTCGTTAGATTTGTAGGGAACCGTAATAAAAGCAATCTCATTCTCTTGTTTTTTTCTGAATGTTTTCAAAATTTTAATCCTTCAGATTTCCATCACCAGCCTTCCTAATTAATCTCCTACAACTTTATTTGCCTATGTGAGCATGTTTGGAGATTGTTAAAGCTAACTTTTGAACGGAGAGAATTTAGAGGAAATCTCAGCTTTTTTGGCTGAAAAGTTGAAACTAAATGGATCATTTGGACAATTGGCTAGGCAGTTCAGATAGAAGTCCGCCTTTGTTACAAACTACTAAGTTTTGCAAAATATTGGTTTGCAGAAATATCTCTTTGCCTTATTGCTCATATCTTATTTCTCAGTTCATACATGAGGAAAATCATCCTCAGCTGAGTATGGAAAGTTATGTTCTAAATTCTCCTAGTAAATCTAAGAGAAGGGATGCTTGAGCAATGGAAAACTACTATACAACTTCAACTGAGGACATCAGTGTGATGTCATTACCAGTTAGTCCCTTGTACCTGCATGTTTTTCTTTCTAAGAGTTTCAGTTACTTTATCCTAAGTTGCAAAGTTGATGGATTATTTCTGTGGACATCCCTCTTCTAGCACCAATTTCCATTAAGTGTTTGATTTTTCCAGGCAAATAAAGGTGAAAGGGGGGAAGGGTGAAAGATAAAGGAGTTGATTTGAAGACTGGCTTTTAGGATTCTTAATTTTTCCTACTATGACATGCAACCTATATATATGCATCTTTCAAATCAGGGAAAACTCCTCCAATACTTCATATGAAGTCTCTTATTACGGGAAGAGCAAAGAATATTTTATAGTGATTTAAGATGTGCTAGGTCTATATAGGTGCATATATAAGATAAAAAATTTAATTATTTGTTGATTAAAACAAATAATTAACTTGTTCCTTGACTGGTCTAAAGTTCGAAACTAAAATGTGATTAGTATTAAATGGCACATTTTTACAGAAATTAACTGTGCAGTGCTGAGACTTCTCCAAGCACAACTCTAGGATCCAATAGTTTTGTCTCATATGCTTCGCCACATGAGGCTAACAAGTCAAATATCTTTAAACGAGTTTTGCATTGTTTATAATGACTTCGAGGCTCCCACACTTGTTAGTCAATCAATTTGCAATATATCGTTGTTTCCTGACATTTTGGTAATGCTCACTCCATTAATAGGTTCTCATGCCTCATTTGGCATTTGCTCATTTAATTATCAAGCATCTTGGCACATGGAGCACTCATGCCCCAGTCTATAGCCGGAAGCTCACTCGTCCATTAGTGTATGTTACTTGTATCTATGACAAACTATCCCTGACACTTAGGTACTCAAGTCTCATGTCTGGAATGGTCCCTACATTCATATGGCAACACACATCATAACATATCTTGGTCACTTGAGCATGCTCGCATGTGTCAACCCTGAGTGTCAACAAGCACCTTACCTGGCAACTGTGACATTAGTCTTGAGTAGCATAGTGTTGCTCCATTATGTGCTTCGAGCGTCACGAGCATAACTCGACTTTGAGATTCCCTGCTTGTCTCTCACACAGGGAAAGTATTTCCTCAAGTGTGACATGTAGAAATCCGTCCATCATCTCAGAGAGCTCACAATAGTGGTGGAGAGCTGAAACATCGTGCCCCCCATAGAAGATAGTAGGTATTTGTGGGATTTATAAGAATATATATTAAACCGTCTAAATTTCATAATAGGATATCTAATTTTTTCGCTAATATAAAATTCTATCTAAATTCACCTTAATTTATAGAAAAGTTTGAGGATGTGGGAAAATTATCAGAAAATTATGTCAAGCTAGTTGGATTTTTACTCTTTGTATGTATATCATGAATTGAAATAAATTAACTCATTGAATTGGTTTATTGAGAGTTTCTGACTAGATAATTAGGGATTCAAATTAACTAAATTTCCCAGTTGGGTTGCTTTAACCTGTATCAGTTGATTTCATTTTAATTTGTTCCATTAGGTGTCCTTGGGTCCCCTGATGTTTGCTTCAGTGTTTGTCCTTGTTGGAGATCATTATCAGTTGCCTCCGCTCGTCAAGGTATAAGTTGCACCACCTTTCATGTAGCTGCTTCAGCTTTTTCTTGTTTTCGTTGTTGTACACTTAGGATAATAATCTTATATCACATTAGAGCGCGGAGGCTCGTGAAAATGGAATGGGAATAAGCTTGTTTTGCAGGCTTTCAGAAGCACACCCCGAAGCAATTTCAGCACTGCAAAGTCAGGTTAATTTGAATTTTTTGTTTCCAGTATATTTAACAATCTTTTTGAGGTTATATGGTTGAGAAAACTAAATATAGTAAGTTGCTGCATGCAGTATCGTATGTGTGCAGGCATTATGGACCTGTCAAATGCCCTTATATATGGTGACAGATTATGTTGCGGTTCTTCTGATGTGGAAAATGCAAAACTGCAGTTTTCAAGTTCAGTTGCTATGCCATCGTGGTTGAAGCAGGTTATCAAAATTCAATATCTTTGAGGTTTGCCTAACATCAATTGTAGTAATATATTGGTATTGATCTTCTATTGATTTTCACAGGTTGTAAATGCAGATAAGCCAGTAATATTTATCAACACAGGTTTGTAGAACTCGTTCTTTATGTGGATTATTTTGCCAAGGTATAATGTTATAACCTTCTTATGAAGTGTTCACTGCTCAGATATGTTGGCTGCATTTGAGGCAAATGGTATAAAGGCCATTAACAACCCAGTTGAAGCTTACATTGTTTCAGAGGTATGATTTTTTGGATTACGGCCTTACCATTGATAAGACAGCAAAAAATCTGTCATTTTAGTTGTTTCCTTTACAGAAAATCTGCCATATTGCAAGTCTTTGGCTTTACAGTAATTGCCTCACTTGTAACACGATGTAGGTTGTGAGGATGTTAATTAACCTTGGAATTGAAAAAGAAGAAATTGGGATCATTACCCCATACAACTCGCAGGCCAATCTTATCCAACATACTGTAAATATGACATCTGTGGAGGTCCATACAATCGACAAATACCAGGTTATGTCCATGCTTTAATCAATTTAATTTATTAATTAAGACTTGAGGGAACAAATTGGATGATGCATGGTCTTGGAAACTTCAATACTAATAAAAGAGTGAATTGGGTGACACCGAATTTGGGCCAACTTTTTCAAAAGCAACGGGTTCTTTTCCCCAAAAGCTGGTGGCTGCTGTCTGACAACCCAATTTTGCTCGCAGCACATTTTGACAATACTCTGAAGGGGGCAGATGGGTTTGCTGTCCCACAGCTAATTTTTTTGCTGAAGTTGCTCTCAAGATAAAAATTTTGGAAAGGAGGCCAAAATCACATTGTCAAACACTATTACAACCACAAAACATGACATAGCACAACGGCAACATGTTGGTAGCAACACAGCAACAGTTTACTCAAGGCTTCTTCAGTATGGAATTCATGTCGTCCATTTGTCATCTCTTATGAGTGTCAGTGCTTTTCTGTTTATCACTGATGGGAATGACTTTTCAAGAAGGCTCTGAAATCGGTTTCATTTTCATAATTCCTAACTCCTCAATTCTCTTCTTAATTGACTTCTTGAGGTTCTTTTATTTTCTAACTTTAAGTGTTTTAGAAACAAGCAGAGCCTAATCCTGCATTTGTGGTGCCCTTTGTATTTCGTGATATTCTTGAAACCCAATATTTCAATCACCAAGAATTTCTTCTGTGTTCTGTCATTTATGCTGCTTCTAGAAAGGTCGCAATGCTGACTGCTCATTGCTTTTGAAGTCAGTGTAATAATAGTTACTGTAATCAATTACTTCCCCCTGCTGAAGTAAACTTCAAATAATTGGTGGTATGAAGTTCTGCAATCTATTCCCTGTTTATACTTGATGCAAAGGTTGTTTTCTTTGAGGCTTTAAATTATTCATGAGCAGCTATACTTACCTCTTAGGTGCATGACTGTGACCCTTCAGGGAAGGGATAAGGACTGCATACTAGTGTCCTTTGCACGGTCGAGTTGCAATCCAAGGAATTTCTCAGCTTCACTTCTTGGTGACTGGCACAGGATCAATGTGGCCCTAACACGTGCCAAGGTAGGTCTTACAGTAAATCTTGTACCTTGGGAAAAATAACCATGGAAAATCTAGCACCTGTCTCTGTTTTTTTCTTTGTCCTTTACTGAACACGTACGTAGAGCTGTTGGACAAACATCCACAAAAAAAGAAAAAAAAAGGATCGAGGTTAATTTGCCTACAACAGCAGCAGTTCTTCGAGTTTCCTTAAGTGGGGCCAGCTATAAGATATGGAAACGATTTTAAATTATTTTTATCACTGGACTTTAAATTTCCTCATATTTATTCCTTTCTTTCCTTCATCCACAACTAACCTTCATTTCTTATTCGAAAGATATTGTGGGGGAAAGAAAAAGATGTCCGCCTTTGCTATGACTAAGAATTAAGGCAGAAAATTAACTAATTATATATGACTGAACATAAATGTTGAAGATTAATTAACTGAAAACTGTCTCTCTTGTGCTACGTTTTCATTGAAGATTTCTTCCATTAGTCTTGCACTAAATGTAGTTACAAGTAGTTAATATGACTAGGTATCATAAATGTGGGCTTTCATCCACAATCTAAACCTGCTCTCTGAGCAACAAGGTGTTCTATGTTTATGCAGAAGAAGCTCATAATGGTGGGGTCATGCAAAACTCTGGCTAGGGTTCCGTTGCTGAATCTTCTGATCCAGAAAGTCGACGAGCAATCTGGAATTGTACCCGTGACCCGTGATGACATCCACCACAATGGAGAGCTTAAGAGATGTTCTCAGGTCAGATAAATTGTGTAGCTTCTATTTGTCATTATTTACTTTTGCACTATCACTTCTTTTAGGAAATGTGTATATACACCAAACACTAATCCATATTACAATGAGTTTTGGTGGTACTAAAATCAGAGAGAGCAGTGTTAGCTTCTCTTATAGTTTTTGCCATGATTCCCAAATTGTATACAGGAGACACTTTGATGGTCAATTTGGCACACTGCATAGTTCTTGAATAAATTATGCATCAATTTAGATTTATTTTGTTGATTAATTAGAATTTTTTGAGGAGAATAGTTGATTATTTAAAATATTTATTGCTGATTTTTATCTTTATATTCCTAATTTTTTTTTTTATTTTAGGTTCATAATAGTATATTAAAATATTTTGGGTTTATTTTATAATTTGAGATGTTTAAATTATTGGCAGAAAATTTTTATTGTTGATAATATGAGAAAATTTTATAATAAATATAATAATATTAATATGCTTCTTCATTATAATGCCACTCTTCTATGACACATCTTAACAAATTTTCATGCTTCTGAAAAAAATGTCTAATATTACAAAAAAAAAAAAAAAAGTCTTTTGCACATAAAAATTCCAACCTAAGTATTATTTTGAGACATTTCCTATTTATTTGATACTTATGGTGTTGAAGTTATATTTTTTATGGTTTTCAAAGAAAAAATGCTTTAGGTTTTTTTAAAGAAAAAAAAAACTCTGCCAAAATATTATATTAATAATCTAAAACATGATAATTGATATATACAGTATAAAAAACTATGTAGAGAATAGTATAGTTAAAAATAAAAATACTACTTATTACATTCATTTACAAAATATTTATAACCTACCCTCTAAAATAGAATTTCCTGGGATTCGAAATAACAAGAAAAAAAGAGATTATTAAAATGGTTCATATATATAAAAAGCATATTATAAAATAATTATAAACGAGTAAGATAAGTAATATTTTTTTTATTTAAAAAATCATTAAAAAAGTCTAGAAGGGTTAAAATTTGCTCAGATGTCTCCCAAATTTACTTATAATAAAAACAGATACCAAATTAATTTTTATGAGATATTATGCTTAATTAAGTAAAATATTATGTATAAATTTATATCATCTTATTAGAATATAATATTAAATTATCACATTCTTTATTAAACTATTTCTATGCATCAAGTTCAATGCGCCATCCGGGTATAGTCATTTCAATGACTCAAGTCAATGACAAGAGCTACTCTTGCTGGGCGGGTGGGTTCTGCACTGCGGAATGCCGCGGGAATCAAGCAGGCGACGTGGTATACTCCTTTCATGGCGGCAGCCTCTCGTGCCATTGCTGAAAGAATCCCATTGGTCGATTTTGTCCTCGATGTTCGAGATGCTAGGGTAACCTCTCTATCCGCGCGTGCGTACAACGTGTTTGATAAAATGTCTGAACGGTAAATTTGTATTGGGAACTTTTGCTAAACCTGTTTTTATGTGTGATGCCTGGAAATAGTCCCAGAATGGGAGGAACCCACTTGAAATTCACAACATTTGCGAGTGGATGTTTGTGGGCATTTGAAATTCACACCACTGTGAATTTCTGTTATATGCTGGCCTGTATTTGGAAAGTTTAGTTTTCTCCTGACATTTTTTGCCATGTTTTCAGTAGCCTTCATGTTCTAGCCAGAGTTTTACATGTGCAGGGCATCTTGTTTTATTTCTTTGTAGTAAATAGGATTCTACTAGTTGGCTGATTGCCGTGACTATTTGTTTAACTTTGGCGAATGTTAGATTCCTTTGTCATCGGAATGCGAGCATCTGAGATGTTTGTCAGCTTCTTCTCGTCGCATTGTAGTTATGAATAAGATGGATCTAGCATGCCGTGAACATACAAAGGTGACTTATTCCTGGCTAATTTCAATTCTGGATATAGTATTTTACTGTTATTAGAATTGAAATGTTCTAGTATCAAAGACTGACTTAAGTTTGCTAGGATATATAATGGAGCTCAATGCAATGTAATGCAAGTGAAAGTGAAAAATACAATTACTTCTTCCGTATCTTTGACACATTACAACCAAATAAATATGCCCTTGCTGTTACTTGATTTTGCAGATGAAATAGTCTAATCAATAAAGGAATCTCAGTTAGTAGCAGTGAAGACTTCACATATTTCTGTGACTAAGCTGAGACCAAATGGTTAACACTTAATTACAAATCAAAGTTCGATTTCAGGGATCATTTGTTTAAAGGGAATCAAAGTGAAGGAATTACTTGGGACGTGAAATTCTTATTCCCATCTTGTAGAATGGCACAATTCCACTGTGGCATTCCCCCTTCTCGTCTCTTGAGGCTTGTGTGGAGATTGTAATTAACTTCCTGTAAGGGCTAGTAGATAGCAATCAATTGGAGTCCTGATTCTGGTATTGAGTGGATTTTTAATGATATTAAGGGTCCATTTGAATTGCACGATTGAAATTAAATTTTAAAAATGTAAGTCTAATTTCAATTTTATTGGATTTGAAATTGGGTAGAATTCAGAGTTCGTTGTTTGGATTGTATAAATTATTACAATTTTGAGAGAAAAATAAAGTTGAGGTAAAATTACTTTTTTAATTCCTACATAAAAATAAAAGAAATGAATCGTCCCATATAAATTATAATTTTTATGTATGAAATTTTCTATATTATAATTTAATAAAATCTTTTTTTTTTTGATATAGATAATATTTTATGAATACATATATTTTTAGACAACATTCTATATTAGAATATTGACTTTCAAGCTTTTAAATAATACTTTTATATAATTTTTTAAAATTCAATTAAAAAAATAAAATCACAGTTTGCTCATTTTTACAGGACTCAAATAACTGAAAATATTTTACCCAATTTGTTTTGTATTATTCAATTTTATCTAATTAACATACAATTTTCAGTCTTATAATTTTAATTTTTTATTCTATCATTAAAAATTACAAATAACTATCTTATATTTTTTTAAAATTTTAAGAAATTAAAACATAAAATTAGAATTTTAATTCCATATGATGCCAAACAGCAGAATTGAAGTCAGATCTGGTATTTGAATTTCAATTTCAAAATTCCCGTGTAACCAAACGGGACCTAATTGTGTCAAAATTAGTAAAAGTTTGTAATGGTATGAGAGTTGCCGGTGCTGAATCAATTTGCATTTTTTCCCGTTGGTTGTGATTGGAAATAGTATCCCTTATTTTGAAAAGATTTTGGTCCTGCTCTTTGATAATATTGTGTTTACTTGCCCAGTTAGAAAAGGCTGGAAAAATAGATATTTGCGTGCTTGGAATTAGTACTATTTCCAATGGTAAAATGATATGTTTTACATATATTTATTTATGCCTCTCCCTCACCCCACTCCAACCCATAGACCCCAGTGGGGGAGCAAGGAAGAAGGAGAAGAAAAGAGCCAAACTGTTACGTAATTTAATTTTCTCTTCTTGTATGCTGCAATACTATTGCTGCTGATATATACTCTATTAGGTGGCAAATTATTATTGAAGATTCAAGTTGATTTTGGAGAAAAAATTTGTCACATCTCAAACTTCAAAATTGGTGGAAAGCTGTGTTGTTGTGTATGTATATGTTAGGAATATCACAAGGTTAGGTGGATCAATTCAGAAAAATGTATTGCCTTTTCTATTGTCATTTTAATTTCTAAAGACAGTGTCTTCTACATTGGAGAAATTTTCACTTTTTTTTTTGGTCATTTGCTTTGCATTTGTCCATTTTTTTTTTTTATAATTTGGCTATGTCTTACTTGATTTCAGGAGTGGATAAGGTTCTTTGATAGAGAGAATTATGTTGCCTATGGCATTAATTCTCATAATAAAGATGATATCAAGGAGGTAATCTACTTTTATTTTTTTTTTCTGAGTCATGAACAACACAAGGCATAGAAAATCAGAGGCTGTCATTTTCTAGAACAAGGGCATGAGATTTATTGCAACAGGTCTTATAATCCAGTTTCTTTTACTGGATATTATAGATCATACATAATAGGACTTATTTCTTCAGTTCCTGAACTTTCTTCAAGGGCAAGTCAGGGCATTGAAGAAAGCAGATCTTGAAAGGCATACCATAACAATGATGGTAGTTGGCATTCCTAATGTTGGAAAGTCGGCCCTTGTGAACTCTTTGCATCAAATTGGCCGGATTAGTGCTGCAGGTATGGCTAGGAATCAGAAACACTATCCCCAACCCGTTTTCCCTTTAGAAGAAGAAAAAGTTATCATAGTCTTTTGGTGTGTGGCAGTCCTTATAATCATATTACTATAATCATGAAATGGC
This sequence comes from Nepenthes gracilis, assembly GCA_033239525.1. NCBI lineage: Eukaryota > Viridiplantae > Streptophyta > Magnoliopsida > Caryophyllales > Nepenthaceae > Nepenthes > Nepenthes gracilis. The sequence goes on along the minus strand of BSYO01000023.1, from coordinate 10,616,020 downwards.
ATATCGTATCAGGCCCCCAGATATTGGTATTTCTTGATATTGCAACAAAACTATGCTTTTTCCATATCGGCAATATATTAGGATATATTAGCCAATATTTAAAATATCAATCAATATACCCGATATTTAGCTTATATATCCGTAAATATTTTTTTATATTAATATTTGTAGAATATATTTTCTTTAAATATGTCCGATATCGATGCGTATTTTTCGATATATCTAATATTGATATTTTCATCCATGGTTACAATTGCTATCTATCACTACACTGGTGACCTTTTGTTGCAATCTTTGTTCTGTCTTCTGTTAATATTGTTGTGATTGGTTTTCTCACTGGATCTTAGAGAAAGGAAAGTTAAAGCGTGTAGTAGTGAATCCTTTGCCTGGGGAGACCAAAAGTATCAGCAGTTTGAAGGTGCTTAGACATATCTACTAATAGCTTCATTTTTTATATTCTAGTTGAGTTTGAGTTTCTTTGTGCTCTGTCTGCATGAATTTGTGGCTTAGTAAAACTTGGCTTTTCAGATTGCCAGCCATCCTAATATTTATGTCCTGGATACCCCTGGCATTTTACCTCCTCAGATATATGATATTGAAGTCTCTTCCAAAGTAGCTTTAACGGGTAGGTTCTTGTTAACAACATTATCTATTTTATTTGCCTATGTGAAAGATACCACCTAAAAAGCATAGATATGGACACGGATACAACATGTCAACATGTTATTTTTCTAGAAATGTGGACACGACATGCTAGAATTAAAATTCTTGTTTATTATTTTTCTAATTGAAAAATAATACTATTTTATTTTAAATTAGCAATAAATATGCATATTTTTTATTTCTTTATCCCAAAAAATTTTATAGGAAATTACATAATTAAACTTATATAAATGATTTATGTTATAACATATTCAATATGATATTATAGTAGAATAATAATAATGATATTATGTTGAGACAAAACTTAAATAATAATTTTTTTGTATATCAATTTGCACTTTGTAATTGCCAAAAATCACAAAATATGAGCAATAATTTTGAATAAAAACATGCTCAAAATGTGTCCTAAGTATGTCCAAAATTTATTGGAGAATGTTAAAATTTTTAACAAAATTAAAAAAATTCTGGACATGTGTTATCAGACACTGACACTTTAGTCCCAGCACAGTGTCTATATTTTTCAGGATGCTACTGTTGCTCATTTACCATTATCTTTCCCTGTGTTGCCCATTTAACTCAAGATGCATGACATCCTTAATGAGATTATTCATACTCCTGAATTTGCTGGCATTCTCATGTTAGCTTTCTTTTCCTCTCAGGAAGCCTCAAGGACTGTTTGGCTGGAGAAGAAGTGCTTGCTCAATATTTTTTGGCAGTCCTGAATTCAAGCAATGAATACGAGAAATGGTCAAAGTTATACACTGGTGAGGATGAAAGTTCATCACCTGCTGACAAAGTCGGGCATGCATATAGCTCTGAGTTCAGTGCTGAACGTAAAAGGCAGTATTCAACCGATCACACCCAGGTAAAGTTTAGTAACGAGTAGACCACAGCCATGGTGTTCTTTCTTACTAGAATGCATCTTCAATTGCGTTGGTAATGCCATTCAGATTCTGTTTATTTAACAGATGACAACTTGTTAATGCCACGTTTCGAGACTTTTATTAATGTTATGTTCACCCCTTAACTCTTGGTGAAGAAGCGAAAAAACTTCAAAAATGTTTATATAAATGGAAGTTGAGCCTTTTTGCTGACACATGCATTCCAGTGAAACAAAAGGACTTGTGTTCTTCCCTATAAGAAATTAAGCATGTTGGCTTTCAACTCAATGCAACGTACTGACTTAACAATTCATTCCATCAATTTGCTTAGAGATACAATTTGAGGAACTTGACCCCTAATAATATATCTAAATCTCCATTATGGAGGTTTGTTAGTAAGTTTGTGAGCTTTTGCTTGTGGATGATTGAAACCTAGTTGACCAAACAATTGTCCTCAAGTGACATTCCAATAATTAAAGCCTATCATAGAACAGTCGACTAGAGCAAGAAAATGCGACCTCTTTCAGAAAACAAGACCCACCTTTCTCCTATTAGGAAAATCTTGGTTCTACTCCTTTTAGGTGGGTTTGGAAATTCCAGATAACATTTAGCTTGCCAAATAGATGTGCTTGTTTAAACTCGTCTATGGCATACAATGACTCACTTCTACTGAGGCCCCATCCGTGGCATACACCAACTGAGCCCCCCCAAAAAAAGAAAAGGGAAAAAAAAGAAAAAGAAAAAAAAACTCCAGTATTTAAGCCTTGCGAATTGTATACACATCTATTTTTTGATGTATTTTCTGAATGTTTAGTGATGATTTAATATGGTATGGTATCATGTTTAGCTTGTATGTGTGACTGTGCATTAATATATAGATGTTTATCCTTGCTCTGAGATGACACTTCTGTATTGCATTTCTTAAAGGATTTCATCGTACATGACGTTCGTAGAAGTCTCTCGGAGGCAGTTTCATCTTTTGAAGGTAATCTGGAGAATGAAAGTGATATGCTAAGGCTAATTGAAGTGCAGTTTGGGGCGCTTAGAGAAGCCTTCCGTCTGCCCATGTGTTTGTCGGGCGACGTTCGTCATAAAGTTGCTGTCAAGTTGCTTAATCTTTATCGTACTGGGAGGCTTGGTCATTATACTTTAGATCCTTTGCCTGGTAATATCTCAACTTAAAAAGTCTAATTAAACCCCTGATCGGATGACACAGTACTTTTTCAAATAGAATACTTTTTTAGTTTCCAAATTTGGTGCCATTGAATTTCGAGGTGGGCCTGATTCCCATTCAATGTTTAGTTCGATTTGGGTGAAAGCGTCAGATGTATTCTGGCGTTACCCATATCCCACATAATTTATACCTAAAAAGATGCATCAAAAGGAGTTTAATCTGTATTGTACTGGGAAGCTTTATGATTATACTTTAGTCCCTTTGTCTGGTAGTATCTCAACTAACAAGTCTGTTTCCCACCCTCTTTTCAGAATTCGGTGCTGTTGAAGAGTTTTGAGGTAGGCCCCATTTTCGTTTGAAGTATTGTCTGTTATGTGAAAAGCATAGGACACATTTGGTCGTTAGTTCTATCTGTTATAGTTTTGTACTTAAAAATGCGTATAAAATGAGCTTAATCTGTATAGTACCTGGAGGATTGGTCATTTTACCTTAGACCCTTTACTGATAATACCTCAAACTTACAAGTCTGTTTAACCCCCCCCCCCCCCCAAACAAATTTGAAAACATAATACTTTTTTCGAATTGGATAGTCTGTTAGTTTCTAATTTCAGTGCCATTGAACTTTGAGGTGACTTCAATTCCTGTTCCGGTTCCCGTTCGAGCTATTATCCACTTTAAGAAAATGAGTGGAACGCATTCGATTCCTAATTCATATTGTACTTGAAAAGATGTATCAAAAGGAGCTTAATCCATATTGTATTGGGGGACTTTGTCATGACACTCTGGACAATTCAACAGCTTATATCTCAATTTATGAAAATGGAATATACATCCAAGTGTTGTTTGACTTTAGCTTTTCAAATACAGTAGTTTGTTAGTTTCCAAATTTGGTGTTGTTGAATTCTGAGATGGGGTCTCTTCTCGTTTGAGGTATTATACACATGGATAAAAGGCATGAGCTTTATTTGATTGTTAATTCTATTATACACAATTTTGTTCTTAAAAAGGGCCCCATAAATGGTGAAAGAAGTATTTCTATTTATAAGTAAGATACTATCTTTTTCCACTTAGGTGCACAAAGTATATAATAATATATTGTTTTCATAATAGTAAAATTAAAATGAATTAAGATGATACATAGTATAAAATTTAATTATGAATGTAAAAATATAAAAATATCAGCTTATTTTTTTTATCTTAATAAAAGTTTGTCCACAATTCAATAGTTCTACATATTTGAGATATTTTAATAAGATAATTTTAATAAACCTAAATTATGATGCTTGTGACTATATATATATATAGGGATATATCTGACTATGTTTGTCACAATTTTCCATGTAAGTAGTTAAATTTTGTTTCTGACAAAAGTTTATTATTATCCCAAACATTAGAGGCTCTTGTTATCAAAATTAATGACTTTCAAACAAATTTTCATAATATTGAAAAAATCTTGGATGATATTGAATGATTTTAAAAATTATAGTGTCTAATTAAATAGTACCATATATTGAAAAATTTAAGCTATATTTTAAAATAATTTATCTAATTAAATGGTGTCATATATTTTTTTGTCAAAATATTGTGGACTAATTTCAAATTTGACATTGAAATAAGTTTTGATCAATGATTAATTTTTTTCACTCATTTTTATTTTATATTTTGTTATTACTTATGTTGCTATATTTGTCATTGTTTTTAAACATGTTTGACATATTACTATTATGTTACTTTTAATGTTTATTAATTTGATTTTTGTATATGATGTATAAATTAGACAAATAATTTTTAGACTAACAAGTTTAGTAATACAAATTGCTTGAACTATCCAAACTAAATCAATCTATCTATTGATAATTTGGACAGTTCTCTTCAATTAGCAGTTTGGTTATGCTTGGTAAAAATTCAAACCTTAATAGATTATTTGGTTGTTGATTATTCTCCAATTCTGCCAAACCAATTCGTCTATAATCCTACACATGATAATATAATATAATATAATATAATACATATCAAGATAGCATATATTTTCATTTCTACAAGGGTAGCATAATTTAAATTGCTAACAAGATACAGGAACCCGTATTGTGATGACCCGCTGTAATCTAACTAGAAATCGGCAAGATTCTGCTTGCAAAATGGCCGTCAAATTAAATATAAACTTGTACAATATTCTTGAAGGATACTAAATATACGTCTTACCAACAAATATATACATGATCCAAAAACTACCACTTAATCATTCATGACACCATCATATCTCCCGATACAATATCAGTTTATGAGAGATACTACCAGGTATCTAAACAAACTACAATAACATGTAGAAGCATATATAATCATTAATACATAGTGGAACTATGCTACCTATACATCATCAGTACGTGTCCATCTCAGAAAATGTAAAATGCTCCATACAAAGGTACAGAATCACAAAATCTAAGTCCACAAAACAATCCTTCAAATTTGACGCCTAACTGATAGCTAATCTCTACTCCGCCTCATCAGATATAAACTCGTACTCATCTGAAGACAAGAAAATAGTAAGGAGTGAGCTGAATACTCAATAAGATATAATAAAATCAAAGACAATAAGTAGTATACTCAAAATGAAGCAGAATAAGGGAATATGAATATAATATAAATGCATAAATATGAAATATGAACAAATACATTTTCAAAACATATTTCTCTTTCACAATTTATTTCTGATTTCTTTAAATTTTAAAATATGCCGAAACTTTATTCAATATTTAGGGACTAGAGTCAGAAGGCTTTACTAACTAACGGAGTGACCGAATGAAGAATGGAATGTGTATGCATCTACACATTCTAACGCACTACCCATGATACCTCAAATTTTAACGTCTCGTGGTGAACGATATACCTTTCACCCGATATACAGGATTAAATAACAAATATGCCATTATAACATCTCCTGTGGCCAAGGAGTATTCATCGGTCTACTACGATAATGGCCTAAGACATATTAGGGAATACTATTCTTTGAAATATAAATCATTGATTTAGATTTATGATTATTTATTCTTAAGGGAAGGTTCCACTATATTCTTATACAAAATTTTTACTTTCTGGAGAACAAATAATTGAACATAATAAATTGTGAAGTTTCCTTCATATACTTTGTATAACTTACATAATTTTTGGATACAGATACAGATAATCATATTCTTGAATATACTGATACACATTTTTATATTTTTGTAAGTTTAAATCTTCACATGACTTTAAATACACGTATGAATCAATATAAAGCTTACAGCATTCAAGAAATTCTTACCACAATGAGTCAAATATAATTTTAGAACTTTCAGATAACAAATCCATTCACAAATGCATCCAACAATAATTTTTGAAACATATACAAAATAACATATATAAAATACTTGTAAATAAATGCCAATATTCATGTCCATAAGATAGGGTTTTAATTTTCTAAAATCAAATCATGCAAAAAACTCAAACTAAACGGATAAATATCACGGGGCGCGGGGTTAGGGTTTCTACGTATGAAATACCGCATAAAATCACCAAATCGGATACCAAATCAACAAATAAACATACTCAAGACGGCATTTGAAAGAAAATATCCAAAAAAACGGAACAAAAAGTGCAACAAGAGAAAGAAAAGCATATGAGTGCACTTGTCTCAATCCGATCTACAACTTCTTTAATTAACTCTAAGTCAGAATTGGACTCGGAAGCCTCAAACTCATCTTTCTCTCCTCTTTCTTAAATCCGTGCAAAAATGACAGAACAACCCTCGCGTGCGCTTCAATACATAGATTGGCACTCTAACACCAGTCGAGCGCTGCTTCGGTGCCACAGCACCCGAAGGTCCGTAAGGTCCGTGTTCGAGCATCCATCGGGTGTGCTTCAAGCGCGCCATTCTGCTAAATACGCCCCGGGCACACCATTCTGCTAAATGCGTCCTGGGCGGTACGCATGGCTATTCTGCCAAATATGCCTTGAGTATGCCTTTGGCGCTACTCAGGTGTCAAGTTTCTCGACTCCATTTTTTCTTATGACAAATTTTTTGCATACTCTGAGTCTAATTTTGATTATATTAATATAATTACTTCTAATTACTATGTTTTAAAAATCGGTACCTTATAACTCTCCCACATTTATAAAATTTCATCTTCAAAATAACAAAACCCTAAAAAATAGACAAATACACATACCTCGGAATAAATGGTGATACTTGTTCCGAATCTTATTCTCTTTTTTCTCACATCACTTCCTCGCAAAAATAATTCTTCCATAAAACATTCACAAGAGGAATGATCTTTGAGTGCAAAATCTGATCATTCTGATTCAGAATCTGAATTGGTTCCTCTGGATAAGATAAATTTTCATAGATAACCAATGGACCGTAATCAATAACGTGCGTAGAATCATGAATATACTTCCTCAATATTGAGATATAGAAAATATTATGCACATCAACCAAATTCGGCGGCAGCGCCAATCGATGCGCTACTTCTCCAACTTTCTCCAAAATCTCAAAGGGTCTCATGAATCGCGGCTTCAATTTTCATTTAACACCAAATCTGGAGGTCCCATTCTACGGTGATACTTTAAGGAAAACAAAGTCGCAAAATCGCCAACATCAAATTTGAGCTTAGATTTCCTCCGGTCAGCATAACTCTTTTACCAACTTTGAGTCATATTTAATTTCTCAAAAATCACCGCAATCTTCTCTGATATCTCCCGAATCACATTGAGCCCCATAAGTCGTCTATCTCCTGTCTCCTCCCAATGGATAGGAGATCAGTATTTCCTACTATATAATACTTCAAAAAGAGCAATATTGATATTCCTCTACTATAACATTTTCTTCAGGTCTTAGTATATCTTATTAATTTCAAGGTGGATAGTGTTCTTGCTTCGATGAACCTCCTTTATGATCTCTTCCTTCAGCTTCTTATCATCAGGCATATATAAACGATCCTGAAATCGCAAAACTCCATAGGCACAAACATTAAAATCCCTCCGAGAGTCTCGATCAAGATCTCTAACAATATCCATTAAGAACGGATCATTCGCTTGCCCTTCTTTAGTCTTCTGGAAGATCTCAGATTGCACCTGTAGGAAAGACAACATCATCCATTTCCCTTGATATACCGCTAGACATTACAAAATTTTGAGCAAGTCAATATCTCAATTTGCTTAATCTACAACCTCGCGACAAAACTGATCCGGCGACTAAGAGCATCCGCGACCACAGTAACTTTCCCAAGCTGATAATGAATTTCACAATCACAGTCCTTAAGGAACTCAATCCATCTCCAGTACCTCATATTCAACTTTTTTTGCGAAAATGAGTACTTGAGGCTCTTATGATTGGAATGCACCAGAAATTTCTCGCCGTACAGGTAATGCCTCCAAATCTTCAACGCAAACATTACGGCGGCTAACTCTAAATCATGGGTCGGGTAATTCTTCTCATGAATCTTCAATTGCCGAGTTCCATAAGCAACTACCTTCCTATTCTGCATCAAAACAAATCCAAGACCTTGAAAACATCACAATACAACTTAAAGCCACCAGAACCGTCAGAAATAGTCAGAATCGGTGCCGAAATCAGCTGATCCTTTAACTCTCGAAAGGTCTGATCAGACTCTTCCGTCCATTCAAATCTCGTTTCCTTTTTCGTCAATTCGGTAAGCGGCAACGCAATACGATAGAAGTTTTCCACAAATAGGCGATAATATCCGGCCATACCCAAGAAACTACGGACCACTGTTACCGTTGCCGGTCGACTCCAATTGATTACAGTTTCAATCTTATTTGGGTCCATTGAAACACCTCCATCGGAAATAACGTGGCCCAAAAATATAATCTCCTCCAGCCAAAACTTACACTACTTCAACTTCACAAATAACTTATACTCCCTAAGGGTTTGGAGCACGGTCCTCAAATGCTGCTCATGCTCAACACAACTATTTGAATAAATCATAATATCATCAATAAAAATCACAACAAATTTATCAAAATAAGGCTGAAAAACCTGATTCGTCAAATCCATAAATATAGTTGGAGCATTTGTCAATCCGAACGACATAACAAGAAACTCATAATGACCATATCTCGTCCGAAATGTCGTTTTTGCTACATCCTCTTGCTTGATTCAAAACTGATGATACCCCAACTGAAGATCAATATTGGAGAACACATGGGTTCCTTGCGATTAATCAAAGAAATTATCAATTCGTGGTAACGGATACTTATTCCTGATCATGATTTTATTTAATTCACGATAATCCACACAAAGTCGTAAATTCCCATCCTTCTTTTCCACAAATAGGATTGGAGCACCCTAAGACGATAAACTGGGTCTAATAAAACCCAAATCCAACAAGTCCTACAATTGCTACTTCAATTCCTTCAACTCAGCATGAGCTACACGGTAGGGTGTCTTCGAAATAGGTGCCGATCCAAGCACGAGATCAATTCCAAACTCGATATCCTAGTGTGGCGGTAGAGTGGATAATCTATCAAAAAATAGATTCTTAAACTCGCACACCGTCGAAATCTCCTTTGCTGATAATTCATGGCCCTCTATACTGGCATAAGCCAAATAAGCTTCGCACTCACTTCTTATCAAATGACAAGCTTGCAGAGTCGAAATAAAAATAGACAACTCCACCTGCCGAATTCCTTGAATGTGAAAAAGGTCACATTCTGGAATTGCAAAATTTACTCTCTTATGGAAATAATCAATATTCGCATGATACCTCGATAACCAATCCATTTCCAATATTACATCAAAATCATGCATCTCCAATAAAATCAAATTAGCAACTAAAGATAACCTATTCACCTCAACCACACATCCAGGGTATGAAACATCCTTAATAATGGAAGATTTCGTGGGCATCGAAACAATTAAAGAATAATTAAGAATACAGGAGAGGATGCAAAATTACAAGCAAATCGAGATGAAAAAAGGAATGTGTAGATCCAGAATTAAAAAGTATAGTAGCAGAGGTGCCACAAATGGGAAGAATACCTTCTACTACACTATCGAACGCCTTTGCTTTACTTGCGGTCACTGTTAACGCCTTCCCCTGAATAGCAGGTTTAGAGACAAGGGCTTTCTTTTGATGGGGACAATCTTTAATCTTATGCCCAAACTGTCCACAATCGAAACACACACCTAATGCCTTATAGTAAGGCCTATCACAATGAAACTGTTCGCAATGCTAACACAAACTGGCAAGAGCTCGCTTAGCTGATGTAGAAGGACTAATCTTCTTTCCTTGATCTACTTACTTCACCCTCTTCGGCAGTCTCCCCGAACCCGCACTAGAGCTAGCACTGACGCCACCTCTGCTCGACATCCTCTTCTTGTGGATCAAGGGACGATCCAAAACCTCCCCGTAGGTCATCGACTTTGGGGTCACCTACTACTTGCAAATGTCATTCCTTAAACCTTGCAGAAACTTCCTTACTTTTCTTTCATTGTCTTCCACCATATATGGAGTATATCAGGTTAACTACGTGAACTTTGCATCGTACTCGGCCACCGTTTTATTACCTTGCCTTAAGCGAATAAACTCCCCCGCTTCTGCTCGCGGAGGATGGATGAAAACTACTTCTCTATAAACGCTTCTTCAAACATGGGCCAAATAATAGCATTCTTCGGCACTCTCATAGCCTTTTTCTTTATCTCCCACAAATGATGTGCTTTACATCCAATCGATAAGAAGCAAAAATATTTTGTCCTCCTCGGGATAACGAATGACTGCAAACACATTCTTCAACTGCTAAAACCATGTATCCGCTTTAATTGGGTTGGGCTCACCCATGAACTCTAAAACTCTCTCTGGACAAATAAATTGTAAAGCAGATGGTTCAGGATTAGCAGGAGCTAGGGCTAGACCTGTAACAGGCACTAGAGCAAGATTTCTCTGCCCCCATATTCTCAATGATAGCCACCATTTTACCCAACAGATTCAGGTACTCCGCCTCTCTATCACAAGGTTGGTTATCTCCACGCGTCGTCCTTCGTCCAGGTGGCATGATCAACTATTGATATATTTTCTGAAATAAGAACGATACGGGTTAGTTCACATGTCGGACACTAATTAAGACATTACAATCTACGCAATCAAACATAACTAACAACCCTTACTTAGTTTTGATCTAAGTTATGCAAATTAGGATAACTAGAACTATTTGATCTAACATAATCATCGTATGTTTACATCTTCTTATTCAATCTAGCCTATCCCATTCTAGGCTTTCGCATAAAATTTAGATCAAGCTTAAGGTATTTTCTTCTCTAATAACACCTGTGACCCATTGTAACCTAACCGGAAACTGGCAAGACTCCGTCTGTAAAATGGCTATCAAACTAAACATAAACTTATTCAATATCCCTGTACAAAATATTTATCTCAATAACAAATACACATAGGATCCAAAAATCGCTACTTAATCATTTGTCGCACTGTCATATCTCCCAATATAACGTCACCTCATGAGAGATACCACTAGGTACCTAAACAAATCATAATAACCTACAGAAGTATACACAACTATCAATACACAGTGAAACTATACTATTTATATATCATCAGTATACAAATACATCAGTACGTATCCATCTTAGAAAATACAAAATACTCCATACAAAGATACAAAATTACAAAATCTAAGTCCACAAAACAATCATCTAAATCTGACGCCTAGCCAATAGTTAATATCTACTCCGCCTCATCAAGTATCAGTTCGTACTCATCTGAAGGCAAGAAAAAAAGCAAAGAGTGAGTCGAATACTCAACAAGGCACAATATAATAAAAAAAATAAGTAGTATACTCAAAATAAAGCAGAATAAGGGAATAGGAACATAAAATAAATGCATAAACATGAAACATAAAGAAATACATTTTCGAAATATATTTATCTTTTGTATTTTATTTTTGATTCATTTAGGTTCTAAAACATGTCGAAACTTCTCAATATTTAGGGACTAGAAGCTAATGGAATAACCGAACGAGGAATGGAATATGTATGTATCCACACATTCTAAATCATTACCCACGATATCTCAAATTTTAACAACCTGTGGTGGACGGTATACCTTTCACCCAATATATAGGGTCAGATAACAAATATGCCACCATCGCATTTCCTGTGGCCCATGAGCATTCCTCGATCTACCACAATAATATCCTAAAACATGCCAGGGAATACTACCATCTGAAATATAAATCATTGGTCAAGATTTTTTATTACTTATTCTTAAGGGAAGGTTCCACTGTATTCTTATATAAAATTTTCACTCCCTAGAGAACAAATCATCAAACATAACAAATTAGGGAGTTCTCTTCATATAATTTGAATAACTTGCATAGTTCTTGAATACAAATACAAATAATCATATTCTTGAGCATACTGATACACATTTTCATATTCTTGTGAGTTTAAATCTTCACATGATTTTAAATACATGTATAAATCAACATAAAACTTGGAGTATTCAATAAATTCTTACCACAATAAGCCAAACATAACTTTAGAGCTTCCGGACAACAAACCCCTTCACAAATGCATCCAATAATAATTTCTGAAACATACACGAAATAACATATATAAAATACTTGTGAATAAATGCCAATATTCACGTCTATAAGCTAGAGTTCCGATTTTCTAAAGCCAAATCTTACAAAAATCTCAAAATAAACGGATTAATATCACGGGGCGCAGGGTTAGGGTTTCTATGTACAAAATACCGTGTAAAATCACCAAATCAAATACCAAATCAAGAAATAAACATGTTCAAGATATGAGTTTTATAAAATATAAGTTTAGACGGGCATTTAAACGAAAATACTCGAAGAGAACGGAGCAAAAAGTGTAACAAGAGAAAGAAAAGCATATGAGAGAACTTAACTCGACTCGATCTACAATTTTTTTTAATTGACTCTAAGCCAGAATCGGACTCAGAAACTTCAAACTCCTCTTTTGCTCTCTTCTCTTTTGCGCTCTTTCTCTCTCCGCTCTCTTAGATTCGTGCAAAAATGACACAAAACCCACGCACGCTTAAATACATAGACTGGTGCTTGAGCGCCAGTCGAGTGCTGCTCGAGCACCACAGCCCTCGAAGGTCAGCGCTAGAGTGTCCATCGGGCGTGTTTCAAGCGCACTATTCTGCTAAATGCGCATTGAGTGCGCCTCAGGCGTGCCTCGGGCGCATCATTCTGCTAAATGTGCCCTGAGCACACCTCGGGTGTATCTTAGGCGCAGCTATTCTGTCAAATGCACTCTAGGCACGCCTTGGGGGCCATTCAGGCTCCAGGCCTCTCTTTTTGCTTCTGATACAAATTTTTCGCGTACTTTGTAGCTTAATTTTGATTATATTAACCTAATTACTTCTAATTACTATATTTTGGAAACCGGTACCTCACACGTATGAAGCCGGGGTGATTTACTAATGTTGTGCACCATTTCCTTGGGAGTAATATTTCCGGAATACATTTGAAACACTTTCTTGTAATGTTATATACATCCCATCTATTTATATTACTATAACTGAATAATTATGATATCATGTCATCAAATATGTTATAAAAGTAGCTAAAAGATGTCCCCCTTAATGTCACTCTCAGAGGTGACCCAAGATCAAGTAATACAATATTTCCTTTCATAACAAAGTCGAAACACCACCACCAAAAGGAGCATTAGATATATAGTCTTACCATTACATTATAAAGATAGTTGCTCAAAGTACATTATTTATAAGTAATTGTGGAGAAACCTTATTGTAGTTCCTCTCATTTGGAAAATATGCGGGAAATGCCTGTATAAAAGTAAAATAGAAGTTAAAATGCTGTAAATTCAGTTGAAGAGTTCACCTAGAGTTTTGCAATGGCTAAAGCAGGCAAGTTAGATCTAGGAGGAAGCTTAAGATCTTCCCAGTCTTCATCATCAATTCTGGAAAAGAAACGGTCCACCATACTGTCACTCACTTGATCCAGACTGGAAGGCTTCCACTAAAAAGCACAAGCAATTAAAAAAATTATTTAGACCTAAGAATTAAAAGAAAGGGAAACAGTTGTAGTCGTGATTGAAGAAAAGAAAGAAAAAAGTTAGACCTAAGATAACACAGAGTGATGTTAGAAAAAAATTATTTGAAATCACTTCTATTTTGTGAAGAGATATTAAATTAAATCGAGTAGAATAATGAAAACAAAATCATAAAATTGACCGTATTTTGTTGTTGTTGCAGGCAATTTTGACTCACCCAACATCGTTCCTCAGGTTTACTAAATTGCCATAATTGTTAAATGGGTCAACCCAACACAAATCTGATAACTTGAAGTGATGGTTTGACCTGTTTAAAATTTAAATTAACCGAATATATCAGCATCACTGCAACCCAATTGATTTTTGATTTATCCCAATAAGCATGAAGCTAGCCTTTTTGATTTGCTAGAGGGTAATTCATGGCTAACATAACTACGAATACAGAAGATGTTCATGAAATAAAAAGCTAACTGAATTGCATATGGGGGATCATTATTTCTTTAACAAATTTGGCTCGAAATAGAGAAGATTTGTACCCTTGGAAGCACATCCAAAGGATTAAAAATCTAATTGCTCCAAGCTAACAGAATCTACTCTAGAAATAACATTTTCCCCTTGAAGATGACTTAGTTTATGCATATATAATTTGTTAGGACACTTTTTTTTTTTTTTTGAATAAATTGACCTAGGTCTAACACAATTATATATAGGTTGAGTTAGAGTTAAAGGTAATTTGAAACCAACTCGGTTGACATGACCTAAATCCAACACAACATTGTTTCTGACTTAACTCTGCATTTAGGACAGCATCATGAAAAAAATACCACATTGCCGAGACCTGAAACTAGAAAATCCATTCTGACCTTTGGGTTCTTATCTTTGTCCACCAAAATAGCCCTGTTTCCCTGAAATTAAACAAGGGGAATAAACATAAAGTACAAGAGAAAAAAGAAAGAAGAAAGAGGGACAGCAAATGTCCATGTCGTCACCTCAAAAAAGTCTCTGTTGATTTCTCCTCTGATGGCATGACAAGTCATTCTGTAATCACAAACAAGGCACTGACCAACTCCTTGGAGCCTTCCTTCTCTGATCTGATTAATTCACAGATAATAATAACTTTAGATTAGTACATGTTCAGAATACAAATACAGCTCCTCATTTTGGTTTATATCTCATATAGTTAAAACATGAACTAGGGTTTTTTTTGGCATTTACAAGGCTAATGACCAGTAAAGGAGAAGACAGTGAGACTTAAACTTCAAAATATCCTTACAAAACCTACATATTTGCCATGCTCACATGGAAAGACATCCATTATTACCTGTTCAAAACACAAATGGATATGCAGATTGTGGTAACTATGAAAGATGTCATAATCCTTTGCATGGCCCAGCAAAAATGCATAACAAAACTTGCGAACCCATTACAATATTTGAAGGGCAGATGAAATTATGCTTGTTAACACTGTTCATAAACCTAAAATCAAGCTTATGTGATTAAGCAAAGGGAAACGTGAGCACAAAGTAGCAAAAAATGATAGATGATCAGCTTCCTATCACATCAAAAAATGATAGATGATCAGCTTCCTATCACATCTATATACAAGAAGCTGTCTTTTATTTTTCTCCTTTTGCCCCCAGGATTATGGTGTCATGTAGTCAGGCCATTCTGAAATCTGTAAGTAAATGTTTAATGTTTATACTGAAAGCTTAATGGAAAAGTTCCATTCCCTAGCCAATACATGTCACTGCAATTAGCTTTTGAAACCAATAATCTAAATCTTTCTCATGTGATCATTCAGTAATCAAAACAATTGCACACTTAAAACAACTAATCCATTTGCAATAAGAACACACAGACACAGACCATTCAAACAAGAAATGCAACAAAAAAGGAAAACAAAGAGAATGTGAATAAGTAAATAAAACTTACAAATTTTGCAACACTCAGTCACATACTCAGAGATGAAGGGGTTTTTCCTTTTGCGTGGTCTCTTTTCTTTTCCTTTTTTTATTTTGTTGGGGGGGAGTGTAACTGGGTGGTCATGACGACTTTTAAACATATTGTTTGTGTGCAGAACAGAGTGGACATCATCAGCCATTTGGTCACATAGAGGAGTTCCTCTGACAGATTTTAAGAAATTTAATTGGACAGCTATAACATGACCTAGATAACAGCTGCGCCGCTTGGCAATTAAAAACCATGTTACTTGAACTTGGGCATGAGTATTGGATATGGGTACATGTCCCAGTGTCGGTCTTGGCTTCCAAAATATTCATCGATATATCCATCAATTTTAAGTGTCCAAGTGTCATACCCATTTGTGATTGTCAAATATTGAGTGTCCAACCTGGGTACTTGAGGGTAAGTAACGAGTTTAAGTAATTAAGATTAAAAAACAACAAATATAGAAAGCAAGTGTAGGAGAAATGAAAATGCCAGAATGGAGGCATAAGTCTAATTGATAAAACAAGAAGTGAATACATGAATAGCAAGTTAGCAGCAACACCTATAAACGAGAAAAAATGAGGGAAGGAGGTTAAGAGGGGTTGGATATTGGCAAGTTGCATAGTGTACTGGTGAAAAAAATTGATTTGGTCAGGTTACAGGCAATAGGAAGCTGAGAGGTATGCCATAAGGAAGAACTTTGATTGAGTTAACAAAAATAAAATTTGATGATAATTTAACTCTCGGACGATGTTGATCTACACTCAGAAATGAAGGGTGATTGTTCATATAGTCAACCCATGAAATGGAACTTAATGTGGTTGTCGTAGTTTGTGTCCCATGCATGGAACAAACTTTCAGCTGAAACGGATTGGTATCAAGATGTTCTAATAAAGATATTTTCCAATACCGCAAAAAATAACCCAATATGTCACTGATATGGTGAGATTTTGCGATGTATTGAGTGATATTATATCGGCTAATATATCAATCATTTTTTGCTTTGATTTGCTTCGCTCTTGGAAACTAAAATTTCATGTTTTAATCATACTTAAATATTCTAAAAAGACAAAATATATATGTTTTGTACATGTGCAACACATATAAAGATACGAGGTTTTGACAACAACCTATTCTATTAAGATTAATTTTAATAAAATTGACTAAAATTTTTTAAATATGTAAATTTATGCCTAAAGATGGCCAAAAATTAGTATATAACTTACCTTTAATAGGGTACCAATAAAAAAAATTTGCATCTGTGATGTTCGATACCAATACATATTATCGGCGCAGTACTACTGATACCAATACTAATACTAATGTCGATATTTGAATCAATGGTCCCAGACAATTTTCATTTCCCATCATTTTCACACAATTTAGCTGAATAAGTTGGAATATTTTAGGCCCATGTGGTATATTAGTCCTCAGGCGATAAAAGCCAAGGAGTTCAGTAGTTTTCTGAAGCTACTGGTTATTTTTAAATTCCAACAGGAGGCATCATCCAAAATGATCTACGAAGCAACTATTGAAAACCTCATGTCCATGGCCATCACCACCTAGTCTCCCAGGATGGTACACCCTGCTTCTAATTTGTCTTTGTTCTCCAGTAACAGCAACAGCCACTTACCATACAAGACGGCAAACGAATTTAGAGGGAGAACATATACAACTTTCCAAGTACATGGCAACAACTACAACTGAATTAAGCAACTTTGGTAGACAAATTACATGAAAGTTTCTTTACAGGGAAGGAGACTAATAAATCTAGTGCACATGCAATTATGTCATTGGCTTCTTAAAATCAAGTGGCAAAGGAAAGGTAGAAGCAGGATTAACAAACCAACCCAGATTACACAAGTACCCCTCCTGAAGGACCAAAAAAGGTGATTCATTGCACAAGACTTCCATAGCAGTCCATGGCAAGGGTCAAATTGTAGAGAGGCTACGCCCCCTTCCTAAAACAGTCCACCAAAAAAATGTGCACAAAAACACATTCAGGCATAAGTTCTGTTTGGGATTGTTGCTACAACAGCACCACTCAAACACAAACCTTCAGAGAAATCTAAATATGCTTGACACAACACTAAACTGTGCTAGCTAAAGCAAGGCTAATCCATACCAGTCTAAGAGAAATTTTTAAACTCGTTGGAGATGCTTTATTTAATGATTGTATTGCAGCAGAAATCCAATCATCATTTTTCTTTGCGGATTCCTGCTCCTGCAATGTGCAAGATTCTGGTCCAGTAAACAAATGGTAGAAAATCTATGAATAGGAAGAGGAACAAAACATGTGTGATCCAGTAGGGAATGACAGCATGGAAAACCGTACTCAGAAATGTCTCACCAAATTGAACATGTAAACAATCTATAATGGACCACCAATACATCCAAACAACTTACTAGGGCAGACAAAATTTCTTCAACTGTTCTGTGAGAGAAGCACCTGTTGATGACATCCAACCTGCAACCAGAAAATGACTCACATAAGCATCCACAATACCTGATACATTTGGTGTGTATGATGATTCCAAAAACAAGTGCTTGACATCAAACAGACTACACCCTATGGCCTACACTGATCAATCACACAAGGTCACTACAAGAAATCTTACCGGTGATAAGAACTCTTTTCTTTCAGTTTAGGTTGATCTGCATGGTTCTCAATAATCAATGAAATATTGGAGAAATCATAGCAATTGATCTTGCAAAGTGCTTCTTCTAAAAGTGGCAATTTCTGTCAATTGAAAAAAACCCAAAAATCATGCAGTTATCATAAGGGCTTATAGAGGTATGCAAATAAAAGTGGAATGTTCTGCCAGAAGTGAATTCTTCATCTCCTGCCCCCCCTCCTGAGGGATTATATGGCAACCCCCAAAAATGTAAGATTGTGTCAAGAATGAGTTTCTCCGACACATAGAAGAAATGGAGGGAAGGGAGGGACTTGAAAATTAACTTTTGAGAGCGCAGATGTTATAGCTAAAATCTAAAAGATATTTAAAGCATCCTTGGTTCTGAACATTTGAAATCCATAAGATCAGAAATATAATGGCTTATACGAAGTTTCAAACCCTAATCAAATATAATAGACAAATACTGTATGAAACTACATTGAATCTAATATTAGACTAGCACCATATCACAATCATAGTATATCATAGAACCACTTGCATGACCTACTAATTTCATTTGCACCTAAAAGGAAGCAATACACTATGAAACTGCAGCTTACTGTTTTCTTTTAAGCAATCTTAGACTTATTTTGGAGGGGGAAGTTTATATGCAAAAAAAAAAAAAAAAAAAAAAAAAAGATTGTGTAAAGAATGAGTTCATCTGGTACACAGAAGAATCAGAGAGAAGTGAGAGGGACTTGAAAATAAGCCTTTGAAAACGTGGATGTCGGAGGGAAAATATAAAAGATATTTAAAGCATTCTTTGTTCTAAACATTTGACATCTGTGGACTGTAAGATCAGAAATATGATTGGCGTATAAGAAGTTTCGAATCCTGATTAAATATAATAGACAAACACCGCATGAAGCTATATTGAATTTGATATTAGACTAGCACCACATCACAATCATAAGGTATCACAGAACTACCTACATGACCTACTAATTTCATTTGTACATAAAAGGAAGTGAAAAATTATGAAACTGCAGGTTAATGTTTTTTTTTTTTTTTTCCTGCTTTATAAAGTGAAACTGCAGCTTATCTTGCTTAAACAACCTCAGGAATTCTTTAAAAGATTCAAATAACTGCACCCCATACTTGTTCAGTATGCAGCCATTGCATACCCAGTTACCCACAAAATCTTCACACAAGATCCTATATATCATGCCAACATTATTATGCAGCCAGATATCAACATTGAAATTTAACTACCGGACCATGCTTCCTTTTGCAGTTGTAAAATTTGACAGAAATAATTGGTTTTGCTCAAGGTGAAAAGGTCTAATTTTAAGAGAACTTGTCATGAAAATATACCATCGAGTCAACAAAATGAGTTGCGAGACCACAGGTAAGCATTTCAGCACCATCCAAACGAGTGCCAGTCAAACCAAGATATTCTCCTGCAAAAGTTGAAAGAATAAGCAAACCAAAAGAACTTTAGAACAAAATATGAGGAAGAAATGTCCTCCAAATCCCCAATTTCGCATGTCTGCACAGAAAGGGGGGCAAAGCGCAACTAACGAGATGGTATCCAACATCAATAAAAAGAAGCCCTCAATTGGCATTCTAGCTTTGTCAAAGTGGCACCATATATATTTCATCTAAATCCAACTATCCATGAAACTTCCAGAAAAGGATTTCTTGGCTAAAGATAAGCAGTAGAATTTCTATGGCATGGTCAACATGCAGTATCTACCAATATGCCTTATCACATCTTTATCCTATGAATAAAATCAAAATTCAACTCACATGTAAAGAAATGCTGAACGTGAGCAAGACATTGATCCAGTTGATGGGCACAAGAAGATTTCAGGGAGCGTGCCTCGAAATATGTTGGGCTTCAGCAAGTTTTTAGGTTTATCTTTTGCTGGAAATGAGGACAACAGTGAGATGCATTTTAAAGATATTCAGGCTGGAAGGCCAGAGGATTTAAGGTTTCAAATGTCAGAAACAATGTCCCAACAATAGGAACGATATGGAACTAGCAAGGTTCAAATGGAATGTGAGCCTAACAGGGACCGGCAGCTGTTATTGTTTTTTGCTTTGTTTTTGATTTTTTTTATCTACAATTTGATGTGGTGTTGTGGGTAGAGGTCATGTGGGGTTTGGGGATTCATTTTTGTGATGTTCTAGTGTTGAAAGATTTATCTTTTGTATTTGGTTGACACCATTGGTGTTGGTTTTAAATATAATTTCTTTTTACCTTCCCCCAAGAAAATAATAATAATAATAATAAAAGTGAAATTCCATCCTCTCTCCATTTGTTTATTCTCCATAAATCTTTTAAGAAACAAGCCTGTGGCTTCTTTTCCCATCAGTAAATAAAAATGATAGTTCTTTCAATATTTAAGTTCCCAATATTGAAACTGATCTCAGGAAAACCTTTACCTACCAGACAGCTACCAATCTCTTACATATCTAAATGTAAATGGAGCACATAGGATTCCACATCAAGGAAGAAATATGAAGTTCAAGATTCACCAAGAATACAAAATCCAATATGGAATGGAGCATTCTAGTAAGAAAAGGTTAGTAAAGCAGAGGTGCAGAATACTACCGAAGAATCCAGGTAGCCTTGACAAGTAGTAGGAGGCACCAACATCTGGGTATAGTCCCAAAGCTGTTTCAGGCATAGCAAAAACCTGCAGGGTGTATACCCCAGGAAATGAATATGAATATTTGATGTTTGGCAGACAAATTAATTATCCCAAAAGAAGAAAAGAAACAGAATGAAATAGGAGTCCAAGCTATTCCATCTTTTATAGAACAATTAAATAGATGCACCCAAAGATGAGACAAGCAAGCAAACATAAATTGATAGACAAGCATTCTCACATATCCATAAAAGGATATCTGATGCGGATATCGAAACTATATCAAATTAGAAAAGATTTACTTTGATTCTCTTTAATTTTATTTTATTTGAAAGATTACGATTTTATTTAATTTTATTATATTGCGATTTTATTTGATATGCCTTTATTTGATTTGATTTTATTTTATTTTAGGAAATTTTGTCATATTTAGTTATAAATTTATATTTGTTTTCAAATTATCCTAGGATTAGAGTTCTCTATATAAGGACCTTAATTTTATTATTTGAAGGGGATTTGATAAATAAATATTTGAAGAATTGATTGTAATTGAGCAACTATGATTTCCTTCCCCCTCTCTCCCCCTTTGGTCTCTATTCTTGTCTCTATCTCTCTAATCTCTGTTATTATTTTTACCCCTCTGATATTTATTTTTGTCTCTACCCTTCAATCTCTATTCTTATATCTACCATTCTATTACTCTTCTCTCTACTTTTCCCCTCCTCCCTACATCAATATCATTTTCTTGCTTCATTTTCCAGATCCTCTTCACTTGTTTGGTAGTCCTGATAGCAAGGTTTGGAGCTTCAGACAGTCATTTTGATTTTGTCTTCCTTCTTGCAACTTGCAAGACTTTACATCCATCACTTGATGGAAACCCTGTAATGTCATTCATTTTGTTAAACTGTTCTAGTGAAGCAGAGGTTCCCCAAAGTTTAAGGCTTGTCTGGCCATGGCCATGAAGAGAATTTACAAAACATATGTTAAAGTAAGGAAGAATAAAAAGCATTTGTAATTTGTAATGTGTGGTCATTATGAGTATGCTATTTGTAAGATGCATGCTCACCAATTTTGCATTGACCGCTATGGAAAAATCATTTTGATATTGACTGGTGCAAGCTGTTCTAGTCTTCTAAATCATAGGGCTTCAGGGGGAAGGCAAATATCATTTGAAAATCCATCTGCAAATCCGTTAACTTCTCAATAAAGATGCATTTTGTAGGAGCAGAATGCTCTGAGTTAAGTAGACAATTTCTTCCTTTCCACATGCTTTCTATTATAATAGTTTTCTTGGCCTGAATTTGGTGATTTTCTGCATGGGGCAACCTCGTAGGAAGCCTTTGCAAGTTATGCTGCAATTGAGATGAGGAGGATGGATATTGTGTCCGCGTTGCAGTTAATAGTCTTTTCTCAACCAATTGTTCTTCTATATAAAAAGAAATAATTACTGAACCGAGCACTAATGATTGTTCCCCAACCCATCAACTAGGAACAACAATGGTAATGAAAATGATTCATCAAAAGATGATGACAATAGTCATTATCATTATCAACATGTTTTACAAATTATAAACATGGACAGTTTAAAACTCAGATAAATTGATAGAAGGTCCGTTAGCAAATTACCAAATTACAAGATATGATTTTGACAGCAATTTCCAGAGTTGATATTGCACTACAACTTTGAAAAAACCAGCTTGGCTCAATCAAAGGGACATACCGTATTCTCAGTCACAACACGAAATCTACCATGAATTGAAGCCCCAGCCCCACCTCCCATGACAATTCCATTAATAATGGAAACCTGCAAAGACAGTTGTATGGTAACTTCCAAAATTATTTGTAATCACCAAATTCCATTAGATAATTTTCTAACTAGACCAATTAATACAATTATCATGAAGAGGTTTCATGACCCTAGGCAAGGAGGGGAAAAAACAAGTCACCTGGGGTTTGCTGTATGTTGCCATTATGTAATTTAATGTGTACTCTTTCCAAAAGTATTTTGCACCTAATCTCCAATTTCCTGGAGCAATTAGCAAAATAATATATAACTATCCTTGCCATTGTGAACTCCACAGTAACAGAAAAATTCACATAACTTTTTGGACTGTAGATAGAAACTCCTCACCAATATTTAGTACCAAACTGCAACTTTCTGCATCATAGATCCACATTTGAACAACCACCAACCTTAATTCTTAACAAAGGAGCTATGCAACCCCTTAAAATGTTGTAGTAAATTCAGCAAGGGAACACGCCATGAGCACTAATTTTACACACTCTAAAACACAATGCACCATAATCATCAATTTTTAGTTTGATTTTCTTATTCTTTAATGTTGCTATTTTATCATTACATCTCACACCTTTTCTCTATCATAGAACCAGCGGGACAATGGTGTAGTAGAGACAAAAATAGATATAATAATTATATTTTATTTGGTAAATTATGCCATCTTCAGCAGCTTTCCTGTCAAGTGAGCTTTGCTAACATCTTTATTCCCTCACAATATACTTTTTATTGAAAAGGTTCTTTGACTTCCAACAAAATTTCCTTTTGGATTTGAATGAAAACTTGTTCGAATTGGATCCTTTCTATTTCTTTACGAAGTTGTTCCAACTTATCAAGTTCTAGTAGCTTTTGTTAAAAAAAATAAAACATTGGTGAACATGACAATTACAAAGCGGGCGAAATGGTAAAACAACTTCAACCTTTCATAGTTTTGCAAATTTATGTGCAAATGTTTTTCAACAATTTTATAGAAATTTTGTAGAACATACTGATTCTAAACGATCCATTTGCCATTAGGTGTTTTATTACCACTAAATGCAACAATAGAAACTAAAATCTTAAATTCTAAAAAAAAAAAAAAAAAAACTTAAAAGGGGGAATAAAAATGAAAAAACCAGCCCACCGCCACAGCATCCTCCGTGACCACAACCATCCTCGATGCCACCACCCAACTCCTCCATGCCAAACAACCCTCTCCTTCCAGCTACCCCTCTCCCTCTCTCCCCAAATCTGTAATTGTATCCCTCCCTCCTCTCGTGTCACCATTGGTTGTTCTCCAAACTTGAGGAGGCCAGATCTGGCTTTGGAAAGCATGGACATGTCACCTTAGGTGGCATCAGCACTGATGCAAGCCCTGGCATTAGTGACACAGCAGTACAGAAGAAGGGAGAGAAGGGGGAGGTGGCCATAAGGGTAGGGGAAGGACTGGTGGTTGGGGCAAAGCAGGAGGAGATGAAGGTGAAATGGAAGCAATGAAAGTAGGGAAATGATCAGTGGGCAGTTTTTAAGTTCTTTTCATTTTTTTAATTGGTCAGAATTTGTTTGTTTTCATATTTAATTTTTGCTTAAGGTCTCTTTAATCTTCCAATATATGTGGATCAAATTTGATTATAAATAACAACCCAGAGGAAATATTTTATGGATAGTTATAGTTCTAAACTTATACAATCCAACATTTGCAGAGGGTTAGATGACCCAAACATATTTTAGGTTCTCTAGAAATTTATGGATGGAAAAGTGAACCCAGGATTGCATTAAAATAGAATGATGAAACGTGTGGAAATCCATAAATCATAGTCCAAGACCATAACAATCAGTACTTTGGACATAAAGCACCACATAAGACAATTATTTGTGCAAAAATGCTACTGCACCACCTTCACTATCACAAGCCACAGCAGCAACATCCCCACCAGCACAAAATGCTCTTCCATTTCCCTGCTTGGATAACATTACAAAATACACAAAAGAACCATCAGATTTTATAAACTTGTAAGAACCTTGCACACTTTAAGGACTTGGTACATACTATATCCTTAAAAATATTAGTGCACGCAAAGGTGGCAAGAGAAATGAAGAAAGATGAATATCTTTGCTTGAATATGTCAACCCAAAAATATTAGTGCATGCAAACATGGCAAGAGAAATGAAGATGAATGTCTTTGCTCGAATATGCCAAGATAACCCAAAAACATTCTTTACCTAGCTCGAACACCATACAATTAAAAAGTGGAATTTATTCAAGTTCCAGCTTAACAAACAAAATTGACCCAGGTCTATTATCTTTCAGATTCTAGGTTAATTTCTCAATACTCAGGAAAAAAATAATAAAAAGATTAACTTGTTAATTGTGCCAGTATGTGAGGGAATGCCAAGAAAGTCAAATAACAGGAATTCAAGTTCAATAGTGTATCAGTCTGCTTTGAAAGCAATGAAATGCTTGCAAGAGCTGGAAATGAATTGGGAGCTGAGCTCCAATAGTCCAACTAACAGCCAGATCCACCAGCAAATATGACTTCAACCATGTTCACTTGCCTCATTTTGGAGAAAATATACTAGAATCATAGTACAAGGGAAGAAAATGATGAAAGAACACCAGGACTTCCCAAATTCTGACATGCTGCAAGAATTAACCCATGATCTCATCCTATATTCTTAAGCATGAAAATACCATAAAATACCAGACAGTACCTTCAAAATAATCAACTTGACATCAGGATCCTCCTCATATCCAATGAAGAGTTCCAGTAGCCGAGAAATCTGTTTATAGAAATAAAAAATAACAATAGTAGCATAAATAGATAAAATCAGGCAGATATCTATTTTCTTTTCAGTTTTGTTCTTTTCATAAATACAATTATATAAACTGTAAAAGAGGTAGATCAATTTGCTTAAGTATCAATTTCAGTACAAATATGTTTATTATTGCTAATAGACATACTTTTTATAGGTGAAGGTAACAGTGTTAAAGGACCACAAGAGAGGCCCAGCCTTAAAAAGAAGAAGAGGAAGAGCCTATAAAATAGGCAAGCCTTCTTTTGAAAATGCGATATGCAACTTTGAGCAACAAGTGAAAAACAGATAAAACCTATAAATAACTCGAGAGAAATAAGAAAAGAACGTAGAAATAAGCTTTCAATGAAATTAAACGAGCTTCATTACTATAGCGCTAACATAATATCCTCTAAATTTTTAACTTCCCTCACCATATACACAATGGCCACCTCCTCTCTCAGAGCTCTCTCTTTCTCTTGGATGTCCTAGAATGGATGCAAATATCGGCTGATACAATACATATCGGTTGGTCCTCCGATATTTTCTGATACTACGATAATATCGCGATATATTTCTATATAAGCCAATATAGCCAATATATATGCTGATATTCAAAATATTAGCCGATATAACATTATTAGCTTATGATTTTCAGAAAAATTTGTCTATTTGATGTATCCAATACCAATACTAATTGTCCGATACGTTTGACATTGATATGACTGTGATAGATACCGATACTGATATCAATACCTATATTTTCATCCATGCGTCCTAGTATAACTCCATGTGGCAAGTTTAAGCAACTTATGACTGATAGAAGGGACGGAGTTCTACTAAATAGCTTGATTGGAAGTTCTTGTGTTAGGAGAGGGGAAGTTGGAGAGGCGAGCTTTTTTGGTTTTGGTGGAGGGAGAACAGAGGAAAAGGGGAGTTGATATCTACACCTTGTTGGGGTGTTTTCCTAGCGGGGAGGGGAGCAAGGGAACAAAAAATTTCTACTTTTATCCCAGGGGTGCTAGGGAAACTCTTCCAACAAGGTCAAAGAATTCTATCATTCCCTTCCCTTCCTTCCCCAACTCCCTCCTCCCCGATTCATGCCTTCTCAACATGGGAAAACTCTGTGGCATGTGGCAAGGCTCAATAACTTGTGATTGAAGCAAGGGATGAGAATGGAAGGACCGCTGAAGCAATTAACATCCAAAACTGTGTTTACAAGGCAACATGATGCTTTTGTTGCAGATTTGAAGTTCACTCCCAAACTACGGAATTTTGTCCTTACACAGACTATTCTATCAACTATGTTTCCAAGGAGATATGATGCTCTTGTTGCAGATTTGAAGTTCAGTACCAGACTAGGAATTCTGTCCTTACACTGACTACTCTTCCAAATTGGTTCAAGTGAGGAGAATGCCACAAATGCCCTCATTATCCAAAACATCTTCCTCTTGAGAGACATGTCACCTGTCAAATATGGTTTAACTGCAGCAGTAGCACTCTTTGGCACAATGAGAAGTTTGGCTCTCAGACACAGCAGCAGATCAACTATGGTTATAGTGTGATTGCCAGACTAGGACAACTGTGCAGTAGTTAGGGAAGACATGTCCTAGGTTTTCCAAGGTTCCAAAGAATGCAAAAAATCCATGACATCGATTTAGTAGCCGGGAAACACAATCTAGTCAGCCAAGCCAAGGCCTAAAATATATTGATCCCTTCCTCAATTTTAAGTACCTTTCACTGGCTAATATGTCGTAAATATCACACCTACATCTCCAACTCCCTCTAAAATAGATGGAAAATGACCTAGATATAGTCCCCCCCCCCTTCTTCATTAAATAGATGGATATGTCAACATTTAGTAATATAAATGTGTATACAGCTCATCATCTACAAGGGGTGACAGGGAATCAAATGGCATAAGTCAAAATATTGGTTTTTTCCACCATTTCCATAGATTTTTCATCGAATTAAAGAACCAGAGTATCAAACCCATGTTCAATGTCCAAGTGCCAAGTGTCTTAAACATGGATGCTTTGGAAGAAGTGAAGAGTTTAAACTAAAATTACGATATGATGATGTTCATGTCAACCTGAAGAAGAATGTTAGTTCTACAACGAAGTCACATGCTAATAGTTGGAGAAATACAGTGTTGAATCAATTCTAATATCCGTGTCACTATCAAAGTCTTAAGGTGGAATCAGCTCTTCAGAAAATATCATACATATGCGGTCTTAAAAAAAAAGTGTTTTTCCATTGATTTCTATTTAAAATAGTAGCATGCTATGTTACTTCTTCATATTAGGGTACTAATATTATATATTTCAGAAATATATTAGAGTGTTGTGCTTCTAATCAATTAAAATTGGCTCCATGCAAATAGAACACAAAAAACCAAGTGGCATAAATAAATGCATGTGAAGGTTAATTCTCATCGAAATAGCATCTAACATTAAGAAATGAGCTTTGATGTAGGGTAAAGTTGTTCAATTGTAACTTGGAGACCACAGGTTCAAGCCACGGAGACATTATCTTTGCATTGTGTGGATAAGGTCGCGTACCCTTTCTAGAGCCTGCAATGCAAAAACCTCGTGCACTAGCCACCCTTTTCTAACATCCTAACATTAGATAAAGAGGGTAATGCAGCATAATGAGGTATAAATAGAACATAACTATCAATGGCATACCATATAATTTGAGAGCGCATTCAATTGCATAGGCCTGTTGAGTACAATTTTTCTCACAAACAAATGACCTTCAACCAAAACCTGTATAACCACAAATTAGATATGTTAAATGTTGTAGATCATGATGGACATTACTATGATGATGACCTATAACACTATTTCTTTCTTGGACAATCATTTAAGTGGACATTAAAAACTACAAGCACAAAACAAATTAAATTCCATGTTTTCCCAATTTAAAATAAAAAACAGCACATCTAATTAGTGACCTATAGGGCATGGAAGACGGCCTGCTTGAATTTGTTATCCTATCAGTAATGCTTCTATGTGAGTACACGAGGAAAAGGAGGCAATTAAATCAAATGTTTTATATATATATATGCTACAGATAACAATTCAAAATAATAGAGAAGACATTAATGTTCATAATGGACATCAATTACTTTGTTTGAAGGATATATTCAGTGGGAACAATGATTATTATTCAAAAGGAAAATACAACACATAGGCTCTGGTCAAATAATGGAGTTAACAAACTTTATCTACCATATGATTACAACAGATGAAAAAAGATCATTTACTTATGTGCTCCGTATACAAAACTCAGCACTGTTCCTATTCCATAGTGTTCCACTTTTCATAATAAGAAAATTTATACAAAATAAAATTAAATGGTAGCCAAATTTTACCAACAAAACAAATCACAAATTTATAAAACTATTCAAGTGACATCATAAAACCCAAGAAAAACATGAATAAAGCATCTTAAAAAATAAGCACTACCTTACATGAATAAAGCATCTTAAAAAATAAGCACTACCTTAGATATGTTCAAAACAAATACTACTAAGACTAAAGCTCATCATCATTGATCACCACAAACATTAATTTGAAATGCTTGTCTTATTTTAAATATATATTCACGATGCTTTGTTAACTAAAGGTAAAATCAATAGGCAAATCACATTAGTGTTAGAAAATTGTAGTTAGACAAAAGGTCTAATTGTTAGAGAGGTCTCTATCAGAAAGGAATCTGACATTGAAAATAGAAATGGAAACAAGTCAAAAATTTAAATACAAAAATTTGACTTGTAATTATTATAAGAAAGTTTGGCACATTAAAGATGATTGTTATAAGCTAAATAACAAAAACGAAAAGAGAGAGACACTCTAAATAGAAGGCAAATTAATTTGGAAAATAAAACTAAGCCAATGTTAGTGTTACTATAAAAGGTAGTAAATTAATAGGGATCTTTTCATAGTTCTAATAATGATTTTAAAAATAATTTTAAATGGGTCCTTGATACTACTTGCCCTTTTCATATGTGTCAAGACTAATTTTTCACATATGAAGAAGTCTCAAATGGAACTGTTGTTATGGATAATAATGCATTTTGTAAAATCGTTGGTATTGAAACCATGAAAATTAAGAAGCATGACGGTATTATCATAACATTATCAGATATCAGGTATATCCCAAAGCTGAAAAGAAATCAAATTTTGTTGAGTATACTTGACTTAAATATGTACAAGTACACAACTGAAGGTGGAGCTCTTCGGTTAAGTAATGGTGCCCTTGTTGTGATAAAAGGTTAGAAGATGGTCGGAAATCTATATGCTTTGCAGGGTTCTATGATGAGAAGTGTCGTGTCGTGTTTAACTCTATGTTAGATTCTAATATTACAAAGTTATGGCATATAAGGTTAGGACATGTTAGTGAAAAGGGCATGGCTATTTTGAGCAAGACAGCTCTTCTTTGTGGTTAGAGTACAAAAAAACTAGAATTCTATGAGTATTGTGTTTTGAAAAATAGAACAAGGTTTGTTTCAATAAGGGCATTGACAACACAAAAGGAACTCTTTACTATATTCATTCAGACCTTTCAGGGCCAACCTAGGTGCAATCCAAAAGCACTTCCAAGTATATGCTCTTATAAATGATGATTTTTTTTTTCAAGAAAGATTTGGGTATTTTTTCCAAAGGAAAAAAGTAAAGAGTTTCAAACGTTCCAATAGCGGAAGACTTTGATTGAAAAGCAAATAGGCAAACAAGCTAAGCATCTCCACAATAACAACAGTCTCGAGTTCTATTCGAGTTGGTTTAATGATTTTCGTAAGAATAAATGCATCAACAAATACTTCATGGTTCATGACATACCATAGCAAAATGGTTTTGTTAAGTTGATGAACAAAACATTAATGGAAAGAGGGTGTTGTATGCTCTCAAATTCTAGATTGCATAAGTCGTTTTGGGCTGAGGATGCAGCCATGGCATGTTTTTTGGAAAATCTTTCTCCTTCTACTAACTATTAAATGTAAAACTCTTGAAGAGGTATGGTTTGGTAACCCTCTTAACTATTCTATTTTGAGCATCTTTGGATGCCCTTATAGCCATGTTAATAACGAAAAGACAAAACCGCAATCCATTAAATGTGTTTTCATTGGTTATGCATCTAAAGTAATATAATACAAGTTATGGTATCAAGAAACATCCAAAGTCAACGTTTTCATTGGTTATGCATCTACAGTAAAATAATACAAGTTACGATGTCAAGAAACATCCAAAGTCATTGTTAGTATATATATATATATATATTTATTTATTTATTTAATGAGACTGATATGCTTTTTAAGAGGGAAGAGTCTTTACCACCTACGATACCATGTTATACAGGGCTGCAGATTTCTAATGTGCAAATGGAGTTAGACATTGAGTTCATCCATAACTCTACTACACAATCTCCTATTGTTTCTTCTCATCACAATGTTGTTCCACTACAATAGGAGCAACCATATTTTCTTGTTAGAGATAGCCCCCCCAAAAAAATATCAAACCTCCATAAAGATATGGTGAGGCTGATTTAGTCGCTTATGTTTTGAATGTTGTTGAGGAAGTTGATAGCAATGAGGAGTCCTTCACCCATAGGGAATCAGTTACTTGTGCTGGCTCATACACATGATTAGTTTTCTATGCCGGAAGAGATTGAATCTCTTTACAAAAATAAGACTTGGGGGTTACTAAAAACTCCTAAGAGAAAAAAAGTTTTTTACTGTAAATGGCATTCAAGAAAAATGTATACCAGGAATTGAGAAAACCATATATAAGACAAGATTGGTTGCAAAGTGTTACAGTCAGATTCCAGGTGTGGACATCATTAATGTGTTTTCACACATGGTGAAACATATCTCCATTCATGCCCTTTTTGGTATAGTAGCAATGCAGGACCTAGAGCTTGAAAAGCTTGATGTGAAGACAGCTTTTCTGCATGGAGAACTTGAGGAGAGGATTTATATGAAGCAACCAAATTGTTTCATGATTGAAGGCAAAGAAGATCATGTATGTTTGCTAAAGAAGTCCAGCAATAGTTTGAAGCAATTTCAAAGGTAATGGTACAAGCATTTTAATTCTTTCATGATGAATCATGATTTTCTCAAAAATAGATATGACAGCTATGTTTATTTGAAAAGAATGTTTATCTTGTATTGTGTATCTACTTTTGCATGATAACATATTGATGGTTGCAAAGGATATGAAATTAGAAATCTCAAAGCTCTTTTGAGTGATAATTTCAAATGAAAGACTTGGGACAGACATAGAAGATTCTTGACTTGGAGATCCTAAGAGACAGATTGGCAGGAGCATTTTATTTGAGCCAGAAAGGTTATGTTCATAAAGTAATTGGAAGATTCAATACGAAAAATGTCAAACCTGTTAGCATTCCTCTTGCTTGGCATTTTAAACTTTCATCCTCTCTATCACTTCAATCTGATGAAGATGTTGAGTACATGTCATAAGTGTTATGTTCTAGTGCTGTTGGTTCATTAATGTGTGCCATGGTGCACATATGTCCATATCTAGCATATGCAATTAGTGCAGTCAGTAGAATATACAAACAATCAAGGTAAAGAGCACAAGAAAGCAATTCATTAGATTTGAGATACTTGCATGTCACTACTGATGCTTGTTTGCAATTTGGGAAATGTAGTAATGGTGCTGTTGACTTTGTTGGTTTAGACTTCGCTAGAAATCTTGATAAAAAAAGATCTCCTACTGGGTATGTGTCTCTCTCAATGTACCATTAGTTGAAAGGCTACTGTTTAGCCTGCAATTGCATATTCTATTACTAAAGCTTAGATCGTGAGATTACTAAGGCTATAAAAGAAGCTATTTGGTTAACAAATTTGTTTAGTGAGCTCAACAAGAATTTACAGGTCACTACAGCTTATTGTCATATTTAGAGTGCTATCTATCTTACCGAGGATCAAATGTATCACAATAGGACTAAGCACATTGATGCGAGGTGCCATTTCATCCAAGGCATCATTGCTCACGATGACATTGCTGTAAGGAAGATTGAGCCAAGGATAATTCTGCTGACATGATGACAAAGTGATGAAGAACCAAGCAAGAGGAATAAAAATTTAGAGATAGAGAACTTGAAAATAAAATAAGAGAAGAAAGGGAATGAGCTTCAAGCTTTACTAAATTTGTATTTCTCTATTCTAAATTTTACTTCCAACCTGAATAAGATTACAAAGAAGATACAATTTATCTAACAACTACTAAAATTACAGCCTAACTCACCCATAATGCAATAACTTTTCAACCAACATCTTTCCAACCAAACTAATTAAGATTAATCTACCACCTAAAAGATAATTATTAATTAGTATATGTCCTATCTAAAATGTTGTCAACTAACTGATAAATAAACATTATCAAGATATCTCCTTACTAGGCAAGAGTGGGGTGGGCCTTGTGCTTTAAGTGGGCTGCTTCACTGATGGACTGTGCATTACAACACAAAGCCTCTTCCAGTTGTCAAGTTTAAGCACAGTTGAATTTGATTGGTATTCATTTTTTATTGCTGTGTGCCCTTAAGGGCTTTGTGAAAAAGGTTGAGAGTTCTTCTATTGGAATTTTTTTTTTTTAGTATGGAATTTAGTAGAAGGTGGAGATTTATTAAGTATGATCTGAATTTGCTAGTTTGACCAGAAAATTTTTGCAGTGTAAAGTTCTACCATTTTTTGCTTGTAGGGGAATCTCAGGCAATGTTCGCATAACATTTCACTTGATCGAAATTGTAGGAACAGTTTTCCATGAGATGTCCACGAGATATTCGTTTATGCTGTAGGATTGGATAGATTTACAATGGAAAACTACAAGTGGACCATGTGATGGCTGCTCAAGTGACCTTTCAGGATATAAATACATCATTTTGTTTTAGAGTTTACACGAGTGTCATTTACTATCAAATTTTGAGAGCACTTTCAACCTTCTCTTATATTCCTTTTCATATATTAGTGAAACTTCTCCCCCTTTGCTAGTGTTTTTTTTTTTCTTTGGAGTTTTTACACATATATGGTATTCCGTCCTGCGATTGATTTTGATTTTAATATCACTCATCTCTCCAAAGCCAAACATAATGTTTATGAAGAAACAAACTCTAAATTCCCATTTCTAAACCATTTGAATCATTAAAAACTAGGTTGCTCTAATTAGTGTGGCCCAGTACATGAGACTCCTACATAGCAGGCTTTATGAAATGCAGATATGTGCATCCTTACCCTGCACATTATTAAACAAGTTATCTTTACAATTTTAACTATTTATTTTTATATCACAATAGAGCAACCCTAGTATTGTATCAAGACTCATCCTCAGGTTTTTTTTTTTTTTTTTGTCCAGAAAAAAATGCAAACCAGTTTGTTATCTCAGTACCATTGTGTTCCAGAACTAGCTTAAATTCTGATGACATCTCCTCTAATCATTATAAACATTTTTATGCTTTCTTTCTGAATGTCGGAGGACTTCGTCATTACACGTATGCAGTTGACTCCTCAACAAAACCAAAACAGAAGAAGAAGAAGTAGGTACCCTGAAGTCTACAGTATTTAAAATACGCCAATTATGGTAGCAAAGTGGAAGATTAATTTCCAAAACATCCGATTATGAGGTTTATCATGGCCTACATAATTGTATTTTAAAAACAGATATCCAACATAGGAAAGTTTCCATCATCAACATCTTACAATAATCCCGCAATTTAACCTAACAAATGTTTGAAAATATGTGAGGAAAGACTACATTTGTCAATTAGGTTATCAGGGGGAATTACCTGGTCGGGCGCCTCGTTGGTTGAACTCGAAGACGGCATATTGGCCGCTAAAGCTCTCAACTCCAGCAAGGACCTGGGAGAAATGACTAATCCATTACTCGGAGTTTTTTGGGTCTAGTTCAGCCATTTGTAGCGATTTCCATCGCAGTTGTAACACCCATGAGAAAGTAATTTGTATGTACAAACTCAAACAGTATGTGTCTTGCAGAAAATAACTAATACCGTCGGTGCTGGGGTTCACTCCAGGCGGAATCCCCGTGGTGACAGCTGGTGCGTGAGAGGGTTGTTAGCGGCCAGGAGGATTGGACCGTTGGTGGCGATCTATCTCGAAATTCTGGGTCCTCTAAATAGATCTATTTTTATTTTATCAAATTAGTATTTCCCACCTCTCAAATATAAATATTTTTTTTAAAAAATAACTATAAATATTTAATTTTTTAAATAAGAGGTAATAAAAATTTACTGAAAAGATTACATTTCTTTAAATTAATATTCTTGTCAAATTTCTTCCTCTCAATTGACAACTAAAAGTTTAATTAGACATTCTTGAAATCTACTTTCCTTTTTTTTTAATTTTGAAACATATATCATATTTATTTATTTAAAAAAAAAACATATATAGCACTTTTTATAAATATTGATTAAACAGATTACTATAAAGTATAATAATGGTATCATCGTTATTTATCTAATATCTGACTATAGCACTCATCACCCGATTAATTTCTAACCACAGTTGTCGTTATCTATCTACTAAGAATCCATCATATTCAACAATGGTCCAATAAAGGGTTATCGTGAGCTCCATGATATTATTTCACAGTCCTTATGATCTTTCAATCTCTCATCTATGGAAGGGAACTTGGGCCGACGAACGCAATGAGCTAAAATATATGCAAAAGAATGATTGAAAGAGAAAAAATATATGGTCTTCTAAGGAAAATCTGAGAGAGCAATGTCTATAAGACCAAATTCAAATGAAATATGCCCAAAGTTTTAGAGAGTATTATAATAAGATATCCTACTAAGAAACAATTTTCTAACAACAATTCTAAAGAAAATCATCTTTGTAGCCCAGTCATTTATATAACTCCACCGACTATTTTAAAGTACTAATTAGTTAAAGAAATCATCTAAAAAAGAATTGAGTTCCTCTCAAATGATTCATCTGCCACCATACTCAGCTGGGATCCAAGACTTTCATAGGTTAAAAGTGTCACGTGTCATGGAGTCAACTTTCCAAATAAGACCCACCAAACCTTAACCTCCACATTGAAGGTGTTCAGACCAGTAAATTCACCATCGTTATAATTTAGTGATATTAAAATTATAGTATTTATTTTAATTATTATCTAAAATATTTTACTATTGGAGCACCGAAGGAATCTCTATGACTCCAAGGGTCCTTTTCACCTCATGTTATTATTGTAAGGTTCGAGATTTTCTGATTAAACAAATCATAATTTATTAAATAAAAGTGAAATCGATGACAAAAGATATAGAGAAATTTAGATTGAAGGATCCGATATCCTAAAATTACTAAACCATTGAAATTGAAATATATTGACTTGGAGACTTTCACAAGTTTAAAAATTTTGGTAAGAATCAAGTTTTATAAATATGATAATTATGTTGATTATGTTATAAACCCAGAAGTCAGGGGTTTATCTCGGGATACAACGGTAATACGAAAAATTATTCGATAGACCCAATCAACAACTGATTTAATTAGGGTTAATAAAAGGACAGCTCAACCACCAAAATTTTAACCGGTTAATAATCGAATTGATTTTGGGATAACAAGAAGTTAGTTTGGTTACTAAATTCTAAACCGATAAGCAACCAAATTAAATTTAATCGGCCAACTACTATCCGCGTAATTGCATATATCAGCAGGGCACTAGGTAGTAGCATATATAAATAATAATTCAGTAAGGAAAAGGGCTCACGGCAGCAACACATCAGCGGCACGGTACACACACAGGCAAATTTAGCGGAAATAAGGAAGAGTGAAAACCTGGTACTAGAGGCTCAAAAAAATCAACAAAATTCAGCAAGGAGAAGCTGCCACACGGCAGCTTCAGCAGAGGCAACATCATGTTTCCAAAGAGATGATAATTCAGCAATATATAGCATCAACATGGCATAAGAGATTAGCTGCCATATGGCAGTATTAACACACCAACACAAAGCTAATTCTTATGGAAATAATTCAGCAAGAATATGTTGGGACAAAAGGGGCGGCCGGACAGAATGATACACGGTGAAGGGAAAGAGGAAGAAGAAGCACACACACATTTTACGTGGAAACCCTTATGAATCAAGGGAAAATCAGGGGAGTAGAGTTTACAGCAAATCCATTATGTAAAATAGATTACAAACTTCCTAAATGGAGTATCCGCTACACACCCGAAAATCACTCTCCGTCACCGATGGTGCAATCCTCTCTTTTCTTTCGCCCTTTGATCTTCCCTCCTTACACTCTACCGTGCTCAGATGCCCTCCCACTCTCTCTCTATTCTGCATGCCCAGCATGCGTATATATGATGGTCTGCTCGGAGACTTTTAACCAATAGACGGGTTGAGTGTGATCAAATGCCTGCCACCTGCCCTGCAACTTGCCAACAGCTTTATCTACCAATTCTGCAACATGCCGCCTGCACAGACGGCGCACGTGCAGCAAGTCTGCCACCTGCTTTGCTGTCCAGCAACTTGTTGCCAGCTGTCCACGACGTCCTTGGTTGATTCCATACCAGTAATACCAACTGGTAAATTCTTTCTTCCCAATCTTAGCAGGTCAACTTTCCGTTGACCGGATCCACAGCCATCCGGTCAACCTCCCATTGACCGTCCTCTACACCCATTCGGTCAATATTCTTGTTGATCGTCTTTGCCACCCGTCCGCCATCCAGCAGCACTCCTGTAACCCTCAGACGGTCAACATTCTATTGACCGGATTCAATTGGTCGTCCATCGGTCAATCTTCATTGACTATTTTTGCCTTCCAGCCGGTCAACATTTGTTGACTGGCTAATGCACCCCAATGACAAACTAGTTTGTTGAATCACTCATAAGGGAGTGACCTATCCCAATAGAATACAATCCACACATGACACAAGATGATGCGTGCAACAGATCCACACCCTACAATGAACAGTAATGACCGAGGTCATTTGGGGAAGTAGAAGGGGACGGAGAGTTCTGATAGGGGAAATTAAGAAGAGAAATAGAGGGAGAGAAAAAGTAGGAAGGAGAGGAGAGAGGGAGAGAGACCAACGTCTCAGGAAGGAGAGGAGAGAGGGGGAGAGATAGAGGTCTCAGGAAGTAGAGGGGAAAGAGACTGAGGACACACATAGAGAGAGATGGGGGAAATGAAATATTACTTTTTCCCTTCTTTTACTGTAGCCACGACCCTTACATTTATGCTAAACGTCTAACTGAATTGGTTGGAATCCAACTAACAAGCCAAACAGAAATTCAGAAGGAATAAAGCAAAATAACAGAACCAATAGGGAAAAATCAGAAAAATTGGGAGGGAAAAAAGAGAAAAGGGAATAGAAGGCACGTAACACAAGACTTCAACACACACATGGCTGTTTCGTGTGAGATAGCAGCATACTTCCAAAGAGCTGATGATTCAGCAACATACAATAGCAATATACAGCACAAGAATTCAACTGCCACACGACAGCTCCACTTCAACTAAAATTCCAATTATTTTATAGGAAACAACGCAGACATGGCATGAAAAATTCAGCTACCACACGGCAGCTCCACTTCAGCTGAATATTCAAATAATTTAGTAAGGAGAGCAGCTTCAAATGGTAGCATACAGCCTCAGTAGTGGAGTAGCATGACTCAGCCAAATAAAGGGCCACTTAAACAACAACACCCAGCACCTTCTTAAGGAAACAATTCTGAAAGGGGTTAAGGATGAATCATCAGCCAAATTGGGACACATATTTGAATTTGGGGAAATTTTTGGGGTTGCTGGTAGAGGCTTAATTGCCTCCAATTTATATAAGAGACACGTGAAAGAACAGAGGAAGAAGGTAATGGAAAACCAAGAGGAAGAAAAAAGGCAAAACCGGGAAGTAGAAGGTAGTGAACCGAAAGCAAGAAATGTAAAATTAAATTTTTGAGCAAATGTATTTTATATCATTCCTTCAATTGTTGCTGATTTTGGAAAAGTATTGTTGCTCTAATACTTAGATTACTCATTATTTTTATTATATCATTATTTTAAAATAAGAAAATGGATTGGTCAAGGTGTTGGAACACCAGTTTGGAAAAAACCAGTAGCAAATACCATGCTGAAAATCAGCTGAACCATCCACTGTCCAGCCACCAAACCGGCCCCAAATCGATAACCATCTAGCTAAACCTCTTACTAATACTGTAAAAATTTGGCCCATGAAAATGGGTTGAACCGACCACTGAACCAGATCCCCAAATAAGGAACAGACCAGCCCCTGCATCCATACTAATGCTAAACTTGGTAGCTTGAAAAAAATAGACTGAACTGGCTCCCAAATTGACTGAATCAGTAGCCAAACCAGCCAAACCCTCATGTACTGAGGATGAAGTGTCAACTTGTGAACTGACTACCAAAAATACCTTGCATCAGTCACTGAACCGAGCTCCTAAATAGCAACAGAATCAACTGAATAACATCCACACTGATGCTGAATTTGTAACCCCTAAACCGGGCCTTAAACCGGCTGAACCGGCAGTCATATAAGCATAAATGTTTTGAGGTAATGTTGAAGGGTCAATTTGTAAATTTTGACCCCAACTGAGCCCCTAAACAACAACATAATCGGCTAATAGCATTCATATTGATGCTGAATTTGCAGCCCCTAAACCGGGACTTAAATTGGTTGAACCAGTAGCCATATTAGTCTAAGTGTCTTGTGGTGATGTTGAAGTATTAACTCGTAAAATTGGACTCAAATCAGTCACTGAACTGGGTTCCAAACCAACAATAAAATCGGCTCTAGTATCTATGATGATGTTGAACTTGGTAGCTTAAGGAATTAGACTGAACCGGGCCTTAAACTGGTTGAACTGGTAGCCGAGTTGACTAAATCATCATGTACTAAGACTGAACTATTCACTTGTGAACCGATTGCCAAGGATACCTTAAATTGATCACTAAACTGGGCCCCTAAATAGTAACCAAGCCAGCTAATAGTATCTATGCTGATGTTAAATTTATAGTTATGGAACCAGCCTTGAACCGACTAAACTGGTAGCCAAATCAACTAAGGTATCATGAGATGATGTTGAAGTATCAACTTGTAAAATTTACTTCGAATCGGTCATTAAATCGGTTTTTAAACTAGCAGCTGAATTGGCCCAACATATGCTAAAATTTTCTGCTTATGAAAAATCATTGAACCCTTGAATCGGCACATTAAACCGGCTTGCTAATATTGAAATTTTGTGGTAAAAATTAATATGGACTAATCTTTGAATCAGCTGTTAAATCGACTGTGAACCGATAACCAAATTATCAAGAAATTGCGCTAAAATTGTACTAGAAAAACTAACCGAGCTGGCTCCAAACCAACTACTGAACCCGCGGCCAAATTGATTAAATATATCACATGTTAAATCTAAATTTTTAACATATATAAAATTTTAAAGTTAAAACTATTAAACCGGTTAATACATCGATCTTTTTACGACTTACGATTTATTACTAATGATTGCATTTTATGATTTGTATGTTCGATATTATGAAAAGTTTTAATAGAAACTTTGTAAGTTTCAATAAATATGATTATTTTCTTCTGGATGAAATAAACTAAGAATAAGTATTAAAAACAAGTGTAAAAGTTTTCATAAGAGGTTTTAAAAAAGGAATTAAGAAATTTGACTAAAAAATTATTTCAGTAGGTGATATTCCCTAACATGTCTTAGGATATTATTATGAAAACTCGATGATTGCCCCTTACCATGGGGGAATTTTCTGTAGCATAAATTTTATGGCCCCGTCTATCAGGTATAATAAGTATGTATCATCCACCTGGGGATGTAATAAGGAGGTTAAGACATTAGATTGTGTGGAGTGATTACAATCCTTTCGATTGTCCATTCTGTTAGTTGGTAAGGCCTAATAGCCCTAATCCCTAAAGATAAATGATAAACAAGATTCGGTATATTAATTAAGAAAAGGAAAAAGTTAAAGAAAATAAAAATTTATGCATACTTTATATGATTCATATTTTTCTAACGAATAAATTTTTATTTTAAATATAAATGTGCATGTTTTTATTATATATACATTACTAAGTATTTGACTCATTCTCTCATTATTTTTCTAACCTTTCAAATGACGAATTCAAGTTGATACCTAATAAATAAGAGTGAAGACAAGACTTATTTTTGGCTTAAGGGTTGATGTAATTTGATGTAATAAATTGGATATAAGAAACTATGTAGTTTGTCTTATGATAAAATGAATATAACTTTGGTACTAATTATTAGTTATATTTTCGTAAATTATTATGGTTATTATTTATACTTCCACAGGTTTTTATGGTAATGATTTTGGTACGTAATAGTATCTTTGAAAAGTCCAATATCGTATTCCATTTGTACGGTGTTGAAGCCACTTATAATGTGGTAATTATATGGATTATGTATATAATGATTATATATTTTGTGAACTTATATATAATATGGCATATCATTATATTTAAGTATCCACGGATATTAAGTAATAGTAGGAAGGCAGTCTGTAACATTTATAATATGTAGAAAATTGGTTTAAAATTTCATATTGTACTCAAATATGAGTAATAAGGAGTCAAGTTTGAATGATTTCTTAAATATGTATCGTTTAATATAAACATTCGTACTTATTTATAATTTTAAAAAATATAAGCGTACGTCATATATACAATCATTTTATAAAAAATATGTTGAGAAAAGAGGAAAGAAGTTAGTTTTTATGGAAGAAACAAGAAAATCACTTTATCTTTTTCAACCTTTCTGTTAATGAGCCAATATAACAATGATCATGTGTCATACCTTTTGCATAAATAAGGCATATGGGAAGTATTAATCGCAAATCATTCTTTTCTTATGCTTATAGTAGATATTAATGCATATATTTGTTTCCCATCTAAACATATTGCCTTGCTTTTTATATATGCCCTAAGCAAGACTGATCTAATTGAATGTTTGTAAATTGAAGTGATCGGCTAATGTTATGGTTTTATTTATATTAGAAGTAACTGGTTGAATTCATTTGATTCAATACAAAATATTAGTGGTTTTTCTTACCTATTTTCTTTCATCTTTATTGGAAGCCCACCACTATTTGGTCCAATTAGAATTGATTTTATCATTTCTATATCTATAATTCAATATAGATGGATATATACCACCCTACTTATATATGACCTTCTTTAAACCATGCAAAATTAGTAATTAATTACTAATTAACATAATCAAAGATAAACTTTTGACAAAAAAATATTGCAAAAATAGGATTTGAATATGCGACCTCAAAGTTATGAGTTTTGTGAGCTAGCAAGCTGTTCTACT
Source organism: Nepenthes gracilis (assembly GCA_033239525.1). NCBI lineage: Eukaryota > Viridiplantae > Streptophyta > Magnoliopsida > Caryophyllales > Nepenthaceae > Nepenthes > Nepenthes gracilis. The sequence continues at coordinate 10,574,098 of BSYO01000023.1, read as the reverse complement.
CTGCATTGAAAAGAAAAATTGGGAACTCATGTTCAGTATGGACCTTGGATTCAAATAATATAATTCTTGGATAGCTATGAAAAATTTTGATTATTGTCTTTCTTATTCTAACCTTTTTTTTTTTTTTTAATTTTTTGAAAGAACTATTGTGGTCCTCTAAAATAAAAATTTTGGGTATTAAAAACATTTTTAATAATTAAATAAAAAATCCTTCTTATGTATTACAAATAAGTATCTAAAAATTCTTTAGATTTATAGAAAGTATTCTAGTACTCAGTGTTAGAATTGGATATGTGACATAAAAATGGAGAATCTATTCTCTTTTTTCAAAAAAAAAAAAAAGATTTTGAAGATTGTGTAATGCTTACTTTCAAACATTTCGTTTACATAATAGTGATATTATTTGTTTCTCTCTTCATTTTCAAATTCCTATCTAATGATTTAGGGCGTAATCCTAGACGTGAAGAATAAAAAGGGGGTTTTCCTTGTTGAAAAAATGTCTTAGAATTTTATCAATTTTAGACCTTTAACTAAAAGAAAGCAAAAGAATTCAATAAATTTATGAAGTCATTAACAAAAATGGAAAGACAAGGATTCAAATCCTCAATTCGAATAACTTGTACAATAGATTAGCAATCTAACACTTTCGTCCACTTAGCCATCTCTCCCCATTGAAAAAAAAATAATTATTATGTTACATAATACATAAAGAAAAATTGAAAAGTCCTTCTTTACTTTATTATTCATTTTTTTTTCTTTTTTTATGTTAATATTTATAAAAAAATTTTATGAAAATTCTATTTCAATTAGATTCCATTTATTAGAATTATTCCTATATAAACCAATATGTATCATATTCCATATATATTGTTCTCTCTCTCTCTCTCTCTACTATATATATATATATATATATTTATTTATTTATTTATTGTTTATATTTCTATTACTTATTTTTATTAAATTTTTGTAATACTTAGATTTCTATTTAATTTATTTTGAATATATTTATTATTTTAGGATAATTAAATGTATTGAATTAATGGTAGTTTTGTGAAAATTTTGAATGAGGTTTGACTCGTAGGCCTATGCTAGAGGCGGCACTCGAGCATTGGCCTCCTTATAAAAAGTGCGCTGGTGGGTTTGCGTGGCAAAAGCACGCGATAGAAGCAGGGATAAGCAGAGAAGAGAGAGGGAGAGCGGGAGAAAGCTGAGAGAAGAGGTAATGTTTGGGTATCTCGGATTATTTTTTTATTATATCTGCTTGGTATAAGGTTGAGCCAAATATCTCGGTGCTCTATCATTTATCTGATTTTATGTCTAATAATATTTGTCCACGTTTTGGAGATTTCATATACATACATATTATTTTTATTTGCCCTACTTAACTCCTGTGAACATGCATATAATATTTACCAGTCGATCTTGGATTTTTGTTCATATTATGTGATTATGGAGGTCTTATTGATTTTATGAAAATCAATATAAATATTTAAGTTCGAGTATATTCTGTATCATTATGTTTATATGAAACTTGGCATGAAAACTTGCATAGACTATGCATTATTACACATGCATGTATCAGGGATGAGATCGCTACTTTTATGATTTAATATGTGATTCGATTTGGATATTTGATATGTGGTGCCTTTCCTAACAGGGAGACTTTGTTCTCAATGAAAAAATTTGTGATTATGTGACTTCCTCTTCTACCAACAAGAAGAGGCTTTGTTCCCGATTCTTTGTAAATGAGAATTGTCGTAAGATAATTATAAAAATTATATATATATTTGAATATCCTAATATATCTGATAAATTTGAGAATTTCATCCAACGTTGCAGGGTGACAAAATATAGTGAACTCATTCCGTATCTATGGGACACAATGTACATAGATAGCTTAACATATTAGCCTAAATTGTATTTGCTTTAATTTAGGGCTACTAGAAGTATGTGTAACATTTTTTTTTTCAAATTAGTCTTTGAAAAAAAAAATCTTTGGCTCTCTGTTTATATACATGCTTTGTATTTTCGTATGGATTTATATTTATATTTTAATTTGATATTCGTTAATTTTGTTCATATATGAGAATTTGGGTTAGTCTTGTATATTCTGATATGTGATTTGTCTCAAAAAGTGTTTTGATTTGTATGATTTTGTTCTGACCTTTGTTATTTGTAAGTGATTTGGATTCGAATTTTGATTTTTTTAGGACACATGTTATATAAATATGATATCGGATCACGATTTGTTATGACATATATTTTATTATGAGATTTGACTTTGGATCACGATTTATTATGAGTGTCTTGATGGGACCATTTGTTACGGACTATGATTTGAGTATAAAACTACCTTCAGGTTATCTGATGGCTTTCAAACAACTTGATTTGTTCGATACAATTTGTGTCCTACGATTTGTACTTCAATTCTTTATGTGATTTATTTATGCTTCGCTTATATTATTTGATATCCTTTCTGATTATGGACTCATATATATACATATATATATGTATATGTATGTATTTTTACATATTTGCCGATACTTGTTGAATTTTAGGCTCAAGTCTTCATTTTTATCTCTTCAGACTAGTGGGCCAAATACGATTGGAGGAGTTAGGACGCAATCTGATGCTACTATATTTGATTGGTGAGTATGGATATTTATTTTGATTTATATTCGGATCTTAGAAGCATATTTGGATATTACATATGACCAGATGAGAGCCTTTGCATTATGTTTTGAGATTTTGATGGATTGGATATATTATGTAGGTGAGTTATTGTTATTATTTAATCGTCGTCCTTATGATTTGAATAGTGAGTAGCTTTTTATGATATTCGAATTTATATCCGATGAGATCCTGTGCAGGTTATGATTTATTGGGTTCCTGTGTATGTCTGATTTGTCACACCCAAAATTTTTATAGGATTTGTCGGTTGTTATTGAATTTATTAGGATTTTTACTTTTTTTTGTAAAATATTATAATTAGATCTATTTTGAGTTGGATTTATGACAAAAGTGATATCAGAAAAAAGTTATGATGAGAGATGTTTTGGGTCTATTTGAGTTAGTTTGGGGGAGATAATTTATTTAAATCTTTTGTTTGATAGGTATTATCAATGGTATATAATAGAGATTCTGGCGTTGGAGGCTTGGGTTCTAGTCGGAAAGACAATTATCTTCCTATAATGGGTCACATGTGTGACATTATAGATAGGATGATTCAACAGCAGGATCATGATTTGACTGCGATGAGAAGGACGGCCGAGCGCCATTTGAAAGGTTCAAGGGGGACCATGTTCCAAAATTTTTGGGTAAATTTGATTCGATAAAGGATGAGAACTAGATTCAGAAGATAGAAAGGGTGTTTGAGGTTATAAATTGCCTGAAAGATGACAAAGTAAAGTTTGTCGCTTATAAATTGGAGGACAAGACTATATGATGGTAAGACTAGTGCCATGTTTTGGGACAAGAGAATGAGAAAATTTCCTAGGATGTTTCCAAGAAAGTTTTTCTGAAGAAGTTCTTTCCATCTAATATCCAGGAGATCAAGGGAGGTGAATTTAGTTTACTGTAGCAAGGGAACAAGACAGTAGCTGAGTATGACACAGTTTATTGAGTTGCCCAACTGCTCCGCATCTTGTTGGGGATGAGGCTCTGAGGGCTCTGCAGTTTTTGCAATGGCTGAATGATTCAATTAGAAAACAATTGGTACCCCTTTATTTGTGGACATACAGTGAGGTGCTAGATCGGGCCTTGCTAATTGAATAAGAACAATTTTGGGAGAAGTATTTTCAGATGAGGTTAGAGCACTGAGGCTAGAGTTCGCGGGGTGGAGGCTCTCTTTTGAAGTATAGAGGCTAGGATAAAGGGAAGTCAGTTGGAGTACAATCTTCTCCTCCAAAGCTCCATTTTGTGAGATCGGTATGTGAATTTTGTGGAAAGAATCATATTGGGTGAGTTTGCTTTTGTCAGAGCAGAGCCTGTTTTAGCTGTGGCTAGATAGGCCACCAAGCAAAAGATTGCCTGTCTTCGAGGAGCGAGCGCTCAGACAAGAGACCAGCGGCTTCAGGTAAAGCTTATGCAGTGACAACCCATGATGCCAAAGGGAACCCGTCAGTGGTGGAAGACACTTCACAAATGTTTTATTCTATGACTCATATTTTGATTAATCTCAAGGTTATGTAATTCTTTGTGGCCCTTAAATTTGTGTGTGCCTCCTCAATTTTTAGAAAGTACTTTGATTGTGTCTATCTCGGTAGATAAATCGATCTTATATTGGGCTTGGTTGGATATTATAGACAATTTGTTGAGAATTTTTCATTGATTGCGGTGTCTTTGACTCGGTTGACTCAAAAAAAGATAATTTTTATTTAGGATGATGATTGTGAGGTTAGTTTTCAAGAGTTGAAGAGGAGATTGACGTTGGCATTGATCTTGTCAATCCCTAATGGATCGGGTGGATATGTTGTGTATTGTGATACTTTCAAGAAAGATTTGGAGTGTGTTTTGATGTAGCATGATCAGGAGATGGCTTATAAGTCTAGACAATTGAAAGTTTACCAGAAAAATTATCTCATCCATGATTTGGAGTTAGTAGTTATAATCTTTGTGTTGAAAATTTAGAGACACTATCTATATAAAAAAAAATTTATGGTTTGTTTGGATCATAAGAGTTTGAAGTATTTGTTCTATCAGAAAGAGTTAAATACGAGGTAATAGAGGTGGATAGATCTGTTAAAAGATTATAATTGTGAAATCTGGTATCAACTAAAAAAGGCGAATGTAGTTACTGATGCACTGAGTCGAAAGTCTTCGGGTTCAGTGGCTTATTTGATTATCAAGGAGTGGGAGATGTTGGATGCAATGAAGAGTAGTACGATTCGTTTGCACTCCCAAGGGTTGAGGATGATGCTATCTTATCTCCAAGTTCAGCCGGTTATTTTGGAGAGAATTAAGGAGAATTAGATGAATGGCTCGTATTTGATGAAGATAGCCGGAGATTTGGAAAATTAGTCACAAGCAAATTTTTGTATTATGGCTGATGGGATTCTTTATTTTTGGGATTGGATTTGTGTATCGAATATTGAGGGATTGAAGGAGAAAATGTTGAATGAGACTAATAAATTGAGGTATGCAATTCATCCTAGAGTGAGCAAAATATATTATGATATGAGAAAAAATTTCTAGTGGAGAAATATGAGACCAGAAATTACGACTTATATGCTAGATGTATTGTATGTCAACAAGTAAAAGCCGAGTATAAAAAGCCTTCAGAATTTTTGCATCATTTGCCAACTCCCAATTGAAAGTAGAAGCATATATTGATGGATTTCGTTTTAGGGTTGCCTAGGATGATGAGAAATTTGAATGCTATTTAGGTTATTGTGGATTGATTGACAAAGTATGCTCATTTCTTACCAGTTCAGATGACATATTTGAGGGATATGTCGGTCCGTCTGTATATTAATGAAATTATGAGGTTGCATGGTATTTCAGCTTTGATTATTTTCGATCGTGATCTGAGATTTGTATCAAAATTTTAAGAAAGTTTGTATAGAGAGTTAGGTACTAAGCTGAAATTTAGTACGGCATTTCATCCACAGACAGATGGCTAATTTAAAATGACTATTCAGATTTTAGAAGATATATTGAGGGTGTCAATTTTAGAGATAAAAGAAAATTGGGATAATTATTTACTACTTTCTGAATTCACATATAATAATAGCTATTAGTAAAGTATCGAGATGGTCCCTTTTAAGGTTTTGTATGGTCAGAGATATAGGTTTCCTATTAATTGGGAAAAAATCAACGATTGCAGGTTGTTGGGCCCCAACATCATTTAAGATACATCGAAGAAAATTAAGATCATTAGAGATCAATTGATTGAGGATGAGAGTCGTCAAAAAAGTTATACAGATAAGAGAAAATTCAATTTGAAGTTCGAGGTGGGAGACAATGTGTTTCTAAAGGTGTCCCCGAGGAAAGAAATTTCGAGATTTAGAATTGAAGTTGAGGTTTATCAAACCCTGTGAGATTTTGGAGCGGTTTTGAAAAGCGGCTTATAAATTAGTTTTGCCTCTGAATTTAGCCGATTATCATGATGTATTTTATGTATCAATGTTGAGAAAATGTGTGTGATCCATCTCATGTGATTGAATATGAGTCGCTGGAGATCGATGAGAATTTATCATATATTGAGGTATCCATTCAGATTTTGGATCGTAAAGATCAAGTATTAAAGAACATGACAATCCCGCTAATTAAAGTGCTATAGAGAAATCATTTCGTTTGAAGAGGCAACCGGGAGTGTGAAGATGAAGTCCGAGAGAAATTCTCCTATCTCTTTGAATATTGAGGTACGTAAATTTCAAGAATAAAATTTTTATAAGGAGTTGAGAATTGTAATACTTAGATTTCTATTTAATTTATTTTAGATGTATTTAGTATTTTGAGATAATTGAATATATTAGATTAATGGTATTTTGTAAAAATTTTTGAAGGAGGTTTGACCTGTGGGCCTACGCCCGAGGGCTATAGTCGAGCATTGGCCTCCTTATAAAACATGCACTAGTAGGTTTATGTGGCAAAAGTGCACGGTAGAATCAGGGAGAAGCAGAGAGAAGAAAGTGGGAGAAAGAGAAGAGAAGAGGTGGTGCTGTTCGGGTATCTTAAAGTATCATTTTATCAGATTTACTTTGTATAAGGTTGAGGCAAGTATTTAAATACCCTATCCTTTGTCTAATTTCATGTTTGATAATGTTTGCCCATATTTTGGAGATTTTATGTATATGTATATTATTTTTATCTGTTCTATTTGACTCATGTGAACATGCATGTAATATTTGCCGGTTGATTTGGAGTTTTTGTTCGGATTTTGTGATTTTGGGGGTCCTATTGATTTTATGGAAACCCAAATGAATATTTGAGTCCGTATATATTCTGCATCAGTATGTTTATATGAAAATGGGTATTAAAACTTGCATAGACCAAGTATTGGTACACATTTATGTGTCAGGGATGAGATTACTACATTTGTGATATGCGATTCGATTTGGATATTTGGTATGTGGCCTTCTTTTGATGGGAAGACTTTATTCTTGATTGGAAAATTTGTGATTATATGACTCCCACTTCACCCACCCAATTCTTTGTAAATGAGAACTGCCATAAAATAACTATGAAAATTTTTTATATATTCGAATATCTTTATATATCTGATAAACTTAAAAATTATACCCAACGTCGTGGGTGACAAAATATAATGAGTTCGTTCCATATCTATGGGAGATAGTGTACACAGATAGCCTAGCATGTTGGCTTAAATTGTATTTATTTTAGTTTAAAATTATTGATAGTATATATAACTCTTCCTTAAATTAGTTTTTGAAAAGAAAATATTTGGTTCTTTGTTTACGTGTATGTTTTGTATTTTTTTGTGGATTTATATTTGAATTTCGATTTGAGATTCGTCAATTTTACCCATAGATAGGAATTTGGGTTACTCTTGTACATTTGGATATGTGATTTATCCTGAAATACATTCAAATTTATATGATTTCATTCTGACCTTTTTTATTCATATGTGATTTGGATCCGGATTTTAATTTGTTCAGGACACGTGTCACATAGATATGATATCGAATCATGATTTGTTACGAGATATGATTTGATTTCGAGATTTGACTCCGGATCATGATTTATTATGAGTGTCCTGATGGGACCATTTGTTATGGACTATGATTTGAATATAAGATTACTTTTAGGCTTTCTAATGGCTTTCGAGCTCCTTAATTTATATATATAGTTTTCTATATATATGCTAATACTTGATGAACTCTAGGCTCACATCTTCATTTTCATCTCTTTAGACTAGTGTGGTAGATATACTTGAAAGAGTTCAGACAAGATCTGACGTTGCTATATTTGATTGGTGAGTATGGATATTTATTTTGATTTGTATTCGGATCTTGGGGATATATTTGGATATTATATTTGGGTAGATGAGGGCCTTTGGATCATGTTTTGAGATTTTGGTGGATTTGATATATTATGTAGTTGAGTTATTGTTATTATTTGATCATCTCGCTTATGATTTGGATAGCGGGTTGCTTTTTATAATATCCGATGAGAATCTGTATAGGTTATGATTTGTTGGTTTCTATGTATGTCTGATTTATCACACCGAGATTTTTTGGGATTTGTCGATTGTTATTGCATTTATTGAGATTTTTAATTTTTTATAAAATGTTATAATTAAGCCTACTTTGGATCGAATTAATGATAATTTTATTATCTATTTATTTAATTTACATATAAGTTAAATCTACGTTTCTATATTATTTATATATACATTTAAAATATAATAATTTAATAAAATATAAGTCATATAAATAATTATCGATATATATTTATATATGCAAGTTTTTTTTGATACGATACAAATGCGTGGCAAGTTTTGTTTTTTTAAAATTGTAGTTTGATATATTAGTTAACGTAATAAAGATTCTAAATATTCAATATAAAAAATTGAACATAAGATAAAGAAAATTAAAATACTTCTTAAAATTTACACGAAAAGGCCTTTTATTCTCATAGTTTAGACTAGCCCATAACTCACCGGGCCTTTTTTGTTTAACTAGAGCAAAGCTAAAATAATTTATTTGATAACAAAAATACTTATTATTGAGAAACAAGAATAATAAGAAAAAGAACCATTTCATTGTATTTAGATCTAGAATCAAAATGCCATTTTTTCTAGGGTTTTGGCAAAAAATTTCAACAGCTATTTTTTTAAATTTTAGACGTTATTTCGTGTGTTTATATACATACACACATTTATACACAGAAATGTTTCAAAAACTTAAGGCGGATAAAACTAAAAGCATTTATTATTAGTTGTTAAATCTTAAACTAAGCAAGTTATATTTGGAGTTCGATATTATACAAATGTAATACATATAGGAGATGGGCTTGCTAGATTGGATATGAGAAGTTGAAGTTGCTATGTAATTTGATTTGTACCGTAAATTTGAATTATAATTTTAGAATTTTTTAAGCAAGTGAATCTTTTAATCTGAATTCTACGCACCTTAAACTAAAACAATAGCATAAAAGTGTGTAAAGAACTCACTGATTTATCTTCTGACACTAAAATTAAAAAAGTACTAACCAAACTAAAATACATGTAATTGATAGATGAGAAAATTTGAATTTTGGATGGTAGCATTCTGTTTCTTGATTTTTTTAATAAAAATGTTATACAAAAAACTAACTTCTAATATTTTAATTTAGGTTTAAGTGTTGTGAGATTTATATTTAAAAAGATATTTAAAATTGCTTCAAACAAGATTGAGTAATCAGGAAAGCAGAAATATATAAAATGTAGAGGATCTTTAAAATAATAAGAAATGTCCCAACAAAAAGTTGCCCCTTTTATATTAACGGAATTCATATTATTGAGGCCCAATAACCTACCATTGAATGATCTCCTATGGAGCTATTGACTACTTTTCTTTTGAGTAGGTGTCCTCTATTCAATTTGGTTCCTTTTGAAGGGTTAATGCTCTTTATTAAGAGGTTATTATCCTTTTTAAATGAATTGATATATTTATAAGTGTGATATTGGTGAGTAGTTCTTTAAACAATACCATTAGGTTATGAATGACATGTTTTGTTAGGCAACATTAGTTTCTTTGACTTTAGTCAATCTGGTCATTAGTTTGTGCGTGATTTGTTTGATACACTGACTACTTGACAAACTCATCACTCATATGAGCCGGTCTTCTTGTGCCTTCTCATGACCCCTGAGGTGTGTTATGTTATGACAATTCTTGCCAATGTATGTTCCTATAATACAAATATTGATCAAATAATCTCCAACAGGACAACTCAAATTAGATATTTTGACAGGATAGATTGGTAGGATGATATTTAAGCAACATGGAAGTTTAGGGCTCGATGACTTAACTAGGAAGCCATTCATCAACTTAGCAACTAGAACCCTATAAACTAGAATTTACAAATATCTCAGTCTGAATCTTATCGTTTATCTATTGAATCCATTGCTGGTCCTTATCCTTTATGGTTAAATTTAGAATTTAAAGGTGTCAATCTATCTATAACTTGAAATAGTTTGAATCTAAACTGTTTCTTCTAAGTAAATCATTATATATGAAACTAACTTGATGTTTTTGGTTTTATCTTGACTACATATTCATTTAAGCCAAGTTAGACCGGTGAGTTTAAATAAGAAAGGACTTATTACTTAGTGCTCTCTAAGCTATATTGCATAACTGTACTTGGGCACGCGAATCAACCTTCCTTCTCATGTTTCTTCCTTATGAATCCTATCAATTTGCTCTTGTCTACCCTGCTCTGAGAGTGATTATCACGTTCCCTTACCAAGCCCAAAGTAATTAGTAAAATTATTTTATTTTAAATTGATAATCCCCAATCAGCATTGGACATAACAAGTCGATATCACAACCAACCCAAATAATCAAATTATAAGATCCAAATGTCATACCCAAAGATGGTTTTAAATACTGACCATGACATGACATAAAATATGCGTAATGAGATACGTCCACAAAATAAACTCAAAACAGAGTAATTAATAATCATAGTTGTCTTACTACCGGTCAGACTAACATCCCACTACACTATTGACCATAAATATCAAAATAGTTAAATTAATATAAAATCATTCAACCAAAAAAAAAAAAAAAGTAGACATTCTAAGGCTATTGTTTTGAGGCAATTATAACATCCAAATTCTCAATTCTTTATCTTATTTTCTTTAGATGGCTTTTCCATCAATCTTATCCTCTTGCAAATAGATCCAAGCTATTAATTTGAAGGGGATTAGCGAAAAAAATAAAGTAAGAATGAATTAATTGCTCAATAAGGTATATAAATTATCAATAATTAGACATATTATTTATATTAAATCATATCGGACAGAATGATGAATGAAAATTCGGATGCAAAATCATAAATTTTCATAACATGCGTGCACAGCTTTCAAATTCTTTAATTTTAATTCTTATTTTGAAATGTGCTATAAAAAATCATGTTCTAAGATGCTAATTCTTATGGACTAAGGGTTAATAAGGCATTATAGACAAAGAAGCAAATAATTAAAACTTGAATTATATTTATTTTCATATAACCAAAGATCTTATATTACTATTTAAGATCTATAGGTGAAATGTTATACGTATAATCACGTAGACGATGTCGAACGCTACTTTCATCTTGCGAATGATAGGTTCAAATATTAATTAATATTATAATATATTAAAATATGTCAAATATATTACCACGAAATTCTTATAATTATCAAATACATAACAAAGAAAAAACTTTACAAAATTTTTAAATAATCCTTAGTTCTTTCACAAATTATATAATTTTCTATCAACTTATTTCAAATATAAGTCATGCAATACTTTGACAATCCGTAGAAACTTAAACTTGCTCAATTTTAAACATACAAAAGTTACATTTTGAATTTTTCAAACATATATTCTATTACAACAAGAAATGATAGAAAACCAATGGAATTTCTTAGTTTCAACATTCCAAATCAATTAAGAAGCATGCAGAGACAAATTCTAATAAATTTAAGAGATATAAGGCATATATTTGAGAATTTAGAGCATGCTAAACATTATGTATGAAATTCATAATATATGAAAGTATTAAATTTAAATTTTAGCACATAAATAAATATAATTATAAAGAAATAATTTGACAAATAATATATATAAACCAATAAGATGAATTTCATAAAAATTACAAAGAATGAGAGTAAAAGTTCATATATGTAAAGTATAAAATTTTAGCTTTAAAAATGTGACATATATGAGTATTTAAAACAATAAATACTTAGTAAGAGGATGAAAAATCAGTAACAAAGGAAAGTGGCTTAATATACACTTCCCTTGATTTCAAATTTATCAATTTTTTTCTTGAATTCACTTCAAATTGCCTTCTCTAACCATCTCTCTCTTCTCCTCTTTCATATCAGCTTCTCATTCTCTTTCTTTGCTCAAAATTTAACAGAAAATGATCAAAAATCAGTCGGATATAACTTTTATAAAAGACGGACACAAATGTCATGACAAAACACTGTGGTGCTCGAGTTTTAAATTAGGCATGCATTAGACGCTGACAATCTGTCAAAAATATGATCAAACGTTTCTCAACTATGAGTATTCTGCCAATGCAAGCGTGAGCATTCTCATTGACAGGCTGATTACTTCTTATGCCAAACAATTTGACTTGACATTGAGCATTGTCGCACTTCTTTGGATTCAGATGTGTCCTAGTCACTATGAAGCGCATCAGTTTGCTTTTGATTGAAAACGTTACAAGGATTGTGAAGCAAATTTATCACTACTTTGATTTTCCCTACTACTCTTCCTTCAAAGAAGAGGAGAGAGCCAGCTTGGCATACTATCGAAATTGCTGTGGCTGCTGTAATATCCCGATATTTTAATTCAAATTATTAAATAAATTTAATAATAAATAATAATATTTTTTTTGGTATTAATAAATATTGTTAATATTTATAGTATTAAATAATTAGTAATTAATAATAGATAATTGATTGTATTAAATAAATATCATAATAACGTTAAAGTGTAATAATTAATAAAAATAAAATAATTCGTATAACGTTTTAATAATAATGATAAATAATAAATTTAATAAACGTTTAAGTAATTAATATAATAAATAATATTAAAACCTATGTAATAATTAACACTTACTACTTTTCCCCTCTTTCTCGATTCTTCTCCCCACCTCTCCGTCTCTCCTTCCCTCTCCATTTTATCTCTGCCGTTTTCTCTCCCGTCTCTCTGTCTCAGCTCTCTCTCGCCTCTCAGTCTCTTTCTCTCGTCTCTCTGTCTCTCTCTCGCTCTCGCCGTTCCTCTCTTCATCTCTCGGTCTCCCTCTTAATTTCCGTTGCCATTCACTCTTCGGTTTCTGCCGCTTCGTCTTTCTTCTCAATAAATCGGTGGCCTTGATTGTGGAGTATAAATTGAAGCGTGCGGTAGCAGTGTTGGTCGTCCGAGCCTCTGCAATTGAAGTTTCCGGAGTCGCCATCGTCTGAAGCCGTAGTCGTCGTTGCCGAAGAGAGCGTTGCCGTTGTCAATCGGTGCCAGAGCCACCATCGCAAACCCTTGCCGATTGCTGCAGTCGAAGCCGCCACCGTTGCTGTGGTTGGAGCCGTTGTCGTTGCCGTTGCCGTCGTCAGTTTACATCGCCGTCGCCGTCGTCAGTTTAAATCGCCGTCGCCGCAAACCCTCGTCGCCGTTAATCCCTCGCCGCCATTAACCCTAATCGTTCTATTCAACAGGCAAGTAAAACGTCACTCTTGCAAGTAAAAACTCCTCTCTCCTTTGCAAGTAAAGCTTCCTTCTCATTCTTGCAAATCTTTATTCCACTTTTGAAATTATGAGTTATATAAATTAATTTGGGAAATGGATGAGAGAGATCAGGGCCACTCACTCTGTTTTTCGTGGCCGGCTCAAATGGTGAGGAAGCAGAGCATCGTGTTCTGCCGGTTGGAATTGCGTACATCATTGGTTCTGTAATTTACACGAAATACAATATACGCATTTGTGGGTGCAGGTATATATGTTTGGTTATGAGTATGTGTATATGGGCGGGTATAAAACAGTGTATACATACTTATTTGTATGTGTATATTGCGGCTGTATGTGTATACAGTGCACCGTGCGTGGGTGTGTATATGGTACAATGTGTGTGGTGTGTACGGCTGCTACACGTAGGCATGTACTGTGCGAGGTATGTGTGTGTACGTGGCTGTGCGCAGTGGGTGTATGTATAGGTGTATGCGGCAGTGGGTATGGGAGTGAGGATGTGTTTGTGTGTGTATTTATATGTATATAGCTGCGTGCAAGTGTGGTGAGGTGTGCACTGTGCGAGGTGAAGTGTGTGGCTGTGTGCGTGCGTGTGGTGTATGTTGGAGTTAATAAACATATAAATATATTTATATGTATATATAAGTATGTAAATGCATGGCGGTGTGTGTGTTTATATATATATATAGGTTGCTATATTTATATGTATTGTTGGGCCCCAATATGAGGGCCCATAAAACACGCCTGGAAGAGAGAGCCCAAGTAAAAGGACCGAAAGCAAAGAAGTCAGCCATGGAATCTTAATTGCCAGGAGGAGGCGAAGAGACGCTCGGACTTTTCCCCAGAAGGCCCTCCAAGAGCTGCTTCATCTCACGAGTCCACAAACTCACGAGGAATGTCACAATCGGACGAGGACCGCTCAATCAAGGCCGGGAATACCAGCAAGGCAACTCTCCGGCTCCCAAAAAGCGCGCAGCACACGCGTCGCCGTCTCAATGCAGCACGCCTAGTTAAATCTACGATATTCGCATTCCGTACGCCCGACACACTCGGGATGCTGCAAGTGGCGCTTCGCATGCCACTCCCCACACGTCAGCAGCATTAAAGAGAGTCGGTGGACCAGCTGCTCAACCGCCGGATGAACGCCACGTGCCTTCTCTCCAACTGCCTGGCTCCTCCTATAAATACCCAGCAAGGCCCCTCTCAAAAGGGACCTGGACTTCGACCGGGCACTCTCTCCCCAAGATTAACTCCACAGAGAGAGTTAAAAAGCTCCCAGCGAGCATAGTTTTCCAAGAGAGAAAATCAGTACACGAGACAGGGAAGGGATTAACCCTCACAAATGTACTTTGTAAAAACTTCATCCCATACAGTGAAGCACTTTCAAGGCCCTGAGCCTCGTGGTTTTTTCTCCCCATTCAAGAGGAGATTTTTCACGTAAAAAATCCGGTCTCAATCTTCATCTCGTGTCCAACACCTCAAATACTTGTATTGCCTGGGAACCACGGACCCGGTGGACGCCCAACCTCTGCATCTCTCGGTCCCCGTGGAACCAGAATGTAACATTGGCGCCGTCTGTGGGAAGGAAGAACAAAAAACTCACGACTTCCCACTCTCCTACAACAAGCAACGCCCCAAGGATGTTCAGCAGACAAGGCAGCACGTCCATCCGGGAAGAGGAGCGCTACGACGGATGTCTCCCGTCGGGCGGCAAAGTAAGCGGCGACCCCGGCACAGCGTGCGCAAGCTGGCGCAGAAGGTGGACAGCCTCACGAGAGCTGTCCGCAACCTCCAGGAGAAGGCGGGCGAACAGTCTAGGGGCCCCCGCTCCCAAAGCCCGCGCTAAACGGCGCTCCCGAGACAGCACTCGGCGCGGGCTCCAGGCGAGTTGAGCGATTACCTCAACAAAAAGAAGTCCATAAGCCCGACCCCATCAAGGAAGGGGCTCAAGAGGCTCTGGAAAACTATCTTTGGACCCAAGGCCGTCTTAACTCAGCCGGCAGAACAAGAAGACCCCCTGCCCCCGAGGACAGGGGAAGGAAGGAGAAGGGCGAGCACCCACCAGAAGACCCAACGACCATCCAGGCACGATAAGCCCGAGCGGATGGTCCTTGGGGGAGAAAGACACTCAGGCTCATTGGCCTTCATTGACTCCCTCACCAACATCCTGAGGCAGATCAGGGACGAGGAGTTCCTAAGATGGCCCAGGGCGTTGAAGAACCTAGAGGGAGGCGACCAGTGGGAATACTACCATTACCATGGCAGCCGCGGTCACAACACCGAGGACTGCACGAAGCTCCGAGCGGAAATCGAGCAGCTGGTAATGGAAGGATATCTCGACCGCTTCCTGCCACGACCCGGGTACGGCCCCGGAGCAGCAGGAAGCAGCCAGTCACGCCACTTGAAGGGCAAGGCCATAATAGGCGTAGACTGACGGAAAAAAAAAAGAGAGAGACAAAAAGCCTTGGGGACCATTCAATGTAAGAAAAAAAATGTACATCAATAAAAACGTACATTTATTACCTTTACCATGAAGCGTTCCCGTACTCTCTCCTCGACAGTGAAGCAACTCACAGCATTCAACAAACAAAACTTGGCGCCAACCCGAACCCGAGTCGGCAACCTGGGCGCCAACCCGAGCGACCAAAGGCGGTCGCAACAAAACTTGGGGCGCCAACCCGAGCGACCTCAGCGGTCAGGCAACGACAGAAATGCGGATGCGACCGAGCGGCCCTAGAGGCTGGGCAGCAGAGGTCAAAACCCAAAAGCTCGGCTGTGACCAAGCGGTCATAGAGTCCGGGCGACGAAAATAAAGCGGAAAGGCTAAGAGCTAGAAGTCCCTAAGAGGACTGCATGCCCAAGTCCAAAAAGGCAAAGGGTCGAGCACCTTAAGGGAGTCGCCCACTCGAAACGAAAAAGTTAGGCGCTGTCTGATGCGCCGCAAAAAAAAAAAAAGAAAAAAACAAGGAAAAGATACGCACGTACAAACAAGACACAAAAAGAAACGTCCAAGCCTTAATGCGAAAAGGACAAAGTTTTATTCACAAAGATGATTTCCTGTACAAGTATGACAAAACAAAATGAGAAAAAGGGGCAGCATATCAAGGGAGTGCCGCTCGGCTTCCCCCTCTTTGAGTCCCAAGGGCTCCTGAAGATCCCGTCTGCTCCATCGAATTGCCTCCTCAGGCGTAAGAGGTTCACCATCAGTCCCTGCCCGAGGGGGGCCAGGGAAAGGCCTACCATCGATGCCGTACAAGTCTTCCACGCTCAAGGCGCTGGCGTTCCTAGGATCGAGGATGGCTACAGGAAATCACGCCACTGGGCGACACATGCGAATACCGTCCCGAAACTTGCCGTCCAACACAGCAGCCATCTTAGCAATCTGCACGGACGTCCTCAGCCTCTCCTCCTGGCGAAGGATCCGATCCTAAAGGAGGCTCTGCCTAAGCCGCAGGTCCTTGACAGTACTCTCCAAAGAAGCGATCTTCTCTTTAGCTCCAGCCAGCTCAGCTTCCGCCCGTTGCGCAGCTTCATGAGCGGCCCTCGAGGACCTCATTTTCAGACGGGATTGAGCGATCACTCCCACTAGTCCGTTAAGGCCGGCAATCAAGCTCTGGAGCTACAACAGAGAAGTTCATCAAAGTGTGAACAGTTGAAAGCAAGGGAAGAAAGAAAGCAACAGGCTACCTTAGAAACAAGAGGGTCATCCCTTATGCCACGCTCCACGTGGGACTCGGACTCCTGCGGCTCGCTCCTGAGCCCCGCAGGCGCCACCTCGCACCACGACTGTCACCTATAAAAGGCGCTGGAAAGTCCGCTTGAAATCGGGCGTCCCAAGAAACTCCGGGCGATGCTCGGCCTCAACCACAACAGGGTGCTCAGGAGGGTCAGAGAGCGCAAACTCGTCAACACTTAAGTCCACGACCTCCACCATCTCTCGGATCATTTCAGCCGACGTTCTCCTCTCAGAATCCATCATGGCACTCCCGCCTCCTATGTCCTCGGAAGGGCGATCAATCCTATCCGAGACGTCACCAGGCAAATCAACGGGAGCGCCGGGAGCAAAATCATCATCGGGGGGCTAGACGTCCGAGAGCCCCGTGGTCTGAGCAAGAACCTCCACGGGTGCAGTGGGAAGATTAGCAGTGGAAGTGAAGGCGAGACCGTCAGATCCCGAGGGCCCCGACAGGGGGGCTTTAGTCCTCACCCTCTTGATTAGAGGAACATCATCATCATCATCATCGTCGTCATTACAGGAGGACTGGGCGCCCGGAAGCTCTCTAATCCGCGCGACAGCTCTTGAGGGCTCGGACGAAATATTAGCAGTGGAAGTGAAGCCGAGACCCCCAGACCTCGAGGATTCAGAGAAAGAGCCAGTCCCCGACCTCGTGAGCAGAGGAGCAGCCACGTCATCATTGCTCACGCCCTCAATATCAAAATCTTCATCATCACTCGAGGAGCGCTCAACAGTGGGTCCCCCGATCCTCGGTCTCTCCTTGGCCTTTACGGAAGGAGCTGGGCCGGGAGCCTCATCCCGCGGTCCCCACTTGGCTACCCTGAATTTATCAGTAGTCAGTCAGATGTTGCGCTTGTTCAAATGGAAGCTCCACAGATTGGTTAGCACTAAGTCTGTGTACGCCTTCACTTCCTCCCGGTCCTCCCTCGAGGGGTTAGAGCAATACTGGCTGGCCACCTTCCCCCACGTGGTAGGGATGGCCCAATGCTCGTAGACGCTGAGAAAGAAAAACTTGTCCTTCCACCGCCTCGTGGAATCTGGGTTGCCACCAGAAAGAAAAACTCCGGGGAGTCATTACAATCCAATCAAAGTTTTACGTAGTTTTAATATCTCGTAAGAGCATTCAAGAGCTTCTCATGACACCTAAGAAGACGACATGACACCAAAGATTGCCAGACGCACAAAGACAAATATTCCGTGCGGGGGCGAGGGGCACCCGAGCGCCTCATAATGCCATAGAGCTCCTCCGAAATGGAAAACCGTAAGAGCCCACCTTTCGAGGTGAGCCTCATAAACGGTGATGAAGTCGTCCGGGAGGGTGCATGTCTGCCCCCGTAGCCCCTTTGAGGTGAGCCTCCGTGGATCAGGAGGGTGCGGCGCCATCAGACTCACGTGGATCATCATGGCCATAGACTCAGGGATTTGATACTGAGCTCGGATCTCCGTGAGCTTGTCGAGCGTCACCGTGGAAGCAATGTCTCTCACTCCAGGCACCATAAAAGCCGAAGAACAAAAGAGAAGATGAAACTCGAACGAAGAAGAGAACGAAAAGCAGGCGCGAAGATGAAACATTAGAGCAAAAAGCCGTTTAAATAAGCCTTGGAATGCAAAAAGGCGTACTCATTACCCTTGCCACGCGTCGACTAGCCATTTGCCTCAGAAGCCTGGTGATCTCTCCTTCCCAAGGCGCCTGATAGCACGTCACATCAGCAGCATACGACATTTAATGCTCCAGCAGGGAAGTGAAACGGCGGCCCAGAAGAGGTCCGGGGACGACCTCCCGTCAAGCTCAACGCAATGCTCGCCGTCAGGACACACGCTCTCGGACGATCGACTCCTCCAGCAGGCTAGTAGCTTCATGCCAAACGACTAAGATCTTCGGGTCCTTTGGCATGGGGGGCTATGTTGGGCCCCAATATGAGGGCCCATAAAACACGGCCCAGAAGAGAGGCCCAAGTAAGAAGCCCAAGGACCGAAAGCCCAAGAAGTCTTGCGGAGTCTTAGAATTGCCCAGGAGGCCAAGAAGAGACGCTCGGACTTTTCCCCAGAAGGCCCTCCAAGAGCTGCTTCATCTCACGAGTCCACAAACTCACGAGGAATGTCACAACCGGACGAGGACCGCTCCATCAAGGCCGGAAATGCCAGTAAGGCAACTTCGCCGGTTTCCAAAAAAGCCTGCAGTTACTGCCAATCGCCGTCTCAACAGGGCACGCCTAGTCAAATCAAGGCTGATATTCAGATTCTGTACGCCTGACACACTCAGATGCTGTAGCGGCGCCGTCCGCATGCCACTCTTCACATGTCAGCAGCATTAAAGGGAGTCGGTGGACCAGCTGCTCAACCGTCGGATGAACGCCACGTGCCTTCTCTCCAACTGCCTGGCTCCTCCTATAAATACCCAGCAAGGCCCCTCTCAAAAGGGACCTGGACTTCGACTGGGCACTCTCTCCCCAAGATTAACTCCATAGAGAGAGTTAAAAAGCTCCCAGCGAGCATAGTTTTCCAAGAGAGAAAATCAGTACAAGAGACAGGGAAGGGATTAACCCTCACAACTGTATTTTGTAAAAATTTCATCCCATATAGTGAAGCACTTCAAGGCCTTGAGCATCGTGGTTTTTCCTCCCCATTCAAGAGGAGGTTTTCCACGTAAAAAATCCGATCTCAATCTTCATCTCGTGTCCAACACCTCAAATACTTGTGTTGCTTGGGAACCACGGACCCGGTGGACGCCCAACCTCTGCATCTCTCGGTCCCCCGTGGAACAGAACGCAACATGTATATTTAAGTATTTATAGCCTAATGTGTTTATATAAATCTATGTACGTGAGTTTGGTATGCTTGAAATAATAACTGTCGGTTATGTGAATATTTCCGTATTTCTTTGATGAATTCCTGTAAAATATTCTGTGTTAACTTCGTTGATGTGCGTATATTTATTGGCACTCTATGGCTAAGTTGAGGAGATCGTATGAAAACACTAAGGTATCGGGTCGAATGGGAGACTATGAAACCTTCATGTAGTCTACACTTTTTCGATACTGAATCCATATTCTGGGGATTGAGGTCGTTTGGATGGATGCTTATAATCCTGTGAACGAATTGTGAGATATCAGTGGATATCGAGCCGAGGTGGTGCTAGGTTTGACTTGATAATGATATGAATATTCCGTGGATCAGTGGATCACAGAATATGTGAAGGTTATCTGATTGGATAACGAGAGTGTTGATTCGGTACTTGTACACTACGACTGGCAAGTATCATAAGACTATAGGGTCGCTTGTCAAACTTGCAAGCACCAGAACCTTGAGGTTACCCGCTGTGGGTCGGGTGTGTGGATGGAAGGTTCATAGTGATGTATAAAGTCCAAGAAAACTTTCGTGATATCTTGTATAATTGGGACCTCTTTTGTGAAGGGTTCGATGGAACCTATGCTGTGATTGTTACTCGGATTCGGTGGAATCCAATTTGCATCCTTGAGTCTTGTTGTCATATGGCTTTGAGTCGTGGATACGACATGTTGTTGAATATCGGATAATTATCTATGTAATTATGTTCCGAGACACTTTATTGTATTCAATTAATTTATTGTTTATTTACTTGCTGGGCCTTATGCTTACCTTACGTTTTATTGACTCCAGTGTAAGGTTATGACAGGTTAGAAGAAATCAAATTGTGGCTGAAGAATTTCAGGATAGAGACTATCTTGGGATAAGAAGCTTGTGACTGGAAGCTCTAGAGTTAACTTGATTGATCAATGTTTTATTGTCGGGATTGCATTTCCAGAGTTCAGATTTTTATAAGTATTTATTGTATTTAGAACATTTATTATGGGAATTAAAAATCAATATGTATTATTTAGTGATGTATTTATGAGATCATTTATGATTTTGGGTTTCCGCATGACGATTTCGGGATAAGATCGGATGACTCGGGCTCGGGGTGTTACAGCTGTTCCGGTGAAAATGGCAACTTCATGATGTTGTCGATTCCATTAACATGGAACAGACTACCAGAAGCTTGCGATCATCTCTTCCTGGGGCAAAAGTTCATTAGCTTGCATCTTAATCAGTGTTGAATACTATCGATTATTCCTTCAATTTTGATTGTTATGGCTTTTTTTCTATAGAGTATTGCTTCTATCACTACATCTACTAGACGTGTTGCCTATACGGGCTATAGCTTTTGGGCCATCTTTCCCCAAGCTTAATGCACCAGTATCATATAGACACCGGCCTAGAGGGATTGCATTAATGTTAAGTTATGGAGTCTTGGGAGAGAAAAACATTCTCAGTACCACTAAAACAGTCAAACCGCCACTGCTCGGCAAGGTTGTCAACTAAAATAAATTATATTCCCAGCAATCCAAATATTATCATATTAATATCAACCTTATTTTGACGTTACATCGGTATGTCTTTATTTTTATTAAAGGATTGTATATTATTCAAAAAAGTGTAAAAGTTCTATAAACTCTTGATAAGCATACTAAAATTGACATTTATTTTGTTAGATTTTGGATTACTTTTTTATAAGTTTCATATGTATTAGTACTATTATTTTTAGTTTTAAGGCTGTCAAAGATTTCACGCAAGGTTCATTCAACGTTTGATTTGAATAAAAATCTGAGAAGAGTTCTATAGGATGTAAGCTTCAATTTATAATCTTGATCATGATTGATTAGGTTAAAAAAAAAGAGAGAGAAAAGTTTTGAAATTAAATGAGAATTGGGTTAAAGTTAATATTTTGACCAGATTATATCGAGTTGGTGATGCTTGATTGGTATCTAATGCAAGCAACTACGTTTCTTTGGGTAGAGATGTCATACCTGAAAAATGCCTAATCGGAGCTTATACGTACTTTTAGTAGAATGTCACTCTCGATGCACACTAGAAGGATACTTATATGCACTTTTGGCAAATTGTCGATACTTAATGTGAGTCTAAAGTAACACTCATACGTATAGTGTTTCGCCATGGCACCCAATACGTGTTTGACAGGCACACATGTACCAATCTTTTATAAAAATAACGTCAAACTAATTTCTAGTCATTTTCTGTCATATTTTGTAAGAAGAGAGAGAAGAAAAGAGAATATAAGAGAAGGACATTTGAGGTGAATCCAAAGAAGATTTTAGTAAATTTGAAGTCAAAATAAACGCATTCCAAACCACTTTCATTTATTACTAATTTCTTTTCCACTTCTTTGAATATTTATTATTTTAAATACTCACACATACTATATTTTTATATTTATGATATTTATTCATTATCTGTGTGTACTATTCTTCTTATTTTTCTGTAATATTGTATAAAATTTATGTCTAAACCCATACACATTATATTATTAAGTTGATTTCTATAATTTTATTTCATAAATGTTTTGAAATCTTGACTTAATACTCTTACATGTTTGATTCTCATACGTAGTGCCCAACATATCCAAAAAACCTTAAATTTATACTTTGCATATTTTAAAATTTCTATAATTTTTTCCTACATGTTTGTTAATGAAAATGAAATATTAAAATTACAAAATAATACCGATTTTTTGCAATTTTTATTACAAATAGTGTACATATTTGAAAATTTTTTAGTGTAACTTTTGTATGTTTTAAAATTAATTTCAAGTTTCTACAAAAAGCTAAGTCATTACATGGTATGTATTTAAAATAAGTTAATAGAAAACTCTATAATTTGTGAAAGAATTAAAAATATTTTTTCTGAGATGAGAAAATATAAAAATTATTTATATTCATATAGAGTTTTTATTTATTTACATATAGATCATTATAAGAAATTAATGATAATATCTTATTAATGCGTACCTGGATCTGACTTCGAACAGATTCGGATTCGTTTGGATAGTTCAACCCGGCTCCGTTCACTGTGTTTGAATCCTGCACACCACTAAAGCAAACGAGAGGTCAGCGTGTCGGCGGAAGGTTATCCCACTGATAACACTCCTCTACTCAAATCAGTAAAAACTTCTAAGCAGGAAAGGTAAACTGGAAAGTAAACGAGTGAGAGAGAGTAGGATGGTTGGGAGTGTTGGTCCGTTGAGAATGTGAGTTCTGCTTCTAGCTCATAGCGAGCGTGTGGAAGAGGCGTCTCAAAAGCGTAGAAGCATTATGGAACGATTCTCAGAAAGCCGGCAAGGTTTCCTGGAATTTGGAGGCCTTCGGTGGGATTGAAGGATGGACGCTTGTGTAGAGAGAAAGAGAAAATGAGCCTCTGTTTCAGCTTTGTAAGCGTTCGTGGGTTGGACGGTGGGAAGTCCTTCAAGAAGCTAAGCCTGAGGGTTCTCGAGAGGACAGGTTCGAGAGTGAGTCAGAGAGCTTCTATTTTTAAGTAAGCTTTTGTATTCGTTCGAGAGCTTGTGTGTATGTGAGCATGTATCTGAGCCTACATGTATCTGAGAATGCCTTAATCTTATATGGTTAGCAGGAGAGCCACCATCTCTGGGTAAGGTGGTGTGTTCTTCCTGGACTGGCAATGGCGGCCTTCTCAGAGTTGGTGGGCTTGACAGTTGTGATTTGATGGATCTTTTTTCTGTTGAACAGTGTAATGGATATTCAGATCATCTCATACTTTTGTGACCGTTCTTGTTGGCGCTGAGTTCATTGCCACCTTTTTAGAGAAGATCAGCTTTTTGGAAAGCCGGTGATCATGAAAGGATCGTTGATTTTCGTGCACGAGTCCATCTGCCAATTTGGGCTTGGGCCGTGCAGGTTTAACGCCTTTTTGTAACGGCCCAAATTCTAAATCGTAGAAAGTCCCAGTCATTAAATTAATATAATGTTGGAGTAAAAGAAAGTTTATCCGGTCAACGTTAGTTGACCGAAAATGTGAAAGTTTATCCGGTCAACGCCAGTTGACCGAAAATGTGAAGAATATTAATCCGATCAACGCCAGATGACCGAAAATGTGAAACCGGAAGTAAATAAGGAACAATTATAAAACTAGAAGGTAAGACGGGGTAGTTAAGTTGACCGAAATTGTGGGATTATTGACCAAAAAATATAACAAGAAAGTAATTCCGTTAACGCCTGTTGACCAAAAAACGTGAAGGAGAACACAAACCGGTCAACACTAGTTGACCGAAAAGCTAAAGGAAAAACACAACCGGTCAACCCCAGTTGACCAAAAAGGACGGAAGCAGGCTGAAAGTGTTGAGACGTTAGAAAGAAGGAAAATTTAATCTGGTCAAACGTCGGTTGACCAAAAAGTGTGAAGAAAGGCAGAGGGAGAATTGACCGTTGATTGATTGACGTAATGACCAAATATGATTAAGGTCAGGATGACCATGCCTGAGTAAGTAACCTACTCCCAACCACCCTGATGAAGTACAAGCAGTTGACCTGCCCTACTTACTACCACCAACCCCAACGCATATAAATAATGGCCCCATAAGTTAGGATAGGAAGTTGGGCAAATGACCAGGTGAAGATGTTAGGAATTTCGAGCCAGAACCAAGTAAAGGGTTCATAGATCCAATCCACGCAAGTGTACTCCCTATTTTTAAAGCTCATGTTTGAAATGCAAGTGTACTCATTGTTTTAAGTTTATATTTTTAATGCAAGTATATCATGTCAGTTTGTCTAATTAATAATGTTCAGTTAGTTCATGATGCTCGAACGCATGATGTTTGATTATTGTATGATTCAGATGATGACCAGTTATTTATTTATGAGAAAGTACCGGTTATTTCATGATGTTTGAACGTTTTATTTAAATGCATAAAGCCTGGCCATATTTTTAACATGTTCGATTATTACATGTGTGAAAAGAACTCCGGCTTTTGTTAAAAAGAATTCCGACTTTTGATAAAATGACGTCCGATTTTGTTAAAAAGAACTCCGGCCTTTGATAAAAAGAATTTTGGCTTTGTTAAAAAGAACTCCGGCTTTTGATAAAAAGATGTCCGACTTTGTTAAAAAGAACTCCGGCCTTTGATAAAAAGAGCTTCGGCTTTGTTAAAAAGAACTCCGGCTTTTGATAAAAAGACCTCCGACTTTGTTAAAAAGAACTCCGACTTTTGATAAAAAGACCCCCATCTTTGTTAAAAAAACTCCGGCTTTTGAATAAAAGACGTCCAACTTTGTTAAAAAGAATTCCGGCCTTTGATAAAAAGAACTCCGGCTTTGTTAAAAAGAACTCCGACTTTGTTAAAAAAAACTCCGGCTTTTGATAAAAAGACCTTGACTTTGTTAAAAAGAACTCCGATTTTTGATGAGAAGACCCCCGACTTTGTTAAAAAGAACTCCGGCTTTTGATAAAAAG
Organism: Nepenthes gracilis; assembly: GCA_033239525.1. NCBI lineage: Eukaryota > Viridiplantae > Streptophyta > Magnoliopsida > Caryophyllales > Nepenthaceae > Nepenthes > Nepenthes gracilis. The sequence continues at coordinate 10,548,682 of BSYO01000023.1, read as the reverse complement.
ACGTCCGGCTTTGTTAAAAAGAACTCCGGCTTTTGATAAAAAGACCTCCGGCTCTTGTTGAAAAGAACTCCGGCTTTTGATAAAAAGACCTCCGACACTTAGAAAATGACCCCCAATTTTAAGACATTAAAAGAAAGACCTTATGGTATCCGGTTAATTGCATATTTGACTTTGATTTTCGGAAAAGCATGATTTGCGGATCTAAGTGTTTGATGGTCGAGTAGCCTGCAGCCTTAAATGTAGCTGTTGTTGAGATACGATGGTCGAGAGCTGCAGACCTTAAATGTTCTCGTTTGATTGGTTATGACTACGGACCTTAAATATAGCGTTTTGGAGGGTCTTGACTACGGACTTTAAATGTAGCGTTTTGGAGGATCTTGACTACGGATCTTTAATATAGCGTTTTGGAGGGTCTTGACTACGAACCTTAAATGTAGCGTTTTGGAGGGTCTTGACTATGGACTATAAATGTAGCGTTTTGATTGGTCATGACTACGGACCTTAAATGTAGCGTTTTGGATGGTCTTGACTACGGACCTTAAATGTAGCGGGTTTTTGATGAAAATGAATTTGGAAACAGAAGTATGTTTTTGGAAATCTAATTGCATGATTTCGGAATCTACTTGCATTGAATCCGGCCATGGTTTATGAAGCTGTCTGCATGTACGCCTTTATTGCATTCTGTCTGTTTACTGCTCATGATTATACATGATTTACGCATGAGTACCTTGTTGGGATCCCTAGCTTATCCCTTCTATTTTCCATATGATGATGATGGTGACGACGAGTTTATACCGGATGAAAAAGAATGAGGTCCGATGGACTAGATAAGCAGGATAGCTGGCCGAAATTTAAACAGCAAGGAGCAAAATTGATGTTTTCGTTTTTTTGATGTTTTGGGAAAGATTTGTAAAATTCTTCCGTTGCTAAAGTTAATGATTATTAATATGCTTTCGTATACTGTTACGGTTTGAGTAATTTGTGATTCTTAGTGGCATCTCAGTTTGTTCGGGACCTTCATGTTTGATCGACCTTATCTTGGCCGATCAAAAGAGAGAAACCATGACCCCTAGCCGCCAACTCACGAAGTTGGAGCTTTACGTGATCCAGTGCGGGTGACGTATGTATATATAAAAGAAAAGAAAAATTTTAAGTCCACCTTTTTAACCAGAGTATATGATCGGCGTTGATCGACGGACGGCTGCATGCGGTGGAATGTGGCCAGTCCATCATATTTTTGGGCTTGCTGTTACAGTAGATCCTGTCAATGCTCGAGTTGACCGTCTGTACGCGAGTTGGCCACCTGTTGGTGTCTCGACGGTCAACGCTGACGTTGACTGTCTTGGGTCTTCGCCACCTGTTGAGCCGTTATTTGAGTTGACCGTCCAATTAGCCATTTGGGCCTTCTTTGACCGTAGGCCAGCCCATATTATGATGTACCCATCACTTACCCCCCATGTCGGTGGCCAGAATTCTGGCGTCCTATATGTTCATGATGGGATGCCCCTCACTGCCCTTCGTCGTTTGAGGATTCTGGAGGACTCTATAAAAAGCGGAGAGGAAAGTTAACCGGAACCGTTGACCGTCTTTGGTCAGTTCTGAAGAAGAAAGTTAACAGGAGCTATTCACCGTCTTTGGTCTGGAGAAGAAAGTTGACCGGAGCTGTTGATCGCCTTCCGTCAGTTGCGAAGTAGAAAGTTGACCGGAGCTGTTGACCGTCTTTGGCCAGAATCCGGAAGACTTTCTGCGAGCCCTGATTGATGCGTGGCCATTAGCCAGCTTGTCAGGTCAAAAGTAGACACGCGTCTCCTTTTGGTTGGGCGGATATCCAGGCCATTAATACATCAGAGATTTGCCTTTTGGAGGGCCAATTAGGGAGGAGACATGTGGTAGGATTAATGGTGTCCTTTCTGAGGCGGTTTAAGGTGTTTCATACTTCGCTGTCTAAGTTTCCCTCATCGTTTTGAATATTCTCTCACGCCTCCTTACTTTGTCTTCTTCGTCTTTGATTTTCCTTCATTTCTTAAAGAAACCCTAGCCTTTTTGTTAGCCATGGCCTCCGTCGCCGACATCTCCTCTGTTCTTCAAGAGGGTGACGTGAAAGCATTGTGCATTAAGTTCAACATCCCTAAGGATATTGCGTGGAGGCTTCTGGCAAGGACGACAGGGCCTTCTCTCTACCAGCAGGGCACGTAACGATATACGAGGCCCACCTGAGGAGCGGTCTTCGTATTCCTCTGCCGGACGATTTGCTGTCGGTCCTGTGAGCCCTACGAGTCCCCGTTACCCAGTTTCATGCCAACGGCCATACGGTACATTTGCACCCTCTGTATTTTTCTTCGTAAGCACTCTAAGAGGTTGACGATGTCGATGGTGAAGGGGCACTTGAAAATAAACTAGGGAGGCGAATGGATTTCCCTTGTCCCCCGTCTTGGCCTTAAAATAAATACGGTCATTTACGATTCGCTCAAGAACTGAAAAAATTAATTCTTTTTTGCGAGCGTAGCGAAGACTTGGCCCCTCGCGAAGGACTGGGGTCAGGTGCTGGATGTGTATACGAGATGATGTCTGTGGCGGAGACAGCGTTCTTAGAGTGGCTAACCAAATTGGTCAACGACCACATTTTAGACTTCAAATGGGATTTCTTGGTCTCTAGGGTAGAGACCAAGAAGGTGAATTGGGGACCGCCTTCCCTAGTTCAAAAGCTTAGGCCGCAGGCCATGATGGTACGGTCGGAGGACTCCAGGGGCCTGCTTATCTACCCCTGCCCCACAGACGATGATTTCATTGGTCCACGGCCCAAGAGGATGGTGTTAAAGACGCCTTCCTCGTAGTTCTCGGGGCCCGATTATATTGCCGCTGGGATCTACAGTGGCCCCAACAGTACCACGGGAATGGAAAAATCTTATGAAAACTTGCCGGAGGCCAGGGGAGGAAACATTATCCTGGCGCAGCCCGTGCCACAGGCGGTCCCCCAAGCAGCGCAATTAGAGTCATTTACGGAGCCAGCTTGTGTGCCGCCGGTGGGGGTGCAGAGCCATCTGTTGGCTCCACAGTCATGCAGGCGCCTGCTGTGGAGCCAGTGGTGGATCTTGATCCTCCTGGCAGCTGCCGCGGAGGTTGTAGCCGGGGAGCCTGTGGTTGTTACGGATGATGCCAACGATGGGCTTCTGGACGAGATTTTGGAGGAGGCTGCCAGCTCAGCTCGGGAGGACATCACTTTTGGCCCACCGCCGCTTGGGCCAGGTCTGGAGGCTAGACCTGAGAGGCCCACGAGGAGAGTCTGAGAGGTATAATTCTTTGCGATGCCTTCTGCATACTTTCTCATTTCAGAATTTCTAACTTGTTCTTCATTTTCCTTTTGTGCAGAGGCTAAAGGTGGCCGCTGCCATCATCAAGGTGATGGAACAGCGAGACCGAGTGATCGCTGATAGAAAGGCGGAGATCGCCTGGCTAAATGCTAAGTTGGCTGCCTCAGGGGGAGCACCGCGAGGAGTTTGCTGCTCTCGAGACTGTTTTGTCAGGTGTTGAAGCGGAGAATACGAACTTAAAGGCTGAGGTTGCGGACTTAAAGGTTGAGGTTGTCCATTTGAAAGAAGAGAGTGACCGAGCCAAAGCGCACGTTGATCAACTTGCTGGACGGGTGGCAACATTGGAGAACGACTTAAGTCTCCGCATCCACCCCCATGAGGTTGAGAGTATGATGTACGCACGGCTGTTGGAATGGGTCAACGTCAGTCGGCTTATTGTGCGGTTGGTCGATCCCGACTTCCCTGTTGACCTTATCAATCTATCCAACAGAGCGGCGCGGCGAAGAGACAGCCTCGTGGGGGAGCCTTGTGACAGTCAGAGGCCTCTGCCGCCCTCATAGCCCTTATTTGCACATTTTTGGGACCTCCCTTGTACTTATGCACATTTGATATATCTTGTAATACATTTGGAAGTAATAAAATGGAAAATTTTCAACTTTGCGTCCATTTATCTTTACTGCCTTCATGTTTGTATGCCTGTTGCACTGGACGACCAACTTAGTTAGCCGGTTGCCATTGTTGGACTGCCTAAGGAGCGAGGTCCTTAGACTTTGCGGGCGATTGTGTTAACCAGCCTAGTAGTGGTGGCTTGTGAATGAAGCCTAGTGGAGCTGCCTAAGTGCTGACTTGGGCGGCCAGCATTGGAGAAGGATTCTTCTCCCTTCGACCATCATTGAATGATTACGCTATTTCCTCGTAGAGGAGGTCATTGTGTGTGCTGTGTAAGCCCCTTAAGATTTTGACCGCTAACAGGCCACTTGGATGACCAAGGTTTGGATTCAGCCGCACATGGACCGTCTGGATGACTAGGGTTTAATACGACCGCCAATGGGCCGCTCGGATGATCGAGGTTCACATTAGACCACTCATGGGCCACTTGGATGATTAGGGTTTGAATACAACCGCTAATGGGCCGCTCGGATGATCGATGTTCATATTCGACCATTTACAGGCCGCCTGGATGACCAAGGTTTATTAATAAGAGGGTGAGGACCCTCCCGACTTAGGGGCAGTCTAGGTCAGATAACCTGCAAAGAAAACACATATATATATATATATACACACACACAGGAAGGGAAGACAGTATGCTAAGTAAATACTTATTTTGGCAAATTAAAACAAGCAAGCAAATGCGCACGCAACAATGCGAATACGCACATGTGCCTTCTACCGGGAAGTAGCGTCGAGGTGGATTACGTTCCACGTTCACGAAACCAGCTTCCCATCCTGGCTCCGGACCTTGTGCGCTCTGTTTCACAAGACGGAAGAGACGAGGAAAGGCCTTTCCCAATTAGGGGAGAGCTTATTGCGGCCGGCCAACTTGCCTGTGGCCTCGACGCCTCGTAGGACCAGTTCTCCAACATTAAATCATCGCACCTTGACCTTTTTGTTGTAGTATCGGATAATTCGATATTGGTAGGCCGCTATCCGCACTATGGCGGCGTCGCGAGCCTCCTCTAACAAGTCTAGGTGCTCCCTAATTTTTTGGGAGTTGGCTTGTGGGTCGAAGGATTTCACCCTAAGACTTGGGAGCCCGATTTCGACCGGGATTATCGCTTCATCCCAATAACAGAGGCTAAAGGGCGTCTTACGCGTTGGTTCCTTTAGGGTTGTACGGTAAGACCAGAGAACAGAGGGGAGCTCGTCTGCCCAGGAGCCCCCTGCGTTCTCCAACTTAGTTTTTAACCTGTGGAGTAGCATTCAGTTCGTGACCTCCACCTGTCCATTCGCTTAGAGGTATGCCACCGAAGTATAGACCAGCTTGATGCTAAGGCTGACACAATATTTGGTGAAGCGTTTCCCCGAGAATTGGGTCCCGTTTTCGGTCACAATAACCTCAATGATACCGAATCTACAAATGATGTTCTGGCAAAGAAATTCCAGTGCATTATACTCCGTAATTTTTGCCAGTGGGATGGCCTCGACCCACTTAGTGAAATAGTCAATACCCATGATGACGAACTTCCTTTGCCCCGTAGCAATGGAAAATGGGCCGAGAAGATCGAACCCCCATCGCGCGAAGGGCCAAGGGGCTTGAAGAGTCTTTAGGTCCGCGGATGGCTGGCGGTGAAGGTTATTGTGAAGTTGGCAAGTTTTACATTTCTTCACAAACTCAAGCGCGTCCTTTTTCATCGAGGGCTAGTAGTAGCCCTGGCACATAATCTTGAAGGCTAAGTTTTTTCCGCCAATGTGTGATCCGCAGATCCCAAAGTGGACTTTGCCTAGAGTATAATCAACCTCTTCGGGAGTTAGGCACCGGAGGTATGGGGTTGAGTAGCCACGGCGATATAGCCGTCCGTCAACCACAGCATACCAGCTGGGCGTCTTCCTGATTCGCTTGGCCTTCTCCACGTCCTCTGACAATGATCCGTCAACCAAATAACTAAAGTAAGGCGTCATCCAATTTTTTGCTTCAAAAATTTGCATTGCCTCTTGTTTCTCTGTGCTGTGAGCGTTCAGGATATTTTGTTAGTCTCACTTTGAGTTTTGAGATGAAATAAAGCAAGATATTATTTAATTAAATTGATTAATTTAGATAAAATAATCAAGCTAATTATTCAGGACTGATAAGGTGAAGTGACACATTCTGCACAAGATTCAGGTGATTTATGTTCTAATGAAAGCTTATATTGCGCAAAAGTGCAAATAGCAGTGACTTTTGAGCTTAATAAACGTTTGAAGGGTATACATGCATGAGGTGCATGTTTAATGCACTTCCGAAGGTACATGTGCAGCAACTTTGATATGAAAGGGCCTAATTGGATTTTACGGAAAGTCTTTTAAAACATTTATCCTACATTGGTTGGTGAAAATAAAATTTTTATTTTTATTTTATTTCTTTGAAAATATTTATTTTACTATTTAATTGTGTTTTAAAAATAAATAAATATTTTTAAAGAAATAGTTATTTTTGGATCTCAAAAAATAACTATTACCACCTCTCCATTGGTGTTAGTTATTCCCTAATAGTTGGGAATAACTATTCCACATTAATTTTTTTTATATTTCAAAAATGCCCTTATGTATAGATATGTACATACATACATACATGTAATTATTTGATATATAATTATTTAATAATTATATTTAATAAATATCTATTATATATACATAATATTATATGTATATAATATTTAGTAAATATTTAATACATAATATTAAGTATTATCTAATAATATATAATATTATATTAAATAATTAATAAATATTTAATATATACACCTAATTATATATATATATATAATATTTAATAAATATTTAATACGTAATATTAATATTTAATATTATATCAAATATTATATCTACTATTATAGTTAATAATATATAATATTATATCAAGTGATTAATAAATATTTGATATATACACGTAATTATATATATGTAATATATATTTAATTATATATATTATATCAAATATTTATTAAATTTATATTTTTAATTGTTAAAATATATATTATACTAATAATAATTTAATAATTTAAAATATATATATATATATATATATATATATATGAAGAATAATGATTTTTTTTATTAAATATTGGCAAAAATTTATTAAAATAAATTCTCACATTATCCATCATGCTATTTTTCAATAACCAAATATGAGAATAATAATTTCTAATTCTATTCTCATCTTATTCTATTCCTTGAGAATAACTATTTTATTTCGTAATTTATGTGTTTTATTACTTATTATTGTTCCTCATACTCACACTGAGATCGATCATTGATGATTAATGAAAAATTTAGAATTAGTTTCGCAACTTTCAAGGCTGTACATGTTTGGAATCCTAACATACCTAACCTGCCTAAGAGAATAATTAGTACAAAAATGCCTATATGCCAGAACTAAGAAGAAAACAGACTTATCGTGATATTTAATTTCAACAAATAAATATATTATAATTATATATTTAGCTATTAAAATAAAATAAATATTTTTTTATGCATAATAATTACTGTAAATAAGATGTAAATAAATATTACTTGGTTCTTCCATGAAAAATTTCTCTATGTAAGAATGTTAAATTTAAAAATTAGGATAAATTATAATTTATCCTGGAAAGTGGCAGATAGGCGGGGATGGCTGTTCAGTGGCCTCAAGACATGCGCCTCCAATGCTTCTCTCCTCCTTTAGTTGAGAAGAATGTAAGAGTGTGCATCTTAACTTTAAAAATAATTATGTAAATAAACTTTTTATTTTATTATATTTATATTTTAATATAATGGATGATAATTATTGGGTCCAGTACGAAGGCACAAGGAAATTCTAAACCCAACCTGCAGAGCAACAGTCTAAATGGCGGATCTAACTCAGCGTCCCAGAACAGCCTACGTGGCGGCCCGTACTCGCAGCCAATGGACATCGCTTGCAACCTATTAATACAGCTGTCAGGCGACAGTGGTGGCGCAGAGGTAGACCAAGCGTGACCTACGACGTCCGACGGTCTACCTGCCACCGCAAGGGGACAACTGACACACCGGTGACCGCCGTTAACGATCAGCGGTCGACGAATATCTGTAACGAGGATTCTCGTGCCCAAAGCCCCCAACCAGAAAGCCTATAAAATCCCTCTCATTCTACAGGAAAAGGGATTGGATATTGGATAATCGACTCTACGTCACGTGAATTAAACTCCAAAACCATCTTCCAGATCCGACCTTCTCGGCCGTCTCAAGCAACGAGAGTTAGCCACCCGCTACAGTGCATTCCAGGAGCTAGGCCTCCCATTACCCGCTCACCAATCTCCCATTCTTTCATCCAAGCACTCCCCACGCATTTATAGCATATTTTCGTTCACGTTTAAGCATGTGCCCATTTCCGTTTATTGCAGAAAGTTGCTAACTTGAGCGTTGGAGTATTTTCAGTGAGAGAAATTCCATCGGGCCTCTGACCTCCTATTTATTAGTTGTGTTGTGCAGGTCCCAAGTTAATAGAGACGGAGACTGAACCAGCTCACGACCACCTCCAGACGACGAGAAATTTGAAGTCACCCTAATCCGTATGACAACAGGGGACTCGGGACGCAACATTGGTGCCGTCTGTAGGAACGAGACAAGAAGCCTAGCGTCTCCTTCTCATACTCATTCCTTCGCAACAAGATGGTAAACACCATGGCACAAGCCAGTGCCCCAGTAACAAATGTCGTTGCCCGCGGCGACAACCTCTCTGTGGGTAGCCGCGTGACGTCCGTCTAAAGCCTGACATTTACCGCCTAGCAGCGGACATGGGTGATATGAAGCTGGTGATCTAGACCCTCTACAACTGGATGGGCACACCATGGATGGGGGACTGCTCCAGCACCTCAAGCGCCACCCTCCTGGTGAGGAAGGGGTCGCACTAGAGCCCCCAAGGGCAGAACAGCTCGGCCAAACAATGTTGAGACCTAGGCGACCTATGGTAGCAGGGCCTAATTTGTATCTGGAAGCCACCCTAGCCGGGAAGAGCGGGAGGAGAGCCCGGAGAGGCATAACCATCGTAGCTCCCGCAGCGAAAGGAGGCGAACAGTTGCGGACTCGAACAGCGTGCGGCCGCCCCGCTCGTAAAGCCGCCACAACCAACAAACTCACCTGAACCAGTAGGGTCACACGAAGCTCTGCGACATCATTAACGCGCGGAGGAGCAGGTCCAACCCACCAATGGAGGAGAAGGTGAAAGTACTCTACGACCTCTTGCACAAGGAAAGACCAGCGTGGTCTTCCACCAATCTACGAAGGTCACCCTTCGCCTTGGATCTTCTGACCCAACCGCTCCCCGCAAATTCAAGATGCAAATACTAGAGGGGTACGATGGGAGAATAGACCCGATGGACCACCTCAACTGCTTTCATACCCATCTGTCTCTCCAAGGAGCGAGCGAGGCCATGATGTGCCAATGCTTCCCCGTCCCCTCAGGGGGACGCACTGCTCTGGTTCCATGGGCTCCCCCGAACTCCATCCCCCCTTCAACGAGCTTGCGGACAGCTTCCTGAACCAATTCGCCTCTAGCCAAAAAGAAGAAAAGCAATCGTGGCACCTGGTCCGCCTCCGCTAGAGGACGAACGAAAGCTTGAAGCGATTCCTCAACCGCTTCATCACTGAGGCGCGCAGGATCCCCCACCTCTCCGACGAGTTCAAACTCAACGCCTTCATAGCAACACTGGCGGCCGGGGATTTCTTCAAACACTTGTCATATCAGCGCCCTCAATCATTTTGGGAAATAGAAGCCAACGCTCGAGCCCACATCTCAGTGGAGGAAGCCAACGAGGCAAAGCGTCCTGAGCACGTGGACTGCCCTCCAAAAGGGACAAAGCCAGCTACCGAGAAGAAGAGGAATAGCGACAATAGCTGCTTCCAGGAATGCCGCAAACAGTCGTGGCCCTTGTCAGGATCTAGGATGGAGTACGGGCCAGCGTCCTTGACTCCCCTGAACGATACCCGTGCGAACATCTTGATGCAGATACAGGACTAGAAGTTCTTCAAATGGCCGAAAGCACCGAAGGGTCGGAGCGGTGGTGACCAGATGAAATACTGTCAATACCACCGCTGCCTTGGACATTCCATGGAGAACTGTCGGACCCTGCAGTAAGAAACAGAAGACCTGATCCATTGCGGACACCTCAAACGGTTCATGAAGGGTTCGGGACAGGCCCCTGCAGTCTCAAAAAGCGAGACGAGCGAGCATCCCAGAAACCGTACGGCCGCTGGTGTGATCAGCATGGTCTCAACCGTGCCGGCCAAGAGCAGCAGGCAGACACAGTCTAGTAGACTTCTAGCAGCAAGAAAGCAAAGATAGGGAATATGAGTGATATCATTAGCTTTAGTAGCGACGATATGGGTCATGTAACATTCTCTCATTCTGATCCCCTTGTTGTGTCCGTCATCATTTCAGATGGTACGGTTGACTACCAATTGAAGCGGGTCTTCGTTGATAATAGAAGCTCTCAGAATTTACAGTATCTTGGTGCTTTTTTTAAGCTCGGACTGAGACGAAGCCAAATAAAAGTGGCCGATGGCCCTCTATATAGCCTGGACAACGAACCTATACCTACACAGGAAATAGTCTAACTAGAGATCACGACGGGAACTTACCCGTGTGTTACAATGCGAGAGCTAACGTTTCTTGTAGTCGATCTACCGTTCGTTTACAATGCCATCCCAGATAGACCCTTCCTCACGGCCTTCGAGGCTGTTACATTGATACCTCATCTAAAGATGAAGTTCCCAACCCTGTACGGCGTAGGAGAGGTGCTCGGGGACCAGGTGATGGGACGGACGTGCTACTTGTCCCAAGTTGCTCCAACGGTGCCAAACCGCCTAGACAGAGACTTAGATCTCCATGAGGAAGCCATACTACAATAAGCCCAGTCAGGAGAAGCAACTGAAGTAATTTCTCTGGATCCTGTCAAGCCAAAAAAGCGCGTACATGTGGGCAACTCTCTCCCTCCTGCCGACCGTGATCGACTAATCACCTTCATGCGTAAGAACTCCGATGTGTTCGCATGGATTCCTGTCGACATTCCCGGGATACCGACCGGTGTAATGGTCCGCAAGTTGGGTCTCGATCCCGACCACAAGCCCATGCGGTAAAAGAGCAGGAACCACTCCGTCGAGAATCTGGTAGCTATAAGGGAGGAAATAAAAAGATTGTTGGATGTTGGATTCATTAAGGAGGTCTAATATCCAAACTGGCTATCCAACGTCGTGTTGGTGAAGAAGAGCAACGGCAAGTGGCGGATGTGCATGGACTTTACTGACGAAAACAAAGCCTGCCCAAAGGACAGCTTCCCTCTCCCTCGCATCAATCAGTTGGTGGACTTCACGTCCAAACACGAGCTCCTGAGTTTCATGGACGCCTACTCGGGTTACAACCAGATCAGGATGCACCCGGATGATAAGGAGCACACCTCCTTCATGATTGACCAGGGGACATATTGCTATAAGTGATACCCTTCGGCCTAAAGAACGATGAGGCAACTTATCAATGTTTCATGAACAAGATGTTCGAATCTCAGATCGGGAAGAACATGGAAGTATACGTAGACGACATACTCGTGGAGACTAGGCTTGTCGGTGACCACATGTGTGACCTAGAGGAGACCTTCTAGGTCCTCCGGGTGCACAGAATGAGGCTTAACCAGGCCAAATGCGCATTCGAGGTGACCTTCGAAAATTTCCTAAGCTTCATCGTGTCACAACGTGGCATAAAAGCAAACCCAAAAAAATCAGGGCCATCCTCGACATGAACCTGCCACGAATGATGAAGGAAGTACAGAAGCTCACAGGACGACTGACAGCTCTCACGTAATTCCAAGCCAAATCTGTAGAGAAATACTTGCCCTTCTTCAAGGCGTTTAGAGGGACAAAATTGTCTGAATTCCAGTGGACCAAGGAATGTGAGGAAGCTGTCAAAGACCTAAAGGCATACCTCGTCAGCCCACCTCTCCTGAGTTCACCATATGTGGGCAAAGGCCTATACCTCTACTTGGCTACGTCAGACACGGCGCTCAACTCCGTGTTAGTTAAGGAGCACGAGAGAGCATAGTGATCGGTGTGCTACATGAGTAAGGTACTGACAGACATGAAAACACGCTACCCGCGCACGGAAAGGATCGTGTTGACACTCATCTATTCGGCACAGAAGCTACGACCCTACTTCCAAGCTCACCGAGTCGTCGTTCTAATGGATCAACCCTTGAAATCGATCCGATAGAAGTCGGAGAACTCCGGGCGACTAGTCAAGTGGTTTATAGAACTGGGAGAGTTCGATGTGGAGTTCTGACTGCAACCGGCATCAAGGGTCAAGCCCTGGCGGACTTCATCGTTGAGACGGTGACCCTGGCTCTAGACGACCCTCGCAGCCCGGGGAGTGTGGACGCTCCTGATGTTCCAACATGGACCTTGAATGTGGATAGGACATCCACCCAAACAAGTAGCGGAGCTGGATTCATACTCATGACTCCAGGTGGTACGGAGATTAAGTACTCCGTTACGTTTACCTTCCCTGCCACTAATAACGTGGTGGAATACAAAGCCCTTCTTGCAGGACTTTGTCTAGCAAAGGAGTGCTCCGCGAAGTTGTTGGTCGTGCACAGTGACTCGGAGCTCGTGGTCAATCAAATCCAACGGACCTTTGAGGCATCAAACTCGCAGCTTGCAAAGTACCTGGAGAGAGCAAAGGCCCAAATCCAAGCCTTCGAACGATTTGAGATTGAGCGCGTGCCTAGAGTCAAAAACTGAAAAGCTGATCAGTTGGCTAGGGACATAGCGGTAGGCTCTCTAGAGCAATACGTCAGGGACATTTGGGAAACTCTGGACGTACCCAATGTTGACGTCTCAAACCAGGAAGTGTTACAGATTGACGAGGGCGACAATTGGATGACCCCATACCGAAAGTATCTGACGAACAGAACATTACCTGAAAATGTCGATGAGGCCAAACTGATTAAGAAGATAGGATGCTGGTACACGATCCTCGATGGGAGACTATACAGGCGATGATATTCCACTCATTACCTAAAATTCTTGACCTCTGATGAGGCTGAGTACGCCCTAAGCGAAGTCCACCTCGGCATACGCAGCTCGCACGTCGGAAGAAAAAACCTTGCATTTAAGATCATGCGATAGAGTCTCTTATAACCCACGATGAAGCGAGACGCTTTGGAATTCGTGAAGAAATGTGAAAGCTGTCTGGTCCACGGATCCATGACACACCTTCCTCATACGGAGTTGTGCAGCCTTCAGTCCCTATGGTTGTTTGCATAGTGGGGACTCGATATCCTCGGACCGCTACCTTTGGCTTTCAGACAAAGAAAATTCCTCATTATTGGCATCGACTGCTTTACCAAGTGGGTAGAAGCAGTCCCTCTGGCTCGAATCACAGAACAAAATGCGACAGAGTTCCTCCGTCAAAACATCGTCTACCATTCTGGGATTCCCGAAGTTATAGTGACCGACAATGGAACCCAATTCACTGACAAATGGTTCACCAGATATTACGCAATTCAGCACATCAAGCTAGTACATACATCTGTGACATATCCTTAGGCAAACGGGCAAGTCAAAGTCATCAACCGCAAGCTACTGCACGGATTGAAGACCAAGTTGGAAGACGCAGGGGGTTCGTGGGTCAATGAGTTACCTTTCGTGCTCTGGTCGTATCGAACTACCTCGCGGGAACCAACAAGAGAGACAACCTTTAGTCTCTACTACAGGGCTGAAGCCGTGGTCCCCGTTGAAGTGGGGCTACCCTACCTACAGGTCGAATGTTTTGATCAGGCCACAAACTCCCAGAGACTTAGATAATGCCTTGACCTGCTCCCAGAGGTTCGAGACGCTGCTCGCCTGAGGACCGCAGCTTGCTAGCAACGTATCGCATGATACTATAACAAGTGGGCGAAGGCACGCCTGCTTGAGGTTGGAGACCTGGTCCTCTGGAGTGTAGAGGCCACGGGAAAAGCCGCAAGTAGGAACAAGCTTTCCCCTGGTTGGGAATACCCGTTCCTCATCTCGGTGATCCTCCGAAGCAGAGCATACAAGCTACATGCCCATAATGACAAATTGGTCCCTCGGACCTGGAACGCCGCCAACCTGAGAAAATACTACCAGTAACGCAGCATTAGCCCAGGTAAGGCATACACACACACCATAAGGAATATTTGTATATACATTGTGTTTTCATTTAATAAAACTGATCATTCTGTTATCTTTCTGTGTCCATTTATATGAGTGTTTGCATGTATGACATTTTAAAAAACAAAACGACCTAAGCTGCCCCTAAGTCGGGAGGATAATTGTCCATCCGTAAAACGAAGCCTTGGCTCAAAAGCGGCCCGAAAGCGGCCACCTCAAAATCCCGACTCCGTGTCGAATAGCCCTAAGCGGCCCTTTATGCCTTGGCTCCATGCCAAGTGGCCCAAAAGCTACCATCTCAAAATTTCAACTCCGTGTCGAACGGCCCTAAGCAGCCCTTTATACCTAGGCTCCGTGCCAAGCGACCCGGGCATTCAAAGTATCAGGCCTGGGGGCTTTTGAAGTTTCCCAACTTACGGCCACCAAAACCATAGGGGGCAAGAATCGTAGGCATGCGGCTACCTTCTCCCGAAGAAGAGAGCACCTCATTCTACAATGATCGTAGGCTAGGACTATGCACATGATAGCAACGACGCCCTAGCGGGGGCCAAGCACCTAATGAAGGTGCCATGTGCGAAAAGGCCTAGACCCGGGGTCCGACTGCTGTGGCCTGAAAAGCCAGCTGGCCCTTAGCGTGGTTCTACGGAACTTGCGACGATATCCACTCTACTGGATCAAACTTCCCATTAAACGCATAAGATGTAACGACATCCTTTGACGAATGACGAGTACAGCGCAAGAAAGCACCGGATTGGGGCCTTGGCGACAATAACTTTACAAGCTTAGCCGTTAAATACGAGATATTATCTCTAAAATCACATTTGAAGGCATTAAGTGCAAAAAAGGAATGCTACTTTTCATTCATATATACAGGGCACTGACAAATGGCAAAAAGGAAAAGAAAAGCGACGTGTACAAGTAGAGCTACTCCCGAGACTCTAATGGGCCAGAGTCCTTAAGAAAGTTCCTCAAGTAGGACCTATCACAGACCTTAGAGTTGCCAGGGTGAAAGACGCTTTCTGGAACGTCAGGAAGCACGAGCAAGGTAATCTTACGGCACAGGTGGATGTCGTCCCAGAATCTTGTTTCCAGGGCCAAGTTCGCCTCCGACGGAGAGGGCTGCGCCCTCAGGTCTCTGGACAGGTGGGAGTTATTGTCTTCAAGAGTAGTGACCATCTTCTTCAGCTGCTCGACCTCCTGCCTTAGGAGTGCAACCTCTTGCATCTGCTAGCTACTGTCCACCTTCAAGCGCCTGATTTCCTCATGTATTTGCCTGTTCTCTCCCTGGAGCCATTCGCTCTCCCCTTGGAGGGAAGTAACCTTGATTCTCAAGTGCCAAGCAATCTCCTGCCCGCGGACAAAGTTTCCGTACAGTAGATGAGCACTCAGCTTAAGATTATTATACCTGAGCGGAAGATGTGTCCAGACGACTGGCTCTCTCTCCTGACGCAAACGAGCATGGGGGCTTCGCTCATCCAACCACTGCTTCCCCAGAGCTGGGGTGGCCTAGAGCATCGGGTGACGTAGGAACGCTTGGGGGCTTCGGCTCCTAAGCCATCCCAACAGCGACGGTCTCCAAAGTCGTGTCAATGTTTAGTGGACTGGCCTCTTGCCCAGCTTCGACCTTTGACCCAACGGGAGCATCCTCCTGGATGCCGCCTCCAGAAACGGCCCAACAGAAGATCCAGCAAGCTCTAAAGACCCCGCCAGAGTTGGTGCTGGCCCCGGTGCGCACGCTTCCTCTAGCTCCTTAGGAACTGACGCGCCGCCCTCCGCAACTGCTGCACCCTCAGCGATCATCTCTAGCGGCTTTGGATCGACAAAGGGAACCACAGGAGACTCTTCACCAGAATGAAGCTCCACCACAGGAATGCTGTACTCGACCAACGCCATGGCGGGAATTGGTATGGGTTCTGCGGCTCCCTCCCATGGTCCGACGCTTGACGTCGCCCCCGGGACTGGGCTCCGGACCCGTACAATGGACCCTGTAGCCAACCTCCGCGATCTCCGGGTGGAGGTACCTTCAGCCTCCCTCAACTTCTTCAACGGAGCCTCGACCTTCTTCTCATCCGAAGATGACCCCAACAGAGAGAAACTCTCCTCAACATCTTCTCCTGACGGCTCATGAATCACAACATCCTCGGGCTTCTTTTTCAAAGAACCAGCCAAGATCCAATTAGATGCGGGACCCCACTTGGTGGCAGCAAGGGTGACAGATGTCAGATAGTAGCCCTGAGTGGAGAACGTCTTCATCTGGGAACCGATGGCAGCAACCAGTTCCACCGTTTTCTTGACCTCCTCATCAGACACCTCCTTGCCAAAGAACAACGAGATTGAGCCCCACTCTCGAGAAAGCTCTGAGTCGGCTGCTCCTACAGGAAGAAGAAGCGGCTCTTCCAGTTCTTCACTAAGTTGAGTTTGGTCCCCCGAAATTGAAAACTACTTCTTGGAAACATTGAGATCGAGCTATCTGTCTCTAAGAAACGAAAGATTACCTTTTCCACAGTCGGAATAAAAGATCCAGAATGTAGGCTGGCGAAGATGCACAATAAAACCAGGTAACGGAGAGCGTTTGGGTGAAGTCTCACCACTGGAACGCCCAAAGCCTCAACAAGGGTAGTCAGCTCACATGGCGTGGGGTAGCGAAGCTCCCCTTTCAGATGATGCTCATAAATAGTAACGAAGCTTTCTCGAGGGGTGTGGGCCCTGCCGTCCAAGCCAGGAGTGCGGTACGACATGTCCGGAGGAATACCATAATCGACCATAGGGCGGCAATGGTGCTCGTGGTCAAAACAGAGCCCGTATTATCTACCTTATGGTGACTCAACCTGGAAACTCACGAAGAGGAAGCATATTCTTTCTTCTTGGCCATCTCTCTCTCACTCTGGAACAAGTTGCAACATGAAAAAGCATAAGGGGGAAGGATTTTGGCGAGACACCGTTTATATAGGCAGCAAGGCGCCAACGCACGGGAAAACTCAAACGACGCCTTCATTAAATGGCCAGGCCACATGCCGACCCAACAGAAGCATTGCGGGTCCCAAGCAACGGCCAATCATGACCTCTTATCAGATTGCAAATCGATATCGCCTCAGCCGCCTGCCGAAATCCCCGCTGGCACACCTGCATTTAGTGTGAAAATTCTAATCGTCAAGGAAGACGGCGGCAGGACTTCCAAGACAAGCGCACGAGAGAGAAGATGGACCATTTGAATACAACAAGCAATAAAAAATAAATGGCATAGCTAAGTAAGAAGTTTTATTATGTGTTTCACTAATAAACTCTTTTACAGCAAAAGGCGGTTGACGGCCGCAGATCACAACTGGTCGGCCTCACTGGGGCCTGAAGAATCCGGAATAGTGAATTCTCTCAGATGAGCACGAGACCAGACACTTGAGTTTCAAGAGTCCAGCACAACGATGCGAAAGTCTAGTTCCTCTAGCCTAGCTAGCCTTCGGCTGAGACGGATATCATCCTGGAACCTTCCTTCCAGTGCAGGAGCCACTTCCTCTGGCCTGAGCCTCGACCTCAACTCAGCCTCCAACCGCACATGTTCCTCTCCAGAGTGCACCCAAAACTGCTCGAACTCTTCCTGAATAGCCAAGATGCGGCCTCGAGCCTGCATGTTAGCGTCAGCAAGCCTGGATGCCCTTGCCTCTGACTCAGACTACGCTCTCTCGAAGTAAGCGGCTCGAGCCATTGCCTGCTCAATCTCCCCAACCAGGGCCTGCACCCTAGTCTCGCATTCCGCAACAGCTTGGGCTACCTGCTGGAGCACAGGATCCACCCTCCTGGGCCTTTGGCACCGTGAGGATGTGGACACGCCCACTAACTCAAAGCCCGGTGGAGCCGCAAAGATCTTGTCGGACCGACAACGGTCGCCTCTGAACTATAGCCTCTTGCGACAATGGCATCAGGAGTAGCGCCACCAGGGATCCGCAAGGCATGTGTGTCCCTCACGGACCCCCTAGAAGACGACTCAGACTCCGATGAGGACAATGGTCTTTCCATCAGTGCAGAGGAAGAGCAAAGACAACGCCTATTCCACACTCTCAAGTTGCTAATAGACACGAAGTCCCCGGAGGAAATTCAGGAGTTTAAATAGCCAGAAAACCTCCAAGAAAACACTTCAAGGAACCAATCAGCTCTTCCCACATGGCGTGTCCCAGAAGCCTCGTGCCTTTCCAAGGCGGATCATTATGGCACAACGCCCCACGATCTCCCGCACAGTTAATGCACCAAGAGGCTAGGCGGATGTGACATCCTCCCGCAACGTTCGAACTCCCAAGGCGTCAGCCACCAGAAGTCTCCTCTTGCCGTGTCCTCCCATCGATGGTCTACATTAATATTTGAGCGACGAGACTGGTAGAACTGACGGAAAGCATTCGAAGATGCTCAAACACAAGGAATGGGGTGCGACGCAACAGAAGAAGCAAATTGCCCATGACGGATGATCCGAAAAAACAGTCAATAAGAGAAGATGTGTGCTACAAGATAGAAGAATAAAGACGAATGGCTACTTCTTTTGTTAATCAAGGCTTTCTTTACAAAGTATAAAATTTACAACACTAAAGATACAAGAAAGGAAAAAAGCAGTGCAGGGCACGAACCCTAAAACAACCGCTCCGGATACTTGGAGTGCGGATGGAAGAACAAGATCTGCACGAGGTCCCCACAGCCCACCGCCGGAACTCCATCGTCTCGTCCAAGCCCCAGAGAGGGCAGCATCAGCCAGCTCCTGCGGGCCAGCCCAATATTAACCGCAGAGGTAGGACCAACACCTATGGTAGGAGCCTTCAGCAGGGACTCCAAGGGCCTACACTCCCCTAACAGAGACTCCGCCCTTCGCCTCCCCTCCAGAAGGCATATACGGTGATCCAAGTGAAGTGGAGGCCACGAGCGATGCACTACATGGGAGGCAAAGCACCCCGTGATAGTTCCGCAAGGATCCTCCTGCACACTATAGACCACCGCAGCCTGGGAGAAGGCACGTGATCATAGCAGAGTGGCCGAGCCACCCTCGTTAGCATGCGGAACTGCCCATGGTGTGAGCATGAGGACAATCTTTGTCAGAAGCTTTTGATCTCCTGCTAGTCTATCCGATTCCTTCGCGGACTCCCACTAGAGGCGGGACGAACCAAGACCCTTGCATTGCCCCTCCAAAGTCAGCTTAGAGATGGGCCACACCGGTTGAAGGGCTCTCCTATTTATGAGCAAGTTGGCACCCTATCGGCACCTAATAAGGCATGCTATCCCGTGGATGTCTTTCACAAAATAGGAAAGCCCTCAAATCCGACGCAACCTCAGGCGTGCGAATCCTTCCATTCTAAGCACCGAATCATTACAGTGTCAGAAAAGCCTGTGCAACCGCCTAGGGAAGGCATGAAGTTGGAAGACGACAAACATTAGCGCATCTCGAGGAAAGCCAAGCAACCACAAACTGGACCCAAAAGGACATGCTAGGCCGCGACCACAGGTCGGCCAGGCAAGGGGCCTAGTGTTTGGTCCAGTACGAAGGCCCAAGAAAATTTTAAGCCCAACCCGTGGAGCAACAATCCAAATGGCGGATCTAGCCTAATGTCCCAAAACAGCCTACAAGGTGGCCCGTACTCGCAGCCAATCGGCGTCTCCTGCAGCCCATTAATGCGGCTATCGGGTAACAGTGGTGGCGCAGAGAAAATGAGCGAATGGGGAGAAGGTCAGCGCTGCCAACCGCAGCTCACACTGCTGCCTATAGTTTTCCTACCAATCCCAGCACGATTGGCAGATCAAGCGTGACCTGCAACACCTGACGGTCTACCTGCTACCGTAATGTGACAACTGACACACCGGCGACTGTCGTCAACGATCAGTGGCCAATGAATCCCTACAATGAGGATTCTCGCGCCTAAAGCCCCCAACAAAAGGGGCCTATAAAATTCCTCTTCTTCTACAGGGGAAGGGATTGGATCCGGGATAATCGACTCTACATCACACGAATTAAACTCCAAAACCATCTTCCAGATCTGACCTTCTCGACCTTTTAGCCTTCTCAGGCAGCGAGAGTTAGCCACCCGCTGCGATACATTCCGGGAGCTAGACCTCCCATTCCCGCTCACCAATCTCTCATTCCTACATCCATACACTCTCCACGCATTTACAGTATATTTTCGCGCACCTTTAATGGTGCGCTCCTTTCCGTTCATTACGGGAAGTTGCTTACTTAAACGTCGGAGTGTTTCGGTGAGAGAAATCCCGCCGGGTCTATGACCTCTTATTTGTTAGTTGTGTTGTGTAGGTCCTAGGTTAATAGAAATGAAAATCGAATCCGCTCGCGACCACCTCCAGACAACGAGGAATCAGAAAGCTCCATAATCCGTACGACAATCGGGAACCCGAAACACAACATTAACATACTAATTTTTTTAAATAATCATCTCAATAATATTCATATTATAAAATCTTCACCGTTAAAGTCTAGCAATTATAAAAAATTACTACCATCAATCTAACATTAATTATTCCTAATTTTGATAATTCTAATTCATGGAAAATAACTACTCTATCTTCAAGTTTAGACTAATAAAAAATTAAAATTTTATTTTAAATAATAAATTAAATTATAATCCCATTTAATTAAATAATCTGTGAAAAAATTATATATATATAAAAAAATCAAATCACATTTGGGCCAGAATATTAGTTCGGGAGCATCTCAGTCAGTTCTAAAAGCACGGAGCGAAGCAGACGGCGAAAAATTGAAAAAGTTGTGAAAGTGGCGCAGCTTAAAATTGGGCGTCCTATCGTTATCATCTCTCTCTCTCTCTCTCTGGCTCAGCGAACTTCTGGCAAGGTAGGGAGAAAATCCGTGGCCGCTTACTCATGTCTTCTTCATTTTTCTATTTTGATTATTTACCGAACTTTCGATTCTGGTTTTCCTTGTTCCTAATACAACATTCGGAGATTTTCCAATTGAAATTTCTGGTTTTTCCTGTTGTTCCTCATACGACAGTCGTATATTTGCCAACCGAAATTATTGCATGAAGCTCTTTTTGTAGCTGTATAATTGTATCTAACCTTGGAATGTTATATCCTTTTTTGAATTTTTTTTATATATTTTTAAATTTTCTGCCAATCGTTTAGGCTATCTTATCTATTTGCTGCAAGTGCCTCCTTTCCTCCATTTATGGTTTATGAGAAAGTATAGGCTACCCATCTGTTAGCTTCCTGAGGGAGTGGGCATTGTTTGTGTTCACACTCTTCTGTATGTGGCCTCCCGCCCCCCCTCTCTTAAATCTATAGCCTGGTTATTATGCAATGGGCCACCACAAAAAAATGAAGAAAATAACTCATCCCAAAAACTGAAAATGATAAGTGAAGACCCAAGAATAATTTTAGTGCTTGCTCGTGCGATTGCTTTTTGGGCTTAATGTATGAACTAAGAATGTGACCACCTTTATCTTTATTTGGAATACAATTTTGTGAGAGTTCGGGATATCAAGATTTTAGTTCTGGATTGCCTGTTATCCTGAAATAACCAACACAACCTGAAAGCTTAACCTACAAACTTGTCAATGTACAACTCCCTTTTCCACCGGCCTGACCTATGGCCTAAAAAAATGCACTCATCCCCAAAAAAGAACAACTAAGTAAAGTCTTATGAGTCAGAAAATTTTATGGTAGAAAATACTGAACTTTCATGGTTTATAAGCTTTTGGTTTTGTAGCCTTTCGTCGTCCTTTTGCTCCAGGTAAAGATAAAAACTATCAACTATACTCAGAGCAATACATGATTGTTGTATAGATCAATACAAAGTGTTGGAGACATGAGAAGAGAGGAAAGCGTGGTTACTAAGAGTCCTGCTTTAAAACAACAGGATGGAAAATGAATCTAGAGTGAACACTTCAAATTTTAGTTCTTTATACCAATTTGGCTACTTATGGGCAGTGAAGTTTGAGCTCTTCTTTGTGCTTGGTGTTGCTTTAAGCTATTGCATCTTGCATGCATAAATTTATATCCTCCTAAAATATTTTAATGTAAACCAAGAGGTCATTAATTGCTCTTGCTAATTAACTTTTTGATGAACTCCCATACATATATATCTTCAAATCATGTATGCTAGCATGCATCTAACATATATTTGATAAGTTTGAAATTGTTAATGTGCATCCACTTGTACCAACTTGATTGAACGGTATTCTAGAAGAAAAAACTGAGATAAAAGTAAGTAGTATTTGTTACCGCTTGGAAAGTGTAGCCATCAGGGCCAACAAACAGATAGAAGGATGACAAACATCCATTGTTATTATATCAACTAAGTGAGCTTAAAGTAATAAAAATCAAGAAATTTTAATTTTAAGGCTATTTAGAAATTCATATTGCAAAATGAGGCAAATTCATCCAAGTTTATAATTGTACATGATTCTGGAAACACCTTATCAACAAATCTTATATGTTTTTAAAAAAAAATCCTGAATGATTCACTTAGGCTGCCTAGTGTACATTTTTGGCTAAATATTGGTTTGTTCCTGTCTTTCAGTGCTATGGCAACAGTAGCTCCTGTGTTTTCCCTTAAAAGTACAAGTTGCTGTTTTTCTAGTGGAAAACGTAATCCGTGGCCATCATGTTCCCTTGGTGCTGCCAATAATCGTGCATCTCTTGGTTTGTATTCGTCATTTTTGTGCTCCTCAAGTCAGCTAATGAAATTGAAACATGGTAGCAATAGGCAGAAGCAACATCAGAGAGAACAAGTGATGTGGTCAGGCTGTTTAGAAATAAGGATGAGTATGGAGGCTGGGATTGGGGTAATGGGAACGAAGCTTGGAATGATGAGCTACTTTGAGGAGGATGGAAAGGTAATCCCCGTGACTGTGGTAGGATTCAGAGAAGGAAATTTGGTGACTCAGGTTAAGACTGAGTCCACGGATGGTTATAATGCTGTGCAGATTGGTTACCGCAGGGTGAGGGACCGCAAGCTCACTAAGCCAGAGCTTGGTCACCTTAGTAAGTCAAGCATCATTCCTGTCCGCCATCTCCAAGAGTTTCGTCTTCCCTCGGTTGATGGATTTTCACCTAACCAGCAGCTTCTATTTCATGAGCTTTTCAAGGAAGGTGATCTTGTTGATGTGTCTGGTACCACTATTGGCAAGGGATTTCAAGGTATTTCTATCTTTCCATCTCTCTCTCTCTCTCTCTCTCATGTGTCTGCTTTGTTCCCTTTCTCTAAATCATGTCTTGGATTCATCTAATATAAAAATGTCGGAAAGCATATATGTTTTGTGTAGAAGATGCTATAAGGGCGTGGAGGAAGTTATACTTTACACTCTTAGAAGGAAAGAGATGTTGAATCACTCATAAAGTGTGAGATGTAATACACATGATAGCCACGATCTTCTCATTCCATATCATTTACAGCTACAGTGATACAGCTGAAAAATCAGGATTTTTCGATGTCATTATCACACTGCATTTGTTTGGATTTCGAATATCCTTCTGGAGATCTAGTGTTAATCAAAGTTTAAGAAATAATTTTAGTATTTATGCAAGTCAAAGATGGGGAAGCAGATCTAGTGTTAATCAAAGTTTAAGAAATAATTTTAGTATTTATGCAAGTCAAAGATGGGGAAACAACCACACGTATTATTTTTTAGTTCTAATATTTTTTTTCTTATTAAAATTTTCTTTATTTGTAATTTTAAGTTTATATTAGAAAGTTTGTTGTACTTTCTGGTATGGGAAGTTCATATTAGAAAGTTTGTTGTAATTTCCGGTCAGATGGTTGAGATGTTGATTTTGGTGTTTAAAATTGGTTTGGTATATTGTTGGATCTACTTGGATTGGAAGCTTATAAATTAAATTTCATCTTGGTGTTTATTTAATGTTTATTATGTAAGGAGATTCTCTGATCTCATATTCAGCTGTAGAATATAAAAGAGTATCCCGGTGTGTGAGGCTTCCCTCATTGGTAAATGTTAGATATATGAAACCTTACGTGTGCTTTAAAAAGATATTGTTTTCATAGTTTGAACACGTAACCTTTATATCAAATAGCAATTTTACAGCTTGCAACTTAACAAACTACAGCCTTTGTGTCACAAAACATGAATATGTTTCGTCCTCCATAGAAGTCTTGCCTTCAATTTAGAGATAATGCTTACCAAATTGCACGAAATGGGAGCATCATTTCTACAGCTTTCCCTATCTCCTTGTGTATCTGTTCATAATCGGCAACACAACATTTAGGCTGCATCGCATTAAGCAAATAGTGAGCGGCACGATTCTCAAAGAAGGGAAAGTTTAATTTCTATTCCATGACTACCTTGGATAGTGCACGTTGATCTGGGCTAAATCAACCGTGGAAGCTTATGCAGCAAGGGGAACCCTTTTTAAGGAAACCAAACCAAACAGCAGGCCTTCAGGCATTTGGAACATCTGAATGGGTGGTTTTTGTTTCTCCTTTTCCATGATCTTAGCATATGAGTATGAGATTTTATAAGATTTAAACCATTTATGGATTGTCAGAATTATCATATTATTTTACTATTTCATAATTTAGAATTAAACATTAATAACATATTCGAATTCATGCTTAGCATTCTTTTTTCTAAAAATATAAAATTAATTTCTCTCCCTTTACTATTATTTTATTTCCTTTCTGAGATTTTACAGAATTTCTATGTGGCGAGTGAGTGTTCAAATTTTCTGGTGGACCGGATAACAATTGAATGTTCCATTATGCATATCAAATGAAAGCACTACCTCCGCAAATCTATCAACTCATTTTATTTTTTGATGACTGGTAAGTATGAATCTCATAGTAGGAGCATCCTAAAAACAGCTACCAGTTTCGATGATCTTGCTCGAATATGTGAATTTTTGTGTTCCGCAGCTGTTTTTACCAGTAGATGATGCACTCACCGATGCTTCATTGAATTGAAATCCTATATGATTTATACAAAGTTTTAGGTTTGTTGGCTTCTTGACATTGTATCAGACACTTATTGTTCAAGTTGTCATGAGTTTGATTCACCAAACTGTCCATTTTTTGCATAATTATTTCTCTGTATATGATATGCTGTCAGCACGAACGTAATCTATACTTCAAACCCAAAAGGGCATTAACAATGCTGGGGTGCATAGGAGCGTAAAGCCATTATCAAACCTTCACTTACTAACTTGCATCTTTTGGGCACATTGATTTCCGGACAACAACAGTTGCTTCATGCAATGTGCAGGGGGGATTAAGAGGCACAACTTCAAGAGAGGTCCAATGACTCACGGTTCAAAAAGTCACCGGGCCTTGGGCTCAATCGGGGCAGGAACCACACCGGGCCATGTATACAAAGGGAAGAAAATGCCTGGAAGAATGGGAGGAACAAAGAGAAAGATACGCAAATTGAAGATTGTCAAGATAGACAGTGATCTGAATGTTGTCATGATCAAAGGCGCCGTCCCCGGTAAGCCCGGAAACCTCTTGCGCTTAGCACCTGCTAAGATTGTTGGCAAAAACATTCCTAAGAATTAGCTTTCTTCTGTGATTTTGTATCTTCTTTGCCCAAGTCTGCCTTTTTTTTTCTCTTTTTCTCTTGGAAGGGCTGTTGTTGTCTTTCCCGGTTATTCACGTAACAATATTATCCCACATGATACGATATTTATTTACTGAGATCGATAGATGGCTACTGTTCTGATAGTTAGACATGGCTATTATACTAGTTCTTATCAGAGAAGTTATTTGTTAATGGGTATCTTACGTACTGGAATGAGGGTATTATGTAATTGCCTCCTTGCACAGTGAAAGACAAGAACTAATTTTCCTAGAAAGAAGTTGTTTTCTTCTACTTTTATCCGTGCAAGTATTGATTATCAATGTTTATATTCAACATTTTGAAAGAATAATTTTGATGATATCTTCTAATTATTTTTAAAATATTTTCAAATAATATACCTTGTATTTATATATCTATTTTTTCATGGAGTAGTTAATGCAAAGAAAAAAAAACAGAGAGAAGTCATATTGCATATGAAAGTTATTCTTTTTTATTTCAATTATAAATTAATTCTTTTATTTTGGCTGCACAAATTGGCTTCTTATTTAATCTACCAAGCAAGAAACTGACTAACGCAGCATGGCCAGAACCGGTGGAAGCCCTAACGCAGCGTCTCGCTGAAATACGAAGCACTCTTGAAATTCGATCGAGGGTTCCGCTATCATCAATTTTGAAAATGCTGGAAGTTTCGCCTCGGATCATGTCTCTGATTACGTTCGTTCCTTTCAAATCTGTCCCTCTGATTGCAAATCTTAAGCTCAATCATCTGAGATCTAGCAATGGCGAGGTGCTGCGAATCGCTACTCCGGAAAACGCGAAGCGAAATTGATGCAGAAATTATTTTTTAATAATTTTGGTCATCATCGATGAGGATAGAAATTAAATAAATCATCCCAATGACGTATACTGTGTAAATAATATTTAAACAATGTTTTATATTGATAGTTAAAACAATTAATACATGAAATTTTTTTAAAAAATAAAATTATAGATGGTCATCTAAATTTAAAATTTGAGTCATATTTATAATTGCTTGGATTTTTCTAAAAAATAAAAAAAATTATTATTTTTTGTTTAAATATGAGCAAAAATCAAATAAAAAGTAAAGGTATTATGAATAATCTTAAAATTATGTCCTTATAAAATATTTAATCATTTTTAATATTAAAGGTATTGGAAGCAAGCAAGTTCATCTTTGTATATTTTCGTAGCACATAAGCTTCAATTTATATATCTTATAGAATTCAATTTTCTAAAATTTATTGTATTTAGCTGTCATATGATATAAAAATTTACAATAAATAGTTAGTTAATTTTTTTTAATTCACATGGTATAAATAGTTTGTAAATTTAAATATAAATAAATAAATAAAAATTACGTTATTAAAAAGATATTTTTAAAATTGTTAAAATTATTTTCTATTTTCTATATATCTCTCTGTTGCTTATGGTGGGATGAGAGGGCTTTGGAGGAGATTTTATTTAATATCATTATGTATTTATGAAGTTTATTTCTCATTTATTTCATTTTTTTTAATTACTTTCCAAAGCATAGAGTAATTTTTACGAGTCAAAAATATAAAATATAAATATCATTTATTTTACTTTCATCTCATTTATTTCTTTTTTTTTTCACTTAAAATTTTATATCAAATAAGTGAAATATACTTCACTTTTTTTCCCTTGAGGTTTAGGCTATTAAAATTGAGCTATTTGATTAGTTTAATCTGATCAATTTAAATTTTTATATAAGTTAATGAATATATAAAAAAAAATTATAAATAGATATGATCATAAAATTAAACCCATTTAATTTTTTGAGTCAGGTATAGTTATAGGTAAAAGTACACAACTTAATAGACTTGGCACGGATTATAATTTTTTTTAATTTAATTTTAAAGAAATAATAGGTTTAAAAATTATTTTAATATATTATATGTTTATATAACTAATCATTTTTATATAAAAAATTTATTAAAATATGTTATTATGTAATAAGTCTGTCACATCTGAAATTATGTGTAAATTTTTTATATTCTTTTAATTTTTAGAACAAGTTTTGATGATATCTATCCCTGATGAGTAAACCTTGGTATGCTAAAAATTGTAGACTCTGATATTCGATCTGAATTTGTAGATATAAATATTGACTGATATGATTTTATTTGTGGTGTTAAACTTTGATGTGATATTAGGAGTAATTTGGCAGGTAAGTCGTTATATTAGTGTAGATAATTTTAGTAAGAATATTCTAGTATTTTATCCTAAATATTATAAATTTTAAAATATTATATATTTTTAGATTTTTTATTTAAATATAAATTTCTAAATAAATATATTAAAATTAAATAAATAAATAAATAAATATATATATATATTTATTTATTTATTTATCTATTTATCTTCAAACTGAAGATTGTGATTGAACTCCTAACATCATCTCAAAAAGCAAATTAATTTTAATTTGGATATATGATTTAAAGAAAATGTGAAGAAAATGAAAATAGAAAGGAAGAAAAATAAAAGAAAAGTAATTTTTTTCTTATTTGGATATTATAAAAATTTATATTGAAAAGAAAATAAATTTTTAAGAAAATATATTTTATTATTTTGTTAAAAAAAAAACTATTAAAAACGTATGCCTTTATATATTAACAGGCACATTTGGGCTGGTATTTTATATAATCATTTGAATTATTTTAATCCATTAACCAATAATTAAATGATTCTTTTAATCATCCATGAAACTTAAAAGTAGTTTGTTAATTTTAAATAAAAATATAATTAAATTAATATATATTTTAAATGTAAGATAGACGGCTAATAACGATGATATTATTAATAAAATTTGACATTAGATATGTAAGAATGATACCAATAATGAGAAAAAAATATTATCATTATTGTTTTTTTTAAAATAACGAGATTATTTAATTTTTATCTTTAAAATTTTATAAATATTAATAATAAAAATTTATACTTTTACTATTTTTTTATCATTAAAAGTTATATTTTTTGTAGTGACCAAATTTGGGATCCGGGGGGCGTCCTTTTTTCTTGGAAAGAAGGGCCATCATTCTCCTCATCTGAACCATCGAATGTAAAATCTGACGACCCACGCGATTTTGAATGGATAATATAACATGGGCCGTTCGATTTTAAATTTAATCATCCAAAACACGTAACCGTCGGATTTTACATCCGAAGCCTAGATTAAGAGAAGGACGGTCCTTCTCCACGGGAGAGAAGGATGCCCCATCAATCCCGAAATTTGTGCGGAAAATTAAACAAAAAATTAAATTTTTTCTGTTTTCCTCTTATTTTTAAATGAAAAGTAATTTTTCATACAACATTATATTTTTACATTATTTTTCTAAAATTTTTATCTCATCTAAATACCAAAAATATTTTTTTAAACTTTTTTTTTTTTTAAATATTTTTTAAATCAAATATATTCGATAAATATATGCAAAGAAAACAGTTATAAGTCACACTGTTCTACGACCTTTTTCAATCACAGAGCTTCGTGGGTAGGTTTAA
Source organism: Nepenthes gracilis (assembly GCA_033239525.1). Taxonomy (NCBI): domain Eukaryota; kingdom Viridiplantae; phylum Streptophyta; class Magnoliopsida; order Caryophyllales; family Nepenthaceae; genus Nepenthes; species Nepenthes gracilis. The sequence goes on along the minus strand of BSYO01000023.1, from coordinate 10,519,473 downwards.
AAAAAATAAAATAAGAATAAAAAGTATTTTTTGACATGCAAAATACATTGGATCTCTTCTTATGCCCCAACAGCTAGTTTTTTGAGAGAGATTAATTTAAATAAAAAGGCTTTTTTTTTTCTTTTTTAGTATTGATGAGTCTGACAGATTTTAGATAAGTTTAAAGTGCAACTCGAAAAGAAAGTAACGGCCTAGCAAGCGCTTGCCTGAGACCAAATCTTGGAAAGCACGGTGTTAGTAGGAGAAAAATCCAACGTATTGTGGCTCACCACACGATCTATCAAGACAAAGACCCAAACAATGGTGTGAGTGGTTCAGACAGGTAGACTCGAAATTACACAGTGAAAAGTAGACAATTAGGATTGTGTGTAATACCTTATTTATGATTGTCCCTTCTGTATGGCCATCTACAATCCTAACGGTACATTATACACGAATTTTAAAGTCCTAACAGTATAGTGGTTTAGACATATAGTTATGACAGCTAGCGAGTTAATATTAGAGGGGAGATTGGCGATGTTGATGTGGCATGAATTTTAAAAAAATAATAAAAATATTTTTTATAAGTTATGTTTTGTCAAATAAATAAAACTAAAAGGTTTGCATTTATGGGATGAATTATTTATGGATTAAATCATAGGTTTCTTTCTGTTGAATATTAGCAAGTTGCATCGATAATCAGAGACATAATGTGACATTTTATTTTATTTTTATGTATTTTTAAAAATTTATAACTTTTTTTTTTTTTATATCTCACACAATCATTTAATTTTATCATGAAACGAAATTGAAAATTTTTAAAATTTTTTAATGAAGTATTGAACTAATTTAATAATAGTTTTTTTTTTTAGTTCTTCTATTTTTTCCATAATTTCTATAATTAAACTACTACACTGAAAATTAAAAAAAATTAGAAATATTATTAATAATCATGAATGGTTGTATTATACTTAAAAAACTAAATTATTTGGTATATATAATTTATAAAATTAAAATATTATTCTGAAAATTTTGAAAAAAATCAAAAAGGCTGGAGTTTCTTTCATAATTAACTTTTTGACTTTGATAATATATTTTTTTTTTCAAAAATAAATTATTTAAAAAAAAAAAATCTCTTTCATGCTTTTACAAAAGAAGTTGAGCTTCAGCTAGGTTTCGACATTATTGATCGATCCCTTTCAGTAAGGGCATTGACTTATTTACCTTCAAGGTTTTATTTTAATATTTGTAAATATTATATTTTTTGTTTTTAAATATTTTATATTATTTAAAAGTAATGTTGGATGGAATTAAAAATAAATTTTTATTTTGATGAAATAATTTTTATTTTATATTAAAATTTTATTTTATGAAATTAAAAAAATATAATATTTAATATTGGGCCAAATCACCCTCACAATTGACTAATCACTTGCAAAAGAAAGCTCCCAACTAACCTAACGTCACCTCGTCGGCCACCGAACCACCGCCGCTGCCGCCGTCACTATCATAAGCCCTGAAAGTATAATAAAGAAGAAAAGCAAAGCAAAAACTTCTCCAAAATATTCGTCACTTTTCTTCTCTACTTTCGTCCACTCTACCCTCTCATCTCTTCCTCAGTTTGATGAGGAGGAAGTGAATCGAATTCCATATTTCCGTTGGGATGGAGACTGTTGGAGCTCCACAACCATGGGCGTCGGCAGCATCCTCAGCTCCTAATAATTTTAACGATTGTTCTCGGGGGATCTGCACAATTTATTGCCGTCAATGGTGCTATTACTCTCTCCTACCTCCTCCCCCTCCTTTCAGCTTTCCCGACTACGACGCCGGCGGTTCCGGCGGGGGAGTATCTCCTCTGATGGTGGCGGCCATTAGTTTGCTAGCCAGCGCTTTCCTCCTCCTCAGCTACTACACCGTCGTCTCCAAGTACTGCAGACGCTGGAGAAGTAGTGGAAGGAGTAGAGATCGGGTACAATTTCAATCTGCGGAAGAAGATCTGGAAGCTCGATTGGATCAATTGGTTCGAGAGCCGACGAATTCGCAGCGAGTTTCTTCTACTGGAGTGGACGCGAGATTCATCAAATCAATCACAGTATTCAACTACAGAAGAGGAGACGGATTAATCGAGGGAACTGATTGCGCCGTTTGCCTCAGCGAATTCAAGGAGGAAGAGAGGTTGAGATTGATGCCGAACTGCCAGCACGCTTTCCACGTCCCGTGTATCGATGCTTGGCTAAAATCTAATTCCAGCTGCCCACTGTGCCGATCCTCCATGATCGATCGTCCTCCTTTGCCTGTTGTCCGAGAAGGTTCTGGAACTCGGACGAACCCCGCTAATGTCTCTGCGCTGAGAGTTGAGAACGGGAGTGACGTTGCTGTACTAGCTGACAACCCGGAGATGATTTCAAACCGCCATGAAATGCCTAATTCGCATGGTGGAGGTGGTAGCGGTTCGAGCAACGAAGATGACAGAGATGGGGTGGGGAAAGAAGGGACTCAGAGGTGCAGCAGTTCAATTTCCATGGCGGAAAGAGGTGATTCTGGAATTAAGTTTAATTAGTATTTATTTTAGCTTCCTTCCTACGATCTGTCATCCATGGAAGACGATGCCTGTGTATATGCAGAAATAAACGTTACTTTATTTGCCGCAAAATAATCGAAATCAAGAGAATTTGGTTTTTAATTTTATAATATTATAATGAAATTTTATAATAATTCAAAGATACCTTTAAATTATTATTTATATTTCATAAATTAAAATAATTTATTATAAATAATTCAAAATAGTTTGAATTAATCCAACCCATATAAATTCGTTTGGTTTCATAAATTTTATTTATCTAATGTTAAATTTATATTTGTGTAAACATATATCAACATTTAATATGCCAAAATTAACGAAATATATCAACATTTATCTTATTATTATATTTAATTTATTTTATGAAATAATATTTGTTAAAATATTAAAATTAGTAAAATTAGAATTTTATTAAAATTAGTGAAAGTACAATTCAGCACATTAAACAATTATATCACATCGTAATATGACAAATCAGTAAAAAGTACATAACATATTTAAGATGTATGCAGAATTCAATTAATTATTAAAATATATGTTGGTTTTTATAACGTTTAATAATTATTTGATATTATATATCAACCTGATAAATTCAATATAATACATAATTTCTTCATCCTCTAAGAAAAGGGCTAATGCATATAAAGGGCGTATAGTTGTTTTTTTTTCAATGGCAATACTACTCTTACACTTATATATTATCTATTTACAATCACATATATATATTTTAAATTTTGCTTGACCAAAATCAAGTTAAAATCTAATTTTAGTATTTTGGCCAATTTTTTTCTAAGTTTGAGCATATATTAAGCAAAAATAAATTATTCGAGCCCATCTAAGTGAATTTCGAACAAATTATTTCGGGCATATGTTCAATGATGTTCAAGCAACAAGTGGCATGGTCGGAACTAAACAATATTGAATAATGCTAAAGCAAAATGGGACGTGTGTGCATCAAGCAAACAACTATTTGAACGACAAGAGATTCAATGTTAACACACGGTGAACTTTAAATTTTATCAATAAAATAAAATTCATAAGAAATTGAAAAGGTATTCGTAAATATTGCTATTGAGCAAATCTGAGGCATTTTTTAATAGAAATTACGTTTCAAGAATAATTTGACCAATATTTAGTACATATATACCACATAATTTATAAATTAAATTTTATGAGAATATTTGCTTTTTACACTGTTTTATTTTCAGTATTATTGAATTGCGTTATATTTACTTATTGTGTTCATCTGATTGTCTCATTGGAAACCATTTATTCTCTTTTCTTATAGTATCTTGTTATTTTGATCTTCAGTTGTTTCATTAGGGTCAAACACAGACAATTGCTTGCTTTTATCGATTCTTCCAAGGAGCATTGCTAAGGTGAACTGAAATTTTTAGACTTTATATGAACCCAATAGTTAAAATTAAAAATTAAATTAGTAAATAGTAGAAATTAGATATTTATTTAAATTATTGGATACAATCTCTATCGTTTATTTATTTAATTTTTAATTTAACCATTAAATTTATAAAGAATCTAAACATTTGAGTTCATATTAATAATTTAATCTTTACAAGGTCCTAACAGTATTGCACGAAGAGCAACACTTTATTGGGAAAATTGCAGCTAAGAAACGGTGTTAACAACCCGTGGTAACCGGAGGAGTTGGGTCCACCACTTTGGTGGCAACAATCATCCTATATGTAGTTTTTTCTTTATGAGTAATTTAGATATGTATATAAAAATAAAAAACTATATAAATCACTAAGATAGTATAAAGGTTTCAAAAAACTCATATAACAAAAGTCAAACATTTGGCTTGATATGAAATGACTAGCTTCCATCTCAAGCCAATTTTGTACATAGGTTAGATCTATTTTAGGTTATGGTTTTTAAGTTTTGGTTTGTTATATTATTATTATTTTCCTTACAAATAAGAAAATAGAAGAAAAATTTCTATTATCGATAAATTTATTTATATTTTTGTTTATATAATTATTTGATTAGAATTATCCTACATAATATATCAAATATTTAGTAATTTATTAAAATAATTAAAGATTATAATTTCATAAAACTGCTTTATATTTATTAGAAAGATTAACTTTTCATTCCTTCTAATTGTAAGTGTTTTTATCTAAAAATTGTGATTAAAAATCTTATGAAAAATTCTTATATGAAAGATTTTACATTCATAATTCATAATTTTTCACAAAATTTTGATTTTAAATATGGATTAGAAAACCACTTATTAAGTTTTATGTAATTCACAATTTTAATTTTTTGAATCTATTTCATGGTCCGTTAGAGGAAGGAGGAGTTTAAGATTGTCACACATGTTCGATATGAGACAAAAATATTTCTACCTAACATAGCGCGTGGTCAACTTGGTTTGGGCCATGTGTCTCTCCGGGTTGTACCGATTTATATATGACTATAATAAAAAATAAAAAATAAAAAAATAAAAATAAAAGTACACAAACTTCTATAAAAAAAATATATCATATTTTTTTCAAAAAAAAATATTTTTAATATTATAATTTATAAAAGTAAAAAAAAAATACATTTAATAATTTAATTTTAATTTTTACTTATATCGCAACCACTATTTCAAGAGCTATCTTCATTTGAATTCAAAATAATTAGGTTTTTGACATATTTTTTTACATCTAACTAATTCTTAACAATACTATGCATTTCTATTGTGTTAGAAGTTATCTTGTTTCTTTTTTCGTCACTATTCAACCCTCAATACTAAATATTGACACTAATAATACCGTATTTGATGGTGTAATTAAGAGATTTTATACCATTGATGCGCAGCACTCAATCGAAGATTCGGATTCTTCTTTCCTTTTATATTTTGCACACCACTAAAAGGACAAGAGGTTAGCGTTATCGGCGGAAAGTTGTCCACCGAAAACACTCCAGATCAAGAAAGTCTTCAAAGGGAAGAAACAAGATAGAGAGAGAGTTTGAGTGTTTGATCCCGAGAGAGAGGTGAGGTCTTCTTAAATCGGAAGGTGGGAGGTCATCGTTCTGTGATAGAGCTTTTGCTAGGATTTTGGGAGAAGATGTGAGAAATTATGGCGTGATGATTGTCGTATGCAGCTTTCAAAATGTGTAAGCTATTGAAACATGGGACATCAATTAAAGCTTGGGTAAGTCTGGAACAAAAGCCTTTTTCTTGATGGTGGGTCAAGGGTGTCTTTTGTAGTCGAGAAGCCAATCCTCCTTTTGTGGAAGGAGCAATTTCCTTCCTAATTTGTTGGCTGGCTTGCCTTCTGGAGCAAATGCCGGTTGCCATATGATCGTGATTGTTTCGTTGTGAGTTTGTCAACGACTTTTCAAATGGGCTTCTTTCCTTCTCGGCATATTACCGTTGGAGTACCTTGGGAGAGAAGATATGGCGCTTTCCTTCTTTGAGGGGCGCCAATCTTGTCAATATTTGAGATGGAAGATTCATCGGCTCAAACGGAGCGGGCCCATTCTTGTTAGAAAGGCGTCATTTGGGCCCGATTGACGCGGACGGTCAACGCCACGAGTTGATCGTTAGCGTGTTCGGGCGCAGCCGTGGAGAACGAAGGAGAGAGTTAGCGATCAATCGATGGGTTGTGGGCCATAATGGAATTTGTGTCATTTAAAGGCTCCTTCGTGGGCGGCCAACATTGCGTTGTTGTCTAGTGTCCCTATCATTAGCCCACGTTGACCGTCTTGGGTCCTCCGAGCCCATCTTCTCACGAGGCCTCAAAAATGTTCACGATGGAACGACCTTTCTTTGGCCAACCTATTATTGGTGTACCCATCAACCATTAATACAAATATAAAAAATATGTGAGTGTTAGTTTTCTACCAATTTAAAATATTAACATTTGATCTAGTATTTGTAAAGTTGAAAATATAATCAGATTATAAGTAGTAAAGAAGTTTCTTCAATGTTATATTTTCACTAATAGGCAGTATTCCATGTTTAGCTTGTTCTAAAGAAAACAAATCTCATTTACCAAAATATCCTAGACCACCTTTGTTGCAGCTATTAATTGCTTCAAGTGTTGAGTTAGATGATTCTAAGGTAGATTGTGATGCATATAAGTTATAAAATTCATACAAGTCATGATAGAGTCGAGCCTTCATTTTTTCTTTGTTAGCCATCTCCACGTTGATGTATAACTTTTTAATATAGATACACATCCTACGTAAATTCACTTGGGGTCTATAATTATAATAAGACAAGCTAATATTTAAAAAAATTTCTAATATTTTAAAAATTATTTTTTAAAAAATATTGTTAAATATAATATTAGTGAATATGACAGTTTTTAATAATATTAATATTTATTATAAATTATTTTTTAAAAAATTATATTTACCTTTATCTTTCTAATTATACAGCAAAAATCGTAATCATCCCATAAAATGTAAACCTGCTAGTAAATGTCAATAATTAACTTAGTAGTTGATTTTGTGTGATGTAATGATAAAAAATTTATAATCAATCCAACTATCTTCCAATCGGTAACTTGGATCCAAGGAAGATTAGTGTTGGTTCGAATTGCTGGACGTTCTAACTAAACTTTGCTTTGAGCTAAAAGGAAAGCAACTTTAAACAAATTTGATGATACCGATCTCAGCAAAATATTCGAGAACTCGATGTCGAAGTAGCGAAATGTAAACGTAGATAGAATGGATGTTGAGTGTTTGTGTAGGTGGAAAGGACTTGTAGGTTAAGTGGTTTATGTAGTTGCTCGTGAGGAGTAGGACCATCACGACGAGTTCGGACTCTTAGACAAAAAGTTTGAGAGAGAGAGTGCGAGAAATTTACGAGAGATTATTAATTCTATAGAGATCTAATTTGAGGGCTTTTGCGATTTTGGATGCAACACGTGTTTGCCATAATGGGCATACGTGTTTTTGAGGGAGCTTATCAATGGTGCATTTATAAAATCATGACCGCCGGCTCAAATTTTCACGTTAAAAATTTTCTTAGTGTTTGCTACTTTTTTTATCATTGTTTTCAAGACTCCTTCTATGGTTGAGATTGCTTTTAGATTAATCTCTTTCCAGGTTATATTTTGTAAGATGTGAGAGAGCTGTACGTAAATTTTGGCACCTTCATCCCACGTGAGATCATCTCCGAGGTCACCGTTTCTAATGATGCCATCTTAGAGACGAAATTAGGGTGGAGATGATCGTTCCATTTGAGATGGACACATGGACCAATTAAAGCTTGGGCCACACGTGCAACTTGGGCCCCAATCGGTCTACTGGCCACCTCTCCGGTCAATGAAAGCGTTAACTATTCTAGGCTTTAATAGACCATCCTACTCTTGGACCTCTGCCTGCCCATTTGCACTTCATCCGGTCAACGGCAGCATTGATAGTCTAGGTAGAATGGGACCGTTGTGGATTTGTGTCATTTCCTCCTTCGTGGGATAGCCTATTGCTAGTGTCCCTATCTCCATGTCAAGGTGGTCCGAGACTCCTACCTCCTACATGTTCATGATGGGCACTTTCTGAGATAACTTAAAGCGGCAATGGCTTTTGGTTTCTTGACCATTCCAGGAGAGTCGGATGCCGAGGAAAGAGGCAGTTTGGGTGATAATTAGATTCACCTAGAGTTGGATAAAGGGATCTCCGGATTCGTTGATCACCTTAAGAATGAGAGAAGGCTATCTATAATTTGATGAAAAATTGAAAGGACCGCTACTTCTTCGTGCACGTTGCTGACTCATGGCCCTTGTCTCGGGATTGGGGTAAAGTTCCTAGTGCTTTCACTAGGATGCCTAAGAAGGATGAGGTGGACCCATTTATGGACGTTCTAACTAAAATTCAAAGAGCTAAAAGGAAAGTAGCGTTGACGCATTTAGGAGGGATTACTTGGTTTCCGAGGGAGGAAGCTAAGAAATCTCATTGGGACCTCCTTCTCGAAAGGATCCAAAAGATGGGAATTGAAATGACACACCAAGATGCCTCATAGTGCTTAGACAAAAAGTTTGCGTGTAACACCATTAACGCAGCCGATAATTAATTCTATAGAGATCTAATTTGACTTTGTGATTTTAAGGCAAAAGGGGGTCTTGACGATAATGGGCATACTTCTTCATCATCTTCCTTATCAAAGTGCCTTTATAAAATCAATAGTTCAAACCCGAACGTTAAAAATTTTCTAAGTGTCGAGCTACTTTTTTATCATCGTTTGCAAGACTCGGTTGTGGTTGAGATAAGGCCATGATTATGCAGGCGCAAGTGGCGTTATCGTAAAGTTTAACATCCCACGTGAGATCATCTCCATGATGCGCAAGTGAGCCACGATAGGAGCCTGCTTCCATGGAGGGCATCACTATGCGAAGCTCATTTGAAAGTGGAGCCGCTAATGAGCCACTAGTTAAGTTGGAGGAGCTTGGACATCGAGCCGTCTTCTCCATGTCAATGCCGTGTGCTACCGGGAGAGCTTTTGCATCTTTGACACGTTACCATTCATGGATGGAGAAGAGAGCCGTTTGGCTTATTTGGATTCACCTAAGGAGGCCGGATCTCGCTCCCCCAAGACCTTCCCATAACACCAAGGCCATCTGATTTGAGGTATTGAAAGGACCGCTAACTTTTCAAAGCTTCCATTCTCTTCTTGGTGACCCAAGATCGTGAGTAAAAGTTCCTAGTGCTTGAGGAGATGGTGGAAGGATGAGGTGGACTGGCATGGAGAAGAAGGCCGGTGAGGGGACCTATGACACGTTTAGGAGAGGATTACCGCAAGACCGGGAAGAGGAAGCTAAGAAATCTCATTGGGCATACCTCCTTCTCGATGAAAGATAGCTTCGTTAGAGAACGCAATATGCCCACGGTGTACGGAAAATTAGGTTTATCACCATTAACGGTGCCGATGCACTTTTCATGGGAAGGCATCAATATCAAAGGCAAAATTGTTCGCGACGATTGATCCCAATTTTTCTATCATCTTCCTTAACCCGATGAATCGTACTACGGAGGTGACGTGAGACCCTCGGAGACCAGCCGGTGTAGAGGCGGTTGTGGAGCCTCTCTCGCTCATTTGTATGCCACCGCTCTTTAGATTTTGTCCCTTGCCTTTTACTTTTTGATATATTGTAAGCACAATTTTGTCATTAATAAAATAATAGTTCAGCCTCCGGGATGGAGCCCACTAATGAGCCATTAGTTAAGTTGGAGGAGTTAGCCTTGTCCTTTGTCTTACACCTACCTACTTGGTACACCTTGGCAAGTTTTGAAGCGCTTGACATCACAACATTGGAGAAATTTTTGTTGTGGCTTTAGATGGACTTAAGTCCTTGAGGAGACATCAAGGTGCTCCCAAATCGTATAACCCCGGTCGTGAGTAGGCCCCGAGTGGCGAGGTATGTTTGATCTCGGGGCGCTTGCTTTTGGATATTCCATTCTCTTCGAGATATCCAAGATCATCGAGATTGATAGTGCTAACTCCTATTGGAAGATATTGTCACGCGTGTCGCTTAAGCCCCCTAAGGTTTGGAATGAGATCGCGAATGGGCTACTTGGATGAATAAGGTTTAATTCAACTGCTTGTGGGCCACCTGAATGACTATAGGGGCATACTAACAAGTGTCACTTGGAATGATAGGTTCAATAGAGAACAAGTTATCCACGCTGGATACGCCATATTTAATTTGTAAAAACCCACCCGACTAATGGGCAGTTTAGGTCGTTTATTTCATACAACTAGCAAGTAAGCATTCATATGAAAAAGAAAAAGAAAGTAAAGATACAATTTAAAGGGAAAAGAGTTTTCTTTTATTACTGACTATATAATGTTATAAGCACGTTTATGTTATATAAATGACTTACCTGGGTTTTCACTGAAAGTAGCTCTTTAGGTGGATCGCGTTCCACGTCCGTCAGATCAACTTACTATTCTAGGTTCGAAGTTTGTATTCTCTATTCTGTAGAACGATTGAGATTAGAAATGGGCCTTCCCAATTAGGGAAAAGCTTGTTACAATTGGTTGTCTTACCAGTTGCCTCTATGTTTCGTAAGACTAAATCTCAGATTTTGAATGGCCGTACTTTCACTTTCTTGTTGTAATAATGGGCGACTCATTGCTGGTAGGTTATTGTCTGCATCCTGGTGCGTCATGGGCATCCCCTAGTAGATTTAGTGTTCCCTGATCCTTTGGGAGTTACCCACTGGATTGAAAACATCAACCCTAAGACTTGGGAGCCCAATCCATATCAAAATTATGGCTTTAGTCCCATAGGAAAGACTGAATGACGTCTCGCAGGTTGGTTCCTTTAGGGTCAGCTGGTATGACCATAGGATGGATGATAGCTTATCAACGAGGAGCCCCCTATGTTCTCCAGTTTGGTCTTCAAACTGTGGAATAACATACTGTTGGTGACCTCCACCTATTCGTTTACTTTGGGATATGCAACCGAAGTATAGACTAATCTGATACCAAGATAGGTATAATACTTACTGATGTGTTTTTTTAGAATTGGATTCCGTTATGAGTCACGATGACCTCGGGAATGCCAAAACTACACACTATTCTTTGGCGGATGAATTCTTAGGCATTGTACTTGGTGGTCTTGGCCAGCATGGCGACTTCAACTCATTTGATAAATTAGTCAATATCCATAATGATGAACTTTCTTTACTCAGTTGCGATGGAAAATGAATCGAAAATATCGAGCCCCCACTGCGTTAAAGGCCAAGGAGGTTGGAGGGATCTTAGCTCTACAGGCGGCTGGTGGTGCAGATTGCCATAGAGCTGACAATTCTTATATTTCTTCACGAACTCTAGGGCATCTTTCTTTATTCGACTTCACCCAATGCTTAGTCGGCCTCCTCTGGAGTAAGACATCGGAGGTACGGGGTTGAGTATCCACGATGATAGAGCTATCTGTCGACTATGGTGTACCAGCTGGCCATCTTCTTGATTCGCTTGACTTCATCCGAGTTCTCTAGTAGTGCTTCATCCGCCAGATACCTCCAATAAGGTGTCATTTAGTTTTTGGCGTCAGAGACTTGCATCGCTTCCTGTTCTTATATGCTGGGAGTACTCAAAACCTCCTGTATGTCTGTCGAATACATTTCTGAATCATTGGCCGCCATTACCTTAGCAAGTTAATCGGCCTTCTAGTTCTCAGTCCTAGGGATGTGACTAGGCTCAGCTTGTTAAATCTCCGTATTGCATCCTTTACCTTGGCCAAGTATTTGGCCAAGACAAGGTTGCACACCTCGAAACTTAGTTGATCTTGTTAATGACTTGTTTTGAGTCGTTATAGATGGTCGATCGTCTAATTGAGTACTCTTTGACATTTGGTAAAGTAGTACAATATCCGGTGTAAGAGGAAAATTAGCGTTATCACCATTAACGCAGCCGATGCACTTTTCACAGGTGATGCTCCCAGAAGTCAAGGCAAAAGGGGGTCGCGACGATTGAGCCTTCTTCATCATCTTCCACAGCACTGGAATACGTAGCAGCCGAACTACTTGCTGGAGTCAGAGAGTGTTCTGGTGTAGAGGCGGTTGTGGAGGAGTATAAGGCCATGCTGTATGCCACCGCAAGTGGCGTTGTCATTGTGCTACCGCAGCCGATGGGCTTGGCGGCGCAAGCCGCGCCGATGGAGGAGCCGCGCCGATTGAGGAGCCGCTTGCAGCCTCCAGGATGGAGCCGACTAATGAGCCATTAGTTAAGTTGGAGGAGCTAGCCTTGGAGCCGTCTTCTACACCTAATGAGCTGGCTGTTGGAGAGCTTTTTGAAGCGCTTGACATCAGTTGGTCGGAGGAGATTGCTGTTGTGGCTTTAGTGGAGCGTGCTGAGGAGGTTGCCGCTCCCAATCCTCCGCTATAACCCCAAGGTTGTGAAGTAGGCCAGTAAGGAGGTAGTGAAAAATCTGGCTGGTAACTTTTCAAAGCTTCCATTCTCTTCTTGGTGATCCAAGATCATGAGTAAGAGATTGCCTGGTTTGAGGAGGAGGTGGACCTACTGAAGACTCTGCACCTGGAGAAGAAGGCCGCTCTCTAGTCGAAGTTGTTCGAGCTGAGAGAAAAAACTACAAGACTGGAAAAGGAAGCTGCCAGGACTATGGGGCATACTAACAAGCTTCTGTGAAAGATAGCTTCGTTAGAGAACAAGTTATCCACTTGCATACGCCATCATGAGGTTTCTCAAGCACTGTGGGCACAGTTATGGGAAGGCATCAATATTAATCGCCGCATTGTTCAGCTGGCGGATCCCAATTTTTCTATCGGTGTCCTTATCCTGGTGAACCGTACTACCAAGTGACGTGAGACCCTCATAGACCAGCCCTAGAGTGTGCAAGGGCCTCTCTCGCCTCATTCAGGGAGCTCTGCTCTTTAGATTTTGTGTCCCTTGCCTTTTACTTTTTGATATATCAGTAAGCACAATTTTTTCATTAATAAAATAATAGTTCTACTGACGTATTTCGAAGTTTCTATACTTTATTCTGTAGAACGATTGAGATTAGAAATGGGCCTTCCCAATTAGGGGAAAGCTTGTTCCGGTTGGTTGTCTTACCAGTTGCCTCTATGTTTCAGAAGACCAAATCTCAGATTTTTGAATGGCCGTACTTTCACTTTCTTGTTGTAATAATGGGCGACTCATTCTTTGGTAGGTTATTACCGCATCCTCGGTGCGTCATGGGCATCCCTAGTAGATTTAGTGTTCCTAATCATTTGGGAGTTACCCTTTGGATTGAAAACATCAACCTTAAGACTTGGGAGCCCAATCCCAATCAAAATTATGGCTTTAGTCCCATAGGAAAAGATCAATGACGTCTCGCAGTTGGTTCCTTTAGGGTCAGTTTGGTATGACCATAGGATGGATGATAGCTTATCAACGAGGAGCCCCCTATGTTCTCCAGTTTGGTCTTCAAACTGTGGAATAACATACTGTTGGTGACCTCTACCTATTCGTTTACTTTGGGATATGCTACCGTAGTATAGACTAATCTGATACCAACATTGGTGTAATACTTACTGATGTGTTTTTTTAGAATTGGATTCCTTTGTGAGTCACGATGACCCCGGGAATGCCAAAACTACACACTATTCTTTGGCAGATGAATTCTTAGGCATTGTACTTGGTGATCTTGGCCAGCATGGCGACTTCAACCCATTTGGTAAAGTAGTCAATATCCATGATGATGAACTTCCTTTACTCAGTTGAGATGGATAATGGATCGAAAATATCGAGCCCCCACTGCGTTAAAGGCTAAGGAGGTTGGAGGGATCTTAGCTCTACAGGCGGCTGGTGGTGCAAATTGCCATAGAGCTGACAATTCTCACATTTCTTCACGAACTCTAGGGCATCTTTCTTTATTGGACTTCACCCAATGCTTAGTCGGCCTCTTTGGGAGTAAGACATCGGAGGTACGGGGTTGAGTATCCACGATGATAGAGCTATCTGTCGACTATGGTGTACTTTGGTGGCCATCTTATTGATTCGCTTGACTTCATCCGCATTCTCTAGCAGTGCTCCATCTGCCATATACCTCCAGTAAGGTGCATTTAGTTTTTGGCGTCAGAAACTTGCATCGCTTCCTGTTCTTATATGCTGGGAGTACTCAAAACCTCCCGTATATCTGTTGAATACAATTCTGAATCATTGGCCGCCATTACCTTAGCAAGTTAATTGGCCTTCTAGTTCTCAGTCCTAGGGACGTGACTAGGCTCAGCTTGTTAAATCTCCGGATTGCATCCTTTACCTTGGCCAAGTATTTGGCCAAGAGAAGGTTGCACACCTCGAAACTTCCGTTGATCTTGTTAATGACTTGTTTTGAGTCGCTATAGATGGTCAGTCGTCTAATTGAGTACTCTTTGACAAGTCGTAATCCTGCCAACAGAGCTTCGTGCTCGACAACATTGTTGGTGGTCAGAAAGTTGAGTTTAAGATAGTACTTCACTTTAAACCCTTTTGGGTCTTTAGGACTACTCCTGCACTGTTGTCTGAGTTCGTAGACAAATCGTCCATATTGAGAATCCATTTTGGCTCTTTTGGGTGGTGACCTGTGTTCTTAGTGGGGTGCTCATCGATAATTACGGTCGTGGTCTCGACGATGAAATCTGCCAGGGCCTACCCCTTGATAACTAGCCTAGGCCGAAATTTGATGTTGAACACTTTCAGTTCGATGGCCCACTTAACTAGCCATCTGAAAACGTTGGGTTTCTGGAGAATACCCTTCAGTGGTTGGTCGGTTAGGGCAACCACACGATGAGCCTAAAAGTACAGTCTCAGTTTGCAGGTTGAAAAGACATGCGCCAAATCCAGCTTCTCAGTGCGCGAGTAGCGTGTCTCTGCGTCTGTCAATGTCTTGCTCACATTGTAGACCGGCCGCTGAGAGTCGGAGTTTTCGCGAATGAGAATAAAGCTGAGAGCCACCTCTGACACTGCCTCCGTCCTTGGGTGACATCAGTAACGATGGATTGGCGAAGTATTACTTTAACTCATCGAAGGCTTCCTGTCACTCTGCTGTCCACTGGAAGCCATTTGCTTTAGTCCCCCTCAGAGCCTCAAAGAAAGGTTGAAACATGTCCCCTTTCTATGCGGAGAAGTAGGACTGTATCGTCAGTTGTCCGATTAGCCTCTGGATATCTAAGACACTTTGTGGTGGAGACATGTTCATGAAGGTTTTGATCTTCTATGAGTTTGCTTCAATTCTCTATTGAGAGACGTTGAAACCCTGGAATTTTTTTGAGGATACTCCAAAGATACACTTTAAAAGATTTAACTTCATCTGGTGCGTGCGGAGTATCTCAAAGGACCCAATCAAATCACGAATATGGTTGCTAGTGGTCTTACTCTTGACGAACATGTCGTTAACGTACACCTCCATATTGTGACCGATCTGCTATAATATCCAAAATTTGTATTCGAATTAAGTAAATATTAATTTTAATTTTAGCTAATTTGGATGTAGTAAAAATTAATTTAATATTATATAATTTTGACGGATATTTGGATCAGTTGGGTTATCGTCCGAGGTGTGCTTGTGCTATTGCTGAAAAATCGATTTAGATTTTAGAATAATTGAAAAGTAAAATAGAAAATATGATAATAATAATAATAATAATAACAATAATAATAATAATAATAAAAAAAAAAAAGAGAAATAGTATTAGAGGGTTTCGGGGAGAGAGAAGAGAGAGAGGGGAGAAGGGAGGAGAGAGAGGAAAATCGACACAGGCCGCCGCCATCGCCGTCGTCAAGGGTCCCAACGCTGGGAATGGAAGCCGACGAAGCCCTCTTCGTGATGCTACCCTCTATTTTGTCTATGTGTGTTTGTAGAAGGAGAAATCTCGAGCCGATACTGAACGGCCGCCATCCGTTCGCCGTTGTTTCTGTAGAAAATCGGTGAAATCAAGATAAGTAAATACTTCCATTATCTCTATTGATGTTGAATCCTTATTTACATGTGTGGATTTTTTTGAAAAATTGGTTAAAATTGGGATTTTGGTGATTTGTGGTGGAGGCGGCTCCCAGTTGGAGGAGAGAGAGAGGACCGATGGTTGCCTGAGCCACCGTTCACCACCGTGTCACCGTTGTCGGGAGCTGCTGCCGTGCTTGCCACTGTCGCCGGTGCCGCAGCTGCCGTTGGTGAAGAGAGAGAGGCAGAACGGGACGCGAGCAGAGAGAGGAAGGAATGAGGAGGTGCGCGAACGCCAAGCAGAGAGAGTGCCCGATTCAGGTACTTTGAAGTCTTCTTTCTTCAAATCTGCGAAGTATGAAGTCCTGACAAGTATCTGTAAATTTCTTCTTTGGTTTGGTTTAATATCTGATATATTTTAGATACTATTTGAAATTTTTACTAACATGTACGTATTTTTATGCACGTAATTTATTTATTTTAGACATGTATGTATAATTCATTCGATAATTTGGGGGGCTTTTGGACTGGATTTTATGATTTTGAGAGATTTAATAATTTTTTAAAAGTTTGAATAATTTATCAAATACTGTACATGTTTATATCAGTATCTGTATATGAAAATGTGTATGAAATTTGTATAAGTAATGCAGTCTCATACATGTGTCGGGTTGTGGTTGTGGTCATTGTGTTTGGATTTGGACATTGGATATTCTGGCCAACTCTCGACGGGGAGATTTGTTTGAAAATCCTTTTGCACCAGCAAGAAAAGCTTAGGGTAGTAACCCTTCCTATTTGGATGATTTGACTCGACTTTATAATATATTCGGACGTCCTAATATTTTTAACAAGTTTGAGAATTGTACTCAAAGTCACGGGTAGAAAATAATAGTGAGCAACCTTACCCATGGGTACAGAGTACATGGGTGGCCATACATGCTAGCCTAATTTGTATTTGATTTTACCTAACATTACCA
The DNA here is from genome assembly GCA_033239525.1 of Nepenthes gracilis. NCBI lineage: Eukaryota > Viridiplantae > Streptophyta > Magnoliopsida > Caryophyllales > Nepenthaceae > Nepenthes > Nepenthes gracilis. The sequence goes on along the minus strand of BSYO01000023.1, from coordinate 10,502,557 downwards.
GGATTATGTGTAATCCTTCATCAAGCTACTCTTTCAATTATTGAAACTCAAATTTAATATATGATTTATATCTCCGTATTTATTTGTATTATACTTTGATTTAGATTTGAATTTTGGACTTGGATTTAAAATTCACCGATTTTACCCCTCAGTTGGGCCTTGATATGCCTCATACAAATAATTTTAGATTATATGTTTTGATTTAGACCTTTGAACTATCTACTGTGATACTATTTTGATTTCTGTGCACGCTATTGGATTATCCATTTATCGGATTATACCCCAAATTAGAAGCAAATCGGGTCTTGGATTGGACTTGGACTTGGATTGAACTTTGAATTTTGACTATTTGCCTATTAGAATTGGTCCAAATCACTTTATATATATATATATATATATATACATGTCCCGATGATAATTGTTTTATAATTTAGACATTTATTTTAGATTTTGATATTTTATTTGTGTACAAGACTACCATTGGATTTTGAATTCTAGACCTCGGATTTTTTTTGGATTTGTTATATCGACGATTTGAATTTATTTTATTATTTGAATGGATTTTATCCATTAAATATTCTCTTTGATTTATTCGACTCCTTTTATTTAAATATAGTACTTGCTGGGTATTAGGCTCCATTTTTCTATTTTATCTCTTCAGAGTAGAAGATTCGGTTACATTGTAAGAATATGGTCATAATCTATCAACCATTCATCCAATTTGGTGAGTTCTAGTGTCATTATAGCTTAATTTGGTAATTGATGTGATTAGATTATGGAATTGGCTGAGTATAGGCCCGTAGACTATTTTAAGAATAGTTCGTATATCATGTTACTATTTTTTATTGAATTTGTTACATTCCTTATGATAATTATAAAGCGAGTCATATTTATATCATTCGGATGATTATCCGATGAGGTCCTGTAAGTGTTTTAATTTATCGGGTTTTATATATTTTTTTTCACACTTAAAATTTTTGGGACTTAGTATTATTTGTTGAATTTAATTAGGATTTTAAATTTTAGAAATTTTAATTATTTATCTAATTGGCCTATTTGGTCTCAGTTCGTCACATCTACTTCACGAACATCTTATTCTTGAGCCTTTGATAGATGGCGCTTGCGTTCTTCTGACCAAAAGGCATGACCCTATAGCAATAAGTGTTTCGGTCGGTCATGAACGATGTGTAGTCATTGTCTTTTGGAATCATTCGGATCTGGTTGTAACCTAAGTACTCGTTCATGAAGCTCAACAGCTCATATCCAGATGTCGAGTCAACCAATAAGTTGATCCTGGGTAGAGGCCAGCTGTTTTCTGGGTAGGCTTTAGTGACATCGGTGAAGTCGAGCACATCCTCCCTTCCCATTGCTCTTCTTTACTAGAACGACGTTGGAGAGTCAATCCGGGTACTAGATTTTTCTGATGAAGCCGGTGTGTACAAACTTCCTCACTTCTTCCTGGATGGCTATGAGTTTCTTTACGAAATGGTTCCTTTGCTTTTACTTGTTGGGCTTATGGCTGGAATCGACGCCCACCTTGTAAACGATTACCCTGGTCGGAATTTCAGGCATATCAGCGGGTGTCCACATGAAGATATCAGTGTTTTGTCTCAAAAATGATGTCAACTCGTCATGTTGTGGTCCGGCGAGTGAGCCCCCAATCTGCACACACCTCTCCCAGTCCTCCGGATTTAGTGGTACCAGGTCGGTTCCCTCCCTAAGCTGCACCTGCTGTAAGGTTGTCTGTCTCGGTGATTCAGTTTCTCGTAGGCCATCCGCTGTTGCTTGTGCAATCTAGGACATGTGACGTGTTCGCCTAGTCACTTGGTCACCCAACACTTCATCAATACCACATGCTATTAGAAATTTTATTTTTAGATACGGTATCGAAGTGACGGCTTTGAACGCTGCTAGGCATGGCCGGCCTAGAATAGCATTGTATGCGGAGGGTCAGTCAATGACCAAGAAAGTGAGTGTATGACTCGCCGTTTTAGGATACGTGTCTAGAGTGACCTCCAATTGTATCGTTCTTTGGACAGCCAGCGGCTCATTGTCTAGACCGTATAGTGGCCCTTCGACAGGTTTCAACTGGTTTTTTTTAATCCAAACTTAAAGGAAGCATCGAGATAGAGAAAATCTTTGGTGCTTCCATTATCAATGAAACTCGTTTCAGTTTGCAATCTATGGTACCGTTTGAAATGAGTGCAGCTACAAAAAGGGGATTGACATATGGAGAAATTATATGATTCATGTCACTATCGCTAAAGCTACTGACATTTTCTTCCATCTTCTACTTCTTCCACCTGACTTGCCATTCCTTGTGATCAGCTTGGGTATTAGCAGGTCGGGTCGTGATCATGCTGACTACTCCAACAGTGATCCAATTCCGTGGTTATGATGGATTGGGTCCTTCCCCGCCTGAGATTCCAGAACTCTGCCAAGGATTCCTGTTAAACCTGGTAAAATAGGGCCTCCGGATGAGCTCCTCAATCTCCCGCTGGAATGTCTTACCGTCCTCCATTGTGTGTCCTGGAGATCGATGGAAATTGTAGTACTTAGCTGGATTTCCTCCCTTTACGTTCTTTAATGGTTTTAGCCATCTGAGAACCTTTTAATCATGGATCTACATAAGGACGTTGGCGCATGTGTCGTTGAGGAGAGTTAGGTTGATCGGTCTGTATTTCTTACGATCCATTGCTCCGGTCTTGTGTTGCTTCTGGCGGAGATTGTCATTGCCACCGTTGTTCTTCTTTCCATCGGCAGGAAAAGAGAAAGGCTAGTCAGCCCTCTTGGGATGCTTTACTTCATTGGCCACCTCGGCAGTTATATAGGCTCTTGTGATAGACTTCGCTTTCCGGAAGGTTTGCGGGTTCTTGTAGGCCAGGTGCCTGAAGAAGTCTCTGTGCGTCAAGTCTTCTCCTCTGTAAGCCTAGGAATTCTTTTGGCCTCCGCAATGAAGCGCTTGAGGAACTTTCTCGGGTTCTCTCCCTATCTCTGTTTGATGTGGGAGAGATGTCACGGACACTTCGCATCCCAGCAGTTGAAAGAGTATTGAGTCAGGAAGAGATCGATGAGCTCATGGAAGCTCCGGATTGAGTTTGATGGGAGTCAGTGGAACCAAATCTGAGCGTCTTCCTTCTAGGTGAGCGGGAAGTATTGACACATTGCCGAGTCCTCCAGACCTTGGAGACTCAGATGGTTACGGAAGTGATCTAGGTAATCCAAGGGATCAGCACTCCCATCGTAAGAGTCCAACGGTGGCATCTTGAACTTGGCCGATAATGAGCGATTTAAGATCTCAACAGTGAAGGGAGGTCTCTCCAAATCAGCGGCATGTTCATCATCATCTTTGAACACTCAATTCCAGATCTTTTCAACTTTTTCCTCCACTCGGGAGACATTTCCAGATCTCTTAAAGTTGAGATAAGTTTTCAATTCCATTCTTTCAGTAGTGTGGCGTGTAGCCGGCCAGCTACTTTCGCTAATGGATCGTTTGTTCCTGGAGTCTTCCTCCTGAGCCTGAGGCCTTTGTTCGTCCTGAGTATTTCAAGGCTCCTTTTCAAAGACCTGTGGCCCAATTGCCCTTCAAACCATGGATGACTTTGGGCATTGGAGGTCTTCGGAGCACAAGAGTTGGCAGGTCACATGGCTTTCTTAGCCGACTTCTTCTTCCTCTAGCCTCCTCTCCTTGAGGCCTAGGTAGGAGTTGTGGAGGACAGAGTTCCCTGCTTCTTTTTGCCTTGGCGGGTGTTGAGCATCTAGAGCATTTTATTCATATTGCTCATCTGCTCCGCTAGGTTTTGGAGGAATGGCATGGGTGCCCCTGTGACTATGTTACCAGTAGAGTAGTCCAAGTCAAGAGAAGCTGCATCTCTAGGCGGGAACGCTAACTTGGGCTCTAGTGTTCACTATTTTGTCTGATGGTACTTACTTTGTAAAAGAAAGTGTTTGTGGAGATAAAAGTAGTTAGCTTTTCACAGACGACGTGAGTAATGCATCGTGGATCCAAGTTTAAATAGATTTGGGTTGAATAGTCCATCGGATTTTGGTCTCCGTCTCGCTTAGCTTGGGATCTTAAACACCATAACTTCAAACAATAGGTCAGGTGACGATGAGATTTGATCCCCTTGAACATACTTTGAGATTCAAGTCAGTAATCGACTTTTTAAAATAAGAAGGTGGATACAATGGAAACAGTATGAATGTTGATGAGTATTTGTGTAGGTGGGAATGTACTCGTCGGATGAGTGGCTTATGTGGTTGCTCATGATGAGCAGGACCTCTCAGTATAGAGTACGCTGAGAACTGGTAGCTGAGAGAGAGAGAGCGCTCGGAGGCTCAAGGGAGTTAGAGAAATTTTGAAAGCTTGAGATTGCTTGAGGACTTTTGAGGGCATAAGGAGTGTGTAGGTGATTTAGAGCGTATTCGAGAGCATGAGTTTGAAGGGAGTTTCCATGGCCTTTTATAACTATAGCCCTAAGCTGCCTTCATTATGCAGAAGGGTTGGATGCCCGCGCTTTACTAAGAATTGGTGCCTTTCCTGGCGCATTTATGAGTGCCTTTCTAGCTGTATTTATCCAAGAGATTAATCTTCTTCCTTCTGCATTTTGTAGTTGCTAGGGTTTTTAGTAGACAATGCATAGATTTTGATGCCTTTCTCTCGGGATGCGTACTGATTCTGAAGGTAATTTTTTTTAGTGGAGCTTGCCTTCTTGGATAGACAGAAAATTATGACAGATAACTGTTGTGGCTTTGAAATGGACACGTGGACCAATTAATGCTTGGGCCGCATGCGCGTCTCGGGCCCTAGTTGGTCTACTGGCTACCTCCCCGGTCAACGGAAGCGTTGACCGTTCTAGGCTTTAACGAGTTGCCCTACTTTTGGATTTTTGCTAGCCCACTTGCTCTTCATCTGGTCAACGGCAGTGTTGATCGTCTAGGTAGAACTGAGCCGTTGTTAATTTGGACCGTTTCCTTTCTTGTAGGTTAGTTCGTTACTGGCGTCCCCATCAGGTATCTATAATTATCTTATCTATTGGGATATTTTTATTATGAAAGATGGTTAAAGTAAAATCTAAAGATACACGGTGTCCAACATCTAGCTGATCAAGTTCTATTGTATTGCGCAATTGATATTCATTTTTTTGTTGTTAAGTTTGTTCCATCGGCATAATTTTTTGAATTGTTATTCTTGAAAAGAAGATTTTTTTTAATAAATATAATAATATAAATTATAAAATATTATTGATATAAAAGCTAACAATATGATATACACATTTTATATAGAATAATTTATCATTTAAAATTAAAAAATTGTGACTTAAATAAATATAACAATATTATTATTTAAAATATTGTCAAAAGTAATAAAAGAATCTTATCAAATATTTTATATTTATTTATAATAATAATAATTCCTTTAGAAATTACGGATCTAGTTTGTGGATGCTGAAAAATATTTTCATTGTAATTCTTTATTTTTAGAAACTCAATATGCAGTAATATAAATATAAGATAAGTTATTATATAATCATCAGATATTCCTAATTAAGTAAATATTAGATTTAATTATGTTAATTTTGAAATCAATTTTTATTTAAATTGTAAACAAAAAGATAGATAGCATAATCTTTAACGATATATTGAGATATTTTTACATATCTGAGTTGTAAGCATTTATATGTATATGTTTTAAACTTTTAATCTTTTACCATGAGAAAAAAGCTCTTCGTGAGAATTATATATTTTATTAGTTCTTTTCAATTTAGACTGATTTTATACAAAAATTTCTAGTTTTGCATCGGTTGATAATGTTAGCTTAGCTGAAGTTGAGAATAATCACTCCTTCATGTTGTTTCATCTGTCATTTTAGGTGTCTGCTACATTTAAAACTTTTATAGGTATAATCTTTTTTTAAAAAAAAAAATTATAAATGACATGATCTTAATCGTTAACTAATTTAATTTTAAAAAATTGTCATACACTACTAAAATATTTTGTAAGGGACAACAAAAAATAGGAGTAGAAGTAATATTTAAGGTAAGTTATGATTATGATATTTTAAAAATATTATTAGTATTTTTATATATGATTCAATTGGTATGGGTGTCACGACTTTGGTAGTAATAGGCAATAATTAAATGATAAATAAGCCTAATTAAATTTTCTTCTTTAATGTTTTAAAATCTAAATAACTTAAATATCGAGTTGAACTTAATAAACCAAACATAACCTGATTGAACCAATATTGTCTGATCTCTAATTAATTAATATAACAGTATGTTCAAATTAAGTTTATTTGTAAATAAAAGTATATAATAAATATCAAAATCATCTCAATACACAATGTTCAAATCAAGTTTATTTGTAAATGAAAGTATCTAATAAATATCAAAATCATCTCAATACGCAACCTGTACAAAAACTCAGTTGATATAGTACTCCAAAAATTATATAGACCATAATAAATAAACTAAATTATAATTCCAATATAAGTCTCAAAAACAAATCCTAATACAAATAAATAAAATCTTCAAATTACCACCATTAGAAATACAATAAGTAATTTTTGACTCTCTAATCTAAAATGATTAAAAAAAAGAAATAAATCATAAGTTTAAAGCTCAGAAAATATATAAATGATATACAAATCATATATATAAATCAAATAGGAGGACTAAAAACAGTAAACATAATATAAAAAAAATCTAATATATCTAAATTTTTAAATATGTATTCCAAATCATTATTTCTCACACAATTTGTAATGTACATACAAATATCTAATAGTTTAAAATGTATAAATTTGTTTAAAAGTCTAAATCATATGATTTTATGAGGCTCAAATATCCAAAGTTTAATATTTTTAAATATCATGTCAAAACCTAAGAAGTTCAAAAGCCAATTAATTCAAAAGTCTAAAATACAATGCAAGCCAAAATTTTAAAATCCAAATCATATTAAAATCTAAGAATCAAGGGCCAAAATGCAAATTTTGGAAAAGGTTTACATGTATTCTAGTAATTTAGGGCAAAATACCACTATTTAAATCTATAAGCTATACCCTATAAATGGGATCAATTGTTATTTTCTTTTGTCACCCATATAAATAGATATAATTTTTAAGTATATTTGATATATTATAAATCTAAATATATTATTCTGTTATTTTTTGTAATAGTTTTTGACAAAATACCAAATGTTAGACTTTATAATAAATATACAATCTTTTTCTACTCGATGAAAAAGGTACATGTGGTAACCTAAACCTGAATCACATGATCAGATTCAGGCCGATCATACAAAAACTCAAATAATAAATAATCTTCAAAGATATTTTATTAAATTTTACTATCCATAATAAATAATAAACTTCTCAAAATATAATTATCATATATGTCCAAAACATCAATAAATTTATAATAATGCAATCCTAATAAAATATTCGAAGACTAAAGATAATAAATAATGCTTAAAATCTCTCATCTTGGGAATGCAATCAACAACATGGGAATGCAAATAAAATCAACTAAAAAAAAATACTTAGCAAGTAAATAAAATCAATAATATGGGAATGCAATAATGTATCTCGAATAATAATAGTAAACATATACAAAATTAATATATGATAAATTAATAATTATTTGAGACTTAATATTATATCGTAATCATGACTCAAAAACCACATAATAACAAAATATCAAGATTGCAATTAGGATTCTATCAAATTCGAATAACAGCGAGAATATATATTTTATAAAATCTATCTCAATAGAGGTATAAACTATTTGAGATATCATAATTATTTCCTTGAATCTTGTATATCATTGTGAATCAATGATTATGTGCCTACCTTTAACGACATGGATAAAATCCATGAGATATTTATACTTACAAATTTGACAAGCGATTAACTATATAGTCTTATAATATTTTGTCACTTGTAGTATATAAGTATCAAATTTAATCTAGTCAAACAATATTTTTGTTACTTCATTGGGTAAATCCAAAATATACCATGCACGTATTCTTGTAGTCCAATTGGGGCCTACGCTCAAACAAGATACATAATACTCAATTTGAGTTACATGTCAAAGATAAATAATACTCTTGCTACCCCATCCAGTTATGTCACATACGTATTTTAGTGGTCCAATCAAAATCTACGCCTAAATATGGTATAAAATAATCAATTTTAACCACATGTCAAACCCAACACCTGTCAATAGCTCAATTTAAATTTTCATAGGATTATAAGTATTTCTCTAAATAATTTCAATCCTCTAATATATGAAAATCAGTATCGAATAATTATAGATTATATCATTATATTGCATGTCCGATATTCATTAAAATTATAATTTTTCATATAATTTTCTTTACCTCAACCATAAATATTTAAGAATATCATGTATTGAACTAAATTAATATGAAGAAATGATTTCCTAGATTATTGAAAAAAAGTTAAGAATAATTAATTATTTGACCAAATCTTAAAATTTTTTCTAATTCTTATAAGTCTATTTTAGGGTATTAATCTTATTTCTAAAACCATAAATAACTTTCATTGTCCCTTCTAAACAAACTTACAATTATTGATATTATTTAATCATCCCAACTAATTACACGAGGGTCTAATCAAAATACTAATTAAGTGCTCTTAATTCCCTCCTTACCCCAACTTATAAACTAATATATATATATATGATCGGCCATGTAACACTATAGGCTGACCCAGTGCTAGGCCTTTCCATCAACATGTCAAGGAGATTGAGGCCCAGTGAGATCTTGCTAGGCATGAGGCCTAGGAGGCACTATAACCAGCCCAATTGCAGCCCAACTCGTGATGAGTAGACAAAGACAAGTATCAAGCAGGCCCAATAGACAGTCTAGGTGAATTGTCCAATCGGGGCACAAGGAGTCCTCCAACTTGACGGCCGACAGTCTAGTCGCAATGTCATGCACATGCAAGCGGCACCTATTGCTACCGGCGAAAAAATTTAGCAAATGTCCGGTGAGGACCATCAATTGTCACACAACTATCCCAAAATGACAACTGACATCGGCAGCCTCAACCATCGCCAGGACAGCTCGGCGAATTTTAGAGGGACAGTTGTCACCAACCTTTGGCACTAAAGCCACATCGATACCAACATTACAAATACCCTTCATCTCTATCGGTGAAGGGGAGAACTATTTTGGCCACCATTTATCTGGAGAGAACAATCCCTACTCTCGATTTCCCAAAAAGAATAAGGAACTCTCTCTCTAAAAAGCTGCTCCTTGTTGAGCATATCCACCGAGAGCTAAGCCCCCAACATCACTTATAAGCTGCTCTTCGATGAGCGCAACTATCGGAGCCAAACCCTACATCATCACTCATAAGCTGCTCCCTGTTGAGCGCAACCGCCAGAGCTAAGGTTTCTCCCATCCCTCTCATTCCCCCTGTGCATTATAATACCTTGCATCTTCAATCTTTCTATTTTTTTAGAAAGATTTTTAATTTAAATATCGAAGGATAAATTAGGGAGTTTTACTAATTTTTGACCTCTTATTTGTTCGTTGTATTATACAAGTCTCGAGTTATCAGAGATGGAGACCGAACCCGCCTAAGCTCGACCCGTCGTGGAAGATTAGTAGACTCCCTAATTCGTATAACAACTTGGATTTAGGGATGCATTAATATTCATACAACTACTGTTTACATAATATACTTACATACATGTAAATACCCATATGAATACCTAATTTTATCCATACATATATGCTTATATTTATATCAATGTCTCAAAATACACAAATATAAATACACACAACATCACCTGCAAATATATATGTACACATATAAACGTTTGCCATATGTATATACATATTTACTAATATACATTCATCAATATTTACATATATATATGTATCCACTTGTAGACACACACACACACGGGCACGCGCGCGGGCACGCGCGCGCGCGCGCACACACACACACACATGCGCTGACCATTGATTTCTAAAGACTTTATATGTTTGGTTTTGAATTGCTAGCACACTATATATCTTGCCACATAAGCCAAAATTTTTTATTTTTTATTTCTCTACTAAAATATATTCTTTATATCATGATACATTTTGTTTATATTGGGATGAATGGTATATTTTACTCTATAAGTCTCATTCAAAATCTCCCCATTCATATCCTCTATAAAATGCACACAAATTTGATCTCGGAATTGAGGAATTTCATTCATCTAAATATTAAACTTAGCTTATGATTCTTTGTTTAAATCTCCGATAATTTTTATCAAATATGGGTCATTTATCTAAGACTCATTAATTTATTCCATAATCACTAATTGAACTTGAAAGCATGATGAAGTCATCTTTGACAATGGTAACAATATTTATCTTTCACTAATCTCCGATAATCAACTTTTTATCTCATGTAGCATCTTCCATTTCTCAACTATCAAGTTCACCATCATGCCCTAAGACTTTGGACTTAGCACAACGGTAACAACATTTTCCCATTTTTCGGTTAATATTGAATCTCAACATTATAATATTTCAACAAATCCATCCAATGATGTTATGTTATATTTAATTTTTTATGTGAAAATAAATATTTCTAACTCTTATAATCAAAATAAAGAACAATACTGAGCTACCTCAATCCCCATGCAATTACCCAACTACACTGCATCAAAATATAACCTAAACCTTTATTCGAAACATTGCAATAAACTACGAAACCTCCCAACTATCTGGTATTGTTAGAATTAGTGGGGAAGTTGATCTTATGATGGAACGGGTTATTTTTTTCAATAACTTCCGTCAATAATCACATAAAATTAATACTCATAATTAAATAATATAAAATTTTTATAAAAAAATCGGGTAGAATTTTCTCTAAAAATGGGCCAAAACCAATACATACAACCTGTATAAACAATCCTGCACAAAGCATATAAACACCCAAACTTTAATATTCAACCACATTACAAACACAAAATCAGCAGATACCATATCATTCATGGCTCCAATATAATATTCATAACTACCACATTGGACCTAAATAGAGATACCATTTATGCCTAAACAAATCCATAATCAAGCAATTACGAAAGCAAAACTAGATACATCAACCACCTGCGGAAACATAACAAAATCTGTAATAATATATAATATATTATACCACATCCCATTATTTAATATAAATCTAGTTTAATTATTTCCATTATATTATATTAAACATATACAAAACTATAAGTCCTTATAGTCCGGCCGATCTCTTTAGTTTATCTCCGCCTTACCTAACTAATCGAATGTCAACTCGTAATTCTTATCTGAAAGAAAGAAAGGAAAGAGTGAGCTAATAGTTCAACAAGTATATCAAATTAAGGTAATAAATAATGATAACATAATTTAGTAGAAGATATACACGTAAACAGGAAAGGAATGCATATACAGAATTTGATTAGATATGCTTGGGTGCAATTTACTTCTTTATTTATTATTTTCTTAAGACGTAATATAAGTATAATTATTCATCTTTGTGGATCCAGGCTAGTGAATCCTACTAGCCAAAAGGAGCAAATAATTGAGGATAAATTATATTCATTCCACACAATCCAATGTCAAAGTTCAAAAGTTTAAAATTCAAAGTTCTCATTCTCAAATTTCCACCCCAAGGGTGAGATCGTTCAAAATATCTATCCTCTAAAATTAACGCCCTAAGAGAAGGAGGACCATATATCACTCTATGGACAGAGTTATCCTCGATTATCACCATAATATCTTAAGGCATGCCTATAGTATTACCCGCTACAACACGTGATAAGAATAATTCTTTGAGTCTCCACTGTCACACAAGTGACATGCCTGAGAACATTGCCTATCAAAACTTAAATTTGGGTCCTAATTTTATCGTTACTCATTCTTTTGAGAGAAAATTCTACCAAACTTATTTCACAAACATAACTTATTTATCAAATATCTCCATCTTGGAGATCAAATTCATTAAAATTTTCAAATGTGAAATTTTCCTCCAATTATTCATATGCTTATTATCTTACTGACGGATTTAAGTCTTTTCGTGACTTAACTTACATACGAATATCATTTTCATAGATAAGATTCAGAATTCTTACCATTGAAGAGCAGATTGGCTTACAGAGCTTTTGGATGCAGATTTCTTTCACAAATGCATATATCGAAGCTTTTAAATTATTCGATTGAATTTATACAAATATACACATCACTTAATTAACAATTAAATATGAAAAAATTATGTAAAATATCGTCCGAAATCCTCTGATGAACAGTACCCATGAACGGTGCACATGAACAGTGCACATGAACAGTGCATATGAATAGTACACCGATGCACATATCGATTAATTTTTAAAAATTTGGACATTCAACGGGTAATTTATCGAACCCAAGGCATGGGTAACTAAAACCCCAAGTCAATTTACACATTAAATTCCAAATCAAAACTTAAACGGTATTCGGACGTGGGTTAGGGTCTCCTCGAGCAAAATTTCACAAAAAATCATAATTTTGGATAAATTGTGTTCACTCCACACAATCCAATGTCAAAGTTCAAAAGTTTAAAATTCAAAGTTCTCATTCTCAAATTTCCACCCCAAGGGTGAGATCGTTCAAAATATCTATCCTCTAAAATTAACGCGCTAAGAGAAGGCGGACCATGTATCACTCTATGGACAGAGTTATCCTCGATTATCACCATAATATCTTAAGGCATGCCTATAGTATTACCCGCTACAACACGTGATAAGAATAATTCTTTGAGTCTCCACTGTCACACAAGTGACATGCCTGAGAACATTGCCTATCAAAACTTAAATTTGGGTCCTAATTTTATCGTTACTCATTCTTTTGAGAGAAAATTCTACCAAACTTATTTCACAAACATAACTTATTTATCAAATATCTCTATCTTGGAGATCAAATTTATTAAAATTTCCAAATGTGGAATTTTCATCCAATTATTCATATGCTTATTATCTTACTGACGGATTTAAGTATTTTCGTAAGTTAACTTACATACGAATATCATATTCGTAGATAAGATTCATAATTCTTACCATCGAAGAGCAGATTGGCTTACAAAGCTTTTGGATGCGGATTCCTTTCACAAATGCATATATCGAAACTTTTAAATTATTCGATTGAACTTATACAAATATACACATCACTTAATTAACAATTAAATATGAAAAAATTATGCAAAATATCGTCCAAAATCCTCTGGTGAACAGTACCCATGAACAGTGTACATGAACAGTACATGTGAACAGTATACCGATGTACATATCGATTAATTTTTAAAAATTCGGACATTCAACGAGTAATTTATTGAATCCAAGGTATAGGTAACTAAAACCCCAATTTAATTTATACATTAAACTCCAAATCAAAACTTAAACGAAATTCGACGTGGTTAGGATCTCCTCGAGCAAAATTTCACAAAAAATCATAATTTTGGATACCAAATCGATAATTTAACAAGTCTCAATCATGGGTAATCATATCCTAGTCCCAAATTAAGCAAAAGTTCTAAAATTTGTGGCTAATATGTTTGGGTGTGGGGGTTAGGGTTTCATTGTCCGAAAACCTATCAAATCTACATATTTGAGCACCAAACTTATATATATGCATGCTTAGATCCTGGAAATTATAAAATATAAATTTAATCGAATATTGAAATAAGAATATATGAAGAAAATAAGACAAACGTGCAAGAAAACGAAAGAGGAAGGTATGAGTGCACTTACCTCATCCCGATCTATCACTTTTTTAACTGGCTCTTGAACGGATTTGGATTCGTTGGCCTTTATCTTCTCCTCTCTCTAGATCCTCATCCCTCTCTCTCTCCAAAAACCCAAAATGTGGAGGGAGATACCCTTGCGCGATATAAAAACTCCAACTAGGGCTCGAGCGACAATCGGGTGGTGTTCAGGTGCATTGTTCTGTTTTTCACGCTCAGGTGGCGCCTCGGGCGCTGGTTAGGCTTAGGTTAGGCCTGCGTCGAGCCTGCAGTAAGCCTACTTCGTGTTTTTGCCGTCATTGACCCATTTTGACTATTCTAACTGAATTTTTTACATCCTAGGATCTTAATTTTAATTATATAACGTTAATAAGTTATGATTATTATAATTTAAAACTCAGAATCTTATTGACAGATCAACATTTTACAATTTTACAACTTCGGTTTCCAATTTACCAATTCTGAATCTTTAGATTTTTCAATCTGATTTCTCCTATACCTTGTAACCACAATTTACCTATTTCAACTTAATTACTTCCCAATTATCATATTTTAAAAATCCGAAATCTTACCACCTATATTAACCATATCTTAGAAATTGATACCTCACAGGGCCCAACTTCATCTTCTTACTTCCGAACTCAATTTTTCACATTTTAAATCTAATTCTTAATCATTATTAATTCAATTACATTCAAATTATCATATTTTGGAACTCGGGTCGTCACAGATATATTCTTTAATTTTTAGAAACTTTTCTCGCACTCCTCATCCCTATGAAAAGCCACTCGCTTCTTAGTCAAATATGTCAATAACACTACAATCCTCGAAAAATCTCAATGAGACATCTCTAATATCCAGCCAATCCAAAAAAACTTTGAATCTTTGCAACATTTGTCAGTCATTTTTGATTTACCACTGCTTCGATCTTCTCTAAATACATATACACTCCTTCCTTGCAAATTATGTGATCAAGAAATGATACCTCATCTAATCAAAATTTACGTTTCTTTACTTTGGCAATGAACCGTCATTTTTATAGAATCTACAGAGTGGTCCTCAAATAAGTCTTGTGTTTCTCAAAACTTCTTGAATAAATTAAAATCTTACCTATGAAGAGCATTAAAAATAAATCCAAATATGATTGGAAAACCAAATTTATGAGGTCTATGAACAATGCAGGTGTATTTGTTAACCCAAATAGTATTACTAAAAAATCATAATGGTCATATCTCGTTTTAAATGTCATTTTAGATGCGTCTTCATGTTTACTTCATAACTGATGATACTTCTAAGTGTAAATTAATCTTGGAAAAGGTTTGTACTCATTGTAATTGGTTGAATAGATTGTAAATCTTCTATAAAGGGTATTTATTATTTATTGTAATTTTTTTTAATTCTCTATAGCCAATGTAGGTGTATGAACAATGCAAGTGTATTTGTTAACCCAAATGGCATTACTAAGAAATCACAATGGTCATATCTCATTTTAAATGTCATTTTAGATACATCTTCATGTTTAATTCGTAAGTGTAAATTAATTTTGGAGAGGGCTTGTACTCATTGTAATTGGTTGAATAAATTGTAAATCTTCTGTAAAGGGTATTTATTATTTATTATAATTTTTTTCAATTCCCTATAGCCATTACATAGCCTAATCAATCTATTATTTTTTTTACAAGGAGTACCGGTGCTCCCTATAGTGATATACTCGATTGATTGAATCTCATCTCAAATAGCTCCTATAATTGCTACATTAACTCATTCAACTCAGATAGAGTCATTCTATAAGGAGCCTTCGAGACAGGTGTAGATCCATGCGTCACATTAATTGTAAGCTCAATTTTTCAATTTTGAGGTAAATTAGACAACTTCTCCAAAGATCCATTCTTGAATTTAGAAACTATTGGAACTTTCTCAATGGACACTTTATGACTTCCAACAATTGTAACAAACAAGCACGGCATCCATATTGAATAAAATAGCTCATACATAGAGTCAATATTAAACCCATTGATTCCTTTGATTTCTCAAAGGAATCAAACCCTAGAATAGAAAACAAGATCATCTTATTAAAATAATCTGCACTTGTGTAATAATATATCAGTCTAACCCTATATTAATATTACAATTAGGCATATCTAAAAAAATTAAATCCGTAAATTGTTCAAACCTCTTGACCCAAATTAAGCACTTGGGATACAAAATATCCACAATTAAAAACTCATCCACCGGTATGGATAGAACTAAAATAGAGCCTAAAATTTGAGGAGGCGAACGTAAGTTACAAACAAACTTAGGGGCTATAAATAAATTTGTAGACCCGAGATCAACAAATACACGAGCCACAGAATCAAAGATTAACATGCTACCTTCAACTATTGATGGTTTGGCATGAGCATACTTTGCTGTTCATGCATAAACTTTCCCCAAAATGGTTAGATTCCTCTCTGAATATTTTAATGGGAATGGATAATCCTTTATTATATGACTGACTTTGCTATAATTGAAATAAGTCCCAAATTGCTAGTAGTATCACCGCCTTAGATGGTACTTGTCATGATTATTGTATATTGGTTTGGAGTGTTGCCAGCTTCATCAACAAAGATAAAACCCCAATTGTTGTACTCTTATCTTGAGCCTTGGACCTTGTGTAAGTTCCTCCTGACCTTAAGTTTTCGCTTCTACTCGTCATCCTATTATCACAGAACTTCATCATTTTCTGCTCTTGCTCGATAAGTAAAGCTCGGTTGAAGAGTTTGCTATACATCCTTAGTAGAAGCAACATTAATTGTTTTTGGATTAAGTCTTGTAGCTCTTGTGAAATCTTTTTGGCCCTCCTACCCTCATCTTCTATGATATGTGGGATGAAACGAGATAATTCTGTAAATTTTATGTCAAATGTTTCCATCGTTTGATTTTCTTGCCTCAAGTGATTGAACTCATTCTCCTTTATCTCACAAACTTTTGTTGAAAAGTATTGCTCTATAAAGACTTCTAAAAAGATACTCTAAGAAATCTCCTGATTTTCAGTTGTTAATATTCTTCTATGCACCAACCATTATTGAGCAGCCTCACATTACAACTTATAGGCCACAAATTTAACCTTTTTCTCTTATTATAATTTACCGCTTCAAACACTTTCTTCATCTCATGGATTTAAATTTCAGTTTTTATGGGATTTGACTCTCCCAATATCTCCAAAAATCACTCAATCGTAAATTGGTAGAAAGATGTTATTCCTTGCCCTTGGTTAACACCTCCCTATCTCCTTGCCAACTCCGCATCTTGGCGTAGTATCATTCTGTCTATGATATCGATTATCTTAGCCATCATCTTTAGATAATTGTCTTCTCGACTAGATCTTACTCCTCGATCTCCTGATATTTTTTAGTACCTATTGCACACTAAATTTCAAACATTTAGTTCTTTAGATTCACAAAAGACGTTTTTCGTGCAACACCTCTGACATAATTTCTGCCATGATCTCTATCTGAGTAGGTAATTAAATAAGTAATTAAATAAACTCAAATATTTTTTTCCTTGAATTAGACAAAACTCAATTAATCCAAATTATTTGGTTAGACCTAAACAAAACCAAATCTAAAACAATATAATATCCGTAATACTCGATAGTAGATATAGGATCTGATCAAACTACCATATATAGTTCCCAAATAAATCAATTTAATAAGCCACTTATACCAAACATATCCATAAGAAAAAGTATTTACAAAACATCAAAAAATGATAATATGAAGTCTATATAAACATTCATGCTGATAAAAGGATCACATGATATTAAAGATTATAAATAAATTAACTTGATAGAATCTTAACATAATCTCAAAATAAATCTAAATATATGTCCAATAATAAAATAATAACAAAAGTCTTCAATTTTTGCTGTCCAAGATCCTACAAGTAATCTCAATACCCTTTAATATAAAAGATTAAAAAATAGGATAAATTATAAGTTTAAAACTAAACAAGTATGAATATATGTATACAAATTACGTGCATAAATTGAATAAAAGAATTGTTAATCTAAAATGTCATATAAAAAAATTTAATATATCAAATTTTCTAACCTGTCAAATATCCAAAGATCGAATGTCCAGATTTGATTTTATACACAAAGTTGATAATCTATATACGATTATAAAATAACATCAAACTATATAAAATCATTCAAATGTCTAAATATCACATAATTTTAATTGCTCATAAGTCTAAAATTAAATAATTTCAAAATTGTGTCAAACCTATAATTCTTGAAAGGCCAAATATTTGTAAATATGATATAGGTCGAAATCTAAAAATAAAATTATGCTAAAATTTGATAATTAAGGGTCAAAAGTCCAAACTTTATACAAGTGTTAGACATAATTTTATTAATTATTGGCCAAAATACTACTATTTAGACTCATAAGTTGGCCATTTATAAATACTCTATAGATAGGTCAAATACCACTTTCTTTCATTATCTATAAAAATAGGCGTAATTTTTAAATATGATTGATATATTTGGATGTACAAATATAGAGTTCTATCAGATTTTTATAGTGATTTTTAATAAAATACCAAATGATAGACACTATATCAAATTATAAAAGTTTTTTCTGTAAAAAAATATATAATTATCTAAAACTTTTCTCTCTATAAAAAAAGTGTAAATATAAAATTTTTTATCTTATAAAATAATATAAACTCATATTAAAACAAAATAAAGTCCAGATCGGGCACTTATATGGACTGTCATATGAAAGGCCAAATGTACAAATTTTATGATTTTTTCTTTACAAATATTTTCATGTAGAAACATGAAAAAAAAAATCTATAGTATGTTTAAATTTTAAAGTTATAAAATTTGTAATAAGTTAGTCATTTAACTGTCCTATCTATTTATTCATTCCTAAGTTAAAATTTTAAGTATTCAATTAACACCTATTTTTAGTTTTTAGTTGGAGATTTTTAGTTTTAAGTTTTTATATTGTTTTGTTGTCTTAAACTTATTATCGTGCTACGTTATTTAGTTACTGTCGCATTTAGGAGCTGTTATTTAAAATAGTCATTTTTTGAGTTAAATATCAGTTTAATCTTAAAAAAAAAGAAACTTAAATTATTTAAAATAGTCAAAAACTCTGTATAGTCAAGTCATTTTAGTCCTGACAAATCTAATATGCATTAATATAAGTTTAGTTCACGTTTAATTTAATTTTAGAATTAGCTTAATTTAGTTGAGGTCTAAATTAGTTAATTTTAATATATTTTACCTTTTAGATTTAATTTTAATATTTAACTTATGTCATTGATGGGTAGTGAACACTCAGGGCCCAATTAAGAGGCCCGATTCTATAAAACGGGTCTAATTCGAGAGAATGCCCAGAAGTTCAATATGGTCTGAAAAGTCAGGTGGGCTCTGGGCACTCAAAAATATGGGCGAATAACTTAAATGGTTGACTTGACTCAAGATACTAAGATTGGCCCCAGAATCCCGAGAATCAAAGCTCATATCCCATGAAGCCCAAAAATCGGATTGGTCCGAAAAGTTGACTTCATCCAGAGCTGCCAGAGCATGCGCGCCATTTGCAACATGCTACTTGCGTGGAAAAGGACAGCTCAAATTTAACTTATGTCATTTTAAATATACATTTATCGTTTTTTTTGGCCAATTTTGTGTTATATTGATACTAGGATATTTGAGGATAATGTAGGAATCAATATAATATAATATAATAATATTATATTATCTATAATATAATAAATATATAATATAACATATATAGGTGGGTGTGTATATACACTATATATAATATAATAAAAATATGATATATAAATATAATATAATATAAAATAAACATTTTATCAGAGTAAAATTTAAAATAAAACTAATTCCTCACCCTATAAGAATGATATCTGACTGTCAAAAAAATTATACCGAATTATCATACACTTATAAGAATAAAAATAAACTACATGCATTAAAGTTTTGTCAATTAGCTATCATTATTTCGAACAATATATTGGGTTAGCTTATATTATTTATTATAAGGGTTAGATATTTATAATTACATACCATTATAAACACTTTAAAAAAAAGACCCCAACATTAAAAATTAACAAATTTTATAATTTTACGTTGCTTTGTATATTAATTTTTTTACATTTAGTTGAATAATTTGGCCAGGTAAATTGACTATAACTTTTGTTTATAAATAAATAATAATAATAATAATAATAATAAAGGAAACACAGGTAATAGATTTGTTCAAGACAAATAACAAAAATACTCATGAATTTTTCACATTTTTCCTTTAAAATGACAAGAATTTTATTAACTACAAATATAATAAATTAATTGAAATTCAATTGTTGGTGGGTGGGCTGCTGTTAAGATTTTCTTTGGTCAAATTAATTAATCAGAATACCTTTTTATATTGAACAAAATTTATAAGATTTTAATTCAGTTGGACTGAGTCTATTAAATAATTTAATTTCAATTTTAATTTTTTTGGGTCAAATTAAATAGTCCAATAAATTAAGTTATGAAAACCAATAATAAAACGCATCGGTATTGCGTCCTGTTTGGATTGGGGAATTCCTTTCACGGGTACTCCATGAATTGCTTCAGACAGAGCAGATAAGAATGAATAAATCATCACAAGGAACAGTTGGTGGTTAGTCGCTGGTATTGGGAAGCCAAACGCCGCACTAAAAAAATGTATATTTATTTATTTATTTACGCAATAGAAATAAGAAAATATTAAATAATTTGGTCACATTATATATTATATGGTTTTGAAACATAAATATGGAATAATTAGAAGGGTATGAATATAGATTATAATATAACTATAAAGTTTATGAATCATTATTCTAAAAATAAAATATAAATCCCTAATTTTAATAAAAAAATTAGCATAAAATCTTATTGATATTTTTTATAGTGCCTTTCAGAATATTGTAGCAAGTTTTAGCCTAGATTTTGTTAAAAATGCTGTAAAAATATTTTTGGAAATATATAAATTATTTTTCAAAAAAACATTTTTTTAGAAAAATTAAATAAACTTTCCCTCAATGAAATAAACACCCATTCCTCGATGGAAAGATTAATACTTCATTTGCTCAATTTGAACTGTGAGTAGAAATAAAAACGACAAATTTAAAGAAAAAAAATGAAAAAATATGACAAATTTTAATTTTTTTCTAAATTTTTTTTTTAATGTCTGGACCTTTATTTTAATTGGTTAAAATGGTTTCTAATTATAAATATTTGACTCTCACAATAAATAATGTAATATCAAATTTTTATAACCTATTTTTCTATTGGCTTGTTAATACTTGATAATATAGAAAAATAATATACTAATAATTTGATTTTTTTGATATTCAATTAGATTGAATAAAGTAAAATAAAATGATAAAATAAATGAAAGATAAAAAGACATTGGGGCCACTTCCAAATATTAAAAGGACTAATTTTCCCTTTTAGGTTATCAGAAAAATTTTATAATGTTTGCGTGAGACTCACTGAAATGACACTGTTCAACGAATGCTGGGCAATTTTTATATGAGATTTGCTCGAGCAAAACTATTTGTGGGAGGTTCCACGAAAATATCACACATTGGTGGCTTTAGTGTGGGGTTGGAGAGGATTTTAGCAGCTATTTGCAAGAGGACCAAAAGATAATTGTTTTAATGTCATGATTGAGAGGATTTTTCATTAGTGCCTATGGGATGATCGTTAGCTAAACGTTCAAACGGTCATACGAGATATAAATGATCTTAGTATGATTTTTAAGGTATCAAAATAATTTACAACAGAAAAGAGTATTGCATGAAAAGAGAAAAGAGATGAGAGAGTTCGACATCTAATTAAGATTCAATTAAAATTTTATTTTTTATTAATATTGGGTACGATATTCTAATTTTATTTCTAGAATGTACTACTATTTAATTGCATATTTTTTCTAATGTATCTTTTCTAATAGTTGGTAAAGTGTGTTGAGATTTCTATTCAATTGGTCATTCACTTATATTATAGTGAAGGAATTTCAAAAATGATTATATTTATAATCGAACACTACTATAGTAAATTTCTTCTAAATTCATCTTATGATTTTTTTATTAGATATAAAAGCTTTTTTCATATTAAATGTTATTATGTAACTTGTATATTTGGGTATATAATTTTATTCATTACACATTTATAATGTTTGATAACCAATGATTGATATAGGATTCAAGGGATTCATTTTTGTTACATTGATTTGGTGTGCATTTTTGTTTCCAAAGAATTTGAACGAGTGGCATTAGAGAATATGTTTTTCTAGGGTTGTAAAAATTATAATTTGATAGTTTCTTACTTATTGTATGATTAAATTATATCTCATAAATAATATTATACAAAAAGTAATATAGTTTTATCAGATCTAATAAAAGTTAGGATGAAGTTGGAAGATTAATACAAATCAAAGTCCTTAACATTAAAGTTGCATGTGAAGAAGTGATTTTGTGATTTTTGGTTGTTAGAGGAGGAAAGTTTCAAAAATAATTTAGATAAGTTTAACCGAATTTTAACGCAAATGTCACCATTTGATTAAAAAATTAATGATGAAAATATGGCGTTAATGTTACTAGCTTTATTGTTGGTCTCGTACGATTATATTATCATGAGATTACTATTTATGAATGACGTATTTAGCCATGATAAAGTTATAGTTTCCTTTATTATAAACGAGTCTAAATGAAAGGAAAATAGCGAGGCTTTGAAGGAGTTGAGTACCTTAGTGTTCACTAACAGTTGGCAACACAAGAGATCAATAGAGTGAGGTACTAAGTCAACGAGGAGTAACAACCAATTTAAGTTTAATGACATCGAGTGCTTCCATTATAGAAAGAAATGTTACATGAAGCATAATTATTTCAAGAGAATGAAGGAGAATAGGTGTGGTAATGAGCAATAAGAGAGAAGGAATTATAATGGAAATGACCAAGGCCTCAATTACTGTCTAAAGAAACCTTTTAACCATCCACATAGGGAAGGTATGAAATTTTATGGGCCATGAGATGAATTCGATGATGAATAGTAGATCTTCACACCATGTGATCTTGAGAAAATTTTTCTTCACTTTCTATACGCCTAGGGATTACTGGATATTAAAGACGAATAATAATGGCATATTAAAGATAGTAGGTATCGAGGATGTTAGCTTACGTACAAGTAACAGGATAAAACTTGTGTTAAGAGATGTGCAACTTATTACGAATGTGAGGTTAATTTTGATTTCAACTGACAAGCTTGATATGGAAGACTTTTATTTGACATTCAGTAAAGGCCGGTAAAGCTCACCAATGGTTCCTCAATTCTTATAAGGGGAAGCAAGTGATAATGTCAATATTTGAAAGCTTTAGTTGTTAAAAGTAATACCAAGATGACCAATAAAATATTCGATCAAGGTAGTAGGAGGAGGCTCAAGATGAGTGCAAGGTTGAGCAATGCCACTGTCGTGAAGATGCGCAATGGGAGTAGCAATACTCTAGATTTGATGGAGTAAAAAATAGTGTCATTCAAATTTATGAAGGCCGACATTGGGATCTCAGTGGAGGGAGCATTGCTAAATGGCAAGAGATGATGGTCGTCGAAATAGTAAGGGGTCCTCTATAAGGTCGTGAGAAAAAGTTTGTTAGGTTTGGGTTACTTTTTTTGGCTTAAGTGTCAAGACTGGTAGTTTTTTCAATAGTGACCACGAGATAACACAAGCTAGCTATTTAAGCGGCCATGGAATATATAACAGATTTTGATACGATTTTTAGGATATCTAAAATTATTTTGATAACAAAGGAACGATATACAATGAGAGAAAATAGAAAAGATAGAAGAGGGGGAGATTTGATATCTGGTTAAGATTTGACTCGAATTTTATTCTTCGTTAATATCTAATACGCTGCTCTAGTCATATTTTTATAATATTTACCTTTTAATTACTCATTTTTAATATATTTTTTTTAATGGGTTGTTAAGTTTGTTAGGGTTGTATTCGAATAATTATTTACTAGAGTTATAATGAATAGATTTCAGAGGGAGTTATAAATATATAATTGGATATTATTATAGTAGATTTCTTCATAATTTATTTCATAGTTGTTAAGTTTTTTTATATTAAATATTTTCATATAATTTATATACTTAATTATATAATTTGGTTCACTGTACTCTTATAATGTTTGGTGGCAGATGATTGATAAGGGATTTGAGGATTAATTTTTACTATACTGATTGTGTGTACGTTTTTTACCGAAAAACCTTGCTGCCTACTATCCATGACTTTATCATTGCAGATCATGGATCAAGCAATTAGGCACATTGTAGTAGGAATTAAACTATATATAAGAAATCTAACTGTACTTTTTGAACTACTTTTTAACCGGATTTTGTTATAACAAATTATTATAGTTTTTTTAGAGTTCTTATAAGTCAAATTTTGATAGACTATTTATAAATTTATTTTATATTATTATTTTATCAATCTATTTATTTTTATAATATTATTTAAAAATAAATTAAACATATTTTTATCTATCTCCTGTCGTATTACTGCAATACGTTCAAAGCAAGTGGCTGCAGCATTTACTGCCGTTCCGCCCATCACCTTACCCTCCACGCCACCGCCTATTTATTCCGCCGGCGATTTCCGGAATACGACCAAAATATATGCCTTCCCTCAAGATCACCTATTCTCTCCCTACTATCTCCCGCCGTTGAAAAAGAAAAAACAAAAACGCATCCAATGGCCAGCTTAAGGTTGTGCGTGGCGGCGGTGCTCACGGCTGTGCTGGCGGTGGTGGAAGGAGTTTATGCCCAAAATGGGGAGATCGCACCAGGACCCGCAGCGCCGCCGAGGCCGGGAGGGAGAGAGATGGTGCCGGCGATGTTCGTGTTTGGAGACTCGCTGTTAGACAATGGGAACAACAATAACCTGCCTTCTTTTGCCAAGGCCAACTACTACCCCTACGGCATTGACTTCAGCGGTGGCGCCACCGGCCGCTTCTCCAACGGCTACACCATGGTTGATGAGATTGGTACACCCATCATCATGCTTCATGATTACATCATGAATAATAATAATATACTAAATTTAAAGTATTAAGTAAAGATCCAGTAATAGTTTTATCGTACTCTAACATGCTTGCTTGAGCATTTTGTGGACTTAAAAATTCTGAATACATTAAACTTATGATTAATTAACTCAATATAACCTTATACTATAAGAATATAAATAATAATAATGATTTTTTATTCTAATAATAGTAAAAGAAAACGGCTAACAGTGACAATTGTTGTAAATTTTTTAGCCTTAGTAATTATTCTTTAAATTTAAAAAGTTTATTTTTAAATAAATAATTATAGTGTTATTATTTTTAAAAATTTAAAAAATAATTACTAATTTATAACTATTTATTAAAAAATAAATAATTTAATTTTAAAAATTAATTATTTTTTATCTGTTCAGGATGGAGTCAAAATAAATGGTTTTTTTTTAATTTAAAATTATAAAATAAATTTTTTTTTGTTAAAAATAGAAAAAAATCCTTCTTTTCAAAGCAGATCCCCCAGTCCCTCTTTTTACTGCATTTATGTTGTCATTTCCTGCACGAAGACCTGCTTTTTGAGACGGCATTAATGCACAGAGGTGGAGATTTGGAGAATATTATAGTAATATAGAGATTAATTATTTATTTTTAAATAAATAATTATAATTTAATTATTTTTTTAAAAAATAAAAAAAATTAATTAAAATTATTTATTTTAAAATAATTAAATTATAATTATTTATTTAAAGTTAAACTATTAATATTAAAAAAATAAATTTATTTATTTTTCAAAAATATGGAGTCCCCCTCAATTAAAAAATGTACCCTCGCAATTACAACTAGAATGAATTTTGAAATATATACAACACTCGAAACGATTTAAATATTGCAAAAAATTATATTTCTATGTTTTCGTACTTGATATGTTATCACAAAGTCACATATGAGATAATAAAAAATAATTTAAAATTATTTTTATTTTTAAATTCTAAGTATATTTAATAAAAAAAATGAATTAATAAAGCCAACCTTATTTAGTAAAATTTAAAATTTTATTATGGTAATTATCGATTAATTCTTCTTCGAATTCACTTGATTAATTATGATGCATGCAGCCGATCTCTTGGGGCTGCCGCTTATACCACCCTACTCAGAAGCTTCCGGCGACGACGTGCTTCACGGCGTCAACTACGCCTCAGCAGCCGCCGGAATTCTCGACATTACCGGCAGGAACTTCGTAAGCATCTTCACTCTCTTAAGCTTAATCCTTCTGGCTAGATTTCAAAATTTGCATGCAAATTGGCAACTAAAAAATATATAATTAAAGTCCATCGTTCATACGGTAAATAATAAAATCAATTTTCATAGTTTAATTTTTGTATAAATGCTAATATTATCTAAACTATAGAAAATTTTAAAATGATTTACTAATTTTCAAGCTTTAAGTTTTTATAAGTAATAAAGTACTAGGGTTTTTTTTAAAAAAATAACGGTCAAATTACCGGCTATTTTTTGTTTTCTAGATAAATAAGCTATTGCTTATCAATAGCATGCATGCATGGCCAAATTTTTATAAATGTTGTAAGGCTTTAAATTAAAACAGCATGCATGATTGTTTTTTTATGGATAAAAGCCCCTTATTTTTAATCTAGTTGTCAATACTAAAAATTTTAAAAATATGATGGTGATTTTTTATTTAATTTTTTTATAATATAAGTATTTTTTATATTTTAATATTCAAAAAAAATGTAACAAAACTTATTTTAAATATATTATTAAAAAAAAGAATATGAGGATTTATCTAGTTTAAAAATTAAAAAATTAATTAAAACTAATTATTTATTTAAAAATATATATTATAAATTTAAAGACTAATCCTCTCTCATTTGCAATTAATAGTCTCTCTGCCCTTTCAGAATATGAGGATTCGGAGGCATGCATCCATCTTCGTCATTTAATGAACTTTTAATATATAGATTTTAAAAAACATATAAAAAAATTACATATAATATTTTTATAATTTCTTATAATATCAACAACAATAGTTGAATATTCAACTTAAGTATAAATTTTTTTAAAGTCAAATAGTACAAGATGTTGATAAGCCAAGAGACCCTGTGCCGCGTCAGTGCAGCACAGGACCTGCATCATACAATCTTAGTCGTTACTGTCTGGATAAAAATCAATAGTTGAGGATCATACGACTTTTTTTTTTTTGTAAATTAAAAAAAAGCTCAACCACTTAATTTCACTTGGATGACTGAGATTTGTGATACAGGCCTTGTGCTATTGTCAGTGCGACACAGGGCCCTGAAGCTTGGATGGTGATTGCCCAAATAAATTCCATACTTTTTTCAAAATGGATAATACATTAAAAAGGAACCAGTTTGACCTGACTAGGTCATTTATAAACTATAATAAAAACTTATATATAAATATCATGGCATAAACTATCGATTTGAAACTCACAGTTAATATGCAAACCAGTCCTAGGAAATGTTCTTGTTTCAAAAACTCATTATCTCTTTATAATAGTTATATTATAGATAAGGATATAAGGTGATACTAAGGAGATTTGTACCATCAAAACTGATACCAGTACAACTACATAAGCAGATTTAGTCCTGTGAAGTATTGATTTTGAGCATGACTAGTTCTAGATAGTACTGATTTTAAATAGTGTTGTCTAAGATAGCAGTACTGCTATAAAAAATATAATTTTATTTCTAAAATTCATTGAAAACACAAAATAAATTACAAAAAATATTTAATATATTTTTGATATAATTTATAAATAGTTTGACTTTAATTCTTAAAAAAATATTTCTTTACTTTTATTATAAATCTATAATTTACAAATAAGAACTTTTACAATCAAATGTTATAAATCAGGATTTAAATTAGATAAATTAGGATTTAAATTAATTTCTAATTTGTAAAGTTATAGTTTGTCGGCCTCAACATTTGGTAAATGTGATGAAGGCTAAAGAATAAAGATGGTGAAGAGAGGCAGAGGGGGCGGCTGTATTAAAATTATTAAAGTAGGATGGTGTTTTTAAAATTGTTAACCAAACGTTTGTTTATGATAAGAGGTGTGATTTTAGTTCAAAATGAGTGGTGTATAATCTAAACCACATTGTTTTGATTATTCTATTCTAAAAAAAATTAAAATAATATTAATTAAAAAATACGATTCGTTAATAATACTGATATCGCTAAAATACTGCAAATTATCCAAAAATTGGTCCTAGAACCCGTATTGGGAACCACTAGTTACCCACAGACGGTACCACCTTTTACCTAAAAGCTAGTCCTAGAACTAGTACTGGGAACCACTGGTGACCTCCCAACTATAGCAGTATTAATATCGATATCAATGTCACATTAATATTACTGATGTCCCAACATAAATATGATTGGTTTTTCTAAGTCACTTGCATAAATACTATTATATTTATCAAGACTGGGTCATTAATAAAATAAAATTTTAATAAATTATAACTGAATTATATACTATAATATTATTTATTTTATTAAATAACAAAAAAATGTGTCATTTTATATAAGATTAATCTAACTTATTTTTTCTAGGTAGAAATAATTACAAACACGTCCATACATTAATTATTCTGATCTGACTTGCATGCATGCTGTCTGGTCTGTTGATCAGGTTGGTCGAATTCCATTTGGAAGACAAGTGCAGAACTTTGAGAACACGCTCGATCAGATAACGGACAGTCTCGGAGCAGACGACGTCGCTCGAGCGCTCGCACGGTGCCTGTTCTTTGTGGGAATGGGAAGCAATGACTACCTCAACAACTATCTCCTCCCTAATTACAATACTCGGAATCAGTACAACAGCCAGCAGTATGCCAACCTCCTTGCTCAACAGTACAAGGGCCAACTCACTGTATGACATTATTAATTATTTGCCAAAAATGTTGTCACTTTCATTCCTTCTGGGTCCGGGAGCTAAATCATTAAAAATTGTTACAAGTAATTACCGCTTTGAATTAACTGTTCAAGCCAGCACCGTCGGTGGGTACGATTTGTAATGGTTTGATTGAATAAGTGTATAATCTTATTCGTGTTTAGCTTTGCATTGGTATATGCATGCTTTGCCAGAGGTCACCGATGGGAGTACTCAAAACCCTTGTACTAAATTCAGATCTAGGAGGAGATTCTTTATCGATGAAATGAAAAACGATTCAATGAGTGTAACACTACTTATACGACATCACCCATTAGGATTATTTTCGGGTTTCTTATATTATATTAGAGTCTTTTGACCAATAGATCATGAGAATATTAGATTGTATAAGAAATTTTTTATCAACTGGGTAAGAATAATATTATATTATTCTTTATTTAGTAGTTTAAACGTTTATGTTTGTTGCGTTTTTTGATATAGTATTATTGTTATGACCCTAAATTGGTATCACAACATAGTACTTAATCCATTCCTTGTGTTTATATTGAGTGCAGAGGCTATACAACCTCGGAGCAAGAAAGTTTGCAATAGCAGGTTTAGGATTGATGGGTTGCATCCCCAGCATCTTAGCTCAAAGTCCAGGCGGCCGCTGCTCCGAACCTGTCAACCGCTTAGTTCGCCGCTTCAATGACAATGTGAAGGTCATGATCACCGCCTTCAACACCAGCCTACCCGGAGCAAAGTTCACCTACATCGACATCTCGAACATGTTCAGAGACATCCTCGTGCACCCGGCTTCGTACTCGTTGAGGGTGACCGACCGAGGGTGCTGCGGAATAGGCCGGAACAGAGGGCAGATAACATGTCTACCATTCCAGATCCCGTGCCCGAACCGAGATGAGTATGTGTTCTGGGACGCGTTCCACCCGACTGCTCGGGTGAACATCATAATGGGGAGGAGGGCTTTTAGTGGGGATAAGAGTGTTGTTTATCCCATCAACATTCAACAGCTTGCCAACCTTGATGTTTAGCCTAATACTTGTAGTTCGGGGATCATGGAGGAACTAGCTAGCTACTTAGTTGGTTTCCATTTGATATGTGTTGTCTTCTTCAATGAAAACTCGATGATTTGGCTCGTTTTGAACGTTTTTCGATTGTGCGATCATGCTTACTTCATACGTGTCTAACAAAATAATATGTGAGTTAAAACAGTATGTTACTGAGTTACACTTTCGAAAGGGGGTCAGGAGCCCTGAACAACAGCCATTGATCTCATCCAATGGCTGTCGTTTTCTTTTTTTAAAAAAAGAAATTCATTTTATTAAAAAAAATGGAAAAAACAGAGCTGACGTGCAGCCTTGGATGTAAATATCTTTCAATGGCTGTCACGTCTCGATTTAAAATACATGGTTGTCTGCCATCGGATTTACATGGTAATCGAATGACTGAGATTTAAGCAAGTGTGACATCGTCGCAGTTGTCCATTTGGTTTTGTAAACTTCAGGCACAATGGAGGAGGAAGACGACGAGGCTCGAGGCCAAGAGAGAGAACAGAGGCGAACATGGTGTGAAAGCAAACGGACGCCAAACATTTTATTCAATGGAATTTGTATATTGTACACAGAGGATGAGGGCTGAAGCCCCTTTAATATACACAATTTGACCACGGTAAAAATAAAATAGGAAAGAAAATTGGGGAAGGAATAAACAAATAAAAGGAAAGGAAAAATAGGCAGGAAAGAAAATATACAATGTAATATATACTACAGCTGTACAGCTGTATTTTCTAATACCCCCCGCAAGGTGGAGCATATATATTGATTATGCCCATCTTGGATAAGTGAATCTTCAATCGATGGGACGGTAAGATTTTGGTGAACATGTCTGCAAGCTGATTATGAGTGGTCGCATAGTGAGTGCGAACACTCCGTCTTGAATTTTATCACGAACTAAATGACAATCAGCTTCAATGTGCTTGGTAGTTCATGAAAGACGAGATTGGCGGATATGTGTAGAGCGGCTTGATTATCACGGTAGAGAGAAAGCGTGGCGTGAGGGTGTAGAATCCAAATCACGTAAGATATAACGGAGACAAGATAATTCGCGGCAAGTGGTAGCCATGGACCCAGATGCATGCCTTGCGGAGGAGCGAAACAACGGATTGTTTCTTGCATTTCCGAGGAGATGAGGAGTTCCCAATGAAGGTGCGGTAGCTAGTGATGGATCTTGAGTGTCGGGACAAGAAGTCAATCAGATATCAAAAAGCTCGAAGTTGAATGTTAGAAGTGGAAGAGAATAATATACCTTGCCCCGGATTTTGTTTGAGGTATCGCGAAGACTTGATAGCCGCATTCATGTGATGAGATGTCGGGCGAGTCATGAACCGACTCAAAATATGGACAAAGATAGCATATATCGGGTCTCAGGATAGTTAAATAGAGAGTCTCCAATCGAGTCTTCGGTAGATGCTAGGATCTTGCAAGACGGTCCCAGTTTCTTTACTAAGTTTTGCATTTTGGTCCATTGGAAGTTTAAAAGGTTTGGAACCAAGGGAACCTGAGTCGGCTAATATGTCAAGGGCATATTTTCTTTGGCATATATGGATGCCAACTGATGATCGTGCAACTTCAATCCCAAGGAAATATCGTAAGACACCAAGGTCTTTAATTTTGAAGGCACGATTAAAATATGATTTAATGGAATGAATAGAGTCTAAAGAGCTACTGGCCACAATGATATTATCCACATAAACAAGTAGCACTGTGAAGGAGTGATCATCTTGTTTGGTGAACAGGCTATAATCAGCCTTGGATTGGGTAAACCCAAAAACAATTAGGGATGTAGACAACTTGGAGTACCACTGTCTAGAAGCCTGTTTAAGGCCATATATGCTTTTTAATAGTATACAAACTTGATTCGGTTTTCCTTTAGTGTGTCAGGGGTTTTTGCATGTAGATCTCTTCATTCAAAACCCCGTGTAGGAAAGCATTGTTAACATCAAAATGGTACAGTGCCACCCTTTGATAGCCGCTATTGCAAGAGACATGTTGTAGTTAGTTTGGCAACGGGGAAAAGGTTTCATGGTAATCTATTCCTTCTTGTTGTGTATAACCCCGCAACTAATCTACATTTGTGTCGCTCAATGCTTCCATCATTTGTTGAACTTTAATTTAAAGACATATCGACAGCCAATTATTTTCTTCTGGGAAGGTAAGTCGGTGATGATCCATGTCTTATTTTGTTCCAATGCGTTCAATTCATTAGCAATAGCTTCACGCCATTTTTCATCCCGAATGGCTTGGGCGTAAGTTTGTGGTTCATTGTGAGTCGTTATGGTAGCCGAAAAATGTCCGAAGGTGGGAGATAATTTTTGATATGAGATATTGTTTTCAATAGAATAGGGTTTACCTGGAGGTGTTTGGACATTTGATTTAATAGGCGAAATTTGAGATACTTGGTGACAATGAAATTCTTTTAAGTATTCGGGTGCTTTACGCACTCTAGTGGTTCTTCGAACAGTCATTTGACTAATCGTGGTAGACCGGGTATCATTCATTGTACTCGGGTTGGAATGGTCAATGATCGGTTGTTCAGTCCGATTGTGGACGGGAGCAGGTGGAAAGTTCTTGATGTCTTGGTCACAAGTTCGTCAACCGGATTTGAAAGGGGATCATGTAAGTTAGGTTGCATTGATTGTGTTGGCCATAATTGTTCGTTATTGGTGATAGGTGGTCCTGATGGGAATGCATCGGGAGGAATATTGGTATTTTGGTCAATCCCGTCGGTGTGGAAGGGGAAAACATTTTCATGAAAAATCACATCTCTTGAATAAAATGTAGTGTGGCTATCTAAGTTAATTAATTTGTAGCCTTTGACACCAAACGGATAACCTAGGAAGACACATTTTCTACTTCTAGGATCAAACTTGGTACGACAATGGGAGATGGTGGAAGCAAAACACAAGCAACCAAATATGCGAAGGTTATTATAGTTGGGTTTGACTCCAAACAGAACTTCATATGGAGTCTTATTTTCTAGCAATGGAGTGGGAATCCTATTGATGATGTGTGTAGCGGTAAGAATACAATCACTCCAGAATTTTAAAGGAAGTCCGGATTGAAATCGATGAGCTCTAGCAACATTCAATAAATGTTGGTGATTACGTTCAACGACACCATTTTGCTGTGGTGTTTCCACACAACTGCGTTGGTGGATAACACCTCTTTTGCTGTAAAAGTCTCTCAGTCTAAATTCAGTTCCATTGTCGTTACGAATTATTTTGATTTTGACGTTAAATTGTGCGGCAACCAGATTATAGAAGGCTTCCAGGCACAATTTGGTATTCGATTTTTGTTTCAGAGGTAAATCCAGTACTTACGAAGCATCATCAACAATAGTCAAGAAGTATCTATATCCGTCATAAGATACCTCAGAACATGGACCCCATAAGTCACAATGCACCACGTCGAATAAGGTGTGTGACTTATGGGTACTGGGAGAAAAGGGGAGACGATGCTGCTTGGCCATGTGACAAATAGAACAGGGATTTTCATTAATTGAATGCACTGCTCCTTTTACAAAGGGGTCATTTATTAGTTTCATCCTAGAATATGAAATGTGACCTAATCGAGAATGCCATAAATGAGAAGGCGATGAAACAAAATTAACCGAAGGCTCCTTGCAGAATTTTAAGAGAAGGCTCTGTAAAGAATTTGGATCAACGTTCTTATTCATCAGATAATATAAATTACTTTTCTCTTCACCCATCTCAATCGTTGTCCAAGTAGTAAGGTCCTGAATCAAGCAGATGTTAGAAAAGAAAAACATACCGCAATTAAGAGTATCAGTTAGTCGTTTTACGGAAACTAAATTAAAAGTGAAGGAAGGAACACAAAGCACATTATGCAACATTAGTCTATCGGTGAGTCTAATGTTTCCAATGTGAGAAATAGAAGCTTTACTTCCATCCGAAAGTCTGACAGAGCATGAAATCTGGACCTTGTGATGAGTATATAATGAAGGATCACATATCATATGGTCGGTTGCCCCAGTATCCAGAATCCATGCCTGTCGTCTATTATCATCAAATTTATGAGAAGGGCAAAGCGAGGAAGATATTACGGTCATGTTGTGACCTTGTAGCTGCTCAATTATTGGGTCGAACATATGCTGCCCGGTCTTGGCAGCAGCATTCTTTGACTGAATCAACTCCATGAGTTGATTAAATTGATCTTTAGTCAATGCAACTCTATCATCCGGGGTTCCTTCTTGATCAATATGGTTCTTGAAGCTTGATAAATTGGCAGAAGCAGTTATGTGCCCAGTTCTGCCGTGTCCCTTGTGGTTAGGAGGAAAGCCGTGTAACAGGTAACACTTTTCAACCACATGCCCGGTTTTGTGACAGTGGGAACAAACAGGCGCATCTGTATTACCAATTTTGAAGCATTGCTGGACAGAGTGTCCAGCAATCTTGCAATATACACAGAAAGGCTTATCTTTCTTGGGATAGGAATTCGTTTTCCCATTATTTTTGAAAGAACCAGTGTTTCTTTTGGTACATTAACGCCACAGTGCTTAAATTCTCGAGCCCCGGACAAGCATATGGTCTTTGTTGCTCTTCTTTGTTGGATGACCGAGAATACTCGGTTAATGAGAGGAAGGGTCCATCATCATGATTTGATCTCGGGCATTAGAGTAAGAATCGTTTAATCCCATCAAGAATTGAATAACACAGTCACGTTGGTATTTTTCAGTAAGGGATTTCATTTTACCGCAATCGCAACTTGGGAGGGGATCATAAATCAAGAGTTCATCCCACAAAGTTTTGAGCTTACCGTAGTATACACTCACGGGTTCTTGTGTCAAACCAGCCAGTGATTTCTTCAATTGGAAAATCCGTGGCCCGTTCTGTTGAGTAAACCGGTCGCGAAGTTCGTTCCAGAGCTTGAAGGCATCATCGACGAAGACAACGCTTGCTTTAATCGAAGAGCTAACCGAGTTTTGGATCCAATAGACGACCATATCATTGCAACGCCCCCAAATTTCAAAAAGGGGATCGCTCGAGTTGCTCGGTTGCTGAATAGTGCCCTCGATGAATTGAAGCTTGTTTTTGGCTCGTAAAGCGCGACGCATGGCCCTAGACCACGTCGCATAGTTGTCGGCGGTGAGTACATTAGTGACGAGAGTAATGACAGGATTATCGCCTACTTCTAGCCGGTAGGGGTTTGTGAAATCAGTGAGGGTTTGGAGACGGATGCGTTCGTGTGAAGGGACAACAGATGGGTTGGCTGTGTTTGAGGTGGTTTCGAGCGAGTTTGGTGAAGACGCCATTCTCTGATACCATGTAAACTTCAAGCACAATGGAGGAGGAAGACGACGACAGAGGCTCGAGGCCAAGAGAAAGAACAGAGGCGAACACGGTGTGAAAGCAAACGGACGCCAAACATTTTATTCAATGGAATTTGTATATTGTACACAGAGGACGAGGGCTGAAGCCCCTTTAATATACACAATTTGACAACGGTAAAAATAAAATAGGAAAGAAAATTGGGGAAGGAATAAACAAATAAAAGGAAAGGAAAAATAGGCAGGAAAGAAAATATACAATGTAATATATACTACAGCTGTACAGCTGTATTTTTTAATAGGTTTCAATCGAATGGCTCCTCTTTTGATATTAAAGAAAGAGTTAGGATCACCTGGAGGAGGATGGGGAAAAGATTCGAATCTTGAGAGAGAAGACAGGAAAACGGAAACCCTGCAATGCGAAATATATGCTGATTGTTTTCTTTTTTTCCTCTTTTTGGCTAATTATTTTCTTTTTTTTAATATAAATTTTATTAAAAAAAAAAAATGAAGCACATGCTTCACGTTGTAGGATCCTGTATTCTGAGAATATAGAGGAGAGGGCAAAGTTCCCGAACAGCGAATGACTGCAAGAGAGAAAAATCGAGCAAGTAGCTACAAGAGAGTTGATTTTAGAGGGATGGTTTGTGTGTAGTCGTTGTTCAACTTAAATTTGGTCAATTTATTAAGCAAAGTAGTTATTTTGATTTTGATTTTTTTTAATGATCTTATTTGCATTTTAGAAGATGTTTTGTTCGATTCTTGTTTCAAAAACGGGTAATTCTTGTTATGTTTGATGCTTTCTTCAGTTTTTTTGGAGTGGACTACCATTTTACCTTTCACATTATGACAATATTATGTTGTACATTTTGTTAATATTTTGTTTAGATGTTCCTATTTAGATGCAGATTTATATATTTGATATTAGATTATGGGTTACTCCTATATGAGCCTACACCTATTTGATGTGCTTTTCAGTAGTTTGAACGATGACACACAAGTAATATATTGATACGGAGCATTGTAGTCTCTATGTGCACTTTGTGGGCTCGACGAGCCCCTAAAACGCCAATTCTAGAGAAAAAGTGCTTGAGGCATCCTTGAGACCCAAAAATAGTGGGTGCGCACTTGAGAGACACTCGAGGTTTAATATCTTGAATTATCATTGAATTTATTTTGAAGGCAATGGATTATAAGGAATAATAATAATAATAATAATAATAATAATAATAATAATAATAATGGATTATAAGTGGAGGCTCGGGTGCAGCAAGCAAAAGAAAAATGAAAGAAAAGAAAAAGATAAAGGAGAGAGGGCAGGAAGAGGAAAGGAAGAGAGAGGGAAGGCGGCGTGGAGAGTTATAGCGACCGTCATCGTTGGAGGAATCAATGCTAGGAACAGAAGTTGACAAAGCTCTTTATGTGATATACCCTCTAATATATGTAGTCCGGTGAGTAGAGCAAGGAAATTGTGCGACAAGAGGAGTGGCCGTCTCCATCATCGCTATTATCGGAGGAAATATATGAAATTGAGATAAATAAATCCTTCAATTTTCTTTGTTGAAACTGATTTTTGGTTTGTACGTACTGATTTCGAAAAAAAATCAGTCGAATCATGATTGATCGGTGAAATTGAGAGCCATGGCTCTACCGCATAGGGGAAGAGGCACGTGTGGGAAGAGAAGAGGAGAGAAGAGAAGAGGAGGAGAGGAAGCGTGCAGCACGGGAGGAGAGTCAGTGCACAAGTGGTAGCCAGGTAGTGCAATGGAAAGCTTCGCAGTAGGAGAGAGAAAGAGGAGAGAGAGAAGGGCGTGCAAGAAGAGGAGAGAGAGAAGCTCAATTGGGGTATATCGAAGCATCCTTTTGGCAAACTTGTTTGGCATAAAATCGAGATAAATATCCTCTCACCCTATCTCTAATTTATTTCAATATTTGATATGTTCTGTATGTATATTATATATTAGTGTATTGTATGGATAATGGGTAGGGCCTAAGATCCGATGGGTCAATTGGTGCATGTGTGAGATCATGGTAGTCCGCAGCCTTAGTGGGCCAATAAATGATGGCAAAGAATTATATGTCTAAAATATAGTCAGGATGATGGAGCTGATAGTAGAAATTGGATGGCCAAGAGTTACAGGCTGAAAATATAGTTGATATTAAAAATTTGATGGCTAAGAGTTGCAGGTCAAAAATATAACTGATATTGAAAATTGGATACCGAAAGGTTACAGGCCGAAAATGTAGCTAATATTAGAAATTAGAATGCTGAGAATTATAGGCTGAAAATATAACCGATATTAGATATTGGATGGCCAAGAACTACAGACTTAAAATGCAACCGATGATAATGAAAAGAAGGCCGATAGTTGCTTGCCCAAAATATAGTCGTATGATATTCAGATTGAATTTCAGATTTGCATTTGCTGTAGGTGTGCGATGATATCTGTATATGTGATGAAGTTTATCGAATTTTATATGAGTTCTTCCCCTGATTTATATGTGCTGTTTTATTTATATATATGACGATATTTATTAAACATTTCGCTAACGTTTTTCTATTTTCTCTCATTCAGAATAGAAGATATGGATTTGCTACAGAAGTTGAGCAAGATTCGGCGCGACATTGCATTTTTTTGGTGGATATTTTATCCTTATGATTATTTGAAGTAGGTTATCATTATTATTCGGACAGTTGTTTGATGAGATCCTATGCGGATTTTGATTTGTCGAGTCATATATATTTAGTTTGTTGCATTCAAATTTTTAGATTTCAATATTATTTATTGAATTCATTTGAGATATTAATTGTATAAATAATCATTAATTAAACCTGTTGAGTTCCCGAATGTGACACGAGGGGAGCCTGAGGCACCGTTTTTAGTGGTAATCGGCTCGAGGCATGCCTGATGGGCACTCGAGTATGATTCACAGTATAAAAACTCGTTGATGCATTTTAGGGCAACCACTTGCAATATTCAAACATAGAGAGAGCTGTCCTTGAGAGAAAAATAAGAAAAAGAGAGAGAAAAGGGAGAATATGAAGATTTAAATATTCTATTGAATTTCGAATCGTGTTCTAATATTCACCAACTTTGGGTACGCTATTTTTAGAATTGAGAAGAATATTTTACTAATTATATTTTCTACTCTTTCAACTTATATTCATTATTATTCGATCTATTTGTTATAAGGTATTAAATCTTTATATTTATTGGGTTTATATAACCGAACTGATTGCATAGTAGGGATATTTTGGATATTCCGTGGTTTTTTCCTTCTATTCTCAAGAGGATTTTTCATCTTATTTTATGATTGATAACTGTTATATACTTGTCGTAAATTATTAATTATTTTTTCGCAATTCAAATAAGTGGCCCGAATCCTAACATTTGGCTATATATTCTAATAGCATAATACATTTTAAAATTACTTATATTTTCTATGATCCGTATAGTTTTATAGCAAATACATAAATTTGTGAACCAAAAAAATATATTATACACTCTATGAAGTAACATACTAAATACTAGTTTACAATCTATTTGGCCCATTGTTAAGGCTTTTGAAGAAAGGAACTTCCTTAGGTGTATGACATAGAGCATAGAATAATTTAATTAGAAAATGCTTCACCTGTCTCTCTTTTATGAAAAATTTTGCTCATTTATATAATATTGATTTTTTAAATTTAAATTAAATGATATTTACATGCATATCTATTGTTAGCGAATTTCATTATATTACTTTTATACTAATGCAACATACGATCATAGTGTTGGTCAATATACTCTAACAATTGGCCTAATTTTTAAAAATATGGATAATATTTGGGAGTATTAGAAGCGATATAATAATTGAATGTGTTTTTCAAATCAAAAGTATTTAATTTAAAAATCTAAGATTAATAAATTGGTTTTTTTTATACCAATTTATTGTTTAAGAGAATAAGCACATCTACAAAACCAACGATTGGTTAAAATATAAAATAATAGTAGGAAACACGTTGTGATTGTCCTGTTAGCATGAATTGTATTCTTGTTAGAAAAATTTTAAAAATAAATATTAAAAATCTTATTAAAGCACACAATTACAAACTTGACTTCCCAAAACAAGGTACATGCTTAGATTATAGAGAGAGCTTTTAGAAGCGCATGATCATCTAATTGACATGGCCCATGATACCGTTTTAAGACTATGTGAGACTCATAAGCTAATTATTATTGAGGTCGATAGTAGGAGTACTATTAGTTATACATTGGAAGATCAAATAATATACCTCTGTGCTAAGAGACAACAACATATGGAGTTTGGTGAGGGAGAGGATATACTTTCTCATTTTTAATAGAAAAAAATTATAGAACTTCTTATTTTTTAACGATTCATAATTAGATAATGAAGACTATGTCACTAATTTATTTTGGAAGGATTCAGAAATAGTTATAGATTATTAAATACTTGATGATGTCATGATATTTGTATGACTTACAAGATAGACAAATGTTTGTGAATAGCCGATTGTTTCGATTGGTTATTTAAGACCTTTGTGAAATGTCATGGCAGGCAACCTTCTAAAATTATTTTTACAAATCAAGATACCACGATGGTCATGGCACTTGTATTGGTGATACTCTCTAAGTGACACAATCTTTGTATTCAGCATATTATTCAAAATGTTTCCAGGTATTTTGAGGGTCGTGATTTGTTACTTTTCAAGTTTAGCAAATGTTTACATGTATATGATTATGAAATACAAATTGAGAGTGTTTTATTAATCATTGTGTCCATAGAAGAAGGCACTCATGTACGGTTGTAGTTAGACGGAATATATTGTTTAAGACATAAGTGGATAATAAAAAATTACTCAGTGAAAGTTTTGATAGTAATCTAAAAAATTATTTGAAATGTAATATTAATGTGAGGAATTTTTTCTTCCTTTATGAGTTCTTGAACAAAATAGATTTGAAGAGTTGGCAGTGAAATACCAAGTGAGGTAAAAAATTTTCCCTTTAATAATGATTGATTATCCAATGGGGATTCAAGCTTCGAAGATCTACTTTTCCAACAATTTTCAAGTTAGTATAAGTAGAGTTGTTAAAAGTTATGAGTGTGTGTACTTTCCCAATAAGAGGCCATTTATGTGTTAGGATTATATAAGGATCCATCTGCTGCCTATCAAATTTTATTCGATCTTCAAACATAAACTGTGAAATGTGGATACCAAATGTATGAAACTTTAAAAATTCTGTGTTCATATGCTTTTAAAATTTTTAATATATGTGGCATGAGATTCATACCAGAGAAGATTGTTTTAACGAGGTGGAGTTGGAAAGTAAGAGGTGATACTCTAGATGTGAGTTTACCAAATTTGCTAAGTTCAGAAGATTCTTAAAATTTGTTAGGCCGGATTTCCACTAGGTGTATGTGTAGTTATCTACGCATTGTAAGCAATTTTGAATGGAGAGGAAAGGTGGAGGCAAATGTGATAGAGATTGAGAGAACAGTATAAAGTTTTTCAAATGTAAGTTTTGAGAAAGGTCTAATCAATTTTATGTTGACACAAATTGCGGATGGGATTGTGAAGAGTGTAAAGAATATGCTATTTAGAAAGGATAAAACATTAAAAAAACTAACAAATTAATAACAATATTGAGAACCCAGATTAGCTACTGTTCATAAATTGAAATATGGTATTAGATTACTACTGCTCATGTTAACTGTAACTCATTTAGTTACTGCTCATGTTTAGGGACTTACTTAATGCTTTATGCATTCTGTTCTCTTGAAATTCATATACAGGAAAAATTTATTTCTCATCTGTAAACAATGTTAACTGCAACTGCAACAACCAATGTTATATATGTTTATTGCTCATCTTTATATATCGGAAACTTATGCATTCTACTCTGTTGCTGTTCATACGGAAAAGATTTATATACAATGATTTGTTTTTTGTGAGCATGCACTGTGACTGATTCTGTTTTGTTGCAGTTGAGAGCCCTTCTTTACTGAGCTTATGATTTTGATGCGTCACTGGATATAAGTTTTGAACAGATTCGGGTTAACTTAGTCGTCTGGATCTGGTTCCGTTTGTCGAGTCTAGATTCTACACACTATTACAGCAAATAGGAGGTTAAGTGTTGGCGAAATATTGTCCTATCGAAAATACTCCGACGTTCAAATCAATAATCGGCCTTTAACTTTTAATAAGAAAAATTTAAATGAGGGCAGAGAGAGAGAACAAGGAGTGTTTGAAATGAGAGTTTGGTCTTAGACGTAAGAAGCATTCCTGAGGCTGGTGGAGAGCAAAGTCTCTCAGCCCTGTATTCGCAAGGAACGTAGAGAGAGAGAGAGAGCGAGCCCGTGTCCTGTAAGCGCCAGAGCTTGAAGGACTGGCGGAGCACTATGCAAGCTTTTGGGGGGAGAATGCCTTTCTGAAGTCAGAATAATTAGAGTGTGATTATAGTAATGAGAGCTTTTCAGGCTTGGAAGTGAGCATATCTTGGAGTAAAGACTCCATGAGCTTATATAGATGGAGTGTAGAGCGACTTTCCTTGGGCAAGAAGGTACGATTCCTGCACTCTATCGGGCGACCTTCATGGGGTAGGAAGGTTTGACTTATACAATCTGTTGGGATTGCTTCCTTTTTTGGTGGGCAACGATTCTCAGGATTACTCGCCTTCATTTCGCACTTTGTTACCGTTAGGGTTTACAGTAGGTAGGAAGAGAGAATTTAGCGTCTTCCTCATGAAAAGGGCATTGAATCTGTTGATATCTGTTTTAGTGCAGATTGACTTCTGGGAAGGGACAAAATCAGGAAAGAGAATCATTATTAGTCGTGTACGAAGATGTGGGAACTACTGGGCCTGGCCCATGTGAGGTTTTTTCTCTTTGGGCCTGCTTACTAAAGTGTTTCCGGTCAATAAAAACGTTGACCATCTCATGGGAGTATGTTGGCCGCCCAATTGGCCTCTCAACAGTCAACGCTGGCGTTGATCGTCCAGACACACGTATGGGCCTTTGTGGATCTAAGCTGTTTTTCTTATTGGGCCAACCTATTATGGGCATACCTATCAGATTTATTTCTCACAGCCTTTTTTACTTTGCTTTTTCAAGGACAGCTCTCATATTCTACTTCTGGTGCTGATATTGTGAATGCCAAAGGCTTTGCCGTGGATCAGAATAGGGATTAATTTTAATAACTATTAATATATATGTAGCTGCTCATGGTATTTTTATTGATTCCAATGTAAGGTTTCTGCTTATATTGCATTTTCTAGCCATCATATATCAACATTGCTAACTACATGTATTTTTGCCCAATAGCCAACATGCGACCTTCTTAGGACCTAGCTAATCACATCCATTAATATCAATTTACTGCAAATATTAAAGCAAATTAGTAACAATTTATTGCAAGTATTCAAGCAATTTTGTAACTCTAATGTGACTATATATTGGCTCAATAATTTTGTAATCAGATGGGTATAGATTCAAAGAATTAAGCTTGTTTGCCCATTTTAAAAGATTCATTTCCTCATCCCTATGCTACTTTAATTATCAAGTTATTTGATTTGCTTATGAACAAGGTTCATGGGATCCAAGTATTTTTATTTCTCGTGATGCATGACCCTCCTAACTGCCTTTGTCTATCGAAAATATAACTTTATATCGTACTACATTAAAAATTGATATCACTAATGCCCAATGAAGAATTATAATTCAAGCACATCTAGAATCATCTTTTAGGATTATCACTAGTCATCGATATGCTTAGAATAACTAGATGAACACATCTGCACCATCAATGATGGTTAGTTGCATCCATTGAACTTCCCTGTCTCGACCAATATTTTATTTGAAAACTATTTATATAAAATATGGTAATGAAATGAGTTAATTTTACGAGCATACATATTACGGTAATCCAACATCAATATTGTAGTTTATTATATTATGTAAATAATTGCAGCAACTTGGTTTTGGGAAATTACTATATCTAGTATTAATTGAGAGCCTTAGCCATCGTAGCATCTTGATCAATAAAAAAAATAATTTTAAAAGTCCTTACACTAGGTATTTTAGAAAGGTTTCAAATAACAAATATTATTTTTACCGCCAACCTCAGCAACAATTAGCTTGTAGTTCTCATACGATCTTAAATTGACGTCATATGCCAAGTCAACTAAATAATTGTGCGCTTCTGAAACCACCCTCTTTGATTTAAACGTGCCTAGTTTTAGGATGTTCAATTTTGCAATTGCGTGCTTTAACAAATTATTCAAAAATTATGCCAATTATAGGAATATATTGGTATATATTATGACCATATGATGTGAGACTATGAAAGTAGCATATCAAAATTAGTTAGCAATAGATATATATGTATTGATCATTTGACTTAAACTAAAAAATAACTCATATATACATGACCAAGATCTTTCTATAAAAGGAATGCATGTGAAGCATTTTCTAAATAAATAACTCAGTGCTCCATTTCATATGCCTAAACAAGTGTCTTACTTCAAAAACCCAGATATTGGCCGAACAAATTATACAAACTAGTATTTAGTTGTCATATATGAATTCATACGAACAGATTATACTAATAGATTATATATTTTTTGTTTCATAAAATTAGATGTCATATGTGAACTTATGTGGATCAACTTTATCTGCTAAATATAAAATGCTATACAAATCAATATGGTAGGCAAGCCATCTATTCAAATCAAAATGCAATAGCCGTTGGCTCATATTTACATTCAATGATTGTTAGGTCTTTTATTTTTCTTTTCTGAATCGAATGAATTTATTTTTTTTTATGGAAATCAACCGCTGTTGGATGCTATTCAACATTGTAGCGTTGTGACACCCTTCTAGAGGTATCATTTGTTAGTTGAGGACTGCTTGTTTAATTTTGTTGGGTTCAGTACCATCTTTAATACCACTTGTTGGTATCAGCATCTGGATCCACTCGATCCGGTAGTAGCGGAATACCTGAACCCCCTGTCATCGACAGCCGCCATTTAATAGGAATAATGAACGTAAGAGATACACAATATTTTTACGTAAAAACCCCTACTAAACTAAGGAAAAAAATCACGGGATACAAAGTCCACCAATA
The DNA here is from genome assembly GCA_033239525.1 of Nepenthes gracilis. Lineage (NCBI taxonomy): Eukaryota > Viridiplantae > Streptophyta > Magnoliopsida > Caryophyllales > Nepenthaceae > Nepenthes > Nepenthes gracilis. Next base: position 10,458,277 of record BSYO01000023.1, on the reverse strand, counting down.
AATTCACTATGTAAAATGGTTACACAAACCCAGATATAGAATATAGCAACCCCCCTGACTACATAAGCCCTAGAGGCAAAAAATCGAAGAATAGAGTACAATAATACAAATGCCTCACACTTTGTGTTTCAGTCACTGCTCTCTCTTTCTTTCACTCTTTTTCTCCTCACTGTGGTGTTCTCTACTCTTTTATTTTATAAGTGTTGGTGAAATGGTACCCCGGCACTCATGCGGCTGGCACACAGCGCCCTTGGTGCTGTCTCTCACACCAACTCGGTGCAACCCGCACCTACTGGCACTTCCGTGCTCTCCTTGGTGCCAAGCACACGCACACGGCGGCTTTCCTCTGGACACCCACACTGGTGTCTTCTTACCACACCCCCGCACAGCATGCCTAGCATGCGTATATATAATAATCTTTCCGGAGACCTTCAACCAATAGGTAAGTTGTGTGTGGACAAACGCCTGTCATCTGATCTACAGCCTAACAACAACTTTGCCCACTAACTCTGCAACCTGTCACCTCCACAGACGGCGTACACACTGCAGGTCTACCACCTGCTCTGCAGAGCCAATTGTCCACAACTTGCTGCCATCTGTCCACGACGTCCTCAATTGTTGCTGCAGTCAAGTCCCTGGACTATCTGTACTCTTTGGCCATCACAAGTGCCCTCTGACATTCTTTGGTCTCCAGGCAGTAACAATGATCTCGAATATCCCATGTCCTTGGTCGTCACTGTGTATAATACATATCTCCGGATGCTACTGTGCATTCAGCCATATTCGCGGGTAATTCTATACCAGTAATACCAACAGGTAAATTCTTCATTCTCAACCGGTCAATAGGTTGACCGATAATCTCTCTTGAAATGAGCTCCAGCATTTTCTACTTCAAAAATGCTCTCCGAAAATCCTCTACGTATTTCCTCTCTAGCATTATCCGGTCAACTTTTTGTTGACCGTCTTCTACAGCCATCTGGTCAACCTCCCATTGACCGTCTTCTGCTACCCGTCCGTCATCCAGTAGTACCCCTGCAGTCCTCCGACGGTCAATCTCTTGTTGATCGGAATCTGCTGCCTAGATTTGTTCTCCGCCAAATAAACTTTGTCATTTGATCTCCACAAATCCTCTGATGACGAAACTTATTTTTTGAGTCACTCATAAGGGAGTGACTAACCCCAATAAACTTTCCCTCACGACCTTGTGGGGAACACCTTTGCCTTTACCCGGCGACCATCATCACTTACCTTCCAGCAGCTTCCCTTCAATTGGGAATCCGGCGTTGGCCTCCGCAAGAATGATACATTCTTCCGTTCAACTGAACTTGAAGTACTCCAACTCCCCTGCAGTTTCTTCCCCGCAATCAAATCATTCTTCCCTGCCTTTGCCATCTCAACTCTGCTGTTGGCCCTGCTGGCTCCGCTGTTGGCTTTGCTGGTTCCACCCTCCGCCGTTGGCCCTGCTGGCTCCACCATTGGCCCTATACAGCTTCGCCCTTAGCCCTACACGGCTCCGCCCTTAGCCCTGCTGACTTCGCTGTGCTTTTTACAGTTCATTTTAGTTCTACTCTAAATGGCAAACTCCTCCACGATGACTCCAGATACACTTCGACCGTTGCAGACCTCGACGGCTCCACTTCTGTGGCACTTCACTCGGCGGCTTCCCTATACGATGCTTCACTCCTCTCTGGCAGTAGGTCAGTACCACCGTAGGTAGCCATTTCCGGTCAGCACCCTCCGCAAGCAGCACTTTTCGGGCCTGAGCCGATCTCAACTATCTTTAATACCATTTGTTGGGGTCAATACCATCTCTGATACCACTTGTTAGTATCAGCACCCAGATCTACTCGATCTGATAGTAGTAGAATTTCTGAACTCCCCCGTTATTGACAGCCACCATTTAGTAGGAATAAGAAATACAAGAGATGTACAGTATTTTTTACGTGAAAATTTATTCCCAACTAAGAGGAAAAATCACGGGATACAAAGTCTACCAATAAATCCACTATGTAAAATGGTTACACAAACCTAGGGACTAAATACAGCAACCACCTTGGCTACACAAGCTCTAGAGGCGAAAAATTGAAAGAGCAGTACGAGAATACAAAGGCCTCACACTTTGTATTTCACTCACTGCTCACTCTTTCTTCCACTCATTCTCTCCTCACTGTGGTGCTCTCTGCTCTCTCACTTTACAAGTATTGGTGAAACGGCGACCACCATTTTACCCCCGCACTCATGCGGCCGGTGGTCGGTGCACAACGCCCCTAGAGTTGTCTCCCACACCAGCTCGGTGCGACCCGCACCTACTGGCACTTCCGTGCTCTCCTTGGTTCCAAGCACATGCACATAGTGGCTTTCCTCTGGACACCCACACTGGTGTCATCTCACCACACCCCCGCACAGCATGTCTAGCATGCGTATATATAATAATCGCGAGAGACCTTTTAATGATAGGCGGGTAGCGTGTAGACAAACACGCCACCTTTCTGTAACTGTCAACAACTTTGCCCACTAACTCTACAACATGCTACCTGCACAGACGATGTACACATTGCAGGTCTGCCACCTATTCTGTAGAGCCAACTGTCCACAACTTGCTGCCAACCGTCCACGACGTCCTCAGTTGTTGTTGCAGTCAAGTCCCCAGACCATCTGTACTCTTTGGCCATCACAAGAGTCTTCCGGCGTTCCTTAGTCTCTAGGCAGTGATAATGACCTCAAACATTTAATGTCCTTGGTCGTTACTGTGCACAACCCATATCTCCGGACGCTACTGTGCACTCAGCCATATTCGCGAGCAATTCCATACCAGTAATACCAATTGGTAAATTCTTTATTCTCAACCGGTCAATAGGTTGACCAGCAATCTCTCCTGAAAGGCGCCCCAATATTTTCTACTCCGAAAATGCTCTCCGAAAATCCTTTTCGTATTTTCTCTCCAGCCTTATCCTGTTAACCTTCTGTTGACCGTCTTCTACAGCCATCCGATTAACCTTCTCGTTGACTGTCTTCTTCTGATCATCCGCCATCCAACAGTGCTCTTGCAATCCTTCGACGGTCAACCTCCTGTTGATTGAAATTTGCTCTCTGAATTTGTTCTCCGCCAAATAAACTCCGTCATTTGATCTCCACAAATTCTCTGATGACAAAACTTATTTGTTGAGTCACCCATAGGGAAGTGACTATCCCCAATAAATTTGTGGTGAGTTGGGCCAAGAGCTAAGAATCTCTTTGTAGTTAGAGTTCTACTCTCTTAGAGTTGTCACGTACTCTAAGTTGATAGAATAAAATTATCACTATTAAAAATATCAGAAGTGATAAAAATAAAAAATCATAATAGAAAAACTTGACTGTTGACACTTATTCTTAGCCATCGGTTCTTTATTTAACTTCAATAGAGATGGGGGTGTTAGGACTTGCTATGTCTAAACCATTCGTGTTCCCTTGTGATTGTGATTTTGGCTGCCTATTGGTTAGGGGCATAAGCATCAGGGACATTTTAAGAAAAATTTTAGAACTAAATACCACTTTTTTTCCCCCAAAAAGCCCAAAGGGAAAAAAAAAAAGAGCAAAAAAATGTTGGTGAAGAAACTTTGTGATATAATATAGAGTTGAGTATTAATGACATTTACTTACATGTATGGGATGCAAACTAAACTTTAAAGTTTAAGTTATTTGACTAAAACTAATATAGATTTATAAGTCGGTATAACTCATTTAAATCATCGGTATAGGTTTTTGAAGTTACATAAATTTCTAACAATAAGTTCTTAATGGTACTGTTCAATGGTTCATCTGAAAAATCTTTGGAATCCAAGGCCTATTGGTTTCTAACTGGATTACATCATGTTGTAATTAAATATGAAAATTTTGTTTTAGTATTGTCAATTGGTACTTTGGAGTTGTCCAAGTGGTTATCGACTTATAGAGCAAGCCGTTTGCCTTATGTATTGAGATCGTCTTCCAAGGTAGGGCACCCTAGCATGCAGCTCGATAAGTAGTTGCCAGGCTCTCTAGGCTTGATTTTGGTATAGGGATGACAGTGGTTGGATTTGGGTCGAGTCATTGAAAACCTAAACTAATGTTCTATTCTATAATTCACATCTAATAGATAATATTTTGAATTGGATAAAAACTTGGTAATACAGGTTATCATTGTTCAAAACTATGTTATTTTGAGTCATATCGGGTTGTATTGGGTTTGAGCTATTAGTATATATTTTTATAGCCATTAGTATATATCTGGGTACTGTACCTCCCTGATGAGCGCTGCGTCGAGCAGCTTCTTTAATTCTTCTCGAATAGCAATTAGTTTCTCGATGGAGTAGTTTCTACGTTATGATCGGAATTAAGGTTAAACTTGTGAGCCATTACTCTAATCAATATCCCTGGCATGTCAAAGGGTATTCACGTAAAGACATTAGAGTTTTGCCTGAAAAAATTTATAAGCCGGTTGTGGAGGGGACCCGAAAGGGAACTCCTAATTTGCACACATTTCTCGAGTTCATTTGGGTCTAGGGGAACTTGGTTAGTCATTTCTCTTGACTGGGCTCGCTGTAGGGTGATTTTGTTGTGGAAGTTGAGGTCTTTGATTGGCAGTTTAAGAGCCGCTTGTGTAATCTGGAACAGGTATCATATTCGACCTGTCACTTGGTCACCTTGGACCTCTCCGACACCGCATGGGGTCAAAAATTTTATTTTCAAGTGGGGGATCGACGTCACCGCTCCCAACGTAGTTAGGTAGGGCTATCCTAGGATTGTGTTGCAAATCGATGGGAGGTCCACTACTAGAAATGAGAGCATCCTGGAGGTCGTGCGAAGGTGCATCCCCAGCTTGACCTCCAATTAGACGGCTCCTTGTATGTGCATCGACTCGTTGTTCAGACCGTATAGTGGTCCCTCGATTGGCTTTATTTTGCTCTTTTTAAGTCCAAGTTTAAAAAAAAAAATTGAGATACAGTAAGTTTTGGGAGCTTCCATTATCAATAAGAATTCGTTTTAGTTGGTAGTTTATCATACTATCCAAAACGAGAATAGATACAACCAAAGAGTTTGAATGGAGAGTTATTATATGAATCATATCATCGTTACTAAAGTTAAGGATATCAGCTCTAACTCATACTCTTGGCTTCTTGCTGCTGGAAGTGGTTTTCGGGCAATTCAGGATGTTGCCCTTGGGTGGCTTGGTTATCACCATGTTGATGATGCTGGTCATAATTCAGTTTCTTTACTGCTCTTGTGTGTCTTCTCTTGTCACCACGGGAGACTGTTTAGGGTTTCATAGGAACTTAGCCAGATGTCCTTGGTGAACTAGGTCTTCAATCTCCTTCTGCAGAGTTCGGCAGTCGTTGGTACTATACCCCAGAAATTTATGGTAGTGACGATACTTAGACTGGTCTCCTCCCTCTGGGTTCCTCGACGCATTGGGTCACTTCAAGAACTTCTTGTCTCGGATCAATATTTGGATGTTTGCATAGGTGTCGTTCAGTGGAGTCAGGCTCAGAGGCATGTATTCCCTTCGAATACCCAGCTTAGAACGTATCTACTTTTTGGGTTCATGGTGAGCAATTGCCGACCATGTTTCTCTTTTTCCTGCTAGTCTGCCGCTTCTAGGGTTGGTCCATGCTCTCGGGGCACTTCGTCTCGTTGACTATTTTGGCCATAATGTAGGCCGGGCGATGGCTTTAACTTCTCTGAAGATTTGAGGGCATTGGTTGGTTAGGTGCTTAAAGAACTCTCCTGACTCCAACATGGCTGTAAAAGCATTCAACTTCATATCGTCCAAGAGCTTGGATATTCTACGGGCCTCGATGATGAATTGAGTTAGGAAGCACTTCCGACCTTTGTCTTGCTTTTGTCAGAGGTGGACGAGGTGCCACAATTGCTTTTTCTCCATTCAGCTGGAGGTAAACTGATACAGGAAGTAGTCGGCAAGTTCATTAAATGACCGAATTGAATTCGGTTGGAGACCATAGAACTAGATTTGGGCGTCTCCCTTGAGAGTTAGGGGGAAACATTGGCATATAGCGGTCTTGCCTGAGCCCTGGAAAGCTAGCAATATACAGAAGTAGTTCAGGTGGTCTATTGGGTCAGTACTCTCATCATACATGTCTAGGGTTGGTATTTCAAATTTGAGGGGGAGTAGCTGCGTTCGGATATCCATTTAGACCAAAGGACCGTTGGCTAGCATCACCCATGAACACATGCTGCAAGATTTTCTCCACCTTCTCCTCCATTCAGGGGGAGGGCGCATTCCTCATGGTGTTGAGGAAGGCCATGAGCTCTAAAGTCTCCAGGGTGACGTGCGGACCACAGGGACCGCCAGCCTATGGTGGTTGCATACTGCACGAGGCCTCTCCTTGGGTCGTGGACCTCCTGTCGCAGCGGGAATTGCGATGGTTTTGCCGCTTTGGGCTTTCCTCGCATGTCTTGCGACTTCGTTAGCCCTATGGCTGCGTCTGACCTTACTGCTTGATGCTGCCTGGACCTCGGTGTCGTCGGGTTGCAAGTTCTTCACCGTCGGATGCCTCAATGTCTGATTCCCCTGTCTTAAGACCGAATCCTGAGTGATTGGGGGGATCCCTCAGCTGCTACCCATCCATGAAGGCAAAGAGTACACAGAGTGTTTGCTTCATGTGTCTCACCTCGGTGGCGATTTCATATACGTCGGGCTTTGGTCTCTCGCCCACCTGGGTTACCCACCGAGGGTCGTTGCCATGGGAGGCAACGTCCCTTGCCGACACGTTAAGTTGTGCTTTGGTGTTGACCATCTTTTCGTCTAGAATGTGAATGTGGTGGTTGGCGGTTAGACTTTTAAGTTGTTATTACAGATGGTGCCAATGATGCATCTCTGAATCCGGATTGTACAGATTAAGAAGTTATTGGGTCTTCTGCGTTGGGTTGAACTCAAGCGGGCCTAGTTTTCGTCTCTACTAATCTCGATCATACGCACCACAAATAACGAATAGGAGGTCAGAGAATTGGTAGGGCTCACTTCTTAATTTATCATCTAACACTTAAGTCAGAAATCTTTCTTAATGAATAAAAAGATGTAAGGACATAAGAAAATATATTAATACACTTGTCTGGGGGATATAGAGGTTTGTGGAGGATTGGGTTTTAGGCGCTTGACGGGAACCGACTTTTCGTGCTGGCGGATGGCTAAGCCTCAGTGGTACACTTGGCGTGGAGCGGCTTTGTGAGCTAACAGAGGGCTAAGCTCCATTTGTGTGCTCGATAAGAAGCAGCTTTGGGAGCTGACAGAGGATTAGGCTTGAAGTTTGGCTGGCCCTTGGTATAATTGGGCCTATTGAAAATATTAAATAAATATACGCAGATGGGGAGAAAAAAGTAAGCTATAAAATTATCATAGAGAATATTTTTTAAAAAAATATTTAAAGGTATATATATGCCATTACCTACACACATATGGGTGATTAACTCCCAAGTCATTTGTATCAGCTTAAGTGCAATATAAGATATCTTCTCCAAAGTCCAAATTCACAGTATGAATGAAGCACCTCAAATTTCGCTACCTGTAGGATTGATAGCTCTATATAATTTTTCATATAATCATACCAGATAAGCGAAATCCTCGATATATTTTATTGATAAACCATGCCCAAAATTTTTAAAAATAGAAGAAAAACTAAATAAACAAGGTTTGTATATTTATATGTAAATAGTATTCCTTTTATTAAATAAATAGCGATGCCCAGTTGTGATAGTTTATTACCTCAATGTCAGCATTCTCTAACAAATTATTAAAATTTTTGATAGTTCATTGTAATTTTATTTTTCTCAATCCAGTACAATAAAGGGGGTCATATCCAATGCTGGGCTATGGGTCACTCTCGTATGGATTCATATCCATTTGACGTGCTGATCGGTGGTATGAACGACGGTTTCTTTTTTTGCATGCACGACTAAGGTTTAAAGTGTTGAATCCAGTAGCAGCGCGCTCGAGGTGCGCCTAAGGGTGCCTAAGCACCGATTCCAGAAGAGGCGTGCCCAAGGGGCACCAGAGGCACCATTTTTAGAGGCATCTGTGCTCGAGGTGTACCTATCTGGCGCTCGAGCACGGCTTGCAACTTAAAAATACGCCAAGGCACCATTTTTGTAGACCAGAGAGTGCCGTCAGTGAGAGAAAAGAAGAGAAAGAGAGAGACAGGGATAAAGCGAAGATTCGAGTATTCAATTGAGTTTCGAATCGTATTCCAATCTACGTTGACCTTGGATAATAGGTTATATTTTTTACCTTTTAGTCTTGTATTCATTGATGTTCAATCTATTTTATTATGAGATATCTAATTCTTATATTTGTGAAATTTTTATAATCAGATTGATTGTATAGTGAAGATATTTTAGATGTATCATCTCGTGAATTTTCTTTATCATTCTAAAGAAAGCTTTCCATGTAAAAGTTATATCTTATCTTATTATTTGTAATTGTTGTTTGCTCGTAGTGTATTATTGAATATTTTTTCACAATTTAAATAAACCAATCCGAGTTCCAACACCCAATAATTGTCTACATAATTCACTCCAATATAAAGTATGTAAGATCTATACCAGCTATTTCCCCATGTTACTTATGATTGATGCAAAATTTGTAATGCTAATAAATGGTTAATTCTACGACATAGATTAATATAATAATTTTTGTTTGAAGGCCATTGCAAACTTTGAAATTTTAGAGAAAGTAAAAAAAAAATTAAAATGTAAGGAGAATATTGATATGAGAATTGATTGTTGTGTGACAAAATTGAAGGTGAAGTATTAAATTTTTAAGAGATAAGATAGAGCAAATAATGAGAAGAAGAGAAGAGAGGAGATTAAATTTGAATTTGAATTTAAACTTGAGTTTCAACTTCGAATTCGAAATTTAATTTAAATTTGAATTATTTTGATTGATAATATAGAAATTGATAATTAAAATTATTATAAGTTGACAAAATAAAAAGTTTAAGATATGGAAATTTAAAAATTAAAGTATTTATTTATGAAAATAATATCCAAAAAATTATTCAAAAATATAAAAGTTAGGTGACAATAATAATAATAATAATAATAATAATAATAATAATAATAATAATAATAATAATAATAATAATAATAACTTATTTATACTTATAAACAATTTAATCTACAAATTTTTAATTTATCTTAATTACTGATGATACATTCCGGTTTAAAAAACATTTATAATACAAAATCTATATATATTTAAAAATAATATATGTAACAAAAAAAAAGTGGAGAAAGGTAACCCAAGTCAAAGTTTAAGTGGACTTTAGATTTGAAATTGACAAATTAAAAATAAAAATACTAATTAACAATACAAAAAGTTATTTAGTAATGTTCAGTAGATCTTGCTGTGCCAACATGATCCATTTTGTTAGGTTGCCAACTTTGATCATTTTCCTATAATTTAATTTATTTTGTATACGTAACATCTTAATTTATTGATTTCAACAAGAAAATATTTTAATAAATTAAACAATGTTCTTTATTTTTCACATAAGGATAAAAAAGTGACGAGTATTATTACATTAGGTCGACCCGGAACCGAGACCTACGAACCAATGCAAGGGGCCCAACAAGACGACGGGCCATGGGGTAACCTCGTAAAGGCCGCATCGTCAAGGGTGGCCCACTTGGGCGGACTGTCCCAAACCCAGTTCACATACCCAACCTGCCGACCTGTGGGCTGGCTGGGAGATCCGCCTGTGATATTTCCTTGATTGCTTGCCAACGGCGTACAACTCAGTAGGAATTCTTTCTAAAATCGCATTGATTTTGGTAAATATCCTGCAAGTATTTTCAAATTTACTCACCTCCCAGAATGGTAACCGATAGCCGAAAAAATCCTATGCAGAATCATTTGCTGCCCAAAGAAGGAAATTCTAACTTAGTGTATCGTACCCTCGAAAGACGCTATCATAAGGCAATCTCCACGGCCCATTGAAGAAGCGAATGATATCGGCGGGCAACAAAACTTACTTTAAACTATGCCAACAATTATCGCGCCAGTTCAGCCTGCCTAACTGTCACCAACCGCTGACGACAACAGAGACTTGACTGTCTCTGCCAGCTATAAATACCACTTCAGTATAATAGGGAGGGGGGGACTTAGAATTTAGAGTGAGGGGGAGCCCAAAGAGGGTACAATCAAACAAGGACTTACATCACTTTAAAAACTACCTCTAGTAGAGAAGAAAAAAAAGAAAAAAAAAAGAGGAGAGAGAGAGCTTTGAGAGTCCAGCTGCTTAGCCCCTTTCAAGTCTAACTGGAGCAATCTTCACCACAATGACATAAGCCACGCCTAAGCTTCTCGAGAAGCATCTGAACCCACCTCTTCATTCCGGCCACCTCTCCAAGATGGCTAGAGCTCTCCAGTCCGGCCTAGGGTCAAACCGTCTTCTGTCCAGTAGGAGGCCAGCCCTTCTTCTGAGGGCCCATCTAGGAGGTGCACCCTCCATTTAAGAGATCAATCTCACGTTCCTAAGCCGCCCCTCAGCGAGCGCACCTCTACGCCATCCCTCAACAAGCGCTCCTCCAAGAAGCCCTTTGTCCGGACACATCTCTAAGCCACCCCTCAGCGAGCGTTCCTCCAAGACACCCCTAGGTTGGGTGCATCTGTAAGACGCCACTCAATAGACGCACCTCTAAGCTGCCTCTCAGCTGACACACTTTAAGCCACAATTTAGTTGGGTGCATCTAAACGCTCAATCCATCACTATATGTATCTACGCATTTCTCGTATCCTCTTAATATCTTTCTTTTTTCTGAGAAAGATTTTTGACTTGAGCCTCGGAGGATATATGGAGGAAGTAATTTTCACCGTTCTCTAACCTCTCATTTTCAGTTATGGTGTGTACAATCCAGGTTCGAAGTTACCATCCTAGACTCGCTTCAATTCGACCCTATGAGGAAGATCAAGTGGATTTATGGCCCCAACAATAACTCGAATCTAGGGATACATTATTGGCGCCATTTATAAAAAATAATTGAAAAGTCTAAACCACCATACAACAATGAAACAAATATGGTCAATACTTTTATCTTAACTAGCACCTTAGCTAGAGAAATCACCTCCCATGACAATGACCCCTTGGTTTGCCATGAAGAAGCTCAACCCACCCCTAGCATGTTAGCACCTGGGGGCTGGAGACTCCGATCGTGGGAAATAGTTCACCCAGGAATAGTTCACTAACTTGACGACCTCGATATTGGGGAGGATCCAAGCAACGGGCTTCACACCTGGAGAAAAAATCGGCCCGGTCCTAGGGAGCCAGGCTAAAGTCCAGAGTGGCGATGCCCTTGCTACTCCCGAGACGGCCAGCAACGTCTCCGATCACAAAGAGGTCCCACGCGGTTCAGCCAGCTACCTTGCTAATGCCAGAAGCGTGGTTGAGGACTAAATAGGGACAGTTCAAAGATGCCACACTGGGGGATTTCCCTCCAATTTCTTGATTCCAACGCCTAAGGGGAGGAATCAAAAGAAGAGGCCGTTCTAACCTGAGCATGGCCAAATGGTCAACAAAATCGCAAGGCGACAAGAGAACCCTTGTGTAAGAAAATATTTCGTAAAGTATTGACGGACATCTCGTGACTGAAGTCCGTATCTGCCATTCCACCTGGGTCGGTCCTCCTCCATATCGGGCTCCCCAGACCTGGATATATATATATATATAAAGGGAGGCCGGGTAGTGCAGCCCCCAAAAAAAGAGAGAGAGAGAAAGAGGGGTAGAAAAGGGTTCGGGCGGTGCAAAAGGAGAAAGAGAAAAGAGAAAGAGAGAGGGGAGGAAGAGGAAAGACAAGAGAGATAGGGTGGCATGGTGAGCAGAAGCGACTGCTGTTGTTGGAGGAGACATCGCCTAGATCGGATGTTGGCAAAGCCTTATCCATTCTCCACCCTCTAATTTGTGCCGCGATGCGAAGGAAGGAAAACGTGAGCTGTGAGAACCCAACGCCATTGTCGCCACCATCACTAAAGGAAGATCAACAAATCAATGCAAGTAGATCCTTCTTTCCTCTTTGTGGATGCCTATGTTGCGTTTGCATATGGCAATCTTGAGGTGACCGGCTGAAATCTTGGTGGATTGTGTAATGAGGTGTGGTGAAGAGAGGAAGAGAGCACCTACGGTGGTCACATAGTTGCCATCCCCATCACCGAGTGGTTGTCGCCGTGACCGATGACACCGCCCATGCTGGGACCACCCTCCGACGGTGATCATCATCATCTCTCAGTTTGGTGCCCCATCTAGTTAGTAGCAATCCACTTCGTCGGCTCCAAGAACTAGTTCACCGGCACAAAGATCCATTCCGGTGCCCTAGGTCCATTCTGCCAGTGCCCAAAACCAGTCCGCCGGCACCTAGATCCATTCCAGCACACCAGATCCATTCCAGATCCCATATCTGTTTTGCAACACCCTAGATCTAGTTCGATCGATGCAACCATTATGAAGTCTAGATCGGCTAGCTTGGAGCCAGATCCATCCTGGCTGAGCCGCGAACATTTCGGCACCCAGATGGTCTAGCACGGCACAAGATCTAGTCCGATGCCCAAATGGGCCAGCAGGCACCAGAGCCATTCCGCCGAACTAGATCCAGTTTGGCCGAACCCGCTGGCACTAATCGAGACTAGCCCTCCCAGTTTGGCAACCAGGAACAGCCCGACCGTAGCCCAATCTGGAGCCTAGAACCAATTCGGCGGGCGCCCAAAATCGGCCAATCCGACAGTAGCACATTCTCATGCCGGAATGGGCCTCTGTGGGTTTGAAGCTGCAAAAGACCGAACTATGGTGAACTGAGGCTCTTGAGGCCGTGGACGCCGGTGATGGAGCTCGATCCCCTCACTAAGACTCCTCCAAGAATAGTGTCAAGAAGCCTTGAGAAATGATCACCCATAGAAGGGGAATCCCATCGCACCGACCTGGAATAACCCCATAGTGATGACCCCTCCTCGGCTAGCTGTGCCAATGGGCAGCTTGCCCCAGAGTGTACACCCAATGTCCACTTCAGGACCTCACGAATCCAACCAAAGGTGTTACACAGGGGGCTCCACCCTCTGACTCCTAAACTACCGGCATGGACCAACATCTATAGAGATCCTGTGGCCTGACAACCCTACAGCCTGAGCGGTAACAAGTGATAGGGCCCAGTAGCAACCAGAAGCCCACCCGGAGCCTCATGACACTCTAAAACAGGAGCACCCAGGTTGTGCTCTCCGTAACATGCGATGGCGCTCTTTGAGCCACTACTCCCCATCTCGACCACCACTTGTTCATCACCGCTACTCTCCTTAGTCGAAGGTATTAAGGTAGAAGAGTTTGGCACCTCCAACGGCTAAGCAAACAACGGTATCATGGACCGTCCAAAAATAAGCACCAGAAGAATGCAGTTGAAGCGTAGAGGACGTAAAAATGGTAGAAGGCACCGCACTTAAGTAGTCGGAGCCTCAGCCTAAGATGACGTCCCATCAAAGCTGAATGGTCGTGTCACCCTGATAGTAAGCGCCATGTGTCCTCACTCTGGCGCGCCTCAATGCGTCTACCTATAGGTGCCACAGTAACAGACATCGCCACGTATCCTCACATGGCCCTCCATTTGTTATAGCTCTGACACCCTGATTGGCACGGCGATTCCCTAGCGCAAGTCCCCGAAATGTTCCTTAGATGCATCGGTCTCAAAGTGACAGCATACAGAATCAGTCACTCCGGTCTACGACTCAATCCAGTGCACAGTGCACTCCGGTGGTCTAATGACCTTGTGGCCTGGGCGGCCACAACATGGCCTAGCAGTGGCCGGGAGACCAACCAAGCCATGGAGGGTAGATGAAGGCCTAGAGTAGTATCATCCATGCCACACCAAGTGCCGCCAGGAGGTGCTGGCTTCAAACCCCATCGACCTAGTGAGGCGAACCCAATCTTTCAGGGAGTAGAGGCTACAGATACAAGACCACTGGCTCAAGCAGCCATTCCCTTGTTAATGGACCATCCTTTGCCTTGACTCTCCAGAGTAAAGCGCACCAGTCAGCAGGTTGATTCTGCTACAATACCTCTCTTCAACCCATTGCATAGCAACAAACCCTACAAAAGGTATGGAAATCTTTGCAATAGGTGCTCGACGTGCTCGGCCCGCTACCCATTGCATTGTAGTGAGCATCATCTAGCAAAGTGCTACACCCGTTTGGGTCTCTCGAGGCCGTGCTTGCCAACAACAGGGCCCGAGCATTGGCCAGTGGGCCACCTAGCGCGGTAGCAAGGTGCTGCCCCACCAACCGATGGAGCATAGGGACCATGGACCGAGGCACCTGCTAAAGAGTCATGACGACCCTCCAGAGCAGTGCACACTCGCTGTGCACCTGTGGCGGTGAACTGGTCCTAAGGACCCCACTCATAGGGAAGATGATTCATGTTAAATCCTGGTAAGTCTTGCACATACTATATTGCCTGCTTGAATCACGTTTTTATTAATAGAATATAATATTATTTATTCATACAAATGATTGTACAACATTGTATAAAATCATACGACTTAGATTGCCCATAAATCGGGTGACTTCTCATTCACTCGTTACAAAACCTCAATCTTGCACCGAGCGGTCCAAATGCGGTCATATTTGAACCTTGTATTAAGCGGCCCATACGTGGCCGTATTTGAACCTTAATCTTACACTGAGCCGCCCATGCACGATTGCATTTGAACCTCGATCCTGTACCCAGAGGCCCATGCATGGTCGTATTTAAACATTGGTCCCATACCGAGTGGCCTATACGCGGTTGAATTTGAACCTTGGTCCCATCATCGAGTTGCCCATAGCGGTCGAATTCAAAAACTTATGGGGCTTTTCAGCATGCGTGCAATGACTCCTTCCTGAAGGGACGAGTGCCATCAATTTACAATGGTCAGTGAATTATGACTCAACCCATGAAAGCTATGATTTCCTCCAATAAGCCGAGTGCCGATGATACATGTGGGCGACTGCCTAGGCTAGCAAAATCCCGACAACAATAGCCTCAAAACTTAGCTGGCAACCATATCTTCTCAGTGCCACGACCTCCTTTTGGCAAGGGCGAGCTGACCAGCCAAACACGTTCGTCAAAGTCAGGCAACAGTGGCGGTGTGGACAACCGCGTCTCCTTAGGGCCACAACTTCCCATCATGGGAACGATTGAAATTTGACACGAATAATCCCCAGTAGCCCTGACACTCCACTAGAAAAGCAGAGCAGCATCCTTAAAGAAAGAGCCATTGAGATTAGGATCCTAACTTGGCTATAGTTACGGTGCCAGGGCTAGAGGGTCCCCTGCTCCAGCATTAGAGTTCGCTCGGCACTCCTCGCCCCCTATCCCCCCGATCGACACACCAATAGTAAGGTATGGGGAGAAGAACCCTTCCAAGGAATGCAAAGGGCAGCCTACCCCTATAGCTTGAACGAATGACTATCCTAAGGCCAGTCGCCTCCTGACCTCAAGAGGCATGTCCTCGTAACAAGTTGATTCGATCCCAAGCACCTGTGCGCTCTTAGATCTTGCCTGAGATTCGGACGACTCAGTTAGAATTGGCGAATGATTCCCTTCTATTTCCAAAAAATAACCAATTCATATCTACGCCTATTTCAAGCACCTGTCAAATCAGAGGCACCAATAAGAAGATACAAGGTCAACAAGATCCCCTCGGGCAGAGCTGAGTCCTCTTCTCTCAACCTCTTCAAGCATAATTTCTCTCGAAAGAGGCAAGTCACCGCTCAGTCTCTTGAAGCACGTCCTTGCAGTGAGGTGATTCGATCCTGAGCCTAAGATCTTCCCTTTGTGAGCTCTTGGATCTCGCCCAAGACTCGAATGGCCCATGGTTGACACCGGCAGCGCCCACTCACGCTGAGGCACCACGTCAACCACTAGCGTCAACAATGATGGCTCACACAGCAATTGACTGGCAGCGTGTAGCTATGATGGGATTGAGACTTGTCCGACGGACCCATGACCCAGTCCAGCATGAAGCTTGGATTAACTGGCCTACTATCCAATTCGGTATTAAGTCAAACTGCCTAGCAGATGATCTAGTCCAGTGCTAAGCCGATTTGATTGGCCTGCGATTTAAACCAGCACCTTGGACAAACTGCCGTAAATCAGAGACCGCCACAGAATCAGGAATGCGACAATATCAAGCAACAAAGAATGACATTAAAAAAATTGAAGAGGCAAACAATATGGGAAAAATCCTCGGCTGATCCGTTCGTCAAGTCATTTTTATAAAGCAAAAGCTTTCGACGGCAAACGTACAACATAAGGAATAGAATATATGGAGCAATGATTCGACTTCAAAAGCCTCACCTGGCAAGGGGGGACACCCAAAGGGCACACAGACACCTGTCTCTGGAAAAGAGTTTCAATGGGAAGAGCAGTGCGGCCAAGCAGGCAAGGATCCTGTGCACTACCACCCTATGGTCGTTGAAGTAGGAATTGCATACCAAAGCCCTTGCTGGCAAGAGCGAGGCATGAAGCATTGGCACCATCCTATGAAGCACCCACTAAAAGTCATCCACCGAGACCGGCCATGGTCATGCAAGTCTGTGTGCTAACGCTGGACCTAACATAGTGATGATGACCTAAGCCTCGGTATGAACTCAAAATGTACGCCCCCACTAGTAGCCTCTAGAGAAAAATCCTTCACGGGCAGCTCAGGGTTGAATCAGTCGAAGGGGACGGGGTGCCACCTTCACTGGTCAAAAGGGTTTGAGTTGCCACATCTTCGAGGCTACTGCGGTAAGCACCCCCCATCACCAGCTGACAAAGTGGAAGTTGGCCCAAGTCTCGCTCGATGCTATACGAGGTGCCCCAGGAGGAAAGGAGGAAAACCAAAGCAGATCCCAAATGTACATTCAACTCCAGCACCCAGCATCGAGCCAAAATCTCCGTCAACTTCGGCAGGAGGTTGCGCAAGATCCATGCCCGCTTCGAACATTCACGCCACTTAGATGATGGGGATGATTCGAGGAGTGGCGTGTTGTGACCCCCTACTTATAGTCGGAATAGGAGATCGGCGTGCCATTATTACAGAAGATTGTGCCGCCAGGGCAATCTACAGAGAATCCCCTGCTAAGCAGCCAAATCTTGGACCGACAAATAACGACGAGACGAAGCAAACAGACATGTTGGAATTGGGAAATTTTTAACTTCTGGTATGGGGGGTTAGTGATAGGTGTCATTCCATTGGGTTGGCCCGGAACCCAGGCCCACAATCAAATGCAAGGGCCTAACAAGATGGCGGCCCATGGGGCAGCCCCATTCAGGCCGCACCATCAAGGGTGGCCCACTTGGGTGGTCTGGCCCAAACTCGATCCACCAATCCAGCCCGCTGGCCTGTGGACTGGTGAGTAGATCCGTTTGTGGCATTTTCCTAATTGCTTGCCAATAGTGTACAATTCAATAGGGATTCTTACTAAAATTGTCTCAATTTCGGTAAATATCCTGCAAGTATTTCCAAATTTACTCACCTCCCAGAATGGCAAGCGGTAGACGAAATCCTGCGTAAAATTATTCACCGCCAAAAGAAGGAAACTCGGACTCAGCAAATCGAACCCCGGAACAACGCTATCATAAGGCAATCTCCATGACCCTCTCAAAGAAGGAAATGATATCGGTGGGTAGCAGAACTTGGCTTAAATTGCACTTGCGATCATTGCGCCAGTTCAGCTTGCCCAACTGTCACCAACCGCTGAAGACAGCAGAGACTCGACCACCTCCGCCGACTATAAATATCCTTCACTACAAGAAAGGAAGGGGGCTCAAAATTTAGAGAGGGGGAGCCTAAAGAGGGTACAATCAGACAAGGCCTCACGTCACTTAAAAAACTACCTCCAGTAGAGAAGAAGAAAAGAGAAAAAGAAGAGGAGAGAGAGAGCTCCATGAGTCCAGCGGCCTAATCCCTTCCAAGTCTGACTGGAGCAATCTCCACCACAATAACGTAAGCCATGCTTAAACTTCTAGAGAAGTATCTGGACCCACCTCTTCAGGCGAACCATTAGTCGGTCATATCTCTAGCTAGCACCTAGGCCGACCACCTCTCCAAGACGGCCAACTCTCTCCGGTCCAGCCTAGGGTCAAACCACCTTCCGTCCAGCAGGACGCTAGCTCTCCTTCTGGGGGCTCATCTAGGAGGTCCATCCTCCATCTAGGAGCTTAGTCTTGCGTTTTTAAGTCGCCCTTCAGTGGGCGTACTTCTAAATCGTCTCTCTGCGGGCGCACTTTTAAGTCGCTCCTTGGCTGAGCGCTCCTCCAAGCCGTTTCTCGATAGACGCTCCCTCAAGTCGCCTCTTGTCTGAATCCGCCCCTCAGCCGAGTGTATCTAAATGTTCAATTCACCACTATATGTATCTACACAGTCATCATATCCTCCTAATATCTTTGTATTTTTAAAAAAAAATTTCTAATTTGAGTGTCCGAATATATATGATGGGAGTAATTTCTTCCGCCTTCTGACCTCTTATTTTTAATTGCGGTGTGTAGCATTCAGGTTCGGAACTACCATCCTGGACCAACTTCAATTCGACCCAATAAGAAATATTAAGTAGATTTTTGGCCCCAATAATAACCCGGATCTATGAACAAATCAATAATTATAAAATATCATTAATATAAAGATTAATAATATAATATACATATTTTGTGAGGAATAATTTATCATCTAAAATTTAAAAGTTATAATTTAAATAAAAAAAATAGTAGAATTGTTATTTAAAAAATTTCTAAAATTAATAGAAAAAAATCTTATTAAATATCCTAAATTTATTTATAATAACTTTAATTGTTTTAGATTTTGTGATAGCAGTAGGTGAGTACTCAAAAATTTTAAAATCAATAATTGTCTTTATAGTTCTCAATTTTTAAAAATTGAATGTGTTGCGTCCCGATTTTCGGAGGTCCGGAGCAATACAAGTATCAAGGTTTGGAGTTGGAGAGAGAGAGAGAGATTGAGTCCGGATTTTTACGTGGAAAACCTCCCCTTAAATGAGGAGGAAAAAACCACGAGGCCCTGGGCCCTTTTAAATGCTTCACTATGTGTAAGATTCGTACAAAGTACAAGCTTTTGGGGATTTCTTCCATTTCTTTCACTCGCTGGCCTTTCTCTTTTGGGGTTCCCCTTTTTGGAGTTTTTTCTGACTTTCTTGGCTCTCTTTTTATTGGAAAGGAGGGAGGAATTTACCCCCCAGAGAAGGTTCTCCTAAATGAGAGTTTCAGCTAGGTATTTATAGAGAAACCTGGCTGTTAGAAATGTCCACGTGGCTGCTGAAAATGTCCATATGGCTGTTGGTGCCTACAAGGAGGCTGACCACCTACTCTGACCGACATACCACGCCGGGCGTCTTTGGCGTGTCTGAAAGCCGGGCCGCTAACGCCGCTAATTGGCCATACCTTGTCGGGATGTCGATCTTGAAGCCGATGAGCATGTTCTGGGATTTGTTCTCGACTACGGCGGTGGCGTGATGCATGGGTTGCGTGCGGTTCCTCAGAATCGTGAAGTTGGTGGCGCATTCTCGGACATCGGGAGAGTCCTCGTCCTTTACCGACCTTCTCAGCCTTTGGATGAGTCCGCGAACTAGATGCCATATCACGCTTGTTCTCGGACGGAATAAGAAAGTTCTCGGTCACTAATTGCATTGCTGACTCGTTAAAGGCTTTTGGGCTCATCGCGGAATGTCCTCGGGCTGCGTACACCTTATGAGGTCTCGGACAAACTGACAGCTTGGACTTCTCGGGTCAAGTACTCGTCCCATTGCCCATTCTTTTAGGGGGCGGGTATTGGAACCCAACAGAATGTATTATAGTACAAATATAAAGTAAATTATGACATAATAATATAGAATACTAGTTAAAGAAATATTAAATTTTACGTGAGTTAATTTAAAAATTGATTCTTATTTAAATTATAAAAAAAATAAATAGTCTTACCTTTAACAATTTATCGAGATGCTTTCACATACCTCACCTGTAAATATTTCTTTATGTACTGTTCGATCTTGTAATCTTTTGCCATAAAAAAAGAATTTTTTTGATTAAATTATATATTCCGTCAATCACTTCTAATTTAGCCACTGGTTTTATTAAGAACATTTTAACCCTACATCATCTAAAAATATTATTTCAATTTAAATTAAAAATAATTATTATCTATCATATTTTTTTATATATATCTCAATATATTTAGCACTTTCATACAGATAATCTTCTTTATATTTTTTTAAAAATGATTAATTTTTGGTCGTTAATTAATTTAATTTTAAAAAATTATCAAATATTATTGAAATATTTTTAACGGACAATTAGAATTTGAAGAAATAGTAATAATATCTTAGGTACAATTAGATTATAATTTGATATTTAAAATTATTATCAGTGTATACATGTGATTTAAAAGTTATAAAAATATCAAAATATTTTTTTATATTTATTCACTGCTAAAATTAAAAAAATTATATTATATTATTTATAATTAAATTTTAAAATAATAAATTAATAATATTAATACATAAATTAAAAATAAAATTAATATAAATATATTAATAAATATTACATTAATATCACTTTATAATATAAAAATAATAATATTTAATATAATATATATATATAAAAGAATAAAAGAAGGAAAAAAACTGCCGTACCTGACGTTCACGGGTCACAATCATCCAACAATCAATAATTTTGACAATAATTTGATAAATTAATTTTAAACTTAAACACTATTTTTAAAATTAAATTTTAAAAATAAATTATTAATAAAAAACCTAAATAAATAAAGCATTGAATTATAATCGGACATCAGTCAAATCAAGTAAAAATTAAAGTCAAAAATACTATTTTTTTTTATTTTTATAAAAATTATAATTCTACCTGCCGTTAACAAACCGTCATCTTCCTCACGAAAAGGCACACAAAAGCTGCCATGTCTGTACCTAATATTATGTCTTTTCCGTAACCCTATTTTATTGTATTTATTTAAAATCTAAAAGTATTTATTTTTTATTAATTAAAATTCATTCTTAATTTGTAAAATATTAATTTAATCAATTATTATTATTTTTTAATTTTTATGTTGGTCTGAGATTTTGTTCTCAATGATAAAACAAAACGTCGTGCCTTTCATTAATTGAGAGAAAATTAACATTTTTTAGGATTTTGAATTTCAGATTGATTAAGTTGATTTTTTTAATTATAATTATTTGATTATTATTAAATGTTTAAGATTTTTTAAAAAAAAAATTATATTTTTATTTAATTAATATTTAACGAATGTAATTTAAAAAGATTCAATTACCTAAGCCCAGTCTTCACTCTGGCTACCAATTCCTCCCCTGAACCCGTTGCCGGAGCAGTTTTGGCGTCCATTTTTTCTGATAGATCTCAGCTCGAAGTTGAGTCGCCGTCGCGATCCCAGGGAATCAAAGCCATTGCCATGCAGGTCTTCCTCTCGAAGCCAAAGCTTTGATCTCCATTATAAATCCAACGTGTTCTGATCGTCGCTGTCTCTCCAGCCCTCTTTCTCTCTGGACTAACATCAAACACCTGTCAGACGAACAGAGGGAGAGCGCGCGAGCGAGCGAGCGACAGGAACAGAGAAAATGGAAAATTCGAGGGAGCAGGTAACAAGATCCAAGGCGAACAAATGAACAAACCAGAACGAAAAGAAGGATAACTAGCCGAGAGTCAGAATTGAATTCGAAATCGTCAATTCTTCACTTTCATCGCACCTTCTTCTTCTCTTTCCCTCCTTTTTCTGTGTATTGCCGCTTGCTTGAACCATGAGGGGCAAAATCCAGTGCCATTTAAACCCTAAGCACATCCTCGTTTGCCCTCTGTTTATTCTCTTCCTCTTCTTAGTATGGAGATCAAGCACCTCAGTATCTCCCCTCCGAAATCCACCATCCACTGTTTCTCTCTCACCACAACAGTCGTCCAAATCACAAATGGATCACGATCTCGATCATCAAGACTGCCCGCCGGATCCCCGTACACCCGCCTGCACCAAAATACCCCCTTCTCTCTCCCAGACTCTAATCCACTACGCCACCTCCAACATCACTCCTCAGCAGACGATCAACGAAGTCTCCGTCACGGAAAAAGTCCTTCGGCGGAAATCACCGTGCAACTTCCTCGTCTTCGGCCTCGGCCACGACAGCCTGATGTGGGCGGCCCTCAACCATGGTGGCCGGACGTTGTTCGTGGAGGAGGACAAATCATGGATCGACCAAATCAAGCTGCGCTTCCCGAATTTGGAGTCGTACCACGCCGTGTACGACACCAAGGTCCGGCAATCGGAGGAGCTGCTAAAGGCCACCGCCGACGCGGAGGAATGCAAGGACGTGGGTGACCCTTTGTTGTCCAAGTGTGGGCTCGCGCTGAAAGGTTTAGCTAAGGAGGTGTACGAGGTGGAGTGGGACTTGATCATGGTGGATGCGCCCACAGGATATCACGACGAGGCGCCGGGTAGAATGGGTGCGATTTACACGGCGGGGCTGATGGCGAGGAACCGGGCGGATGGGGAGACGGATGTGTTCGTGCATGATGTGGATAGGATCGTAGAGGATAAATTCTCGAAGGCGTTTCTATGCGAGGGGTATGTGAGGGAACAAGTAGGGAGGCTGAGGCATTTCACCATTCCAAGTCATAGAACTCTACTCGGTCGACCCTTCTGTCCATAAAAAATCGTGAGGTTTTTTTTCCCAATTCTCTCTCTCTCTCTCTCTCTCTCCCTCTAGTTCAATGTTGCTTATTTTACATGAGAATGAGACCAAAAATTTGAGTGCCCAATTTATGTTTTAACCAATTTAGAACTTGTTTTACTGTTATTTAATAATGCACACATTTGAAAGAATGATATATCATGCCTTCTTATAATTTCCAATTGAGCTTTACTAGAAAATTTTTCATGTAGGAACCTTCAACACTAAATTCAGTAAATATATAATATGAACCAAAGAGTATTGATAATAATATCTATAATATAAAATGAATGGACCATGTTGGATAAATGTTGGGTGAAGATGGAGTCAAAAAATGTCACTAAGGTCCCTTATAGAGGGCTAGTTTTATTCCCTAATTAGCCATTTTATTAAACATTCAGATAAGTGTATCATTAAATGGTTCTTTAGTCGATAACTTTTAGGAATGGACTTAATTGGCTTTGGTAACATTTTCTCCATATGGATACCAATATTCATTTAAGGAAGTTTGTTAACATAAATTGTAAGTTTTAAAACGTTTTTAAGTTAAAATTTTAAAATTCTTTTACTTTTATTCCCCCCTCTATTTATAAAGAATCATTAAGTCTTCTGAAATTAAATTTAATAAGAGAAGACAACTTTATAATTATGGCATGAGATTTGAAGAAAATTATTGATACAGATACTATAATTGGTGATTTTTATATTTTATTTTGATTTAGATATTTTTTTAAAGTCAAGCATGATGAATTAATTGGCACATTGGGCCACATTTCTTTCTCTGACCTTGACAGGGCCTTTGCATTCTTGGGCTCTGGAATAATTCACGTGATGTAGTGGCTTTTATTATCTCTTCTAAATGGAGGAATGAGTGTGTTTTGAAACAAACCTACTAGACTGAAGTGGAAGACCTATTGAAGATACCAAAAAACTTTTACACCATCATCAAAAGCTTATAACTAGGTCTTAGAAATATAAACTTACTGGCCTAATCAAATAGATTTGGACATACACCTCGTTTTGTCAAGATTAATATCATGTTGAACTGTTTCATGTGTTCTTGAGGAGTCATTTTCTCATTCTTGTGGTGGGCCATTATACGAGAGACACCCACAAGTCACAGCGAAAATTCACAAAGAGAGAGATACTGAGAGGCATTATTGCTTTTCAATAACGTAAGTATGCTTAATTTTAGTCTAATGTAATGAAATGCATACCACTTATATGAGGAATATTAACTGGTCTCTGAGTTTCCAAACGCTATAAAGTTACTTCTTGGTGTACTATTACAGCTATAAATGAGCTAAGTTCTTCATAAACAGTACGAAAGCTCAGCTTGATTTAGATCCTTTTGCACAAAAAATGATGAAATTTAAGCCTAATGTTTATTCTTGTTAGATTAACAAGCCATTAAATCTTCCCTTTATGCTTCAACGGTGACGAAAACCTTCTTTGAGAGGTTTCTTATTTGTTTTATTGTGCTTTTTTTTATCCATAGCTCATTGAAAATGATTAAAGAAGAGACAAAACCAACCTGGGTACATTAAAAATAGATAGGATTGGAGTAGCATATCTTATAGAAATAAAGACAAAGTCTAAATCAAATCTAAATAAGTCCGACTAAACACAATTCATTTAGGCCCACAACAGCTTACTTAGATTTGTTCATGGGCACGTAAATAAACTTATTTATAGGCTCTTAAATGGATTTATTTACATACTAATAATAGACTTGTGATGGGATCATGTATGAAATCATTTAAAACCCTATTAATACATGTTTAAGAATTCAAGTCTGACTCGTTTATTAATTTAATTTGATAAACAAGTTTGGTTAACAATTCATTTAAAGGCTAAGTTTGAGATCAAGCTCAAATATTACTCATTTACATATAAAAAATTAAGTCGCAACCCAAACTCAAATCTATCAAATTCTTACAGAGGTGAACTTATGAAATAATAAACACACCTTGCAGCCCTACATCTTCGAATGAGCTTTAACACTGTTTATTTATTTGTTTACCCACTCCAATGAGGTGAAATTCTTTACTGGAAAGATGTGATTTTTTTTTTTTTTTTGGTTTCATTTTTGCATTACAGGAAAGAAGTTTTGCCGATAGTGGAAGAACGCAGCTGCTGCTATGCTTGTCAAGATCGTTCCAAACGCTTTCTCTGGTTCTAATAGAGGGTGTATGCTATGATACTCTTATTAAGGTATTTCCTTGTCATTTTAAGAGTCTTGGTTTATTGAAAAAAAATCAATGATAAATATTAGATAAACTATTAAAGCACACAACAAATCTGTATCATTTAATTTTTATCAATCAATCTGGACCATTGAATATAAGGGATGACCTTAGCAGGTCTCGTACTAGACATGCATGCAGAGGTTTTTCCTTGTATTCTCGAGCAAGCTGGAAATGTGTGCAGATTAAGAAAATAGTTTCCTGTTTTATTTTTTATTTTTCACTTTTCTATTTTTATGTTTTTGAAATAAAAACATTAAATTTTCAATAAATTAATGTCTATGAATTTGTTTAATTAAAGTGTCAACCATTTGAAATGGAATTAAAATTATCTATCAAATGAATTATTCAGTAAATTTATGTAAAATCCTAATACTAATATTAGAACAATGATATTTGAATTAAAATAATTAAGTAGATTATTAAGAATAATTACGGGTTCGGACGAGATTTTGAGTGTTGAACCATCTATAGTTAGCGTTTGAGGCACATGAGCCGTACATGTGCTCAGTTGGGTTGTTAACTTGCATATGATTTAGATATGATGGGTGCACATAAGCCAATTTTAGATTCAAGGCGTGTAAATTTGTACATAAAGATGCTCATACATGCATTATGGATTTGGCCGCGCCAGATGCGTGCATTAGCGGCGGACATGCGCCAGCCAGAATTGGCCTTGGTGCATGATGATCATATGATTAGTGCCAGTGTGTTAATTTGTATATATAAGAAATTTTTGCTTCTTTTTAACTCATTTTTATAAAATTAAAAAAGAGAAAAGAGAAGAAAAGAAAATGTGAAGAGAAAGGGATTTTGAAGCAAAACATATTTGACATATTGAAGCAAAACATAACGAAGGCAAATAAATTTTAAGCTTTATTTTTCATTAATTTTTTAAAATTTCTAATTTTCTTCTTTATGATTGTCCAAAATTTGATATTTATCTTCTCATATTCCGTACAAGTATCTATCTATATATGTTTTTAAATATTTGACGTGCATACATATTTTTTAATCCTAAGATTTCTTATATCTTTAAGCATATTGTATACGTTCATGAAGAATGCTGAATTTCGTCAAAAAAATCTATTATATGTCTAAGTTTGTTTAAGAATTATGTTAAATATACATTCAAGTTGATGAAAAGTTTAAGTTATTTTCAAATTTTAAAAATATTGTTTTAAAGAAATTTTTATTTATTTCTTTTAAAAATAAACACTTGTATAATATTACTTAAGAGTCACTAATGAATTTTTATACAATGTCCTAATCTAAATTTTGGGATCTAATCTTAATACATTTTATGCTGATAATTTGGGTTGTGACAAGTGATTATATTAGAGTTAAGTGTAATGGAGGAGGCTTCGTTAGTAATTTAAAACAATCTAAATTTTGTAAATTGTGGTATAATAGGTATTGAAATGTCTAGAAAGCCATGGTGGTAATAGAGGATCTAATTGGGAGAATGAGATCCTTGGAGTTTTAGTGAGGAGGATTGAGATGATGAATCAAATGGTCCATAAGTCCTAAAAGTTAGGGCATTGTAGAATTGACGAAAAACTATAAGGTGAAATGACTGATTATGAAAAATTAAAAATAAATGTGTTCCTATCTTTTTAGGAGATTTAGATCTGTCAAATACCAGTATTTGACTCAGTATAATAAAGGAAGTCTTTGAAATAATTTTTTGTCTGAAAAATGAAAAGGTGAGATTTGCCACTCATAAGCTTGACACATGAAATTGATCATCGGGGGATCATAACAAAAAGGATCATAGGCCTAAAGAATAAATAGATTTTATAGAATGTATTTATGGAGGCTTTTTATGTTAAATATTTCTTAGCAAGCCTTTGAGAATAGAAAGACAATTAACTTTCTTGGTTAGGACAAGAAAGGCACTTGATGGTGGAGTATGATGCAAGTTTAATACGTTAGCCCAATTTATGCCACATTTGGTGCTATATAAAGCTAAGCAGACATGAATGTTTTTATAAGGATTAAATGACATTATCAAGAAGCAGTTTGTGCTATTTTAGTTAAGGATTTATGTTGAAGTATTAGTTTGAGTCTTGCTCATATATCAAGAGATTGAAAGAGTAAAATTATTCATGAAGAAGAACGCAAGCCAAAGAGGTTACAGATTGGGATCAGGAGAATCCTACAAAAAAATCAAGTCCGTTGATAAGGGAATTGAAAAGGTTGCGGAGTTCCAAGAGGAATGTGGAGGAGACTAATAAGTGAGGACGCTTTGTGATTTTTGTGAACAATTTAATGGAGGACATGCCTTGGACAATTAGAAGCATGTTTCAACTGCAACCAATCTAACCATTCGATTAAAGAGTGCCCCATCCATTGAGGCAAATAAAAAAGAGGCCTAATGCTTTAGAAAAAGCATATGTCATCATAGCTAATGATGTGGTTGAAGATAAATTCTTGATTTTGACACTTAAGCTCTTTTATTAATAGTTATGAGGTTTATACATTCATTTGTTTTTTCAAAATTTGTGTGTCCCTTGTAATCATCGCTGAGAATGTTGGATTATATATTAGTGATGTCTACACTTATAGGTAAGGTATCGATAACTGACGTAGTATACCCTAGATGCGCAGTTTGGATTTATGGTTTTGAGTTATCGACAGATTTGATATTGCTAAATATACATAATTTTGATATAATTATAGGTATGAATTGATTAAGATATTATCATACTACTGTGGATTATTTTTACAAGAGAATCTATTTTTTATCATAGGGTGTCAATCCTTTTATTTTCATGAAAGTAATCATTAGGAATCAATATAAGTAATTTCTACATTAAATTTGTGCCATTTAAAGTAAGGCCAGCATATACTATCTATGTTACCATCGCCAGGAGCTACAATGTGTCAGTTGAAGAAATTTTGATGGTTAGAGAATTTAAAATGTGATTTTAGAGGATCTATACAGATTGCCTCTAGATGAAAAGATTGAATTCGTCATCAATTTGGTGACGGGATCGGCGCCAATTTCTAAAGCTCCGTATAAAATGACTTCTTTGGAGGTGATAAAACTGAAAAAACAATTATAAGAGTTTCTTAAAAAGAATTTATTCATCTAATTTTATATAAATTATTGAAAGTTAAATAAGATCACTAACAAAAATAAATATTTTTTCTAAGAATTAATAATCTGTTAATCATTTAAAAGCTATTCAAATTTTCTTGATGATCAATCTTTGAGCACAGTACCACTAATTGATGTTTAGGGGCTACATTAAGGATGATATTTTGAACAATATATGACCATTGTGAATTTTTGAAGATATCGTTTGATTTGAAAACACCCCTATAGTGTTCATATATTGATGGATATTATTTGGATCAATTTTTAGTTGTCTTCATCAACTATATTCTAATATATTTAACGAATTGTGAAGAATATGAAGTCCATATGAGGATTGCATTTCAGACATTTAGAGAGGTGATTATTTACAAAATTAATAACATGTAAATTTGGGCTTCATAAAATGACTTTCTTAGACTAAATCATTTCCAATGCGAGCGTTTTGGTATATTGAAAAGGATTGAAGTTGTTACCAATTGAAGTCAGATAGATAGCAAGTGTGACGGAGATACATTTTTTTTAGGTTGGTTGATTACTATAGAAGACTAATGGAAACTTTTCAATGATGGTGGTTCAATCACCCCCTTTATGCAAAAGAAAGTAATGTTCTTTTGAGACAATGATTGTGAAAAACGTTTATGAGAATTCAAAAGTCATTTATTTGACTATTGTACTAATTTTAGCAATTTTGAAGGGATTAGGAGGTTTTGTATATATTTTGATATCTCAAAAAGAGGTTCGGATTGTATGCTGATACAATACAGAATAGTTATTAGTTTTGGGTCTAGGCCACTGAAGACTTATGAGTAAAATTATCCGACTCATGATTTGCGGTTTGTAGCTATCATTTTTGCTCTAAAGTTATGGAGAATTATCTACATTAAGAAAAGCTTATGGTATATTTAGATCATAAAAATTAAAAATATTAACTCTCTCAAAATGAATTGAATATGATATAAAGACAATGGATAGATTTGTTAAAGGACTACAACTGTAAGATATAATATCAATCGAGAAATGCTAATATTGTTGCGAATATATTAAGCCGAAAGTTGGCGAGTTTGATGGCCCGTTTAATGATAAAAAAAAGAAAAAGAAAAATGTTGGAATGAATGTAATATGCGACTGCACTTGCAAGACATGCACATGATTTTGTCTCATTTTTAGATGCAATCAAACATATTTGAAATGATTAAAAGAACAAAAATGAATGATCTATTTTTTATTGATATAGCCAAGAATTTAGATAGAGAATCGAGAGTTAAATTCAATATTTGGGCTGATGCTTGAGGCTTTGGGATCGCATTTGCATACTCAATATGGAGGATTAAAGGAAGAACTTTTCAATGCAATCTATAAATTGAAGCATACTATCCATCTATGAATTAACAAGATGTATCAAAATTTAAGGAAGATGTTTTTATAGATGAACATAAAGAGAAAAATCATTACTTTTGTTGGAAGGTGTGTAATTTGTCAACAAGTGAAAGTCAAATATAAGAAGTTATCGTGTCTTTTGAAATATATGACTATTCCTAGCTAGAAATGAAGACACATAACTATTGACTAATGGCACTACCAAGGATGATTGTGAACCATGATACAATTTGGGTGATAATAGTTCGGTTAATGAAATTGAGAAATTCTGTTGTCATTTGGACAATAATTTCTAAAATTCATTTGGCAAGATTGTAAATCAATGAGATAGTAAAATTTCATGGAATTCTAACTTCGATTGTGTTAAATAGAGATCCAAGATTCATCAGTAAGTTTTAGGAGTGTTTGTACGGGAATTGTATATAAAATTGGAGTCCAATATAGAATTTCATTTGCAAAGACAAATAATTAGAGCAGACAATTTAGATTTTGTAAGATATGTTCAATATTTTTGTATTGAAAATAAAAGAAAATTAAAATGATTATTTACCGTTAGTTAAGTTTTCCTTAACAATAGTTACCTGACAAACATCAGAATGGTACATTGAAGCTTTATAAAGAGAAAGTGTTGTTTATGAATCAACTAGAAAAAAAAAAAATGGAGATTGAAGGCTTATGGGGCCATGAATGATTCAAGAAATGACAAAGCAAATTCACATGTCCCTAGACCAGCTCCAAGTAGTTCAATGCTAGCAAAAGAGTTCTATGTATTGTATGATATTTCAATTGTATTTTGAGGTTGGTGATCATATATTTTTAGAGTTATCTTTATCTAAAGGAGTCTCAAGATTTGGTTTGAAAGTAAAACTGAAATTGAAATTTATTGGGTCATTTGAAATTTCAGAAAGGATTGAAGAGGTGATTTACAGATTAGCCGTACATTATAATTTAGCGGATGTTTACAATATATTTCAGTTGCTAATACTCCAAAAGGATGTTTCTTTCGAGTCCTCTCTCCTTTTCATCCTGTGAAGGGCAAAGAAGTTTATAATACTTCACAGAGAAGGCTTTGGCGCCAAGACGACGACAAGTCCCACTAGGATTCATTGCCCATTGGGATACTGATGGGAGCCACCGTGTCAGACATCATCTTGCTGTGATGAGGTGGACGCGAATGGTTCCTTGGCTTAGTCGTCAAGTAGTTTCAGGTGATGCTCTATATGCACGTATTCTAACCACTCTGGCTGCTTGCCTAAGAGCCTTCCGAATTGGTTCGTCTAACTACACTATCGGTTGGACCGCTGGCACTTGTCTTCTTTAACACTTTACTCCCTGGACCTCATTCTGATTGTCGCTTTGGCCTTGGCTGGACTAAATGCCTTGTTGAGGTTTAGCCCGTTGCTTATTGAGCCCCTTGTCGTATTGCTGGTCGGGCTTGAAACTGTGCCGACCCATAATGCTACCGGACCTATCACTTTTATTTTTGAGTTTCTTTTTCATGGTCATCCAAAATTCAATATTTATATTTCTATTTTTTAAATAAATATTTATCAATATTTCTTTTGATATTTAACTTATATATATATATAATTTATTACTAAGCTGTCTCAAATTTTCTATATTGTTCATATTGATGAAGAATGTTGAATTTTATTATAGAAACTTCTTCCATGACCAAGACTGTTTAAGAATTCTGTTAAATCAACATCCAAGTTTATGAGAAGTCTATATTATTTTCAAATTTTCAAAATATATATATATATATTTTATAAATATTTCTCTTTCATTTCATAAATAGGTAAGTGTGAACTCGAATCAGTAACTAATATTTCCCAAATTAAATGCTGCCATTCTCTAAATCTTCATTCATCGGACGAGGAAGATCTAACGATTGATTTTAAAACTTTAAAAATAGTTATTTAAGTAGTTTTTTGGGTAATTTTTTTTAATATTTGGGTTTTATATTTAATTGATAATTACATTTTTTAAAAATAAAAATGACAGTCATCTTAAGGATATTTATACTTAATTTAGTTTAATAACTTAAAAAATACACTTAATTTTTTATATAATTAAGAACTGCGAGAGTTCTACTTTGGGAAGAAATAAATGATTAAAATTGAATTTTATATAATTATATGCATAATTTATACACATAGTATATATATATATGAAGAAGCATTTGCCCTTAAATCAACTATTCTTTAATATCACCAATGTGTAATTATCCCAAAGAAGTTAAATAAAATGATGGAATATCTAATTTTTTTTTATGTTGTAATTGTTAAAATAAAATAAGATAAAAATATAATAATTACTATCAAGAAATAAAAAAATATATAAATAAAATTTAAGATTAATATTTGTTTATTTGATTTATCTCTTAAAATAGATAAAACTAAGTTAAAAATTATTTTTTTAATATTTAATATACAATAATAATAATTAAAAATAATCCAGACATTAATATAAAATAACTCTTTTATTTTTTAAATAAATAATATTTTAGCATATATTAAAAAATATAAGTAATTTAATATTACCTATCCAAAATTTTATAAAATTTAATCAAAATATATTAATATTATAGACAAATACACTAATAAAATTAAACCCGATTGTTTTCAAAGCAATGTATAATTACAAATAAAAATAACTGATTCCAACCAATCCAACCTGAATTATAAATTTATTTTATAAATATTTTTCATTTTAAATAAATATGCTTAATTATCACCAATCAAAAATAGCTTCTGAAACCCACACAAATCCTATGACCAAAATTAAACCACAATGGAAATAATAAAACCTTGTCCAAACTTGAATCTCTTCCATTTGATATCGAAAAATAATATTTATATATCCAACTATACATCCACTTATATCAAAATTATCAAAATTGATAAAAAATTAAATAGGAAAGAAAAAATATTAAAGAAAAATTCAACCTGTTGCGTCCCGGGTCCGCGGTTGCCGTACGAATTAGAGAGCCTTCGGATTCCCTAGCACGCGGTGGCATCAGGAGAAGGTCCGATCTCCATCTCTATGAACTTGGACCTTCACAATACAAACAACAAACAAGAGGTCAGGGGTCCGGCAGGATTTCTCCCACCGAAGCCGCTCCGACGCTCAAGTCAGCAGATTTCGGCAATGAATGAAAATGGCGCACGCTAAGAGTGGTGCGCGGACAAATGCTGTAACGGCATGCGAGATGCTTGAATAATGGTGTGGAGAATGCAATGAGCAGGTGATGGGAGGCCTGGCTCCCTTGATGTACCGCAACGGGTGGCTAACTTTCCCGTAGTCTGAGAAGACGTTGGGGTGCAGTAGCGAGCTAGCTTATGCCAAACGGAAGTGAGTCACTCAGTTCCAGCTCTTGCTTCTTCGCGAGTTCGTAGCGGATTGCAACTAGGAATCTTAGTTAGAGAATTGGGGGATTGGAATCAAGTCGAATCGAATCCCTCTCTCTGAGGGGTGTGGGAGCTCTTATAGGCCCATTCCCGTTGGACTCTGGGCGCCAAGATGCCCGTTGCGAGGGCTCTTTTGCCGCTGGTTGCTGTCGTGGATTGTCGGTCATGTCGGCTGTCGTTTTGCCGTGGCTGGCAGGCTCCTGGCTTTGCCGACCACGCCTGGTTTTTCCAGGAATGAGGATTGGTTGGTCGCCTGCAGGTGGCTGCATGAGCCGTTGGCGCTGTGCCAGCCGCTTCCGTATTGGCTGGCCTTTCTGCCTTTCTGTCGCCAGCGCATTAATGCGCTGCAGAGTCTCCGTCGC
The DNA here is from genome assembly GCA_033239525.1 of Nepenthes gracilis. NCBI lineage: Eukaryota > Viridiplantae > Streptophyta > Magnoliopsida > Caryophyllales > Nepenthaceae > Nepenthes > Nepenthes gracilis. The sequence goes on along the minus strand of BSYO01000023.1, from coordinate 10,425,050 downwards.
CTTCTGCCAGCGTGGCCCCGTGCACGTTTCCTGGCAACTGGGCTGGACTCGTCATCCTGCGCGGGCTTCATCATCCTTCGTGGGCTTCTAATCTTTTCATGGGCCAGGACATGGGATCCAACACTAGCCCCCCATGCCTGGGCCGGCTAGTGGTCGGGCCTGGCATGTTCCTTGGGCCCATTTCGTGACTCCTCAGCCCTCCTCGTGCCGTGCCATCATTTGTCATTTTCTGGGTTCGCGCCTTCCCTAGGAGGTTGGACAGGCTTTCCATGCGCTGCCATGATTCGTCACTCCACTGAGTGAGATTCGCACGCCTTAGGTTGCGTCTGACCAGGGGTCTTTCCTGTTCCGTGAAAGACGTTTGCGGATTGCCGTGCTGCGTTGGGCAAGAGAATGGCTTGCATCCCGCCCATAAATAGGTTGGGCACTTGAGCCGGTGGAGTTCATCCCTTAGCCACCATCGGAGAGGCGATGAGAAGATTCTGGCTTTCCCCGCCCTTGGCGGGCGTCCGAAAAGGAGTTGGATGGATCGGCCGATTACTCGAAGTTCTCGATGAAGACCATTTTAACTCCAGTGTCGCAGCTCACTCCTTATGCTAATGAGAGTGGCTCGGCCATTCTGCTGTCGTCGTGTACCTCCTTCCGGGTTGTGGCTCACCTGACTCGGGGTAGAGTCTCGGCGGAACCTCCGCGGGTATGTCTTCTGCCAGCGGAGGCTTTCGCACGTGCTCTTCCCACTCATCAGGCTCGAGCGCAGACCGCAGAGAGGTCTCGAGGACAGAAACCCGACGAGGGAGTGGGGGATCCTCTCCCTACTTCCTCTGAGTGGTTTCCTGGCCTCGGTGCTGCCCCTACCCCGGTGGATAGCTCTTCGGCGACTTCCACCGGGGGGTGCTCCTCGCCTCCAAACCAGTCCGCTCGGCGAACCACCGACGGCTCGAGCCGTGGGGATCTCATGTAGATCACGTTCTGTGAGCTCATCTGGGGCATGGCATGGGAGCATCTAGGGCCTCGCACCGTCGTCTTCCTTGGTCTTTCTCGTAGCCTTATCGCTGCAGACTTTGTACTTTGTAAGAAAGCATTGATTAATAAAAGAAGTAGCCCTTTTTGCCTTCATTTTCCTCTTTCCTTTGTGAGCACTTCTCCTTTGCCGGGCGCTTTTCTCCTGGTGATTTGTATTTGGCTTTGTGGGAGCGGAAGAGTTACTGTTGGCAGTCGCGTCCTTTGGCGTGACCGGTGCATTTAGTGTCTGCGTGGTTAGGGGACGTCGCGTCGCGGAGTCTTGCCTGGGAAACGCGTGAGGCTTTATGGGCCTCCCACGTGTAAGATTCCTATTGGCCATGCTCTGGTGCCTTCTGCCCTTTCGGGGCTGCTGTCTTTTCAGGAAAAAACTTGTCTATTTAAATACGCCATTTTCTCCTGGAACCTTGCATTTTTTTGCACTTGTGTGTTTATCGGTGGCTTCTTCTCTTGCTGCAAAGTTGATGGAGGACTCCTCTTATGACTCGGAGCGCTCTTCTAACGAGTCTGAGTTTGGCTCTCTCGCTCCCAGGACTTCGGGAGCCGGCACTTTAGGAGGGGCTCGCTCTGAAGCCACGGTCGCGGGTCCTTCTCAGAATCGGAGAGCACCTCCAGGTTTCGAGAGGGTCGAACCACGTGTAAGGGTGGCTGTTGCTGAGGTGGATTGGCTGAGGGCCCGCGTTGCACACCTGGAAGGCGCTTGGGCTGAGTCGGAGGCTAGGGCCACACGTCTCGTCGGTGCTAATGTGAGGGCGCAGGCCCGCATACTGGCCCTCGAAGGAGAGATCGAGCAGCTTAGGAAACAACATGAGGCTGAGGTTACTGGGCTGCGGTCAGAGCTGAGGACGAGGCTCTGGCCAGAGGGAGTGAATCCTGCTCTGGAGCGGAGTTATCTTGACGCAAGCTTTGCCGAAGGCTGGCTTCGCTGGAGGATTCAAACTTCCGCGTTGGCGTTCTGGACCCTCGCAACTCGCATGCCCAAACCCGCGAGCAATTGGTGGATTACCACGTCCTAAGTTCTTCCACAGGCCATTGGGATCGTTAGCTGATAGCTGCTTTTGTTGCTGTCGTACCTTCTTTGTGTCTTTTTTTTTATAAGTGTAGCCGTTGTAACGGGGCCCGTTACTGTAATAAAATTTGTTATTTTGCCGCGCCGTTTCATCTTCTGTATCTCTCGCTTTTGGATCGGTTCTTTCCCCTCTGTGCCACCGTGCGCCCCTTCGTGGGCTTCTCTATCGTGAGCTCTCATTTAATGCGGAGGCGCCGGCGTGGATCTCTGGTCGACGGCTGAGGCGACGCGTTTGTCAGTCTGGCATTTGGCCATGATTGCGAACGATTTCGGATCCTGCGGTGAGTTGCCAAGCTGGCACGTGTCCCGATTGTCTGCGGGGGGTGCCGATTTGGCTTCCTGCATATTGGCCCTTCGTTGCCTATTTAAATCAGCCAGGACAGCTTACCCCTCCTGCTGAGATTTTTCCCGTAGCATACTTGTATCAACAGAGAGAGAGAGAGACATGGCGAAAAAGAGAGAAAGTTCTTCTTCCCAGGCTCCTAGAGCGACTCATCACGGTGTCCATAACACTGAGTCTGTCCTGACAGCGGGCGCCATTGCCTCCCTTGTGGTCGATTATGGTCTTCCCAGCGATTGGAGTTATCGCACTCCAGGCGCACTGGATAGAGCCAGCGTCCCCCCAGCGGGCTACATCACGGTGTACGAGCACCACCTGAGAGGGGGGCTTCGTTATCCTATGCCCTGCACGCTGTATGCGCTGGTGGACGCGTTGAGAGTTCCGGTGGCGAGGCTTCACCCCAACGCCATGCGTTATTTGGTGTCTCTGTGAATCTTCGCCCACCTCCACGATGGTTCTTTTGACGCCAAGGCAGCAAGGCTGACATTTCGGTTCACGGAGTCAGAGGATTGGGTGTCGATGTCGCCGAAGGCGGGCTCTCGCTTTCGTGGAACCAACCTCGATTCGGTGAAGGGTTGGAAGGATCACTTCTTCTTCCTGCAAGAGCCCTCCGACTCCCAGCTTTCACGGGTATGGGGCCCGATTTTGGGATTCTTTCTGGAAAAGCTGCCGGCTGAGGACGCTGTGGGGGCGGCGGAGCTGATTTAGGCCGTCAAATCTGAGGAGGCGAAGTTCTCTATCCAAGGTTACTTCTTGACTTCCATCACGTTCGAGGCCTCCAAGTGGGGGCCTCCCTTGGGGTGGAAAATCGTTGGTCCTTGCAAAAGATAACCTGGAGACACGGCCGCTCCTCGATCGTCCGGGGGGGACGAGGAGGAGAGTTGTTCGTTGCTGGAGTCGTCGACAGACGATGATGAGGAGGAGGCTTCCTTAAAGAGGTTGAGGGAGGCCGGAGGGACTTCCACGCGGAGGTCTAAGAGACAGGTCGCTAGCTCTTCTGCTGTTGTGGGAAGTCTGGTTCCGAAGGTTGCCACGAGCGTGGGTCGCCCGGGGGAGACTGCCGCGCCATCGTCGACTTCGGCCGCGAGATTAGCCGTTCACGAAGTCTGTGAGGTGGAGTCTCAACCCGCTGGGGGCCCCCACGCTCGTTCCGTTGTAGAGACGTTCGTGGACGCCGTCCCAGAGGCGAGGGATGATGTTGTTGATCTTGAGGATTTGGAGGGGCCGCTTCTGGTGGCGCCTGTGCCGGAGGCCAGGGGGCTTGTAGAGCCGACTGTGATATTTGTGGAGCCCATTTTGGAGTACAGGCTCCCCAAAGGCATGGCTCCATCTCCAGAGGAAGGTGTTGCGTCGTCGCTGATCCGGCCCAAGCCGACGAGAGGGTAGCCGGGACGTCCTCGTGGCAGGAGCCCCCGAGCACTCCTACGGCCGCCACCCTTCCAGCCAGCTCGCCTCCAGCAGGCGAAGGAGAGGAACCTCAGGGAGAGGCTCTATCGGGTGATTTCGCACACTCTCCGAGCGCTGCCCCCACTCAGGTATGGTTGCTTCAATCTAGCCTTCCTTTACTGTTACATGCTTTGGGAGTGCTTCTGACTCCACTTCTTATGCAGACTCCCAGTGACGCCAACCCCTTCGATGAACTGACCGTCCTCTTTCACGGGAGCTTGCAGCCGGTCATCTCTCACGGAAGGGCCCGGTTCGCCGCTCTCGAAGAGGAGAATAGGCGTCTGGAGCAGAGAGTGGCGCAACTGGAAGCCCTGCTTGTCGCTTCGGAGGATGATAATGCTCGGTTGGTGAGAGACATGGTCGGTCGGCTCTCTCCGTCAGAGTCGCGGCTTGCGCTGGAGACTCGGTATTGGTACGGCATCCGCCTATGCTGCAAGATCGCCTCCTTGGTGGCTCCCCATGTTCCGAAAGGAGTCTTTCATCCGGGGAACGCTAGGATCCGGGAGGTGTCTCGCCTGAGGAACTTTCACGAGGAGGCTGCTCCGTCCTGTCTGCCTGAATAATCTCCGTCTGTACAGATCATTAGATTGTCCTTTTTCGTTGCCATTTGCTTCTGCGTCATACTCGTTTCTTGTAAATGAATAGAAAGTGGCTTCTTCCTCTTTCGTGTTTGTCCTCTTCTATTGTAGCATGTGGCTCGCAATCTTCGTTTTATGTGATCTGGGGGTCCCACCCCGTGCTTGAATGCTAAGCTTGTAGAGCCATTGTCGCTAAGGCCCTATCCAGGCGCCTTCTTGCGCTGTGCTCGTCCTTCGTCAGAGGATGTCGTCGCAGCTCACGCGTTTAATGGGAAGCTCGATCCGGTAGGGCGGATGTCGTCGCAAGTCCCGTGGAGCCACAGCAAGGGTCAGCCGGGTTGTCAGGCCACGGCAAACGGATTCCTGGGTCTAGGCCTCGATCGCGTATGACTGCGGGAGGTGTGTGGCCCCTGCTCAAGGCGTTATAATCACCATGTTGAGGTCCTAGCCCACGACCATTGTAGACTGAGGGTGCTCTCTTCTGTTCAAGAAGGTCGCCGCACGCCTGCAATTTTTGCCCCCTAAGGTTTTGTTGGCCGTAGATTGGGGACTTCAAAAGCCCCCAGGCCTGATACTTTGACCGCCTAGGTCATTGGCGCGAAGCCTGTTTGACGGACCGCCTGGATCCTTTCGACGAGATGTCTTAGCCAGTGAGTGGCTGCTCCCGGGCTGTCTGGCGCGGAGCCTAATCTCAGGGGACTGCCTGGGCCTACTGGCACGGAGCCAAGATGTATGGAGCCGTCCCCGAGCCGCCTGGCGCGGAGACGAAGTCCTGAGACGGTCGCTTTCGGACCGCCTGGCACTGGGCCAAGGACTGGTTTTACGGACGGACGTTTGTCCTCCCGACTTAGGGGCAGTCTAGGTCGTATGATTTAAGGATGCGATGCATGTCATCAATTCACACAAATGAAGATGCAGGATACCAGGAAGAGTGATTATATTAATAAAAGATAAAGCTCATGTCCAAGCATTCATTATGATACATGCGCGTGTGACTTACCTGAGCTGATGTAGGATTACTGGTAGTACTTCCTCAAGCTGGCGGCACTCCAGGTCCGCGGGACCAGTTTGCCGTTTTGGGCACGCAGCTTGTACGCTTCTCTCCGGAGGATTGCAGAGACGAGGAACGGTCCCTCCCACCCAGGGGAGAGCTTGTTCCTGTTCGTGGTCTTTCCCGCCGCCTCTACGCTCCGGAGGACCAGATCTCCAACTTCTAGGGGGCGTGCCTTTACCCGCTTATTGTAGTACCGTGCGACGCGCTGCTGATAGGCCGCGGTCCGTAGCCATGCGGCGTCTCGAACCTCCGAGAACAGGTCTAGACTTTCCCGGAGCCTTTGTTCATTGGTGGCTGGGTCGAAACATTCGATCCGTAGGCTTGGCATCACCATCTCCACGGGGACCACAGCCTCAGTCCCAAAGCAAAGGCTGAAGGGCATCTCCCTTGTCGGCTCCCGCGGGGTTGTTCGATACGACCAGAGCACGGATGGTAGCTCTTCAATTCAGGAGTCCCCAGCATCTTCCAGCTTGGTCTTTAATCCGTGCAGCAATGTTCGGTTGGTGACCTCGACCTGTCCGTTTGCCTGAGGGTGCGCCACAGACGTATGGATCAGCTTGATGCGAAGGTCGCGGCAGTACTTCGTAAAGCGCTTGCCGGTGAATTGGGTTCCGTTATCGGTCACTACGACCTCAGGAATCCCAAAGTGGCAAAAAAGCCCCTGACGGAGGAACTCCGTCGCATTCTGCTCAGTGATCTTGATGAGAGGGACAGCTTCCACCCACTTGGTAAAGTAATCGATACCAACGATCAAGAATTTTCTTTGCCCGGAAGCCAAAGGCAGGGGCCCAAGTATGTCGAGCCCCCATTGTGCGAACGGCCATGGGGATTGGAGGTAGTACAGTTTCGTATGCGGCTGATGCGTTATATTGCCATGGACTTGGCAACTTTCACACTTCCGGACGAACTCCATAGCGTCTCGCTTCATGGTGGGCCAGTAGAACCCTTGTCGCATGACTTTGAATGCAAGGTTTTTGCCCCCAATGTGCGATCCGCACAGTCCCAGGTGCACTTCAGCTAGCGCGTAGTCGGCTTCCTCTTGGGTGAGGCATTTCAGGAGAGGAGTAGGATATCCTCGCCTGTACAGTCGTCCATTCAGGATCGTGTACCACCCTGCTGTCCTCTTGATTAGTTTGGCTTCGTTGGTGTCATCGAGTAGGTCCCCTTCAGTCAGGTACTTCACGTACGGCGTCATCCAATTGTTTCCACCGTCGACCCGTAGTACTTCTTTGTCTTCGACGTCGATGCTAGGCGTGGTCAGGACTTCCCTGGGCTCTCTCGCGTCCGGCAGTCGCGTCCCGGGCCAGTCGATCAGCGCGCTCGTTACCCATCTTGGGATGTGTTCGATCGCGAACCGGTCGAACTCAGGGATCAGGGCCTTCGCTTTCGCCAAGTACCTCACAAGCTGTGGGTTCGAGGCGTCAAAGTTCCCGTTCACCTGGTCGACCACAAGTTCGGAGTCACTGCGCATGACCAACGACCGCAGGGAACATTCCTTAGCCAGGCCGCAGCCCGCGAAGAGGGCCTCGTATTCAGCTACGTTGTTTTTGGCCGGGAAGGCCAATGTGGCGGAGTATGCTATCTCCATGCCTTCCGGTGTCTTTTGCACGACACCGGCCCCGCTGCCTGATTGGGTGGATGATCCGTCTACATTCAGGATCCATACAGGAGGATCGAGGTCTCCCACGCTTCCTGGGTTGTCGTCTTCTTCCCATGCTGGCGTCGCCGCTTCTACGATAAAGTCGGCCAGAGCCTTCCCTTTCATGGCTAGCCGGGGCCGGTACTCCAGATCGAATTCTCCTAGTTCGACAGCCCACTTAACCAACCGTCCGGACATCTCCGGCTTCTGCAAGATCGACTTCAGCGGCTGATCCGTTAGTACGACGATCCGGTGCGACTGGAAGTAGGGACGCAGCTTCCACGCCGCATAGACAAGCGCGAGTGGCATCTTTTCAGCGTGCGGATAGCGGGCCTCCACGTCCGTCAGCACCCGGCTTACGTAGTAGACTGGTTGTTGTTGTCGCCTTTGTGCTCCCCAACTAACACCGAGCTGAGGGCCGCTGCCGACGTGGCCAAGTAGAGGTAGAGATCTTCTCCTTCGCGCGGCGAGCTTAGGAGTGGCGCGCTGGAGAGGTAAATCTTCAATTCCCGAAAAGCCTCGTCGCATTCCTCATTCCACTTGATCCCTTGCGATTTGGTGCCCCTTAGCGCCTTGAAAAAGGGCAAGTATTTTTCTGCTGACTTAGCGAGGAACCGCGAGAGGGCTGCTATTCGTCCGGTGAGCTTCTGTACCTCTTTTATCATCCGCGGAGGGTTCAGGTCGAGGATGGCCTTAATCTTCTTTGGGTTGGCTTCAATGCCGTGTTGGGACACGATGAAGCCTAGGAATTTTCCTGAGGTCACTCCGAAGGCACATTTGGCGGGGTTGAGCTTCATCCCGTGCTGCCGGAGGACCTGAAACGTCTCATCCAGGTCGTTGACGTGGTTGCGGGCGATCTTGCTCTTCACGAGTATGTCATCGACGTATACCTCCACGTTCCGTCCGATCTGGGCTTTAAACATCTTGTTCACGAGGCGCTGGTAGGTCGCGCCAGCATTCTTGAGCCCGAAGGGCATCATTTTGTAGCAATACGTCCCCTGGTCTATCATGAACGAGGTGCGCTCCTCGTCTTCTGGGTCCATCCGGATCTGGTTATATCTAGAGTATGCATCCATGAAGCTCAGGAGCTCGTGCCCGGACTGGAGTCCACGAGCTGGTTGATCCTGGGGAGTGGAAAGCTGTCTTTGGGGCAGGCCTTGTTCACGTTAGTGAAATCGACACATATCCGCCACTTGCCGCTGCTCTTCTTTACTAACACAACGTTGGACAGCCATTCCGGGTATTGGACTTCTCTGATGAACCCAGCGTCCAAGAGTCTCTTCACTTCTTCCCTTATGCCGACCAGCTTTTCGACGGAGTGGTTCCTCCGCTTCTGTCGAACGGGCTTTCGGCTCGAGTCAAGGCCCGGCTTGTGGACGATAACTTTGGTCGGTATCCCGGGCATGTCAGCTGGAACCCAGGCAAATACGTCGACGTTGGCCCTGAGGAAGGTAATCAGCCGGTCGCGTTCTGTGGGTCGGATAGATCTACCCACATTGATGCATTTTTCTAGCTGGTTTAAAGGGACCGCCTCCGTTTCCTCTCCAGACTGGGCCTGTTGCAGCAAGGTCTTGTCGCGGAGGTCAAGGTCTTCATCTGGGCAGCATGGCACCGCGGGGTTGATCTGGAACAGGTAGCACGTCCGTCCCATCTCCTGATCTCTGAGGACTTCTCCCAAGCCCCACGGGGTGGAAAACTTCACCTTTAGGTGTGGGATGGATGTAACAGCTCCGAAGGTGGTCAGGAAAGGTCTTCCCAATATGGCGTTGTAGACGGATGAAAGGTCAACGACGAGGAACGCCAGCTCTCGCGTCACAGAGCGAGGGTGGGTCCCTATAGTGACTTCTAGCCGAACTATCCCTTGCACGGGGATTGGCTCGTTGTCCAAGCCGTACAAGGGTCCGCTGGTAGCTTTCATCTGGCTCCATTTTAGTCCAAGTTTAAAGAAGGCATTGAGATACAGCAAATTTTGTAAACTTTCATTATCGATGAAAACTCGTTTCAGTTGGTAGTCATCCCTACCGCCTGAAATGAGGGTAGATACAACAAGGGGATCGGTATGGGGAGATGTCACATGAGCCATATCGTCGCTGCTAAAGCTAATGACATCATCCCTAACCCCTATCCTCGCTCGCTTGTTGCTGGAAGTTGGCTCCGGCTTCCCACTCTTGGCATCCGCGGCGGCCGTGGTGGAGACCATATTGACCACGCCGGCGGCCGTGCAGGCCCTCGGAGGCTCGCTGACATCACCATCAGAGGTTGCTGGTCCCTGGCCCGAACTCTTCATGAACCGCTTCAGATGCCCACGACGGATCAGATCCTCGATCTCCTCTTGCAGTGTCCGGCAGTTTTCGGTTGAGTGTCCCAGGCAGCGGTGGTACTTACAGTATTTTGTTTGGTCGCTGCCGCTGGGACCCTTGGGCGTCTTCGGCCATTTGAAGAACTTCTCATCCTGGATCTGCATCAGGATGTTCATGCGGCTGTCGTTCAGAGGGGTCAGGGAGGCTCTGCTGTAGTCCTTTCTAGGCCCTGATGGGCGCCGTTGCTGCTTTTGGCGCTCCGGGAAGCGCTGGTCGTCACTATCCCTCTTTCGCCCACCAGATGTTCTGGGGGTCTCCGGGGGCCGGTCCGCTCGCTTGGGGCGCTTCGCCTCATTAGCCTCTTTGGCCGTGATGTACGCCCGGGAGATGGCCTCAGCCTCCCGGAAGGTCTGAGGGCGTTGGTGCGACAGGTGCTTGAAGAAGTCTCCCGCCGCCAGAGTGGCGACGAAGGCGTTGAGCTTCAGCTCGTCAGAGAGTTAGGGGATCCACCGCGCCTCGGTGATGAAATGATTCAGGAACCTCTTCAGGCTTTCATCTGACTTTTGGCGGAGGCGGACCAGGTGCCATGGTTGCCTGTCCTCCCTACGGTTGGAGGCAAACTGGCTCAGGAAGCTGTCAGTAAGCTCGTCAAACGATCGTATGGAGTTTGGGGGGAGGCCGTGGAACCAGAGCAGCGCGTCCCCCCTGAGGGTGACGGGAAAACACTGGCACATCAGGGCCTCGCAAGCTCCTTGCAAAGATAGGTGAGTACGGAAGCAGTTGAGGTGGTCCATCGGGTCCTTGCTTCCGTTGTACCCCTCCAGGACCGGCACTTGAACTTGCTGGGTAACGGTTAGGTCCGCAAGTCCATGGCGAAGGGCGATCTCCGGAGGTCGGTGGAGGAGGGGTGGGCTTCTCTTTATGCAGGGTGTCCCACAGCACTTTGACTTTCTCCTCCAACGACGGATCCGTAGAGCCTCTCCGCGCATTGATGACGTCGCGGAGCTCCGTGTTGCCCTAGAGGTGTGGTCGAGCTCGCCGAGGATTGCGACTCTCCGCCTGAGTGGCTCGCTCGCCGTTGGAGCTTGCCGAGGTTGGCCTCCCATTGCTGCGCGAGTTGCGGGGGTTACGCCCCTCAGGGCCCTCCTCCCGATCGTCGCGGGCGGGATGACTTTCCGCTTCATTGGGATCATCTTAGCTTGGGGCCGCCTGGGTTGCGGCGTTGTCGAGCTGATCGGATCGCCTCCTACGGGCCACGGCTCGACGCCTGGCCTTCTTTGAAGTGGATTCTTGAGACGCTGGAGGGGCAGCCCCCTGCCACGGGGCTCCCGTATGTTTGCACAAGGCGCGAAGGATTAGTTTGATGTCGTCCATGTCCGCAGCTAGGCGGTTGACATCAGGCGCTGGACGGTCGTTCTCTTGGTTCCCGACGGGGGGATCTTCATTTTGGGCAATGACCTCCATTGCCGGAGCGCTGGCTTGCACTCGAGTGTTCACCATCTTCTGGTTTTCAGGAGTAGGGTGGGAAAGAGACACTTGGCTTCTCGTCCGTTTCCCAAAGACGGCGCCAATGTTGCGTCCCAAGTTCACAGTTGCCTACGGATTAGAGAGCCTTCGGATTCCCTAGCACGCGGTGGCGTCAGGAGAAGGGTCTGGTCTCCGTCTCTATGAACCTGGACCTGTACAACACAAACAACAAATAATAGGTCAGGGGTCCGGCAGGATTTCTCCCACCGAAGCTGCTCCGACGCTCAAGTCAGCAGATTCCCGCAATGAACGGAAATGTCGCACGCTAAGAGTGGTGTGCGGACAAATGCTATAACAGCGTGAGAGATGCGTGAATAATGGTGCGGAGAATGCAATGAGCAGGTGATGGGAGGCCTGGCTCCCTTGATGCACCGCAACGGGTGGCTAACTTTCCTGTAGTCTAAGAAGACGCTGGGGTGCAGTAGCGAGCTAGCTTATGCCAAACGGAAGTGAGTCACTCCTCAGTTCCAGCTCTTGCTTCTTCGTGAGTTCGTAGCGGATTGCAACTAGGAATCTTAGTTAGAGAATTGGGGAATTGGGATCAAGTCGAATCGAATCCCTCTCTCTAAGGGGTGTGGGAGCTCTTATACGCCCCTTCCCGTTGGACTCTAGGCGCCAAGATGCCCGTTGCGAGGGCTGTTTTGTCGCTGGTCGCTGTCATGGACTGCCGGTCATGTCGGCTGTCGTTTTGCCGTGGCTGGCAGGCTCCTGGCGTTGCTGGCCACGACCGGTTTTTTCGGGAACGAGGATTAGCCGGCCGCTATGTGGTTTTGCATGAGTCGATGGGCGCTGTGGCGCCCGCTTCAGTATTAGGCCGGTTTTTCCGCTTTACGTCGGCGCAGATAATGCTGCAGAAGTCTCCGTCGTCTTTTGCAGCGTGGCCCGCCCACGTTTCTGGCAACGGGCTGGACTTCGTCATCTCAAGGGCTTCATCATCCTTCGTGGGCTTCTAATCTTTTCATGGGCCAGGACATGGGACCCAACACTAGCCCCCCATGCCTGGGCTGGCAAGTGGTCGGGCCTGGCATGTTCCTTAGGTCCATTCCGTGACTCCACAGCCCTCCTTGTGCCGCGCCATCGTTTGTCATTTTCTGGGTTCGCGCCTTCCCTAGGAGGTTGGACAGGCTTTTTAGGCGCTGCTGTGATTCGTCACTCCACTGGGTGAAATTCGCACGCATTGGGTTGCATCTGACCAGGGGTCTTTCCTGTTCCGTGAAAGACGTCTGCGGATTGCCGTACTGCGTTGGGCAAGAGAATGGCTTGTGTATGATGACCTAAGCCTCGGTATGAACTCAAAATGTGCACCCCCACTAGTATCCTCTAAAGAAAAATCCTTCATGGGCAGCCCAGGGTTGAATCAATCGAAGGGGACGGGGTGCCACCTTCACTGGCCAAAAGGGTTTGTGTTGCCACATCTTCAGGGCCACTACGGTAAGCATCCCCCCCATCACCAGCTGGCAAAGTGGAAGTTGGTCCAAGTCTCGCTCGATGCTATAGGAGGTGCCCTAGGAGGAAAGGAGGAAAACCAAAGCAGATCCCAAATATACATTCAACTCCAGCACCCAGCATCGAGCCAAAATCTTTGTCAACTTCGGCAGGAGGATGTGCAAGATCCATGCCTGCTTCGAACATTCGCGCCACTTAGATGATGGGGATGATTCGAGGAGTGGGGTGTTGCGACCCCCTACTTATAGCCGGAACAGAAGATCAGCGTGCCATTATTACAGAAGATTGTGCCGCCAGGGCAATCTGCCGAGAATCCCCTGCTAAGCAGCTAAATCTTAGACTGATAGATAACGATAGGACAAAGCAGATAGACATGCTGGAATTGGGAAATTTCTACCTTATGGTATGGGGGGCTAGTGATAGGTATCATTCCATTGGGTTGGCCCGGAACCTGGGCCCATAATCCAATGCAAGGGCCGAACAAGATGGCGACCCATGGGGCATCCCCATTCAAGTCGCACCATTAAGGGTGGCCCACTTGGGTGGACTGACCCAAACCTAATCCACCAATCCAGCCCGCTGGCCTGTGGACTGGCAGGCAGATCCTCCCGTGGCATTTTCCTAATTGCTTGCCAATAGTGTACAACTCAATAGGGATTTTTACTAAAATTATCTCAATTTCGGTAAATATCTTGCAACTATTTCCAAATTTACTCGCCTCTTAGAATGGCAAGCGGTAGCCAGTGAAATCCTGTGTAAAATTATTTGCTGCCCAAAGAAGGAAGCTCGGACTTAGCGAATTGTACCCCCGAAGGACACTATCATAAGGCAATCTCCATGACCCTCTCGAAGAAGGGAATGATATCGGCAGGCAGCAGAACTTGCCTTAAATTGCACTTGCGATCATTGCGCCAGTTCAGCTTGCCCAACTGTCATCAACTGCTGAAGACAGTAGAAACTAGACCACCTCCGCCAACTATAAATACTCTTCACTACAGTAGGGAAGGGGGGCTCAAAATTTAGAGAGGGGGAGCCCAAAAAGGATACAATTAGACAAGGTCTCACGTTATTTAAAAAACTACCTCCAACAGAGAAGAAGAAAAGATAAAAAAAAAGAGGAGAGAGAGAGCTCCAAGAGTCCAGCGGCCTTATCCCTTCCAAATCTAACTGGAGTAATCTCCACCACAATAACATAAGCTATGCTCAAACTTCTAGAGAAGCATCTGGACCCACCTCCTTAGGCCGACCATTAGTTGAGTCGCCGTCGCGATCCCAGGGAATTAAAGCCATTGCCATGCAGCTCCTCCTCTCGAAGCCAAAGCTTTGATCTCCATTATAAATCCAACGTGTTCTGATCGTCGCTGTCTCTCCAGCCTTCTTTCTCTCTGGACTAACATCAAACACCTGTCAGACGAACAGAGGGAGAGCGAGCGAGCGAGCGACAGGAACAGAGGAAATGGAAAATTCGAGGGAGCAGGTAACAAGCTCCAAGGCAAACAAATGAACAATCCAGAACGAAAAGAAGGATAACTAGCCGAGAGTCAGAATTGAATTCGAAATCGTCAATTCTTCACTTTCATCGCACCTTCTTCTTCTCTTTCCCTGCTTTTTCTGTGTATTGCCGCTTGCTTGAACCATGAGGGGCAAAATCCGGTGCCATTTAAACCCTAAGCACATCCTTGTTTGCCCTCTGTTTATTTTCTTCCTCTTCTTAGTATGGAGATCAAGCACCTCAGTATCTCCCCTCCGAAATCCACCATCCACTGCTTCTCTCTCACCACAACGGTCGTCAAAATCACAAATGGATCACGATCTCGATCATCAAGACTGCCCGCCGGATCCCCGTACACCCGCCTGCACCAAAATACCCCCTTCTCTCTCCCAGTCTCTAATCCACTACGCCACCTCCAACGTCACTCCTCAGCAGACGATCAACGAAGTCTCCGTCACGGAAAAAGTCCTTCGGCGGAAATCACCGTGCAACTTCCTCGTCTTCGGCCTCGGCCACGACAGCCTGATGTGGGCGGCCCTCAACCACGGCGGCCGGACGTTGTTCGTGGAGGAGGACAAATCATGGATCGACCGGATCAAGCTGCGCTTCCCGAATTTGGAGTCGTACCACGCCGTGTACGACACCAAGGTCCGGCAATCGGAGGAGCTGCTAAAGGCCACCGCCGACGCGGAGGAATGCAAGGACGTGGGTGACCCTTTGTTGTCCAAGTGTAGGCTCGCGCTGAAAGGTTTAGCTAAGGAGGTGTACGAGGTGGAGTGGGACTTGATCATGGTGGATGCGCCCACAGGATATCACGACGAGGCGCCGGGTAGAATGGGTGCGATTTACACGGCGGGGCTGATGGCTAGGAACCGGGCGGATGGGGAGACGGATGTGTTCGTGCATAATGTGGATAGGATCGTAGAGGATAAATTCACGAAGGCGTTTCTATGCGAAGGGTATGCGAGGGAACAAGTAGGGAGGCTGAGGCATTTCACCATTCCGAGTCATATAACTCTACCCCGTCGACCCTTCTGTCCATAAAAAATCGTGAGGTTTTTTTTCCTAATTCTCTCTCTCTCTTTCTCTCTCTCTCTCTCTCTCTCTAGTTCAATGTTGCTTATTTTACATGAGAATGAGACTAAAAATTTGAGTGCCCAATTTATGTTTTAACCAATTTAGAACTTGTTTTACTGTTATTTAATAATGCACACATTTGAAAGAATGATATATCTTGCCTTCTTATAATTTCCAATTGAGCTTTATTCGAAAATTTTTCATGTAGGAACCCTCAACACTAAATTCGGTAAATACATAATATGAACCAAAGAGTATTGATAATAATATCTATAATATAAAATAAATGGACCGTGCTGGATAAATGTTGGGTGAAGATGGAGTCAAGAAATGTCACTAAGGTCCCTTATAGAGGGGTAGTTTTATTCCCTAATTAGTCCTTTTATTAAACATACAGATAAGTGTATTATTAAATGGTTCTTTAGTAGATGACTTTTAGAAATGGACTTAATTGGCTTTGGTAACATTTTCTCCATATGGATACCAATATTCATTTAAGGAAGTTTGTTAACATTAATTGTAAATTTTAAAATGTTTCTAAGTTAAAATTTTAAAATTCTTTTACTTGTTGGGTCCCAGTGTAACGGCCCATAAAAGTACGGCCCAATTACGAAGCCCAGAGACACTCTCGCGAGTGGAGAAGATCAGATGGCCCAAGTGGGAAGCCCAAGGGCCGAGAGCCCAAGAAGTTTGAAACCGCCTGGCGGCCGGGGAAGAAACACTCGGACTTTTCCCCAGAAAGCCACACAAGAGCTGCTTCATCTCACGAGTCCACCCTGACCTGAGGAAAATCATAAGCGGGACGAAACCGCCCGTTCATGGTAGGAA
Organism: Nepenthes gracilis; assembly: GCA_033239525.1. Classification (NCBI taxonomy): domain Eukaryota; kingdom Viridiplantae; phylum Streptophyta; class Magnoliopsida; order Caryophyllales; family Nepenthaceae; genus Nepenthes; species Nepenthes gracilis. The sequence goes on along the minus strand of BSYO01000023.1, from coordinate 10,409,234 downwards.
TGCCCGGCTAGCCTACTGCCGTCGGTTTCAAGAAAGCACGCCCGATCGCCGCCGTCTCAACAGGCACGCTAGTCAATCGAGGCGATATTCGAGATCCTGTCTGACACTGACATACTCGAATCTTTGCTTAACGTGGCCCGCATGCCACTCCCCACACGTCATTTGCATTAAAGGAAGCTTGATGGACGGCTCCTCAACCTGGATGGACGCCACGTGTCTACTCCATAACGGCCCGGTTTCCACTATAAATACCCAGCAAGATCCCATTCCAAGAGGAAGAGCTTTCCAGACTCTACAACTCTGAGCCCTAAACTTCAGCCGGGCACTCTCCCTCTCCAAGACCAACTCTGCAAAGAAGAGTAAAAAGACTACCAGCGAGCATAGCTTCCTTAGGAGAAAAATACAAAACGTGAGACAGGGAAGGGTTTAACCCTCATAACTGTACTTTGTAAAATCTCCAACCCATATAGTGAAACTCTTTCCAGGCCTTGAGCCTTGTGGTTTTTCCTCCCTATTCAAGAGGAGGTTTTTCACGTAAAACATCCGGTCTCAATCTTCATCTCGTGTCCAACACCTCATTCACTTGTGTTGCCGGTAAACCACGGATCGGACGGGACGCACCTTTGCATCTCTTGGCCGTGCTTTGGACCCCTTGGATCCAACACCCCCGATCAACGAGCCTTACGAGAGATCCCGGGACCTCGCTTGACCTGCGCATCTCTCGACCCGTGGAAACCGACGCAACATTGGCACCCGTCAGTAGGAAGGAAGAACAAAAACTCACGACATCCCACTCTTCAACAACAAGCAACGCCCCCGAGGATGTTGAGCGAAAGCGGCACATCCACAGGGGAGAAGAACGCCACGACGGATGTCTCCGTCGGGCGCCAGAAAGCGGCGGCCCGGCACCGGCGTGCGCAAGCGGGCGCGAAGGTGGGGCGACCTCACAAGAGCCGGGCCCATGACCTCCGGCGAGGCGGGCGAACACTCTAAGAGCCCACGCTCGAAAGCCGCGCGAGACGGCGCTCCGAGAGGCGGCGGTCGGCGCGGGCCCGGGCGAGTTGAGGATTACCTCACCAAAAAGAAGTCCATGAGTCGGCCCCATCAAGGAGGGGGCTCGAGGCTCTGGAAGAGGCTGTCTTTGGGACCCAAGGCGGCCAAGCAACTCGGCCTCGGCAGAGCAGAAAGACCCCTTGCCCCCGAGGACGGGGAAGGAAGGAGAAGGGCGCGCGCCCACGAGAAGACCCAGCGACCATCCGGCACGATAAGCCCGGCGGATGGTCCTCGGGGAGAAAAACACTCGAGCCCATTGGTCTTCTTGACTCCCTCACCAACATCCCGAGGCGGATCGGGACGAGAAGTTCCTAAGATGGCCCGAGGCGGCCAAGAACCCAGAGGAGGTGACAATGGGAATACCGCCATTACCGTAGCGGCCGCGCCACGACACCGAGGGGGTAAAAAGCTGGCGAAAATCGAGCTGGCAATGGAAGGATACTCGACTACTGCCAAGACCGGGCGCGGCCCGGCTTGAGAGGAAAGCTGACCGGCCACCACGCCGCTCGAAGGGCAAGGCCATAATGGACGCGGACTAAAAAAAAAAGAGAGAAGACAAAAGGCCTTGGAGGCCACTCAATGTAAGAAAAATGTACATTAATAAAACGTGCATTTGTTACCCTTACAACGAAGTGTTTCCATACTCTCTCCTCGACCACTTCCTGACAAGACCCGGGCACGGCCCCGGAGCAGCAGGAAGCAACCAAAGAACTCACCGTATTTCAACAGCAAAAACTTCATTTGCGTAGAGCGGTCCCAGAGGCCGGGCCCTTGAGGTCATAACAAAAACTCGGCTGCGATCGAAAATAAGCCCAAAAGGTTAAGGGCTAGAAGTCCCTGAGAGGGCTGCAAGCCCAAGTCCAAAAAAAAAAGGGGGCAAAGGGTCAAACACCTGAATGGAGTTAGGCGCCGTAGACGCGCCGCAAAAAAAAAAAGAAAGAAAAAAATAAAACACACGAACGTACAAGACACAAAAGAAACGTCCGAAGCTTTAAAGCGAAAAGGATAAAATCTTATTCACAAAAATGATTTTCTGTACAAGTATGACAAAATAAAAAACAAAATGAAGAAAAAGGAGGCAGCATTTCAAGGGAGTGCCGCTCGGTCTCCTCCTCTCTGAGCCACATGGGCTCCCGAAGATCCCGTCTTCTCCACCGGAACTGCCTCCTCAGGCGTAAGAGGTTCACTATCAGGCCCTGCCTGAGGAGGGCCAGGGAAAGGCCTACCATCGACGCCGTATAAGTCCTCCGCGCTCACGGCACCAGCATTCCTGGGATCGAGGACGGCCACGGGGAATCGCGGACGGACCAATCGCGCCACTCGGCGGCACATGCGGACACCGTTCCAGAACTTGCCGTCCAGTACAGGAGTCATCTTAGCAATCTGCACGGACATCCTCAACCTCTCCTCCTGGCGAAGGATCCGTTCCTGAAGGAGGCTCTGCCTAAGCCGCAGATCCTTGACGGTAGCCTCCAGAAAAGCAATCTTCTCCTTTGCTCCAGCTAGCTCCGCTTCCGCCCGTTGTGCAGCTTCACGAGCGGTCATCGAGGACCTCACTTCCAGAAGGGACTGAGCGATCACTCCCACTAGTCCGTTAAGGCCAGCTATCAAGTTTTGGACCTGCAACAGAAAAGTTCGTCAAAGCATGAACGGTGAAAAGCAAGAGAAGAAAGGAAGCAACAGGCTACCTTAGAAACAAGAGGGTCATCCCCTATGCCACACTCCATGTGGGACTCGAACTCCTGCGGCTCGCTCCTGAGCCCTGTAGGCGCCGCCTCAGACACAGACTTGTCAGCTACGAAAGCCGCTGGAAAGCCTGCCTCGAAATCGATGCCCCTAAGAAGCTCAGGCAACCGCTCGGCCTCAACCACAACAGGGCGCCCAGAAGGATCAGAAGGTGCGAGCTCGTCAGCACTTAAATCCATGACCTCCACCATCTCTCGGATCATTTCAGCCGACACTCCCCTCTCAGAATCCCTCACGGCACTCCCGCCTCCTATGTCCTCGGGAGGGTGATCAATCCTGCCCGAGACGTCACCAGGCAAAGCAACGGGAGCGCTGGGAACAAAATCATCACTGGAGGGCTGGACGTCCGAGGACTGCGCACTCTGAGCAAGAATCTCCGCGGGTGTAATAGGGAAATTAGCAGTGAAAGTGAAGGCGAGACCACCAGATCCCGAGGGCCCCGGAAGAGAGGCTTCAGTCCTCACCCTCTTGATCAGAGGAATGTCGTCATCGTCATCATCATCACAAGAGGTCTGGGTCTCAGGAAGCTCTCTATTCCGCGCAGCAGCTCTTGAGGGCTCGGCCGAAGTATTAGCAGTGGAAGTGAAGGCGAGACCCCCAGGCCTCGAGGACTCAGAAAAAGGAGCCAGCCCCCGACCTCGTGGGCAGAGAAGCAGCCGTGTCATCGTCGCTCAAGCCCTCAATATCAAAATCCTCATCATCACTCGAGGAGCTCGCAGGTGGGTCCCCAATCCTCGGTCTCTCCTTGCCGTTACGAGGAACCGGGCCGGAGTCTCTTCCCGCGGTCCCCACTTGGCTTCCCTAAATTTATCGGCCGGCCCGGATGTTGCGCTTGTTCAAATGGAAGGTCTACAGTTGCCCCACTAAGTCTCGTGTGCGCCTTCACTTCCTTAGGTCCTCCTTGAAGGGTCGAGCGATCTTGGCTTGCCACCTTCCCCCACGTAGTGGGAATGGCCCAGTGCTCGTAAACGCCGAGAAAGAACAATTTGTCCTTCCACCGCCTCGTGGAATCCGGGTTGCCCCCACACAGCGAAGAAAATTCCGGGCGGGGAGTCATCACGATCCAGTCAAGGTTCTGCGTAAAGCGGAACATCACCTTGACCGTGAGAGCATTCAAAAGCTTCTCATGGCACCGGAAGAAGACGCACAAGGACACCAGATACCTCATCGCGTTCGGCTGAAACCTGGCAAGAGGCACGCCGAGCGCCCTCATAATGTCATAGAGCTCCACCGAAATGAAAAACCATAGCCCGCCTTTGAGGTGGGCCTCATAAACGGTGATGAAGCCATCTGGAGGGTACAGCGCCCTATCGTGCGGCTCCGGGATCATCATAGCCAAGACTCAAGAATCTGATACTGAGCTCGGATCTCCGTGAGCTTGTCAAGCGTCACTGTGGAAGCAATATCTCTCACTCCAGGCGCCATGAAAACCAAAGAACAAAGGAGAAGACGAAGTTCGAACGACGAAGGAAGACGAAAAACAGGCGCGATGATGAAAAATCAGGGCAATGGGACGTTTAAATAAACCCTAGAGTACGGAAAGATGTACTCATTACCCTTGCCACGCATCGACAGGCCATTCGCCTCAGAAGTCCGGTGATCTCTCCTTCCCAAGGCGCCTGATAGCACGTCACATCAGCAGGATACGACATTTAATGCTCCAGCAGGAAAGTGAAACGGCGGCCCAGAAGAGGTCCGAGGATAATTACCTGTCAAGGTCAACGCAGTGCTCGTCGCCAAGACACACGCTCTCGGATGACCGACACCTCCAGCAGGCTGGCGACTTCATGCCAAACGACCGAGAACTTCGGGTCCTTTGGCATGGGGGGCCATGTTGGGTCCCAGTGTAACGGCCCATAAAAGCACGGCCCAATTACGAAGCCCAGAGACACTCTCGCTAGTGGAGAAGATCAGATGGCCCAAGTGGGAAGCCTAAGAGCCGAGAGCCCAAGAAGTTTCGCAACTGCCCGAGCGGCCAGGAAGAAACACTCGGACTTTTCCCCAGAAAGCCACACAAGAGCTGCTTCATCTCACGAGTCCACCAGCCCACAAGGAAAATCATAACTGGACGAGAACCGCCCGTTCATGGCCGGGAATGCCAGCTAGCCTACTTCGTCGGTTTCCAAGAAAGCCTGCAATTACTGCCAGTCGCCGTCTCAACAGGGCACGCCTAGTCAAATCAAGGCTGATATTCAGATCCTGTACACCTGACATACTCAGATGCTGCAGCAGCGCCGTCCGCATGCCACTCCCCACACGTCAGCTGCATTAAAGGAAGCCAGTGGACCAGCTCCTCAACCGCTGGATGGACGCCACGTGTCTACTCCATAACGGCCCGGTTTCCACTATAAATACCCAGCAAGACCCCATTCCAAGGGGAAGAGCTTTGCAGACGCTACAACTCTGAGCCCTAAACTTCAGCCGGGCACTCTCCCTCTCCAAGACCAACTCTGCAAAGAAGAGTAAAAAGACTACCAGCGAGCATAGCTTCTTTAGGAGAGAAACACAAAACGTGAGACAGGGAAGGGATTAACCCTCACAACTGTACTTTGTAAAATCTCCAACCCATATAGTGAAGCTCTTTCCAGGCCCTGAGCCTCGTGGTTTTTCCTTCCCATTCAAGAGGAGGTTTTCCACGTAAAACATCCGGTCTCAATCTTCATCTCGTGTCCAACACCTCATTCACTTGTGTTGCCGGTAAACCACGGATCGGACGGGACGCACCTTTGCATCTCTCGGCCATGTTGGACCCCTTGGATCCAACACTCCTTATCAACAAGCCTTCTGAGAGATCCGGCTGGGACCTCGCCAGCCTCTACATCTCTCTGACCCGTGGAACCAGAACGCAACACTTCTATTCTCCCCTCTATTTATGAAGAATTATTAAGTCTTCTGAAATTAAATTTGATAAGAGAAGACAACTTTATAATTATGGCATGGAATTTGAAGAAAATCGTAAAAACAGATACTACAATTGATGATTTTTATATTTCATTCTAATTTACATATTTTTTTAAAGTCGAACATGATCAATTAATTGGCACATTGGGCCACTTTTCTTTCTTTGACCTTGACAGGGCCTTTGCATTCTTGGGCTCTGGAATAATTCACGTGATGTAGTGGCTTTTATTATCTCTTCTAAATGGAGGAATGAGTGTGTTTTGAAACAAACCTACTAGACTGAAGTGGAAGACCTATTGAAGATACCAAAAAACTTTTACAACATCATCAAAAGCTTATAACTAGGTCTTAGAAATATAAACTTACTGGCCTAATCAAATAGATTTGGACATACACCTCGTTTTGTCAAGATTAATATCATGTTGAACTGTTTCATGTGTTCTTGAGGAGTCATTTTCTCATTCTTGTGGTGGGCCATTGTACGAGAGACACCCATAAGTCACAGCGAAAATTCACAAAGAGAGAGATACTGAGAGGCATTATTGCTTTTCAATAACGTAAGTATGCTTAATTTTAGTCTAATGTAATGAAATGTATGCCACTTATACAAGGAATATCAACTAGTCTCTGAGTTTCCAAACACAAAGTTACTTCTTGGTTTACTATTACAGCTATAAATGAGCTAAGTTCTTCATGAACAGTACGAAAGCTCAGCTTGATTTAGATCCTTTTGCACAAAAAATGATGAAATTTAAGCCTAATGTTTATTCTTGTTAGATTAACAAGACATTAAATCTTCCCTCTATGCTTCAACGGTAACGAAAACCTTCTCTGAGAGGTTTCTTATTTGTTTTATTGTGTTCTCTTTTATCCATAGCTCATTGAAAATGATTAAAGAAGAGACAAAACCAACCTGGGTACATTAAAAATAGATAGGATTGGAGTAGCATATCTTATAGAAATAAAGACAAAGTCTAAATCAAATCTAAATGAGTCTGACTGGACACAATTCATTTAGACCCACAACAGCTTAGTTAGATTTGTTCATGGGCACGTAAATAAGCTTATTTATAGGCTCTTAAATGGATTAATTTACATTCTAATAATAGACTTGTGATGGGGTCATGTATGAAATCATTTAAAACCCTATTAATACATGTTTAAGAATTTAAGTCTGACTCGTTTATTAATTTAATTTGATAAACAAGTTTGGTTAACAATTCATTTAAAGGCTAAGTTTGAGATCAAGCTCAAATATTACTCATTTACATATAAAAAAATTAAGTCGCAACCCAAACTCAAATCTATCAAATTCTTACAGAGGTGAACTTATGAAATAATAAACACACCTTGCAGCCCTACATCTTCGAATGAGCTTTAACACTGTTTATTTATTTGTTTACCCACTCCAATGAGGTGAAATTCTTTACTGGAAAGATGTGATTTTTTTTTTTTTTTTGGTTTCATTTTTGCATTACAGGAAAGAAGTTTTGCCGATAGTGGAAGAACGCAGCTGCTGCTATGCTTGTGTTACGTACCCAGTATCGGCAACCGCAGTACCCCCTTCCCGATCATCGTCGAACAGGGATATCCGACCTCCGGCAGACGTAGAAGCCTTGGGATATTCCGGTTGACTCCTAAATATAGGAATTATGTTTAGTTACTACGTTCGGTGGCAGATATGCCTTTTTCCCGTTGTTCATGATCATGTCCTTCTGTTATTTTATTTTGTTAGTTTGTTAGGAATTATGTTAGTTTGTTACTTTCTTCGGTTGGGGTATATAACCTATTGCGGTGCCTAATGAAAAGGAAGGAAAATTATTCTCCCGACTCTCTCTCTCACTCTCTCTCTATCTCTCCTATTCGCTCCTCTCTGCTCTCTGCGTCTCCCTCTTCCCTCTATCCTTCTCTCCCTATTTCCCTCCTTCCCCAGCAAAATCTCCCGTCTCCCTCCTCTGCAGAGCTCCGCTCCCGTCGCATTCTCCTCATCATCGCCGGCGACTACATGGAGATTGTATCAAATGGTGCTTTCATTGAGAGAAATGCAGAGGAGATCGAAGCACAAGCTCTCAAAGCGCTCGAGAGGTCTGTCGCCGCACTGTCCAACGAGATGAAGGCTCTCCGACGAGCTACCGACCGATTTGGTGCCCGCATGTCCACCGCGGTTTCACAAGCCGAACAAATCTGGTCGACCTGCACCAATCTCCGCTCATCCATGGCGGAACTCCGCAGCTCCATCCACCGCCTCGAGCAAGACACTAGACGGTCAGTAAACTCTTCGCTTCCTGTAGCTTCCTCTACGATGGCTTCCCATCGTCCCGTTTCTCTTCCTACCATCTCTTCCATCACTGGTTCCGTACCACCACCTCCCGTTCCTCAAACAGCTGTTTCTGCTCTCATCTCATACCAAATTAGTTCCTCTTGCCCCGACCGCCTCGACCGACTACCGTCGTCAACCACAAATTTCTCGTCGTTTTCAACTTCATCACCGATTTCGGCTTCCATTTTTACAAATTTTCCTCACACTGTCCTTACTTTGAGCACGGCGTCCGTACCATCACCTACTGCTCGAATCGTTTCCTCTGTCACTACTATCACACAAATTCGGCACTCCTGTATCGACCGCTTACCACTGTCGACCGCTAATTCCTCTTTATCTTCAGACTCACCATCGGTTGGGTTCTCCACCACTAAACTGCTTCGAACCTCCGTCACCGAGCCTTTGCCGACTCTCCCTCGAATTGAGGAACCCCATCCACAGGCGTCACCTGATTTCCAATTCGAAAAGCTACCTCCACCACTGTTTCGGAAATCACGACTGCAAACCCCATACCACGCCTCACTCGACAGGTTCCTCTCGTTTAAGACTCACATCTTAACCCGGATATCACACACATCGACAGATCCCAACTCGGCCAAGCCACCTTTCACCACAATTCTGCAAAATTTCCTTACTCCACACAGCCCTTTGCCAGAATTACCGAAGCAGAACTCAAATACTACACTAATGGCTTCGCACAGAGCACACGAGTTGTGTTCTAACTGTGATACGTTACACCAAACTTTTCAAGGTTCCCTCCAGAATCTCGTTCCATATACAGAGGCCGCCTCCAGTGACAATGAAATTCCAACGGAACCGTTTTCCAAACCCGTTCACCAACATATCTCTGGCCAATTTGTTTCCAGAATCTGGTTAGGGGTTTCTCCAACCATATCTCTTCATGCCTTGGAGGGTCCTCTTATCTCGTCCACTTTGCGATTGCAAGGAGTCATTTATGGCCATCCTGTTGTTGTATCGGTGGATGGGCCTGATGAAGGATTGGCACCAATAATTGCGGATAATTGGGTACTTTATGCGGTGAGGTCACCATGGTGGTTGGAGATTAAGGATAGAGAAGCTCCTGGGCACGGGGTGAAGTTGAGTGAAAATAATGCTATGGCAAATACGCAGAAGAGTAATGAGAGCCTTAGGAGGTTTCAGGCCTCACAATTTGATATAGTGAAGGCTGGCCTGAAGGGTGAAGAAGATGTTGTTTCCATTAACAAAGTGGTTATGAAAACTGACGCCCCTTTTTCCACCACTAATTTCGTCATGAAATTACAATTTTTTGAAGCTGGAGCAAGTTTTGACAGTTGGGTCCGAGTAGCACTCAACATGGCAATTGAGTTTAAGCACAAGGTTCCCGTGTGTGCTAAATGGACAAACTCTGGCCGTGCACTTAGCAGGTCAATCAACTCTCATCTGCATATTGCAGGTCTTCAAATTCGTGCAAGTTCTGAGACAGGGCATGCATTTGATGATACCTCTTGGGAAATTTTAGGTGTTGTGGCCAATGCGTTGGGTAATGTAAATGTCAGGTTCTTTAGCATCGATCACAAACAAAGAGTTTACAAACAATTAGCTCTCACTGGCTCACTCCTCATTGCCATAGAGGTAGGTGCTGGTGTGGGAATATATACCTGCCCTCCTCAAACCTGGGCTGGTGAAGAGTGTTACAACATGGGGATCACGAGCTTAACGGTCGATTGCGGGTGTGGATGCTCTCTTCATCCAAATAAAAGAAATTTGCTATCAATTGCTAATCGATGCTTGGAATCATTGACCATTCCAGAGGGGCCACGTAAACTAGTCTTAGCTGGCAAAAATACCCAGAAGTTATCTCCATGGTGGGAGCAGTTACCAACACGATGGGTCAGTGTACTGCTTTGCTTTACATTATTTCTGTGGTGCCACTTGGATCGTGCGAACAGGAGCATTGTAAGACTTCCAAAGTCACAAGAGTTCAATGGGAAGAGTGCAATTGTGGGTCTGATTCAATTTTTTTCCTTCTGGGACTACCTTCTCACTCAAATAGGTGGCAGCTTAGGGGCAGATAAAATTGGTGGAAAGCTTGTCTTGGGTTTTGGGGTGATTGGGTGGTCAGTGGCTATAGTTTTAACACCTAGTGCTGCAAGGCTTAATCTGCCTTGTTTGCCTATACTTGGTGTCGTTATGGGGATGGGTGAGGGTGTTGCCATGCCTGCTATGAACAACATCATTTCTATCCTGGGAGGCAGCAACTCAAGGGGACCTGTCATTCTATCAAGAGCACCCGATGCAGGCGAAAATTGGCCATACGCCATACTTGGGGAACAATTATCATTCGGACATGGGTGCCTACATATTACAATCAGGTGTTGAAATTCCATCTCATGGAATTTGGTTTAGTCGCTGTTCTACCATGGCTGACCAGGGCACTGTTTGCATATGTAGGAGGTTGGATGGCAGACACACTTGTGTGGCCAGAGGCTTTGCGGTAACATCAGTCCGGAAGATCATGCAATCAATTGAGGGTTTGGGCCCCGTTTTTCTTCTTTCGCTGCTGAGACAAATGAAGCCACTGGTTTTAGCAGTGTTAAGCCTGCCATTCCTTCAGGGATTAGATGCATTCTCACAATCTGGGCTCTATTCCAATCACCAAGACATTGGGCCGCGTTATCTTTCAAGCAAGAGCAGCGTTGTCGCGCCGGGTCCAGAACATTTGTGCATAAGCTGTTTGACCTTGAGGACAAGGTCATTTTTTATGGGAATGGCAATGTTATGTACCCAGTATCGGCAGCCGCGGTACCCCTTTCCCGACCATCGTCGAACAGGGATATCCGACCTCCGGCAGACGTAGAAGCCTTGGGATATTCCGGTTGACTCCTAAATATAGGAATTATGTTTAGTTACTACGTCCGGTGGCAGATATGCCGTTTTCCCGTTGTTCATGATCATGTCCTTCTGTTATTTTATTTTGTTAGTTTGTTAGGAATTATGTTAGTTTGTTACTTTCTTCAGTTGGGGTATATAACCTATTGCGGTGCCTAAAGAAAAGGAAGAAAAATTATTCGCCCAACTCTCTCTCTTACTCTCTCTCTATCTCTCCTATTCTCTCCTCTCTGCTCTCTGCGTCTCCCTCTTCCCTCTATCCTTCTCTCCCTATTTCCCTCCTTCCCCAGCAAAATCTCCCGTCTCCCTCCTCTGCAGAGCTTCGCTCCCGTCGCATTCTCCTCATCATCGCCGACGACTACATGGAGATTGTATCAGCTTGTCAAGATCGTTCCAAACGCTTTCTCTGGTTCTAATAGAGGGTGTATGCTATGATACTCTTATTAAGGTATTTCTTTGTCATTTTAAGAGTCTTGGTTTATTGAAAAAAAATCAATGATAAATATTAGATAAAGTATTAAAGCTCACAATAAATCTGTATCATTTAATTTTTATCAATCAATCTGGACCATTGAATATAAGGGAGGACCTTAGCAGGTCTCGTACTAGACATGCATGCAGAGGTTTTTCCTTGTATTGTCGAGCAAGCTGGAAATGTGTGCAGATTAAGAAAATAGTTTCCTGTTTTATTTTTTGTTTTTCACTTTTCTATTTTTATGTTTTTGAAATAAAAACATAAAATTTTCGATAAATTAATGTCTATGAATTTGTTTAATTAAAGTGTCAATCATTTGACATGGAATTAAAATTATCTATCAAATGAATTATTCAGTAAATTTATGTAAAATCCTAATACTAATATTATAATAATGATATTTGAATTATAATAATTGAGTAGATTATTAAGGATAATTACGGGCTCGGACGAGATTTTGAGTGTTGAACCATCTATAGTTGGCGTTTGAGGGCACATGAGCCGTACATGTGCTCAATTCTATTGTTAACTTGCATATAATTTAGATATAATGGGTGCACATAAGTCAATTCTAGATTCAAGGCGTGTAAATTTGTGCATGAAGATGCTCATACATGCATTATGGATTTGGCCGCGCCAGATGCGTGCATTAGCGGCGGACATGCGCCAGTCAGAATTGGCCTTGGTGCATGATGATCATATGATTAGTGCCAGTGTGTTAATTTGTATATGTTAGAGACATTTTGTCTAAATTGGCATATTCCGTGACCATATGTATTATTGTATTGATGTCGGGTTGTGGGTTGTCGGGTTAAAGTCCGTTCGGTCCGCCCTCCATTCGTTCGAGCCTGTCCTAAGCCTTCCTGCTCGCCTCTCGCTTGATTCCCGCTCGAGCCTAAAATTCAAAAGGTCCCCGGCTCACCAGGAGCTCGAGAACCGATCGAGCCGAAAATCCAGTAGGGGGCCCGCCCGCTGTGCGCTCGAGCCCCGCTCCAGCGCCCGCAGGGAATCTCACGAAACCCCACGGCCGCTCGCCGCGCGCTCGTGCCCCGCTCGAGCGCCGGCCCAACGGGCAGAATTTTCAAACGCGTTTTTGGCTCCACTATAAATTCATACCTTATTTTCTTGAAACCCTAAGCACGCCACAGCCTCAATTGATAATTTTTGAAGTCTTCAAACTTGAGAGAAAAGCCTTTCATGCACCATTGATTTAGTCTCTCTTGAGAAAACCAAAAGACATAACTTTGAGCTTCATGATCTAAGGAGTTTTCTCACCATTTTTCTTTTTCTTTCACCATTGAAACTTTTATCCTTCTACCATTGTTGGAGACTTTGGTTTGTGAAGAAGGAGACTCGTTCGTGATTGGAAATTCAAGTGGTTCGAGGGAAGATTGACGTGAAGATCGGAAGGAGTCCGGTTCCGTTGCCGCGGGCAAATCCAAGGAGTTCCTTGGTAGGGATCACGTGACGGGAGCAAGTCGGCTAGGTTAGTGGCGTTATTCCACCCGGTCTCGTAAGTTGATTTTCATAGTGCATTGCTTCCCGGCCGTTGAAACCGGAGTGTTTTCTCGATCCGTGGGTATCGAGTTTTCACTCGTCACCAAAAATTGAGTCTTTATCTTTATTGCTCTTAATTATTTAATTCGTGCATGCTTGTTAATCTCGTTAGCATCTAGTGTTAAATATCTTTTACGTGTATTAGATATTTATTATTATTTATTGTTACTTTCGCTATAATTTTCGGGGTCGAAACTCGTTAGCACCAAAACGTGCTTTTTCAATTGGTATCAGAGCCTCACCCCGATCCGCGACCCTCGATCTAGATGTATACGAGTGGATCACTCCCCGTCCCTTCCTTTTTTGATGGGAGTAACTATGCTTATTGGAAGGTTCGGATGAGAGCCTTCCTAAAATCTCTAGATGAGCGTATTTGGGCACGTACCCAAGTTGGGTGGACTCCACCCACTAGTTCCTCGGGCAATGAACCAAAAGCCCTATCTTCATGGACCAAAGAGGAACTTGATGCATGTAATTGGAATAGTAAGGGGTTGCATGCTATTTTTATGGCTGTGTCTCCCGATGAGTTTAAGCGAATCTCAATGTGTGAGACTTCTAAAGATGCGTGGGACATCCTAGAAATTACTCATGAAGGCACACAACTTGTTAAAAATTTAAAATTACAAATGCTCACCACTAGATTCGAAGAGATAAAAATGAAAGATGATGAGACATTTGATGAGTTCTATACTCAATTGAATGATATAGTGAACTCCACATTCAATTTAGGCGAACGAATCCCGAAAAATAGAGTTGTTAGAAAAGTTCTACGATCGTTGCCTGAACGATTTAGATCCAAAGTGACGGCGATTGAAGAGAGCAAAGATTTAGACAAATTAAAAATCGAAGAACTTGTAGAGTCCCTACAAACTTATGAGCACACATTGCCACAATCAAAGAAGAATAAATCACTTGCTCTAAAATCAAGTAGGGAAGAGTGAAATCGGGACTCCAATGAAGAATCATGTAGCGATGATGATTTTGCATTATTTGTTAAGAATTTTAAAAAATTCTTAAAGAAAAATAACTCTTCATCAGAAAAACTGGATGTGGACTTAAAACGATCACATAAATTTGAGAAGAAGGACCGACGTGAGAGTAAGGACTCCAAATCGAAAACTACCCAAGGCGTCCAATGTCATGAGTGTAAAGGCTTTGGCCACTATCGGTCTGAATGTCCCAACCTTAAACGCCAACAAGGTCAAGCCTTTAAAGCTCATGTGACCCTTAGTGATGACGAAGAAGAAGAGGGTGAAAAATATTCTGACGATAGCCCTGTCAAGTACATGGCTTTTATGACCTCTATGTGTGACTATTCAGTAGAAAACGTTAATCACTCTGATGACTCTGTGGATGAGTCAGAAGCTGAATCTGATAGCCTTCAATAAGCATATGACAAACTGTTTAGGGTATGCCTGAAAGTAAAGAAACAAAATAAAACCTTAAACAGTAGGGTCATTGAGTTGGAACAAGAAAGATTAGCTCTACAATCCGAGTTAGACTCTAAAACTCAAGAAATTGAGAATCTGAAAGTTTCAGTTACTAAGCAAAGAACAACTTTAGAATCTGAACTTGAGGCCTCGCGAAAAGATTTGAAACAATTTTTAAATGGGTCTACAAAATTAGATCATATGCTCGGGTTGAAAAAAATTGGCGGAAATAAACAAGGTTTGGGGTATGCTGCGAATTTTGTCCAAACTGATATGAAACCTAAAACTGTGTTTATTCCCGCCACGAAAATTTCACACAAACATGCCTACACACCCAAAGTCATCAAGGCCGTGCCTCAACGTGTGAACAACAGATTTGGCTCAACTAATCTAGGTAGTCACAAGGCTATGAACACTTCTTCCATCCCTAAGTTTGTGCCTACCTGTCATGCATGTGGGAAAGTTGGTCACATTCGTCCACGGTGCTACACCATGAATCTTTTGCACAACCAAAGACCACGGCTAAGCATGAATAAACTTGTTGATCACTTTCAACATTTGGATGCTCAAGTTAAAAGTTTGAATGCAAAAGTATATTAAGTGAGACAAGTTTGGGTTAAGAAAAGTGAGCTAAATTACCCCTTGGCCATTCGTGACAAAAAGGGGGAGACTTGATTCACTTTGATAGGGGGAGCTTAGGGGAGATGGAGCGGAGCCTTCTTATTTTGGGGGAGTATTGATTATTTTCGTTAGGGAGAGAATTGTTGTATGTTACATTGTTGTAGGTTCTCATTCTTATGTACCACGCATACTGCTATATTGTTATTGTACTTTGTCTTGTTGGTACTAACCTGCTTGTCCAGGCTATTTAGTTACACAATCCTTGCAGCTCCAGGCTATTCAGTTACACGTCCTCGCAGCTATCATCACTTGCCGTAGCAATCCTAGTATAGCTGTTTATATTTTATTGTGTCTCTTATGTATCACTAGGCATAGGTTTTCATGTACACGGGTTTTATCTCGGTGGTGTCTGAACCCGTGATTCTCTTGTATTTCTTTCTTTATTTATTTTTTAGATTTTATCACGGAATTGCCAAAGGGAGAGATTGTTAGAGACATTTTGTCTAAATTGGCATATTCCGTGGCCATATGTATTATTGTATTGATGTCGGGTTGTGGGTTGTCGGGTTAAAGTCTGTTCGGTCCGCCCTCCATTCGCTCGAGCCTGTCCTAAGCCTTCCCGCTCGCCTCTCGCTCGATTCCCGCTCGAGGCTAAAATCCAGAAGGTCCCCGGCTCACCAGGAGCTCGAGAACCGCTCGAGCCGAAAATCCAGTAGGGGGCCCGCTCGCTGCGCGCTCGAGCGCCGGCCCAACGGGCAGAATTTTCAAACGCTTTTTTGGCTCCACTATAAATTCATTCCTTATTTTCTTGAAACCCTAAGCACGCCACAGCCTCAATTGATAATTTTTGAAGTTTTCAAACTTGAGAGAAAAGCCTTTCATGCATCATTGATTTAGTCTCTCTTGAGAAAACCAAAAGACATAACTTTGAGTTTCATGATCTAAGGAGTTTTCTCACAATTTTTCTTTTTCTTTCACCATTGAAACTTTTATCCTTCTACCATTGTTGGAGACTTTGGTTTGTGAAGAAGGAGACTCGTTCGTGATTGGAAATTCAAGTGGTTCGAGGGAAGATTAACGTGAAGATCGGAAGGAGTTCGGTTCCGTTGCCGCGGGCAAATCCAAGGAGTTCCTTGGTAGGGATCACGTGACGGGAGCAAGTCGGCTAGGTTAGCGCGTCGTTACCACCCGGTCTGTAAGTTGATTTTCATAGTGCATTGCTTCCCTGGCCGTTGAAGCCCGGAGTGTTTTTCTCGATACCGTGGGTATCGAGTTTTCACTTCGTCACCAAAAAATTGAGTTCTTATCTTTATTGCTCTTAATTATTTAATTCGTGCATGCTTGTTAATCTCGTTAGCATCTAGTGTTAAATATCTTTTATGTGTATTAGATATTTATTATTATTTATTGTTACTTTCGCTATAATTTTCGGGGTCAAAACTCTTTAGCATCAAAATGTGCTTTTTCAGTGTATATAAGAAATTTTTAGTTTTTTTAAACTCATTTTCACGAAATTTAAGAAGAGAAAAGAGAAGAAAAGGAAATGTGAAGAGGAAGGGATTTTGAAGCAAAACATATTTGACATATTGAAGCAAAACATAATGAAGGCAAATGAATTGTAAGCCTTATTTTTCATTAATTTTTTAAAATTTCTAATTTTCTTCTTTATGATCGTCCAAAATTTGATATTTATCTTTTCATATTCCATACAAGTATCTATCTATATATATATTTTTTAATATTTGACGTGCATATATATTTTTTAATCCTAAGATTTCTCATTTCTTTAAACATATTGTATACGTTCATGAAGAATGCTGAATTTCGTCAAAAAAATCTATTACATGTCTAAGATTGTTTAACAATTACATTAAATATACATTCAAGTTGATGAAAAGTTTAAGTTATTTTCAAATTTTAAAAATATTGTTTTAAAGAAATTTTCCTTTATTTCTTTTAAAAATAAACACTTGTATAATATTACTTAAGAGTCACTAATGAATTTTTATACAATGTCCTAATCTAAAATTTGGGATCTAATCTTAATACATTTTATGTTGATAATTTGGGTTGTGACAAGTGATTATATTAGAGTCAAGTGTAATGGAGGAGGCTTCCTTAGTGATTTAAAACAATCTAAATTTTGTAAATTGTGGCATAATAGGTATTGAAATGTCTAGAAAGCCATGGTGATAGAGGATCTAATTGGGAGAATGAGATCCTTGGAGTTTTAGTGAGGAGGATTGAGATGATGAATCAAATGGTCCATAAGTCCTAAAAGTTAGGGCATGACAGAATTGACGAAAAACCATAATGTGAGATGGCTGATTATGAAAAATTAAAAATAAATGTGTTCCTATCTTTTTGGGAGATTTGGATCCATCAAATACCAATATTTGACTAAGTATAATAAAGGAAGTCTTTGAAATAATTATTTGTCTGAAAAATGAAAAGGTGAGATTTGCAACTCATAAGCTTGACACATGAAATTGATCATTAGGGGATCATAACGAAAAGGATCATTGGCCAAAAGAATAAAGAGATGTCATAGAATGTATTTATGGAGGCTTTTTACGTTAAATATTTCCTAGTAAGCCTTTGAGAATAAAAAGACGATTAACTTTCTTGGTTAGGACAAGAAAGCCACTCGATGGTGGAGTATGATGCTAGTTTAATACGTTAGCCCAATTTATGTCACATTTGGTGCTATATAAAGCTAAGCAGGCATGAATGTTTTTATAAGGATTAAATGACATTATCAAGAAGCAGTTTGTGCTATTTTAGTTGAGGATTTATGTTGAAGTATTAGTTTGAGTCTTGCTTATATATCAAGAGATTGAAAGAGTAAAATTATTCGTGAAGAAGAACGCAAGTCAAAGAGATTACAGATTAGAATTAGCAGAATCTTACAAAAAATTCAAGTTCGTTGATAAGGGAGTTGAGAAGGTTGCGGAGTTTCAAGTGGAGTGTAGAGGAGACTATTAAGTGAGGACGCTTTGTGATTTCTGTGAACAATTTAATGGAGGACATGCCCCGGACAATTAGAAGCATGTTTCAACTGCAATCAATCGAACCATTTGATTAAAGAGTGTCCCCATCCATTGAGGCAAATAAAAAGAAGCCCAATGCTTTAGAAAAAGCATATGTCATCATAGCTAATGATGTGGTTGAAGATAAACTTTTAATTTTGACACTTAAGCCCTTTTATTAATAGTTATGAGGTTTATGCTTTCAATTGTTTTTTTCAAAATTTGTGTGTCCCTTGTAATCATCATCGAGAATATTGGATTATGTATTAGTGATGTCTACACTTATGGCTAAGGTATTGATAACTGACATAGTATACCCTAAGTGCGTAGTTTGGATTTATGGTTTTGAGTTATCGATAGACTTGATATTGTTAAATATACATAATTTTGATATAATTTTAGGTATGAATTGATTAAGATATTATCATACTACTGTGGATTATTTTCACAAGAAAACCTATTTTTTATCATAGGGTGTCAATCTTTTTATTTTCTTGAAAGTAATCATAAGGAATCAGTATAAGTAATTTCTGCATTAAATTTGTGCCATTTAAAGTAAGGCAAGCATATACTATCATGTTACCATCGCCAGGAGCTACATTGTGCCAGTTGAAAAAATTTTGATGGTTAGAGAATTTAAAATGTGTTTTTAGAGGATTTATACAGATTGCCTCTAGATAAAAAGATTGAATTCGTCATCAATTTGGTGACGGGATTGGCACCAATTTCTAAAGCTCCGTATAAAATGACTCATTTGGAGTTGATAAAACTGAAGAAATAATTTTAAGAATTTCTTAAAAAGAATTTATTCATCTAATTTTACATAAATTATTGTGAGTTAAATAAGATCATTACCAAAAGTAAATATTTTTTCTAAGAATTAACAATCTGTTAATCATTTAAAAGCTATTCAAATTTTCTTGATGATCAATCTTTGAGCACAGTACCACTAATTGATATTTAAGGGCTACATTAAGGATGATATTTTGAACAATATATGACCATTGTGAATTTTTGAAGATACTGTTTGATTTGAAAACACCCCTATAGTATTCATATATTGATGAATCAGGTGATCGTATCTTATTTGGATCAATTTTTAGTTGTCTTCATCAACTATATTCTTATATATTTAACGAGTTATGAAGAATATAAAGTCCATATAAGGATTGCATTTCAGACATTTAGAGAAGTGGTTATTTACAAAATTAATAACATGTAAATTTGGCCTTAAGAAAATAGCTTTCTTAGACTAAATCATTTCCAATGCGAGTGTTTCGGTATATTGAAGAAGATTGAAGTCGTTACCAATTGAGGTCGGATAGCAAGTGTGACTAAGATACAATTTTTTTAGGTTGGTTGATTACTATAGAAGACTAATGGAAAACTTTTCAATGATGGTGGTTCAATCACCCCCTTTATACAGAAGAAAGTAGTGTTCTTCTGAGACAATGATTGTGAAAGAAGTTTATGAGAATTCAAACATCATTTATTTGACTACTGTACTGATTTTAGCAATTTTGAAGGGATCAGGAGGCTTTGTATATATTTTGACATCTCAAAAGGAGGTTTGAATTGTTTGCTGATACAACACAAAATAGTTATTGGTTATGGGTCTAAGCCACTGAAGACTTACGGGTAAAATTATCCAACTCATGATTTAGGGTTGACAGCTATCATTTTTACTCTAAAGTTATGGAGAATTGTCTACATTAAGAAAAGCTTGTGGTATATTCAAATCATAAAAGTTTAAAACATTAACTCTCTCAAAAAGAATTGAATATGATATAGAGATGATGGATAGATTTGTTAAAGAACTATAACTGTAAGATATAATATCAATTGAGAAATGCTAATATTGTGGCGGATGCATTAAGCTGAAAGTTGGCGAGTTTGATAACCCGTTCAATGATAAAAAGAAAAAAGAAAAAGAAAAATGTTGGAAGGAATGAAGGAATGTAATATGCGACTTTACTTGCAAGACATGCACATATTTTGTCTTATTTTTAGATACGATCAAACATATTTGAAATGATTAAAAGAACATAAATGGAAGATCTATTTTTGATGGATATTGCCAAGAGTTTAGAAAGAGAATCGAGAGTTAAATTCAATATTTGGGCTGATGCCTGAGGCTTTGGGATCGCATTTGCATACTCAATATGGAGGATTAAAGGAAGAACTTTTCAATGCAACCTATAAATTGAAGCATACTATCCATCCATGAATTAACAAGATGTATCAAAATTTAAGAAAGATCTTTTTATAGATGAACATAAAGAGAAAAATCATAACTTTTGTTGGAAGGTGTATAATTTGTGAACAAGTGAAAGTCAAATATAAGAAGTTATCGTGTCTTTTGCAATATATGACTATTCCTAGCTAGAAATGAAGACACATAACTATTGACTAATGGGACTACCAAGGATGATCATGAACCATGATACAATTTGGGTGATAACAGTTCGGTTAATGAAATTGACAAATTCTGTTGTCATTTGGACAATAATTTCTAAAATTCATTTGGCAAGATTGTAAATCAATAAGATAGTAAACTTTCATGGAATTCTAACTTTGATTGTATTGAATAGAGATCCAAGAATCATAAGTCAGCTTTAAGAGAGTTTGTATGGGGAATTGTATATAAAATTGGAGTCTAATATAACATTTCATTTGCAAAGACAAACAATTACAGCAGACAATTTAGATTTTGTAAGATATGTTCAATGTTTTTGTATTGAAAATAAAAGACAATTAAAATGATTATTTACCATTAGTTAAGTTTCCCTTAACAATAGTTATCTGACAAATATCAGAATGGTACATTGAAGCTTTATAAAGAGAAAGTGTTGTTCATGGATCAACTAGAAAAAAATTGGAGATTGAAGGCTTATGGGGCCATGAATGATTCAAGAAATGACAAAGGAAATTTACATGTTCCTAGACCAGCTCCAACTAGCTCAACGCTTGCAAAAGAGTTGTACGTATTGTAGGATATTTCAATTGTGTTTCGAAGTTGGTGATCATACATTTTTGGAGTTATCTTTATGTAAAGGAGTCTCAAGATTTGATTTGAAAGGAAAACTGAAATTAAAATTTATTGGGTCATTTGAAACTTCAGAAATGATTGGAGAAATAATTTATAGATTAGCCTTACATTATAATTTAGCGGATGTTTATAATATATTTCAGTTGCTAATACTTCAAAAGGATGTTTCTTTCGAGTCCTCTCTTCCTTTCATTCTGTGAAGGGCGAAGGAGTTTATAATACTTCGCGGAGAAGGCTTTGGCGCCAAGATGATGACAAGTCCCACCAGAATTTGTTGGCCGCTGGGATGCTGATGGGAGCCACTGTGTCAAACGTTGTATTATGATAAGGTGGACACGAATAGTCAATTGGCTCAATCGTTAGGTTACTTCAGGTGGAGCTCTACATGCACGTACTCTAACCGCTCTGGTTGCTTGTCTGAGGGCCTTCCGGATTGATTCATCTTGCTACGCTATTGGTTGGACCGCTGGCGCTTATCTCCTTTGACACTTTACTCCCTGGGCCTCATTCTTATCGCCGCCTTTGTCTGGGCTGGACTGAATGCCTTACTGAGATTCAGCCCGTTACTTGTTGGGCATATTGTTGTGCTACCAATCGGGCTTGAAACTATGCCGGCCCATGATACTACCCGGACCTATCACTTTTACTTTGAGTTTCTTCTTCATGGTCATCCAAAATGTGATATTTATACTTCCATTTTTTATATAATTGTTTATCAATATTTCTTTTGATATTTAGCTTACCCACATACACAGATATGTATATATATATATATATATGTTGCGTAAGGGGATTCCGGCCGCCATAAAACGAAGATCCGAGTTGATTTTGTGGGTCCTCTCAGAATGCTCGGACGGATGGAATCGTACAACACACAACTGATCCGGTGATTTTGTGTGAGATTTAGTAGGTGTGATGCGGCAGGAAGAAAGGGAGAATAATACATGGAAAATCCTGTTGGCCGGAAATGGGGGGCCCTACCAATACTGGCACAAATGAATTGAAGAGAAGGAATGAAAGCGAGAATATTGACAACAGATATTTACGTGGAAAACCCTTCTCAATTAAGGGAAAAACCACGGAATGTTAAGTCCGTAAAATTGCACTGTGTATGAGATAGAGATTACAAAATAGGTTGCGAAAATACACACACACGGTTGGGCCTTCTTCCTCTCCTCTGTTTTTCTTTCTTACTCTCACACACTCACACTCTACTCAACTCTATCTGCGTACAACAACTTCTCTACACTACAGTATACTCACACACACATATATATATAAATATACAAAGACTTGGCAGCAGTTGGACCACCACGTCGTCCTTCATGGTTGGTGCACGGTTCTCAAGAAGTATGTATCAGCTCAGTAGCAGATGGCGCATGCCTGCAGCAGCAGCAGTAACAGATCTGCAGTTTTTGAGTTTCTAGGTTATCTAAACAGGCAGGTCAACCTTCCCTCTTTCAGACACAGCAGGTGTTCTGTGTTACCCTAATGAGACGGTCAACTTTGTTGACCGCCTTCTCATTTAGTCCCGTCAACGCCGTTGACCGTCCTCTTAGTTGTCCTGAGAGTCCTTAGCAAAACTGGTCAACTTGATTCTTCAGCCAGTCAACTATGTTGACCGTCCGTTGACCGTCCTGCCGGTCAACATTCGTTGACCGTCCATCAGGTTAACGCCCCGTTGACTGGAACTTCTTCACGGGAGAGATTTTCAACAAACTTTTCCTCTCGATCGTGAGGAAGTTAAGCCTGTTAGCCCGGCTATCTTGCAGCATGCTTCGTTCTTCCCTTTCTGTAGAATCATTGTCATCATGTCTGCCCCGTTCTCTTCTGTGGTAATCTTGTCCAATGACAGAAGACCTTCCTCCAGCACCTCTCGCACCCAATGATATCGTGTATCAATGTGTTTTGATTTGAAATGGAATGAAGAGTTCTTACATAGATGAATGACACTTTGATTGTCACAAAGTATCATATACCTTTCTTGTTTAATGCCTAACTTTTGAACGATTTCCTTCATCCACAGCATTTCCTTACAGGCTTCTGTAACTATAATATATTCGGCTTCAGTTGTGGATAGAGCTACACACTTTTGTAGCTTGGACTGCCAAGAAACTGCACCTCCCGTAAATTTCATTAAGTAACCTGATGTCGATTTACGTGTGTCAACATCTCCGGCCATATCCGCATCTGAGTATCCCACCAATTGAGATTTGTCACTTCCAAGATACAAGCACCTCTTGGAAGTACCCCGAATATATCTCATGATCCACTTTATCGCAGACCAGTGCTCCTTTCCCGGATTAGACAGAACTGGCTAACTGTCCCAACGGCATGAGCTATGTTCGGTCTGGTACATACTAGGGCATACATCAGGCTTCCCACAATTGATGAGTAGGGAACACCTTTCATGTATTTCTTCTCGTCATCCGTAGTTGGGCATTGATGAGTACTCAACCTGTAGTGATTTGCCAATGGTGTATTCACGGGCTTTGATTTCTCCATGTTGAATCGTTGGAGTACTCTTTCAGGATAGTTCTCTTGAGACAACCACAACTTCCTAGCCTTCCGATCGCGTAAGATTCTAACTCTCAAAATCTGCTTAGCCGATCCAAGGTCCTTCATGGCAAATGACTGTCCAAGCTGCTCCTTCAGCTTCTTTATCCGGTCTCCTTTGCATCTGACGATCAGCATGTCGTCTATGTATAGAAGAAGAACAATAAAATCATCATCCGAGAATTTCTGTACAAATACGCAATGGTCACGAGTTGTCCGCCGGTACCCCTGACTGGTCATGACTGACTCGAATTTCTTATACTATTGCCTAGGGGCTTGCTTTAATCCTTACAGATTTTTTCTTAGTCAACAAACAAGTTTCTCCTTCCCTTTGGCTTTGAACCCTTCCAGTTATTCCATATAAATCTCCTCCTCAAGCTCACCATGAAGGAATGCATTCTAGATGTTTATCTCTTCCACCTCTAAGTCCTGGGAGGCAGCCAGGCCTAGTACAATCCGGACGGAGGACATTTTCACAATCGGGGCAAAGATCTCATCAAAATCAATCCCCTTTTGTTGACCGAATCCCTTTACTACCAACCGCGCATTGTATTTAGGTTTCTTGGTATTCTCGTCTTACTTCAAGCGATAGACCCATTTATTCTTGATGGCATTTTTCCACTTAGAAAGTTTAACCAAGTCGAATGTGTGATTTTCATGAAGGGAGCTCATCTCCTCCTTTATGGCTTCCAGCCATTCCTCTTTGCTGTCGTCCTTCATTACCTCTTCATAATCCTCAGGCTCTCCAGCATCTGTGAGTATGATATATTCATTTGGTGACAGACGGACAGATGGCCGTCTATTGCGTGAGGACCGTCTAACAGGGACATTCCCTGCCGATTGAGGTACAACTCCATCAATGGTGTCATTCGGAGCCATGACCTCCCCTTCATTATTCTCAACCGTCTCTTGACTAGGATCCTCTCCTTCTAACGATACCGGACGGACAGCTTCAACACTCACTTGATCTGTTTGCACATCGTCACATTTGGCATCTCTACCAATGTATTCAATCGTCTCATTCTCAACGAAAGTTACGTCTCTAGACCGGACGAGTTTTCTAGTAGTTGGATCATAAAATCGGTAACCCAATTCATCTTCCCGTAAGCCCAGAAAAACGTACTGCATTGTCTTTGGCTCCAACTTTGTCCTTTCTTCTCTTGGGATATGCACTAATGCTTTACATCCAAACACTCGCAGATGATCATAGGACGGCTCCTTACACATCCATATCTTCTCTGCTACTTAACCCATCAGAGATTTACTGGGTGACCTGTTGATAATGTAGGCCGCCGTCCGGAGTGCTTCTGTCCAGAACGAAGCATGAAACTTTACTTCGGGAAGCATGCAGCGTACTCTCTCTAAGAGTGTACGATTCATCAGTTCTGCCACTCCATTTAACTGTAGAGTCTTTGGTGGTATCTTTTGGTGCCTAATACCATGTGATCGGTAGTAGGCATCAAAAGGTCCCAAGTATTCACCGCCGTTGTCACTACGGATGGCCTTCAACTTCTTCCCCGTCTGACGCTCCACAAGAGTATGGAACTGCTCAAAGATACCAAGAACCTGATCCTTGGTCTTTAGTGGGTAGACGCACAGCCTTCTTGAACAGTCGTCAATAAAAGAAATAAAATATTGAGCTCCACCAAAAGACTTTTCTTTGAATGGTCCACACACATCTGTGTGAACAAGTTCTAGGAGCTCTGCCTTTGGATCGGATGAGTCTCCATGAAGTGAGACTTTCCTTTGCTTGCCTGCCAAGCAATGAGGACACATCTTTGGCTCTTCCTCATTTGCTCCAGTAATCAGACCTTTCCTACTCAAGTTAGACAGCCCTTCCTTACTCATGTGGCCTAACCTTCTGTGCCACAGGTCCATTGTCCCCGTGCTGGTTATGGCGTTTATATCTCCGGCCACTGCACAGGCCTTCATCACATATAGGCCGGAGGCCTTCTTTCCTCTTGCTACAACAAGAGACCCTTTTGTTAGCTTCCACTCGCCTTCACAGAAGGTACTGTAATAACCTTCATCACCCAGGCGACCGGCTGAGATGACATTCAGCCGAATGTCAGGGACATGACGCACGTCCTTCAACATCAGCTTCGTCCCATTGTTTGTGACCAGGACGACATCTCCCTTACCTACGACCAAAGATGTTCCTTCATTCCCCATCCTTATTACTCCAAAGTCTCCGAGTATAGGATATGAATAACTGCCTTCTGGATGTGACGTGTAAGGTGGCACCGGAGTCGATCATCCAGCCGGACTCCTCGTCCGTCATATTTGCCATGTCTCCTTCACATGTCAGCAGGAGGCCGCCTACTGTGACTACTAAGACGGAGAACTTTTCCTCCACCCGTCTACTATTACCTTTCTCCCTTTCCGCATTTTTTCGCTTTCATTTGAAGCAATACTTTTTAATGTGGCCCTTTTTGTCACAGTGGTGACATTCAAGGTTTTGATACCTTGACCTTGATTTGTTGCGGGCTTTATCTCCTTACTTCTGACCACGGCCTCTACTTCTTCCTCTTGATTCACTCATAAGTACCTCAGACGTTGAGATCCTTTGTGATTTTCTTGACTTGTTTATGAGTAGGGAAACAATAACCTTATCTAACTTTAATGTATCCTTACCAAACAACAAGGTTGTAACAATATGGTCAGAGGAGGCTAGCAGGGAGGCCAGTAGGACCAACGCCTTGTCCTCATTGATTTCTTCGTCAAGGGCGGACATCTGCGTCAATATCCGGTTAAACTCGTCCAGATGCTTCTCGAAGCTCCCTCTTTTCGACAACTGTAAACCATAGAACTGCTTCTTTATATAAAGTCTGATTGTCAAGGACTTGAATTTATACCGACTCTCCAACTTTTCCCAAACCTTCGCCGGGTCAGTCAAGGCAAGCACTTCTTGGAGAATGTTGTCCACCAAACAGAGCTTAATGGTGCAATTTATAAAATCTCTTTTATCTTGCCATTCATCATCGGTCAAGTTAGCAGGCTTCTTATCCTTTTTTTTCAGCGCCTTTATCGTCCCTTCTCTGGTGAGAAGGGAACATAGGAGTTTTTCGCTAGGGTCTTTCCCTTTCTCAGACGAGAGATACTTGACGACAACCGGGGCGGCAGCCCCGACCCTAGCTTTATAGAATGAATCTCTCCCTTTAGTCCCTTCTGTTCTTTCGTTTCTAGAAAAATGAATGATTTATTCAAGAAAAAAATTCTAATACTCACATAAGATCGTAAGAATGCACGTAGAATACTAAAGGGAGTTATTCATGTACATGTTCAAGCATCATTGATCAACTCCTTATCAATATCAAAGGCCATCCTATCCAACTCTCGGGCGTTAAAATACGTTTTAGGCGTGGATGATTATCATAAAAGATTCCTCAACGCTGAACGGTAAATTCTTTGATAATGTTGACGCAATTAGAACAAAGTTCTCAGCCCTGCGCTCTTTGATACCACTTGTTGGCCGGAAATGGGGAGGCCTACCAACACAGGCACAAAGGAATCGAATAGAAGGAATGAAAGCGAGAATATTGACAACCGATATTTACGTGAAAAACCCTTCTCAATCAAGAAAAAAACCACGGGATGTTAAGTCCGTAAAACTGCACTGTGTATGAGATAGAGATTATAAAACAGGAGGCAAAAATACACACACACAGTTGGGCCTTCTTCCTCTCCTCTGTTTTTCTTTCTTACTCTCACATACTCACACTCTGCTCAACTCTCTCTACGTACAACAACTTCTCTACACTACAGCATACTCACACACATATATATATATAAGAATATACAAAGACTTGGTAGCAGCTGGACCATCACGTTGTCCTTCATAGTTGGTGCACGATTCCCAAGAAGCATGTATCAGCTTAGCAGCAGATGGCGCATGCCTGCAACAGCAGCAGCAACAGATCTGCAGTCTTCACAGGAGAGATTTTCAACAAATCCTTCCTTTAATGACAGGAAAAAACCACGGAACGTTGGATCCGAAACGAGTCCACTATCTTTGAACGGGTTACAAGTATTCAACTTTTATAAAGTGCAAGGAAGCTACTTTGAGTTGCAAAACGGGGATCTTATCCCTTTTTCACTGTTCTTGTTTTCTCTTCTTCTCGCTACTTGCACAGTTGTCGACTATTTTTTTTCCTTTTTCAATCTCCTCTTTTTAAGTGCTTAGGTGAGGTATTTATAATGGAAAGTTTATTTTTGAAATGGTCCATAGTGATGTTAGCGTGTGCTGGAAAGTCAGTCACCAACTTTGTTGATTTGGCGTGTTGTGTCAAGCACGTTGTGTGTGACGTCAATCTCGCAATGATTGAGCGTGCTCTGAACGTCATGATTTCCTGTGGATGTAGTGTGTTACAAGGGATGCGTGCTCTTTAGTAACAGTGAGGCGTCTGAACTAGCGTCCTTAGCTGTCTTGGGCACCTCAGGAGGTCCTCGAGATCCTAAGGCTAGCTTAGCTTCTCGGGCCAAGCTAGGCTCCCGGAAACATGTGGACGGATGTTCTCGGGCTTATTGAGCCAGCTTAGAATCACGGCCAAATTAACCTCGTGGGCCTCTTGGACCGTAGGCTCAACTTTTGGGCCACTCTTTACGGGGCCCTGGGTACTGGGCCCCATCAATATATATATATATATATTATTTGTTTCTAAGCTGTCTCAAATTTTCTATATTGTTCATATTGATGAATGTTGAATTTTATTATAGAAACTTCTTACATGACCAAAATTGTTTGAGGATTGTGTTAAAACAACTTCCAAGTTTATGAGAAGTCTATATTATTTTAAAATTCTTAAAAAAAAAAAAAACATATTTTATAAATATTTCTCTTTCATTTCATAAATAGGTTAAGTGTGAACTCGAACCAGAAACTAATATTTCCCAAATTAAATGCTGTCATTCTCCAAATCTTCAGTCATCGGATGAGGAAGATTCTAACGATTGATTTTAAAACTTTAAAAATAGTTATTTAAATAGTTTTTTGGGTAATTTTTTTTTCATATTTTGGTTTTATATTTAATTGATAATTACATTTTTTAAAAATTAAAATGACAGTCATATTAAGGATATTTATACTTCATATAGTTTAATAACTTAAAAAATACACTTAATTTTTTATATAATTAAGAACTGCGAGAGTTCTACTTTGGGAAGAAATAAATGATTAAAATTGAATTTTATATAATTATTTGCATAATTTATACACAGTATATATATATATATATATAAAGAAGCATGAGCCCTTAAATCAACCATTCTTTAATATTACCAATGTTTAATTATCCCATAGAAGTTAAATAAAATGATGGAATACCTAAAACTTTTTTTTTTTTAATTGTTAAAATAAAATAAGATAAAAATATAATAATTACTATCAAGAAATAAAAAAATATAAAAATAAAATTTAAGATTAATATTTGTTTATTTGATTTATCTCTTAAAATAGATAAAACTAAGTTAAAATTTATTTTTTTAACATTTAATATACAATAATAATAATTAAAAATAATCCAGACATTAATATAAAACAACTCTTTTATTTTTTAAATAAATAATATTTTAACATATATTAAAAAATATAAATAATTTAATATTACCTATCCAAAATTTTATAAAACTTAATCAAAATATATTAATATTATAGACAAATACACTAATAAAATTAAACCCGATTGTTTTCAAAGCAATGTATAATTACAAATAAAAATAACTGATTCCAACCAATCCAACCCGATTTATAAATTTATTTTATAAATATTTTTCATTTTAAATAAATATGCTTAATAATAAAACCTTGTCCAAACTTGAATCTCTCCCATTTGATATCAAAAAATAATATTTATATATCCAACTATACATCCACTTATATCAAAATTATCAAAATTGATAAAAATTAAATAGGAAAGAGAAAATATTAAAGAAAAATCCAACCCATATTTTCTTCTCACGATTTTAACATAAGTAAATATATAAATAAGTATATAAATAATATTACTCGTTGATATCTTATATTGATCTATAAAAAAATCAATTTATAATTATTAAAGTATAAACCTAATTCAATTAATAATCATACCAAAATGGGAAAGGAGTGAATAATTATGTATCATAGGAAACAAGGGCAATTAAATTGAAATAGCAAATTACCTGGTAATTTGGCAACTAAAACAAGTCCATGAGGCCGAGATCCATTTTGGGTTACAATTTTTTTCCAATTTTCTGCAGTTAATTCGGGCACATCCAAACAGAGCCTTAGAGCCATTTCAATTCCTCAAGCAAAGCAATTTAGCCCTGTCTGTTCATCCAGGCTGAGGAGTAGCTGTAGAATACGCCTTAAATAAGTAAGCCAAAATGTTCTTGTAGTCACCCACTTTAGTGCCAGTGTTTGGATCAATCAGGTAAGGAACCTGGAATCAGAAGATAAAAGCATTTAGCTTCCCTTTATGATTCAACGGCGCAGATGAGACAAGTCGTCTATGAACGGCTCGGAGGCTTGGCTTAGTCAAGGCTCTTCAAGCCTTTTTTTCTTTTCTTTTTTTGGCAAAAAGTAAATGACATCAATCCGTATTCTAAAAGCTCATTAGATAGATGAGTCAAGCCTGAGCCTAAGTTGACGTTCAAGCTCATGAACAGCTCCACTAAGCTTGTTCATTTGAGTGTGAATAAAATCACTAATATATTTGTTTATGGACTTATGTATAGACTTGTTTAAATCTTATTAACAGACTCATTAAGGAGCTCGAATTCGAATAGTTCATAAGTTACCACAACAAACAAGCATCACTCAGTTCAGCTAGTTAAGAAAACAAATTCAAGCTCGAGTTCGAGCTTGGCTTGTTTATACATTAACAAACGAAATCACAAAGCAAAGCTTGAGCTTATTATTATTATTTTTCACCAAGAAGTTCTGCCCAAACTCGTTTATGATAAAAATAAATAAATAAATAAATAAAAATAAAGAGGAGTTAAACCAGGGCTTAACATGTCTCAGCTTGGCTCTACTTATTTGGGACACTACGTTTATGTTCATGCAAATGATCATCTATTAGATGAGGCGATGAAAGTTTCTTCGATTTTTTTCTCATTTTCATCAATTTTATGGGAGGTTTACTTCATAAGAACAGCGGAAAAATGGGAATCCATCCAGTATTGAATCAACACGTAGCTCAAATATAAACCTTTTTATTTTTCGTATGGGAAACATGCAGTTCACGAACGAGATTACAGAATCCTGAAAATTGAAAAGAGCAATGCAAAAGCTAACCTCTTTAGATCCTGATGCTTCCAGGAGTAATTTTATCCGAGCTGAACCTTCTCCGACGTTTAGAAGGAGATAAGGAAGCTCTAGTTCACACAGTGCCTCACGCACAATGCGCGCATACTGCAAAAGGAGGGAAAAGATGCTTAGCAACCACCCATGAGCTTTGAGCAACAGGTCATCCGATATACTGGATGCCTTAATTCTATATGTCAAACCAGAGAAGATTAGAAAATTGTGACAAAACGTCCCAACACAATAAAAATCAACATATTGGAAATAAGGAAATGGTAATCTACATATATATAAATATATATATTCTATTGTGGACCCCATTTGAAAGAGTTTTGCTTACATGATGTCCAGTGGACCCCATGCGACGTCACCCAATTTAAAAATGGTGTATGAAAATTGTCCATGTACCATTCCTCTTGGAAAATAATGGCAAATGTTACACGTTTATCAATTAATTTAAGAAGGAACAAAGGTTGTTTGAACAACAGAAAAAGTGGTCACAACATTAATCCAGTATCCTTTTGATGCCCATTTTCCACTTTCCACTTCTCCAGCACACCTGTATTCTTATCACAAATTCATACTACTAAAAATATATTCCAATAAGTAGTTTTCACTCCAAACCTACTTTTTAAATCAGTAGGGAATATTTTCATAAATCATAAGTAGTGCAAGATTTTGTTTTTATTCTTCTGGTCATTTTTCTCATTTCCTTCTAATGGACATTCAATCCATTTCAGGTTACATTTGCATTGATAGTAACTACAGTTTCCATCTCAACTCAAAGTTTCATCCCCCAGCCCCCTTCTGCATATAAATTATTAGAAAAAAAAAATTGGCCAAATACACGTGGTTTCCCTGATACATTTTAACTATATATTAACAAAATATTTCACCAGCATATTAGCTTTTGGACTGGTTTCAATCTTCCATTTTAGTTCAGAGATAATTATTTACTCCACCCTTCCCCAGCATTCTAGTTCGCATTTCAGATGTATATTACATCCTTCATGAATCAATTATTTGTATCCTGAGGAACATTGAGTCACATCATTTCATCTCTATTTGCATCATGTACTAATATGGCATGGCATTGTTAGGCAGTTTATCTCATGCATATATAATGAAAACTAAAATTAGTCATGAAGTAGCACTCCCTACTCTTTGGCCAAAGATTATGGCCATCTCTTTTCCTGCATTATTTGCATCTCTTTTGGGACCCCCCATCACAAAAGTTGAAATCCAAATTTAGTTAGGATGATATGAACAGGTTCTCTTCGTTTGTGTAAAATTGTGACTTTCATTCAATTCTTATTATTTAGGTATGAGGGCAGCTAAAAGTATCATGCTAAAAAAGGGAAAACGATAACACTACTTTGATATAGAGAAAACACCTTAATCAGGAAAAAATGAGAGGTCAGTTCCTTACTGGATTGTTTTCATATGAGAAAAGCTCCAACTTCTTGGGTGGTGGCTCTTGTGTAGCCTTTTCCCAGAATGTCATCCCTCTACCTGCTCGGAGAATAGTTGGCATCCACCCAGTGAAGACTGTGCTGTTTGATAAAAATATGCTTCCATTAGAACGCAAATAGGGCAAGAGAAGAGAGTGGAAAATAATACAGATTGTCTATTAAATTTGTCAGTAGGATCCTCATTGTCACCATTTGATTTTGTAGGGCCAACATATATTAAAGTGTCTAGAAATGTAGAATGCAAGTTTCAGATATTCCTTTTGCAGTATAAACAATGTTCTATTTCGAGCTAGTCTCCATGCATTGTGAGCCTTGGTGAAATGGAAAAGTTGCTCCATTATTACCTAAAGGTCAGATATTCAAATCATGGAAATAGCTTTTCTACATTATAAGAATAAGGCTACAATGTAGGATGGCTCATGCATGGGGCCACCCTTTAGTTTCAATCTGAACAAAGCTCATTGAGACAGTTGAATAATGATACCTTTCCAAAAGCCCCACTGAAGGACGCCTTCCTTTGCCATATTGCAGAAAAAGGTAGTTCACAATCTCATCTATTAAGAAAACAAAAGGCGCATAAAATACGAGAAAACAATGTTACAAAAACTTACAAAGAGCTATGTTAGGAAACCAGGGAGCCAGGATATGATTTAACAAAGGCAAAATATCATAGACTACACTAACTTCTTGATGCCTAGACATTTATTACAACAAAACAAGTTAAACTTTGTGAACAGATATCGGCTTAACAAGACAGCCAAATGCAATGATGCAGACCAAATCAAAGCTGATTATTAAGAGTAGTCTGAATTAGAGGAGGGGGGAAACTCAACAATATTTGGAACGGTTGCAGGCTTAATGACCTATATAGCTATATGCTTAAATAGAGTGCCAAATTACATAAATGTCCTCTTAAGCATAGCTAAGGGGTTGTTGCAAAAATTTCAGCTGTCCACACCCCCACCCACCATAGGCATACATGTCCATCATGCCCATATGCAAACAAGAAAATGAACGACCTAAGTATAGTCCTCCTCCACTAAGGGCACCAAGCAACTGTTTTATAGACTTAACAAGAGTCTGTAGTTCTTCAGCTTTTATTTGTTAAAATTCCTATCCACAGGTCACAATATCAATAGTGGTTCACAATTTCATACAAAATGGACTAACAGATCTTTGTGCTGTGTTTACCCTCACTGGAGGCAACGTCGATTGGAAAATTCATAGGGGTGTGCTAATAACTGAAAATTCAGTCAGTAAGAAAGATCATAAGCGCTACTTAAATCAGATGATTTCTCGAAGTTGGAGCATTGTTTACAGAAACCTGAGATATGTGGTCCAATTTCTTTGGTACTTATATCCCTTGTTGCAAGAAATTCATATACCTTTAATGCCTTCAGAATTATAGTGCTTGTACCCGATCAAATAGAAGATTTACTCAACGAACACCAACGTGAATAGCTTCAAGGTAATGTTCATATATCAAAATACACCTTGCTTTTATTCATAATCAAGCACAGTGCTATATCAATTTTAGCCAGATTAAAGCAAACAGGCGCCAATTTCAAGCAAAGCTTTCAGCTTCATCCTCTTTGGTGAACAAATTCTCATCAAGAAAGTTCATGGGGCTGCAAACCTAGCCTAGCATATTTTCATCTCATGTGCAGAGAGACAATTTTATAAATAACAAACCTCACGATTGATGTTTTCAGTACAAAGAATAAGGAAAACCTCTCCAATACTCTCACCTATAAAGTTACCCTTAGAGCTCCCACGACTTGGACACTCTCGGCTTCCCAAACTTTGCAACCTGGGATGGTCTCCTAAGTGTGGGAAGGGCACTCCATTTTAATATAAATGTCACATCCTCAACCAATGGTTAGGGCCTCTCTTCTATCCTTCACAGTGAATGGTGAATATCCATCCTGTAGAGCATTCTCTGTATATATCCCATCCAAGAATATATCAGAACTATTCTCACAATTTTCCTACAAGAACATTATAGAATTAAGTACATATCACCTGCTATCCTGGAACTTCCTAGAATTAAGACAACTCCCTACTCCACCTATACGTCTTTGTAAACATAAGTTGTACACCCAAGCATCCTATTCCTATGTGGCAAGTGTACAAGGAGCATAACCTTTATCATCCTCGAGAGCCTGTTACACTTTTGTCCACTTGCTCTCACGATGCACTCGTGATGAATAGGCATCACAATCCAGTAGCTCTAACCATTTAAGCCTTACCCTCTTATGTCTTGTAGCCTAACTTGACCTTGTTAGCTTAAATATTTTTTAATTATTTCGTTTATAACAAACAAATTTATTGAGATTATAATTTCAATTGATCAAATATATTCCAATTGGGCTTAATTGTTTTATGCATAAATAGACCACATTGTTTGTAATTGTTATATTTGCCAAAAAAAATTGGTTTTTTTATATAATACATGGATCAATTAAAAGACAATCAAATGACCCATAATTTTATATATTTGGTGCCCCCGGTATGTATTTTCATGTTTAGTTAATAATTGAGTAAGTTTTAAAGAATTTCCCAAAAAATAGTCTTTTTGATTGTATTTATAAACATGTACCATTCTTTATTAAATTAACAACACATTAACATAAATAATTTTAAATAATCTAAACTATTTTGTTTGAAAATAGACACAAATCTTTTTATTTAGATACAATTTGGCACTTAAATTTGCTATGAAAAAAACCATTTCTTAGTAAGAATGCACACTAACATCATGAACTTGAGATTTACGCATATTATATAGTTAATTCAATTTATTTTTTTAACAATAGTTCCACAATTTGAAAAATATGTTTTATAGAAACTAGACATCGTATGATTTTCGTGGATAGATTGTATAAGAAATTTAGATCTATATATTGAAATAATAATTCTTTAAAATTGGATAATCTGCAAATGTTGATACTAGAATTTCGAACTGATAATATTATAGTATTTTGCACATTTCTCAATATAAAAAGATAATTTAGATTCAATTCAAAATTCAAATAAAAATAGACATGACAATCTTATTATTAAGGTATGTTTATATTATTTTGGATTTATCAACTATTTGATATGATTCTTAAAAAATTGCAAACATATTCTATTATAACAATAAATATAAACTGACATTTGCCTAGTTTTAGAATTTCCTCTCCCAAACAGTAACTTATCTAGAGCTTTTTCGTACAGCATGCAACTAGAAATAATAACGATGCTTCAATTTTTGTATTTTTTTAAAGGTAAAAAATGACTACTTTCAAAATTTTGAAGTAGTACCTTAATGATGAAATGACCCTTTGTATCCAAGGGCACCTTTCCTTTTTCTTCTATATAAGCTCTCTTATTAACTTGAAGAGGCTTACGTTTCCTTTGAAAAAGAACTCCTATAATTATATTTTTATAAGAGTGAAAGATTGAAGATGTCACTCTTAAGAAAAACCTCCAAGGTTGGAGTGTTAATGTTAATTGTAAGATTTAATCTTCACCTAATAGAAGAACAATGGCTTAGTGGATTTGAACTTTCAAGCATGTCTTAAGAACTGGCTGTAAGCTTTGTTAAATTAATATAAATATAGTGTCAAATCTCTTATTACTCTTTATTTATTTTGTATAATTTTACATATCTAATATCATAACAAACCAAAATTATTAAAATTGGTAGTAAACTAATTCACCCTCCTCGTAGGTTGATTATTAGGACAACAAACCTTAGTGTGGGACAACCGTTGTTCATCACTCGACCAATGACCCAACACTGGATTGTCTTGCTCCTTAGAGCAAGCTTAGCCTAATGCCAACTCCCTCGAAATAGCCAAACGGAACCAATATCAATGCCCTTTTCTCTAGGTCACCATCCCGATGTGCTCTCCATGATGCAAAGATAATGGATGCGTAACAACACTACACGATTGGCCATGCCAAAGAACTCCACAACTAGGATACGGGGGTAGTCAACCAGGTCCAACAAC
This sequence comes from Nepenthes gracilis, assembly GCA_033239525.1. Taxonomy (NCBI): domain Eukaryota; kingdom Viridiplantae; phylum Streptophyta; class Magnoliopsida; order Caryophyllales; family Nepenthaceae; genus Nepenthes; species Nepenthes gracilis. The sequence goes on along the minus strand of BSYO01000023.1, from coordinate 10,372,874 downwards.
ATGAAGTCTAACTTCTTCCACCCACCTTCGTTATTTATCAGCATGTCACATAACTGAATGGATAGGAATGGGCTAGGGTTCACAGTGTTAATCTGTCACGTCTCCATTACAAAGTCGAGCTTATACTCATCACAGCATCAATAGTCATGAAGTTTTGGGTCGTCCCCATGTCCAACATTGCCATCGTGGGTTTTTCCCTTTTGGTCAATGTCCACATACATTAATCCATTGGCCCTACTACTCCATTGGCACTACTTGGTCAATGTAGATACCTTGCATAACACATGCTATGTGTAAAGCATTGACTTGTAGTCCTTAATGGACAACCTTACACCATACAGAAACTCTCATTACTTGATTATATACTCATGGATCATATCTTTGGTACAAGTCATGGAATGAAATATCAGCTGATACATATTGATATTGACTCCCGATATCGATATTTTCTAACACAGTGACAAACTTGTGATATGCTACCGTATCAATAATATATTATGATAAATCTGCTAATATTATCAACTTATACTTTATAGAAATTTTTTTTATTTTGATATTTTTTATACTAATAAGTATTGTCCAACATGACCACAACTGATATTGATCCCATTATAATTTATCCATTGTGCTAGTACATATTTTGTTAAATCTATGGGGAGCTTTTCGTAGAACTTTTTTTTTTCTATGACAAATGGTATTAGCACTACTCTTAATAGTTGTTGCGCGGGATAAGCATTTACAAAGAAAATCCTTGCGATACACGCCTCATGACAGGAACATGGTGACGAGCAATAGTATACAAGGTGACTTGGATGGTGGACATGGTGCGTAGGAGCAGTTTAGTCAAGGTTGGAGCATATTTTTATAATTGGGAGAGCGTGATGCCTTGTAAATGTGGTTAACATTGCGAGTCATGCTAAAAAGCGATGACAAACATCGTGACGATGGAGTTACGCATAGAATGTGATCTCAGCCTATATCCGATATATCGGTCAATATATATCAGTATCTAGCCTCCTAATACCAATATTTCTTGATATCATGATCAAATCGTGACATGTCGACGTGTTAGAGATATATTATAAATTTGCAATACATCAAGTTCTCAGATATATATATATATATATATATGTGTGTGTGTGTGTGTGTGTGTGTGTGTGTGTGTGTGTGTGTATTTTTCGATTTATCTAAAACCAATATGACCGCAACTAATATAGACGTTTTCATCCATAGCCAAAGCGCTGATATTATTACATGATGCAACTTACCTCCTTGAAGCCTTCATCAACCTTTTAGATGACACTCAACTTCCTATGTTTGGGCAATCCCTTGTGAAGTGTTGTCCCTCACATAGTAAGCATATACCGCCATATTTTCCTTTACAATACTTCTTGGAGGCTTTGTAATTGTCAATATCTTGATTAATACCAGTTCGGCCTTGTCGTGGCTATCTTGCAATCTCATCACTGTTCTTACCTTGACGCTCCTTAGATTTGCCTCTTGCACGTTTGGTCTAAAAACCCCAATGATGATCTTTTTTCGTCTCATAGTCCAAAAGAAACTCTACCACAGCTATGATATCAAATGATCCCATTCCTCTTGATCTCTTCCTTGGCCATATTGCAATCCCATCACAAATTTGAAGAAGATTTTATCCTAGTCATGCTCAGCCCCTCCAACATTAGCGAAGCAAAATCCTTAACATAATCCTTAACCTTACTAATAAGCTTCATCTTATTCATGTTTGTACGAGTGATGTACTTAGCATTCTTTGGATAGAATAGCTTCTTAATCTCCTTTTCAAATTCTCCCATAATGCTATGGTGCATAACTCTTTTTCACCTATGGCATTTGTTATGTCGTCATAGCATAACATTATCTGTAAAGAAAAGAGTTACGTTCTTTTACTTTTTTTAAGTGTCGAAGTATTACTTCATCTGACATAGGAAATTTTCTAACTACTTGGTATCTTGTATGCCATCATTAGCTTCCAACAAACCCATTTAGCAACATGCCCTTGCATTAAGCCAAGTCATTATGTAGTTCTGCCAAGGATTCCATCTCTACCAATGTATACTCGAGTCTTGAAACTATTTCTTGAGGTTGATTAAGTCCTCCCCTAGGTCTTTGACATCTTCCAAAGTCTCCTCCACCTGAGAATGATGAGCCTCAAACCACAAGAAATAGTCACGTGACATACCGTGTGCCCTTCTTCTTTGTAGTTGACAGCACTTCACCCTCAGTGGTGATCTCCATGGCTCTTGCTTTAGAGGCACATATGATACCTAGGCTCAGGGAGTTGGTTATGTTGCCCTCCAACATTCTGATGATTTAACCCTTTGTATAGACCATGGGTAGCTCCTACATAGCCTTAGAATGGACTAAGCATAGCTGCCTCCTGTAGCTTCTCTTGTGATCTTAGCTCTAATACCAACTTTCAACGGACAACACATCCCAATGTCACCCATACCATAATTGCCGGGCACACTTGTGTGATATAGACAAGTTAGTTTTTCCTTATAATCCCACACCAAATTTGTAGAGGAAAGATCTTTAGAGGAAAAAAACACATACTTCGTTATAAAAGTTTGGGTATAAAGAGTATGAAGCACTTCTCAAAGATTCACACCCACAAGCTCACTCGTAAACCATCTAGACTTGTCCAAACTTGACTTTCCAAACTTAGTCACTCGTGCTCGTCTCTAAACTGAGAGGATAGCAACCTCTTTACATAAGAATGCTACCCCTCTAGCAAATGGTTATGACCTCTCCTCCATCCATCGCCATTGATGGATCCTCTCAAAACAGCGAAATATTCTCTAAAATATTTCCCTCCAAGAATATTCTAGAACAACTCTTGCACTCTCACTATAATAACACTCTAGAATGAAGTACATGTTTCACCCTTTTTCAAATTACTTAAGGCAATGATAAAAAATTTTAGAACCACCTAGAGAACTCCCTGCTCCAAATGAACATATTTGCACACGTAAGTTGTACATTTGAGTATTGTCTGTCTATGTAGTATATTTGTGTGGTGCATAAGTTAACCTAAATACTCCTTGGCAAGCCATGACATCGTGCTAGGGTTCACCAATGCTTACTTTCTCTTTTTTAGAAGTTTCTTGTCATTTTGCCCTCATGTTTAAGCCCAGGATACTAATATCAACATTTAAAGGGTTGCAGAAATTTCAAAACCACATTATTATGGAATTTCATTGGATAGCAGTCACATGTTGATGGGATCTTAAGTCAGATGTTACTAGTTCTGTGTTCTGTTTTGTTCCTTCAAATGAATTTTATTGCCATTTGATCATACTGAAGCATTTGATCAACTTCTGTCTCCAAATACATACCATTAGTGACTCCTCTTTTCCTGATCCTAAGCTTTATCCACACACGTCAAGAACTAAAGAAGCATGAGGAAAAAGAAATTCAGATTATAGTACTTCTCTCTCAACTAGCCAACCATAGTACTTCAATCAAATAGAGGGCCCACTATTCAGTGGTTTATTATTATCAGATCGGAAAGTTTGAATGTTGCATGTTTTCTGGAGGCGACAAATATTATCTTCACATGCTACTAGTCAAGTATTCAATAAGTAGCAGACATATTATAGAAATGACAAGATGTGAAACAGAAGCCAGAAATGCATATTATAATACAGTCCTAGGGGAAAAAAAAAAACAGCAATTTCCACATAGAACATTGAAACAAGGAAGCACTAAGCTTACCACTTTCATACATAGAAACACCAGTATTTGGGTCAATAAGAAAGGGAAACCTGCAAATAGAAGGAAAGAGACAATACTAATAAAAGTTAAGCGCAAGCTCCACATGTAAAACCAATGAAAGCAATATCAAAATTTTCCTGAACTAAAAGCAAATTTTGTTGAACTTTATTAAGTAATTATATAATTGATGTACGAAGAACAAATAGGAGAAGGCACCGAGCAATTGCAATAGTATAAGCAGCATTTGTAAAGATAAATCAATCAGCTTAACCACTATTTTCCGCAGGACCTCCCCTCTAGTATCATCACCACAGTAGAGTTCAACCACCATGTTTGGGATATTTAGGTGATGTTGACAAAACTTTGCTGATGAAGAATGCCATTTTCTCGAAAAAAAGTCATCAAATAGAGATCACATAATCAACTAAAATATATTTACTCTTGTTTGCTACTACAGTATATTCTGTCCAAAAGAACAAGAAGTTGTCCTGCAAGTCCTTTTAAGTAGGATTGAATTCTGACAAAGGTGTACTCCATTTCAATTTTACTGTGAGTGATTGAGGTAGAGAATGCCGGATTAAGGATTGGAATGGTTTTTGTCTCGATAAGTTTCAAAGGGAAACCTTAAGGTGTGGAGTGTGCACTAAGATGTCTTGGAGATTCTTAAGTTAAAATGTAAGAGGCACTTCATAAGTCGGATGAAGTTGGTAAGATTGAGGCAGTTGGTCTTACACTCACGATCACATCTACAATGAGCTCAAGAATTGAGGAAATAGGATGGAGGCAGCATATTGAGGTCAAGAAGGCAAAGGAAGGGGACTGTCATGCTACATTGTTTCAAAACACAGTCAATAGGAGGTCAAGGGACCAGAGAACCAGGGCTTGGTACTGGTAAGATTCCAAATCTGGACTTGTAAAGAGTCAAAACTAAGCCAATAAGAATAGCAGTTTATTATGAGATTCCTCAGTGCAAAGGATTAATAACAAGCGTGAATAACCCATCCGTCTTAATCCTCTAGATATGGATCACAATATTTTAGACTTTGAGCTGAAATGCTTGTGACAGCTTGCTATTCTGTGGAATATTTAAATTTTTCCACTCCTTTGCTCCATAACATTCCCTATCTGAAGGCCTATCTCTGCCATCTCAATACTTTCTAAATCGCTCTCTGGCATTGAACTATATTAGTTTTCCTCAAAGAAGATGATTTGAATTATTAATTTTTGAGATTCCGGCTGTCTAATTTCTTGGTTAAAACATCAAGAATCAAGTATAGATTGATATTTCACAGGGTCTAGTCTCAGAACCAATAGGATCAAGAAAAACCAATTACTAGTGAGGGCAAAGAATCTCCTCAGAAAGCAATGTCCACAATGTTAGGAGCTTATTTTCAAAACTACAATAGAAAACCCCTCAAAAATTCAACCTTGAGTCTAATATGACAGCATTAACTCTTCGAATCATGGAACAGTATGAAAGTTCAACTATATGAAATTTGAAGTCGTGAACCTAATTGGGATCTGCTCAAAAAAACTCATGGTCTTTTCCTTTCATTAATTATAGTACAAAGGTAAACAATGCCTTTAATTTAACTAACACATACCCACAACTTAACCATCTCAAAGGTATAAAGTGACTTAAATTTAACTGAACAACTGTTCAGAACCCAGCATCCAGAACTTCAATACTACCGCCTGCTCATAGTATATCTCTTTGTTTAGATTCTTTGAGTATGTAAGTCTATTTTTGGCCCTTCACCTGATGGCCAATGACAATGTTTTTGAGACGCATGGTTATCCAACTTAGTGTCAAAATTTTCTTAGACCAAATGATATAGATTTTGAATCCTAGGAATCCCTATTTCTCAAAGTCACATTTCAGCACTTGATTGAGATGGACCAATAATAAATGCATGATGTAAGCCAAAAGGGCATACATGTGAATGAAACATGTTAGAGAATAACACCTTTTCTGGGTGATTTCACCTAATAATTTGAGCTTTGGAAATAAGTCATTCTTTAACACTCTTCCTCAAATTGAAGGTTATACAGTGCACTTCCTTCCATAACAAAAGCAATGAATGATTCATAACATTTGTCAAGAAACCAACAAACATACAAGCTTAAGTTATTAGACGAATGTCCAAAAATAGGTTTATACTCTAACACACCTCTCACATGAATGTCCTTTCAGGTTTAAAGCATGGATTAAGTATATACCCACTCTATATCATGTGCCAAAAAATTAAAAGAGGGTGTTCCATAAATTCAACTTATGACCATTTGATAAGAAGACATTGATATCATGTCAAGAAACCAATAGGCCCAAAAGCTCAAGTCGTCATGTAAAGGACAAGAATAAATTTACTCTAATATAAACCACCCACAGGAATGCCCTTTTGGGATTGAAACACGGATTTAACACAGGCCCACTCCATACCATGAAAGCCCAATAATGATTTTATACTCTTTTAAACATTATAAGCAGCAAAATGCCTTGCAATGGTGGGGCACATTAAAAAATATTGCATCTTGGGAGGAAGAAATCATTTGACTTTCTAGGACTTTGAAAGGAAGAAAATTTCTGTCTGAACACAACAGCAGCTTGCTACTGTTTCCACCTCTGGGCTGAAAGGAACCGTGAAATCTGTCAGAGTGCATCTTCATCACTTCAAGAAGTGCATGAACACATAAGAGTTGTATTGCTCATGTGGATCTACAGCAAAGTGGGTGTACACTGCTCTAAGACACTTAATTGATGAGTATGCAACCTTTTGTTAGACTTCCCAGGATATGGCATGCGTTTGATGTGCTTACCTCTCTACAGCAGTGAAATGCCAACCCACTTACCCAAAGAAAAAGTAAATTAGAGAGAAGAGTCTGCATTACTGTTCTCTGCCACCATAGTTCCTGACAATCTGCCTATGCCTTACTGAACCTTTTGGACAAGGATATACCTGCAAATCCATTGAACTAGAACAAATTAATTAAGATTTAACCATAAATAAAAGATGATTTTGGACCAAATATGATCCAAAAATAAGAAAAAAGATGTATGAAACTCTCGATTATTAATTTCTCCAACCACACATTACATCAGATCACTTCGGCTTGTACTACTACCACAGACCACTTCAACCAAGCAACAAAAGCCTGGAATTGCAGGAGAGGAGGAAAAAGAACCCTCTGTCTGTAAGATATAGATTATGGCAGAGAACCATACTGGATGACATTGCTGTGGCTGGATGACTATGAAGGATGGACAGAAAATTTCCATTAACATGAAAGCCTAACCATTCATCAGTCGTTATTTTCCAGGCTTCCTAGTACCCCTGTTTTTATGGGGGTTGGCTTAAATGTAGTTCAAGCTCTCAAACCCCTATTCTTTTGGATAGTCCTCTTATACTTCTTTTTTTCCAGTGTGAAGCATTTGGTGCATAGTGAACTGCCAGATAGATCAGTCTAGATAGGGAATCCTCTAAAAGCCTATCATTCGAAGTAATACATACGGATAGAGGGCCTGGTGCCTATGATGTCATCGTCAAAGAACACTTGAATGGGTGAAACACATCGAAAAAGAGACCTTTCCACCATATTCGTGGATAACATTGACCCACAATGTTTTATTTGGTTAACCAATCAGAAATAATCAGCTACTACCCGCTCAAGTGCGGGGAGGATAGACCCCATCCCCTTTAATAAAATTCCTATATTCCTTTAATCAACCTTCAAGCAAACTCGGTTCAAAGGCAAGGGAAGGTCCTATTATTAGGGATCCTCCATGACGTAAAGAGAAAACGAAAACTTCTATGGATAACCACTTTCTGTCACATGGTTGACGGGCTCCAAGTCAGATTTTGCCCTATTCTTATTTTCTTTTAATGCAAGTTTGACCTTGGTAAAGTATCATGCCTTCTTCCTCTTATTTTCCCATCACATTGGGGCTTGATTCATAAGCCTTTTCTGTCCTTATTTCTACTAGATCCTTTAATTTTCTAGAAATGAATGAAACTTGAGAAAGATATGGTAAGAATGGCCCACACCAACAAGTAGCTAATGATGCCGCAGAAGACATTAAAGTGGTTGTAGTGATTTCAAATTGGACTTGGACAAGATTGAGTAACTTTGATATTGAAGTATATGTATTTGAATAGCAACGACCATAGAGTATTTATAAGGACAAGAGTACATGCTTTTCCTCCAGATGTTCAACGGACTTAAAGATTTCGTACAAAGGTCAAAGGCTAGAAAGCATGACATCTCTACTATTAGCAATGTTTTTAAAAGTGCAAGACACAAAGGATCCCTAGGGTTTAGGTGCTAGCCTTATGGGAAGTAAGGCGCCTATTTATGAAATATTTACATAGGATATTCTTTTGATAAATTACAATTATTAAAGCTAGTAATAGAATAAGAAATATAAAAAAAATACTTATAACAATAATTATAAACTCAAAATTCAACTAATAATATAAAAAATGGTCATTACTAATTATAACTCATCACAAATGCACAAAAACAACAAAATTTATTAACAAACTGGAATTTTTGTTCTCAATGCTCATAGCAAATACTTATATTTATAATTGTTATCAAATAAAAGTCCATATCTTCTTGCTACTTAACTTATAAGCTTGAATGATTTCATCTTTATATGCATCTCTAAGTTAAAATTTTTATTGTTTATAAACACTAATGAAGTAGCCCTAGAGGCACTTATTACTCAAGGTTCACACTACTTCTCAACTTAGTATGAAGTATAGCTTCATTTTCTTCAACCATTTTAACTGCAAAATCATTTGTCAAAAAAATAACCCTAAATGAAAATTCATTATCCTCCATCATGATTTTCATCAATGCTTTTAACTCATTATTTTCATCAACTCTAATTTTACAAACGCCAAATTAATATTATAAGTAACAACTAAATATAATGTCAATTTATAAGAAACAAATTTTTTTTTTTTTTGAAAAAAATCTATAAGGAGCACGCCTGGGGATTAGCCTCACTTGGGCATGTTGAGGCACCAAGCTTTGAGTCCCAAGTCTAGGTGCACCTTTAACAACATTGGCTATCAGTATATATCCAAGCATTAGATCCTGCTCTGCTCTAAAATAGGGGTTTTCAAAATGTGCATGTGTGTGTGATATTACAAAAAACATAGCATCTTTTGAGCAAAAGTTTCTTAATCCAAAACCCACTGAGTCAGTGTAAATGTGTAATAGAACAAAATAGATTTTGCATTATCATCATAAACTTAGAAGACCATAAACGATTCAGCGCATAGTACACCATACGAACAGAGTGAACAAAGGCAGGGAGGGAGGGAGAAAGGGGATGATGGTGACTAGAGAAGCCATATTTTATTTCACACCTTTTAACTTTTACACCTCACACACTTTTTGTTAACACTTCACCCGACATATAGGCATGTCTAAAGACATTTTCTTGCAACTCTCCATTAAGGTTATTGATAAAAATTAGGTAGTCTTAAACGGCCACAATTTTGACCTTTTATGATGCGGAAGTACAAATTACGTAGATATCCAATGCACGTAAAGAAGAATTACCTCTAAATACTACAAATATATATTGAAAATTATATTCATCCAACATTACTAAAATATGCAATAAACAAAGTTTAGAAATAAATCAACATAAGATATGGTAACAAAATAAACTTTAAGAACTAAATAGTTTTTGAGTAAAACTCTCGGCACTTCCCAAACCAATCAAAGTAAATACATAATAAAAAATTCAATTTACAAACTAAGTAACACAGATACACTAACTCTTACTCACTTATTCTTGACAAGTGACCCCTATCAGGGTATTCATCGGATTTGCTCCCTAACAATGAAATTGGATACCTTCTGATCATTTCTAGGGCTTTACTCCACTGCTTCAGGAATAGCTAACATTTCTAAAAGTCTAGGATCCAAGCTGCCAATGAAACTCTGAAGGCTCATAGGCTTGAAACAAGTATTTGATGGTGGAAGAATCATTTCAAGATAAGAAAACCTTATTTTTTGAATCACAAATAATGAAAAAAGTTCTCTCTTATTTTCTTCACTTCTATAACTCTCATTTTCTTCTCTTTTGACATGGGTGATAGCTAGGTTAAGAAAAATAAGTATTTATAAATGAGGCTGAAAACTACAAAAAAAACATAGAATTGCAAAATACATATGCAGGTGCTCGAATACTGGTTTGAAATCTAGCGCGCATGAGAGCCCTTAATGTGCGATGTATGGATGGATCATTTTTGGAGCTACCATTATCTACATACGTGTGGAACTCATGAGTGCCTTTCATGTGTGGTTCTACATGGATCTGTTGGAAAGTGTACATGAGCACCCTTTAGACGCCTCTTATGCGTGGAGCTACTTATCAAATGCATATATGTGCCTTTTATGCACCTGATTCATGTCATTTTTGAAGAGCTTGTCTTGAGTCTCAATTGGTTATAATTAATAAAATAAATGACTCAAATACAACTCAACTAGAGCCAATTTTTATCACAAAATAAGTTAATAAAATAAACCCAACAATGTCCTCCTTTGGCAATTCATGGCAAAACCACTTAACTCAAACAAAAAGTAATCTCCAAATACCACAACATTAAAGCTTATTACATGACAAACATACTGACCCTAGACACTAAACACGATATTGATGGCGTGGAGCATTCAATAGACTCATATCCCTACAAAACAGACACTACTAGAAGAATATCCGTGACACATCAAACGTATATTAGTATTAAAATAGTAAAACATAGCACATCACCACAAATAATGGCATAGTCAAGAAGTAGAAAAATAACAAGCATAAGTACAAGCAGTAATAATGTCAATACACCCCTCAAAAATATAACAATACAAACCCTGAGTACATGCCAAAACACAATCTAGTCTCACTAATCTCCTCTCAAAACAGACACATCTCCCTCTAAAACAGACACATCTCCCCCTTTTTGACACAAATTGTCAAGGGAAGGATACCTATGACCAATCTCACCACTCAAAGTCTCCAATTCATTACTAGCCATCACTCGTCAAATGTATTGATCCTGTCGATTATCCCTACACTCCAAATGGGCCATTTGGCTCTAAATAGCCCCAACTCCAGTGTGGAGATCTCTAACACTAATACAAAGGTCTGTCTAAAAGGCGAAGATTTACTCCAACTATTATTGCACGGATACCCGAAACTTTGACTAGGAGGAGAACAACTGCTCCATTTTAAGGTACATCTGATACAAAAGGTCCACAACAAAATTAGTGGGCTCAACAGCTAAGAAGAAAAGAGACCTCAGATGTCTCCCTAGCAAAAAGAGGGATAGAGTTATCGAGAGGAGAGAAGAGATTGGATGCGTATGATCGACTATAAGTACATGTGACTAAACCAATGTGTAAACAAAGAGACATAGGAAGAACAACAAATAGGCAGATAGAAAAAAGCGGAGAGAAGGCACTAGATGAGGCTTCCATAGGGTAATTGGATTATCCATCAAGCATCCTCAAATATGTCCATATATTGCTCAAAGATGATAATTGAGATGTCTATAGCATCATTTTGAATGACGGCATATAAGACTAAAATGCAAATTAATGGAAGAATTAATAGATGAGACGCAGGAAAAATATAGGTGTTCAAAATGCAATAAAGGATAGAAAAATTCGTCAATAACAGGCTTATCCTAATTCCATGACCATCATAGTAGTGAGGACGCCACCATATAAACAAGAAGACCTCATCATCAGATGGCATCATCTCCTTAGTGTAAGGATCCTTAGTGTAAGGATAGGAGGACCAATAGCGTCCCGAATCACCTTCGGCGTGATTTGAATAGTTTGGCCGCGAATAAACAAAGAAAGATCTAGTGTATGTTAAAATAAAATTTTTTGACTAGACAGATAGAAGGAGGTGACAAGTCGGTGACTAATGGTAACCACTCCCAAGAGATAAATATATGTGCAAGATATGGGGAGGGAGTGACTAAAGTGACATCTCACACTCCAATAATAGGTTTCCAGTACAAATACTAGAAGAATAACAGCAACGCTGTTACTCCATAATAGAGAATCAAAAGCACTCAGGTCACATCTCTGGCATTTTGAAACACTTTTCTTTGCAATGGATTTTATAGTTATTTGTGATAAAATACCATGAAACACCTCAAATACGAGCCAAAAAGTACATAATTTAGCACTACCCAAATCTGTCTACAAGGGGAAATTTTTGATGACCGGTATTTGAATGTCGTTCGACCGCCTAAACTCCGAAGTGTATAGATTTGACATTAAATCTCAGATCTGGATAAATCTACAAGGTTTAAGATGAATAACTCACTCCTAAACACGATTCTAACATTATTTCTAGATAATGGTGCATGAAAATTCAAAAAAATATGAAAATCTGTCAAAATGTGAAAATATGAGACAAAACTAGATCTTTAAAATCAAAGAATCACTTTGAAAAATGACAAGAGAAGAGCTAAATCCACTAGATTATGAGGTAAACCCATAGACTTTGAATGATATTTGACGAAAATGAGTGGGAATCAAAGGTTTGAAAGAAGAAATTGCAAGGGTATTCAAGCATGAAAGAGAGAGAGAGAGAGGGAGAGGAAAATGCTGATGCCCATGCAGCTAGGGCTCCTAGTGACTTAAAGAAGCCATCGGGTTCTAACATCCAGGTTGGCATTCGAATGTCAATCTTAGCGTTCAAATGTCATACTTAAAGCAAAATTTGAACATCGTTTTGAATAATGATAAAAAACCACTTCAGCTACAATGATATGTATGGAATGCAAAATGAGTTGAATGACAATAAAACTAATACCAACGAGTGGTATCGGTAAAATTTATTACTCAAATCAAAGTTTTTTTATAAATTTAAAAATTATGAGAACAATTCAAGCACAACCTTTTGAACAAAATAAGTGGAAACAACGTATATAACGTGTTGTACGTGTAGTAAGCACCATACATAGTTAAGAGACATCAAAACCTTGAATTGCGAAGAAGTTCGATTATGATATTGAAATCTCCGGTATGTTTTAGAGAACGTCAAAAGAGAAAGTCAAACCCAACCCCACCATGTCAAACCCAATTTCGAGTTAGTCAAAGTATAATACGGCTCGAAACACATACAAGTAGTCAAGATCTTTCAACAAAATATGGTGTGCATAGTGAATGTTTGCAGAATATATAATAAACCCATTTTATGAATATATAAAATGAGGTGAATGAACAAATGTCACATCTCATTAAGTGCATAAGAAACTGTTCTTCTCCGAATAAATTTTAAATCATTCACCCATCGTTGAAAATATTTCAAAATTTCAATTTTTTTTTTTAACTATTGTTATTGAAAACAAAACATGCATGCATGCTCTTATTCTAAATGCACCCTAATCTATATGCAAAATGCATGGGAGGGATACTCATGAGTAACATGAGATACCTTGGCTTTAGAAGCAAAGTCATCCTTCTTGAGCCAAGCTCATTTCTCCAATGAAACTGCAAAATACATACACTAGCGTTCAAATGACAGCTCGAATGCTAGCGCGCATGAGAGCCCTTCATGCGCAGATTATTCCTAGAGCTGTTGTTATTTGCACATGTGCGCCACTCATACATTCCTCGTGCGTGGAGCTTTTGTTTAGCGCATATGAGCATTCTTCATGTCTAAATCATGTGTGCATCTACTGGAAAATGCACATGAGCGCCCTTCAGGCATCCCTCATGCATAAAGTCACTTCTTAAATGAGAATGTGTGTCTTTTATGCACCCAATTCATGCCATCTTTGAAGAGCTTGTCTTAATTTTCGATTAGTCATAATTAATAAATAAAATGACACAAATGTGACTCAATTAGAACCGAGTTTTTTCAAGAAATAACTCAATAAAATAGATCTAACAATCATAAGACCTAGTTTTGGCAGTAGCATCACTAACACATTAAACACTGCTAAGACAACTTAGCTCCTATGGAGAATTTAACATTCCCTCCCCCAAAAAAATGCACCTCCCTAACTTTGAGTTGCATTAAATGTTATAACTCATCGTAGGATGCTGTGTCTACTTGTGCTAATTTTCATGATAACCAACTTATGTGGCAGCATGTGAAAGAAAATGTACAACCAACTATTTCCAAACGTGTAAGAAGACAATCCCAAGTTAAATAATTGTTCATAACCTCTTGGTGATAGTTCTGCTTCAGCAAGCATATGGAACCCCAACACAAGGCTCCTAGAAAGAAGGTTGGACCATCCCCATGCATTTTGCAATCATGACAGATAACTCATTTCTGCTTGTTATTCCCACCTGAGGACAGAGTGGCTATTTCATTAGCAAGGGCCTAAAACACAGGTTGACCACCTGGAGTTGGAGTCTTACTGGGCTATGGTTTCATCATAAGATTTCACTTCACATATGACATTTTTAAATTCACACATTTCATGCCGTGGGAATGCCTTTCTTGGTTGATGTGCATCGATGAGATGCTAAAGAAATTCTCCTACCCACCATGTAAAAAAATTGAGATGAAATTTTCCTAAATTCATGCTACTAGTGGCGCACTAGTTATTTGTACTATTCTACATACTCTGAAATCTCGCCATCTTTTAGTCAATAATTTGGCATCCAAACCACACAGTATGCATAGTTTTTGAAACACAACCCATTATCCCTGCTCACCCTGCACACCTATTCCTCCCTACACATCCAGACGAACAGCGCACTCAAGAGATTAAACACTAGTGCATCTAATAGGAAGGCATTGTTACAAAGCTAACAACATGAAAGGCATTCTTTTTGAATTTTGCTCCAATTTTATCATCATTGTTCCTTTCCGCCCTATGATTATACCAATCCAGATTCTCCATTCATATAATGTAATCTTCTCTATCCGTCCAGTCTCAGACATATACATATATATATATTTGTATATTCTGTCTCTCTCCTTCCACAGCCATTTGGTTTCCCAAGTGGAGCAAGATCATATATATTGGCTTCTCAATGTAACAAAGTCCTTTCAGTTTGATGATTGCAAACTAAACTAGAACGTTTAAATTCTTGTAATAAATTATCTTGAAAAATCCCTTGTTTTTAAACGATTCTTTTCTTTTTCCTAGGAAGCAGGTGGAACCTCCGACCAAAGTAAGACCCTTAGTCAGCAGTCATTGAATCAATTCTAGCTGCTTATTACAAAATAAAAGGGCTCACGGATGTTCAAAGTGTAACCCATGCTCCTTTGTTCCAATGGCAAATAGGTCAGAACACCATGTTTTTTGCTTTCTTTTCACGTTCAAAAGTATCCACCAAGTTCAAAATCTTAACAACAGCTCATTTACATCAGAACCAGAGTTTAGAAGCAGCAAACAAAAGGAGAGGAAACTACAGCAGAAATATTTTGTCTACGATCATCCTAGTCCTACAAATTATGAGAAATGGAAGATCAACTGTTCTCAACTTAAGCACACTTCACTGTATGTGGAATTTGAGATTCATTTCCAGATTCAGAGGCTACAATGCTTTCCTTATGTTTGACATTCACATTGTACTGCAATTTTATTATTCTCAGAAAAATCTTTCTGTTATACAAGAGGACTTCTCATCATATTTCTTCTAATAGTTCATCACTTATTTAACAATAAACTTCATTTTAAGACAAAAGAAAATATAATGGAAGAAACTGTAAATCAAAGGCGTATTGGTGTCGCTTACCCACTTGCCTAGGCTAGTTACTTGTATTCAATTCCAGCAACTCTCACTCCATCTTATTTATCCCGAAAAACAAAAAACGAAAACCAAAGAAGATAACTATAAATTACACAGGACACATCATCCAAAATATATAAGGAAAAAAAAAAAGAATATGTCTCCTGCTCTCAAGCACAACTTCACTGGAAACAAGAGTGCCCAATAAATCATCAAACATCATTCTTGGAAAAGCCACCTCAGTGCATGAAGCATTCTTCACAGATTAAAAAAATTGTATAGCCAATAATCTCTAAAGTACATTGCTCACCTCCGCAGACAAATCTAGCTCAGTCATTGCTTCTCGAACTCTCCTACAAAAGGGGCATGCCTCTGTTGAACAGTTAAGTGAAAAGAATACGTGAAAGAGAGAATGGGATTTTGGGAAGGATTCGAGGAGAGTCTCATCTAGTCCTAAAACTTGTATACAAAGCAAAGATGGAAATAAAGACACAACAGCATAAATAACCTAATAAATAGACTACTATAGATTTTAGTTGCAGGCAATTACGCTTATAACTTTTAACAATCCACATTCCACAACACAGAGCATAGATATCACTCATGGGCCTCGATAAATGCATTAGTTTTAAAACTATTAACACTCCTGAACTTTTTCCCTGGTACTAAACTCATACAAAATACATGCCAAGATAAATCATAAATGGACAATAAAGAAATTGACTCCATGTCTGGGCTTTGACCTTCTAGATTTTCCAAGTAGCATCAAAGAGCAAAAGTTTCCAAGTAAATAAGCCAGGACATTAGTGACAAGTGCTCTTGTTCCCATTTATTATAAGATGGATCCTCACTCACTAGGCTTTTTCCCCAATAATACCCATAGGTATTATGGGCCCTGAAAAACAATATAAAATAGTATCACCACGAAACATATTTACTTGCATCCAATTTCATGGTTCTGATTTGGAGCAAATATTACTATTAAGTGTACCCAAACAGCTTCTTCCATCGAAGAAGTTATTGCAAAGGAATTAAGAAGAATTATTAATAACTCGTTATGATAAGAAAGCATTACTGAGCTGCCAACCCTGAAACATATTAGTTGCCATATTCTCGAGTCCTAACTCTTACCAAATGAAGGATTCCAAGCAGATTCAAAAAAAGCTGTCAATTACGCAACTTACAAAAGGTTCAGCCTCTTAATTGAACAAATCGCTATCTGCATCTTAATCAGCCAAATCATAGTAAAAAAGAACAAGGATTTGGCAGTAACATTGAACCAAACAAGGCCCAATATCTTCCCTAAACCTGGACCATTTTTTCAATTGGTTGAAAGGATGTCTGCTAGCTTCAGCGGACATCTGGATCTAACTGGTTTAATAAAAGAATGTTTGGTTCACCGTCTGAACTACTACCTATCAAATTAAGACCTTGATGCATTGGATCACCATCATTAATGAAATTATCAAAATCGATATTGGTATTAGTATTAGTATTGTCGTACTAGTATCAGTCATTCAAGAGATACATATTGGTATCTAGTGTCGCATATGCAAAAAAAGAGACCACATTAAAAATAAATTATATATTAAATTTGACTATTTTTAATTATCTATTAATCTATTTGAGGAGCTTTAGTTAATATTATCAAAATTAATCTTGATATTCTTCTAAGTCATTGAAAATACCCCAAAATTTTACATTTATATGTGTTTTATACCTCTATAAAACATATAAATTTTAGAATTCTTAGAAGATATAAGTCTATTTTAAGGCATGTAAATTTAAGTTTCCAAGAGTAAAGCAAATCAAATATGTATAAGTAAAAATAATTAAATAAATATTGACCGATACATATTGAAATATTTTATCGGAGTTAGGAAATATCAATATAAAGCCCCCCCAATAATGATAAATATCAACTGATATTTTATTCCATTGTCACCACTCACAAGACAAAGAGTCTTTGGCAGTATGTTAACCAACCTCTTCAGGCAATTGACAGCTATTTATGTTCCACTAAAATATTCTATGGCAACCCTACTTAGAATACCAAGGAAACATGGATGGAGATTGTATAAAGATTGTGAGCGCTCTGTGTGGGTGTGGGTATATATATATATATATAGAGAGAGAGAGAGAGAGAGAGTGAGTGAGTGAGTGAGTGAGATTAGAACCGTAGCAAAATCTGCACAATCATAAATCCAGCATGTTCGTATATGAGATAGAAATAGAGAGAGAAATTAGGACTGTAACATGATCTCAACTATCCTAACTCCAGCATATATACATTGATAAAGGATGGATTTGAAAGACACATATTATATATACTCACCGCATTATCAAAATAATAAAAAGGTTTTTATGTGTACATGGCTCCTCCACATTGTAGGGTACGGAAAGGTCAAATCTTAACTATCTTACCCTTACATTGTCGAAAAGTTATTTCTACAGTTTGGATATGTGACCTTTGGTTCACAATAGAGCAATCTTACCATTGTACCAAGCCTCACCTAAAAATCAAAATTGTAGCAAGCTAAAATTACTATCTTTTTCCAAGCACTACAAGAATTTTATTTAGTTCTTTACTAGAATGTTGATTTATTGATACATCTACAATTATAAATATGCGCTTTCAAAATACTATATTGATTGTATTTGTGTGGGAACTACTTTAAAAGTAGCAATATCAAATGTAGCAGACACAGGATCAGTACTGTACAAAAATGTCCTACAAGTTGGCAAGATAGAGCCACTCAAGTTCTCAGAAATGAGAATTACCAAATTCAAAGAGCTGCAATGGAATTGGTGGGTCCACACCAATCTGTTCAATGCTTAAACCATTTGATAGAGATTTCGAGCCCCATGGAAATCTCACTAAGGAAGACAAGGAAGATAGAGCCACCTGTTTGTGGTAAATGGGGGATATATGAAGAAAATAAATGCATTAATCCCACAGGAGAGTAAATGAATGCAATATGTATTGATCATAGTGTACTTTGCATGTGTCTACAGCAAGTGTGAGGAAGAAGGATAGGAAGAGGTCCATGATTACAATGCTGCAAATCATGCACTTATGAAACTTCTCTCCATTTTAACATGCGGTAGAGGGAAGCGAAAATTGTATCTCTCTTTTACGACTTTAGTAATGCTTGAACAATCTTTTGGGCTCTATTTGAACGTCAGAGGAGTAAAGGGAAGGCAAGAAAATCAAACAGTCTGCCTCTGACTAGAAACCCACAAATCTAAATAGAAGATTTCCCTTCTTTCCCTTCACTCTTTCTAAAATTCAAATGATGCATGAACAATAAGATAAAAAAAATATGTTTTGGGCTCTGTTTGTTTGCTAGAAAATCATTTATTGAAAAAATATTGTTTTTCAATTTCTAGTGTTTGGCATGCAAAGGAAAAATATTTTTCACATTTTTCAATATTTGGCATGGGTAGGAAAATAAATCACTAGAAAATATTTTTTTGGTCAAAGGAAAACAATGCTTAAATTCGGAAAATGATTTTCTCTTTTCAAAATGGGAAATCATTTTTTAGAACTCATCTACTACTCAATAATAACTACCAAAACCCATTAATAAAAGTTTGACACGAAGATGATACTCCGGCCCAAGATAGTCCAACCCGCTACCAATCATCAAGTGCAATGCCTCGGGCTCTCACCGACAGTAGCCAGACGACATGTTGGCCACCATCAATCATCTATCAGCATGTGATGCCTCGAGCTTCCACCATCGGTCGGCAACAATTGGCATTCCCATCCCCGTTGCTAGTCATCTAGGGGTCCTCTAGCCATCATTATCATCTACTGACTAGCACACCTTAAACCAGGCCTACCGCCCACTAACACCTTGACTGCACTTCCTATCATCGGTCATTAACATCCTCATCACCAACCACCGGCGGACAATTCCTTGTGTCGTCCCATCTATCACTAAAAGGCTTAGGCCTAGTGTTGTTAATTGATTGTGTGATACTCTATATTTCTTCTTATACACGCCAAACATTAGAAAATATTTCAATGAGAAGTTATTATTTTTGAAAATATTTTCCATGGAAAATATAATAAATATTTTCTATGATAATATTTTCCATGGAAAATTTTTGCCATTTAGTAAATATTTTCCGACAAACAAATAGAGCCTTAACAAGTAATATGCCCGATAAGACTAGAAAGCTTCTAAAAGATTAAAAGTTGAACAAATGTTAAAAAATTGCCTGCAAACAATAAGAAATCCTCAGAAAACCGGACGTTATAACCATCATGATAGGGAAAGCACGGTTAAAAGCAAGTTTTCCGTATGAAAGCAAACAAATTCTCAACTAGTAGAAAAAGTTGCAACAAATAGAACACCAAAACACTCTATGACTCATTTGTGAAGTCATTACTCTTCTTCAATGTGGTTTATCCAAGTGAT
Organism: Nepenthes gracilis; assembly: GCA_033239525.1. Lineage (NCBI taxonomy): Eukaryota > Viridiplantae > Streptophyta > Magnoliopsida > Caryophyllales > Nepenthaceae > Nepenthes > Nepenthes gracilis. The sequence goes on along the minus strand of BSYO01000023.1, from coordinate 10,352,982 downwards.
TCTGCTTCATGCATTCAGTTAATGTCAAGCATGGCTTGTGTTGTCATTTGATCCATGGAAGATTGCAACACATTGACAATGCCACCGGAATTAGAAAAGTAATGAAGATAATTCTGATGACAAGAGTATGAACCATTTACCCATGATTAATGCCTAACTTATTATACCTAGGAACTACCCATTAGTATTAAATCATTTGATTGCACTTGTATCTACATATAAAGAGTGCGCAAGGGAGTTAATTAACACAAATTGCCAGTGTAGTTGGCCATGTAGTACTGTTCTAAAAAATTCCAGATTTCGGGTGGTTTGGGTTTTCACTCAAAAACTGAGAGTTTATGATGGGGAGAGTGTGACAGACCAAATTATTTTTGTCACTTGTATTCTTTTTATAGTAAAAACACTTCATTTTATATCTGTGAACACAGCTCTCATTCCAGGAGTGATCTAATTAATTTTGTTGTCATATGTGTGTGCTTGAATTTTATCTTAATTCCGTTGTTGCTCATAACAAATTGGTTGTCATAAACAAAATTTAATTGATGTATAGTTGATGTGAAAAATTTTAAAACTCAATCTAAATAAAGCACGTCAAAAAGATACGATTTTGGTATAGCTACTAACACCATACAGATAAAAGCAACACAAGAAATAAACAGATCTATATACATAGATAGTTAGACACACATAATCTATTTATATGTGTATATAATATCATGGCAAGAAATATTAACCGACTATATAGCAATATCGGCCCCTATATGCCAATATTTCCTGACCACAACAAAATTTTGATAGGTCACCATCCGGCTACTATTTCTATGCTAGGTTGCAATTTGGAAAAAAAAAAATAGATTCAATATGTCTGGACACAGTGCAAATCCACCAATATGGCCGATCTAATATGGCGGTGATGTCAATACCTATATTTTCATCCACAATACACACACACACACACATGTACACACACAAGCACACACACACACACACACACAGAGCACTTTTTTTGCTTTGTTACTACATCAAATATTTCCAAATTCCTGAAGTTTTTTATCTAAACTTCATTAGATGAGAATAATCATTTTATTGAAGAGGGGGAAAATAATGATGACCACAAATGCAAAAGTAATTTAGGTGGAATTAATCCAAAAGCAGTAGCCTGTACGATATTACTAAAATTTTGCTCAAAAGAAGCATGAATGAGTAGTTTAGAAACTTGTAAGGAAAACTGGTCTCTTGGTTTGTTTAAATCTCAGCATTTCTTTTTTTCTCAGTTTTGCAAGCTACACATTAGTACATAAAAGCCATAGTATATTAGGTTTTTGTCAATGGAAACTTAAATTACTGTTGACGGGGTTTGCGCCTCATCCAAAGGCATATGCATGGAAATTACTCCAATAAACAGCCAGGGTATTTCAAGCCATGATAATCCCGCAGAAAGGTGGGAAGGAGGGGGAGCCTTTCAACCTCTAATCACAGAGGTGCAAGGTTCACAGATTAGAGCTCCAATGCTGTATAAAGCTAACATTTGATCCATAAGTTTCAACTCCTAGGGTATGGCCTCACATACAATGAGCTAACAATGTTGACTAAGAGTTGGCCTTTTAGATACTTTCAACTTAAATTTCTCGTTTCAAATTTTTTGAACCTTTCCGGGAGAAAAATGAACAAAGCAAGAACCAAACCTTGCAACATATTTTTAGAAAATGTAGCAAGAAACAGCATTTCATACGAGAAAGCAATGAACATTTCACAGAGCTTGCAGGCATTCATGACATCAACTACTCAAACTTTGAGGGCTACCTCAAAGGCATCATTTCGTTCTTGAGAAGGATCTCCAGCCTGTGACCAGAAGGAAGAAATATCAATGTCAGAAAGAAGAAATATCAAAGTCAATGTCTTTAGTTTTAAAAAATTATCAATGTGTGTACAACACATTGCACTAAGCTCCCACATCTTAGGATATAAGATGATCAAATGTACACAATCTTATCACTTCATTACAGAAAGATTGTTTATATGGTTTAAATTTACGACCTCCCTATTCACAACGAAGCAACCAAATCATTTCTCCAATGCTGACCATCAGACGTATGTCTATATGTTACATTGCTCAAATAACTTTTAAAATAATAGTACTTTCAATTTTAGAAAACATCACATACTATGTCTCAAAGTAGTGTGGTTTGTTATTATAATAGACTAACACCACTAGCATCGTAAGTCTCAGAGTGTAATTATCTATATGAATGTGATGTCATCACTCCTTAGTATATGGCAACAATGTCCAGAAGTACAAATAATTTCATGTCCTTCTTTTGTCATCTCATTCTAAGTTTTAAGCCTACTTACCTTTCTTCTTGTCTCTAACACCAACCAAATTACCTTTCCTCATTGGTGCTTTCTTTATCACACATCCTTTAAACCGCATTAAATGTCCTTTGCTCTTATTTTCTCTTATAGGTGCAACTTTTATTTGATGTGGATATGTTCATATCTAATCTTTAAGAGTCAAGCCCTCACCCATCTTAGCATCCATATTTCATCTACATTTACTTTATGTATATGTTGTTTCTAAATAGCAAACATCCTGACCCATACAATAAAGCCGGATATAGCAGTCATATAATGTTAAACTTTTAAATTTAGAGGTATTTGACAATTGCATAACAAATCAAATGCATTTCCCCATTCCAACAAACAGGCCACAAATTTGTGCATCAATCTTTAATTGCAATGGTTTCTCAAATAATAGACCTAACAAAATAATAACTAATATTTTTAAGAATTTCATAATCATTGATTTTGATTTAGTCTATCATTCAATCCAAGAATTACTAAATTGCACTCCGTGTTCTCCATTTTACTCTTTACCCTTCAGTTATCTTAAACCATTTAGATTCTGATGCCTCTTTCCATAACTCTATCTTTGATTCCACTAACCCATCAAGTCTCATCCATTAGAACACTATCCATCATTAATAGGATACACCAACAAAGCTCATTGTGAAAATGTATCATGAGTTCAGCCAGTATTGTAACAAAAAAGGTAAGAATGCAAAATAAGCTTGATCTAACCTGTCCAATTAGTAAATCCAAGGTATCTCCTTGTACCATTTTCACATTAGTCAATACCCAATCATACATATCCTTAATGGAATTTATATACCCATTATTATATCCTTTCATTTCTAACACCCACTATAAGGCCTCCCTAAGTACCTTATCATACAACTTCTCCAAATAAATTGAAGTCAAGCACAAATCCCTTTTCCTTTCCTACAATTTCTTCATTAGTATTTTTAATAATATATAGCTTCGATAGTTGAACCCCCAAGCTTGAAGCCAAATTGATGTGTAAGCTCATGTTCCTTATCTTACGTCTTGAACTACTCTATTTTATAAACAGGTGAGTGTTTCTCCTCTAATCATCAGGCATTTTTTAGTTCTTGAATTCAATAAATAAACTCTTAAAGTTTACTAAATAACCTAACGTAACCAAACCACCTCAATCTCATAAGCATTTCCAAGCTTCAATAGGCATGGTATTTGGCAATATAGAGTTACCATTTTCAACTTTTTAAATGAATATTTAAGTTTAACCTCTTAAACTCTAAGTTTATGAGCATATCTAATTTCTTTTGGCTTTTTTCTCCTTAATTGATTTAGGCGTTTTATTCAACTTTCAATGAATAGCTTGTTAAAATAATTCCACCATCTTTTATATGTTCTTCTATCTTCACCCGTTGTGCTTCTAATGTTATCTAGTTCTCTATATTCTCTTTCTCTTGTTCAAGAAACTCCATCATTTGTATATATTTTTTGCTTTCCTTCTTAAGTTCCTAACATAGAACATGGTTCACTATATCCTCTAAACTTTTCTAACAACTTTCTTCGCTAGTCTATTTTCCTCTATATGTATCAAAGTTGTCACTCCAACAATTTTGCCATCCTTCATCACATGGCCTTTTCATTGTTACTGCCTTCTTAACATTCTTATCCCACCACAAATTTTCTTTAAAATGACTACTTTCTTCTCTTTTGGATTCTGCTAAGATTTCCTTTGTTATAATCATAGCATGATTAACCCTTTGACTATATACATGACATGTCTTCACTATCTTCCATGACCAAATTGTCTTCTTTTAACATCTTATCCCTAAAAGATGTGGGATCTAATGCCAAGATTTTTTTAATAATAGTGAACTAAAGTAAATTCGTAAATTATTAAGGTTTAATTGCTGGCTCTGATTAGAAATTAAGTGTCAAACAGTAGTGAGAGGATCCTGATAAGTACAAGAGTCAAGCATGAGCATGTTTAAGGCAGAATAGTCGTGCCTGATCAGTGCTTGATAGGCACTCGTGTGTTAGTTCCAGTATCATAGTACCTAATGTGCGCCTAATGGGTACTCATACGCCGGTTAAAATTATCCTTTGCATTTGACCCGTGCATGACTGGTACATGTGCACTACTATTTAACAACTTCCTATAGATGTTTTGTGAATCTCTCATAGAATTTTGAGAGAAAAGAGAGAAGAAGTAGAGGAGAGAGAAGTAGAGGAAGAAGTACATTTGAAGTGATTCCAAGTAAATCTTGATAAATCTAAGTTAAAACAAATGCATTTAAGCCCATTTCTTCATTTGTTGCAGAACTTTTTAGAACATTATTATCAATTCACATTTAAATATTCTCGCATGTGGCATTTTTCAACTTCTTTTAAGATTATGCTGCACGTATGTTAGTTTTGCTTTTATTTCATGAGATTTTCTATCTTAATTTAAACATATTATTTTAAAATTCTAAAATTTTTGAGAAATTATCCTTACATATCTCTTTTTATGCAAATATTTGGTAAGAACAATATTTTGATTTTTGTAAAGATGATTTGTTCTCCAAGTATAGGAACAAATCATTTATTCATTTTTCCGATGTAGAGTTTTTCATTTTAATTAAATAAAAATCGCTGTAGATAATTAACAAAATATATTTGAAAATATCTCATTATATTATTTGTAAATTAAAGATTGAACTTGACATCTAATGATCAAAAAAGTAATATTTAATCCCAACTATAGAGAATAATACGTAGTCGTTTCACTCATAAGTCATAAATAGTAGGGAATGGCTTTAGGCTATGGAAGCAATCAAAACTCGATTTTTAATATTTGACATCTATTTGTGAGACCATCATCGATCATTTATTCTTATATTTCCATATGATTTTTATATGTTTTTATTAATATTTTTGGATTTTAACATGTTTTGCTGAGCAATTGACTCACTCTTACCATCTTTTACTAACCTTTCAGATTAGTAGGCTTTGATCTCTTGCAAAATTAAGGATGGGCAATTTTGGAATAATAGACTTAGGTTTTATTTTTGTTGTCATATTATTGAGACTTTAAACAATTAATCAATTTTTCAAATTATGAATTATTTATAGCTGAGGGCCTTTAAATTATAACAGTTTCGTATAATTGGTATTCTGGTTAAGAATGTTTTTCCTTACTTTCAAATATTTGTTAATCAAGCAATGGTTTATCCTAAAGCTACTTTCTGACATGGCTTTTGAATCTTAGCCTTTGCTATATATTATTAGAATTGTCAATGGTATTTATTACAGGGTCATGTCCCAACTTTGGGTTAAGCTTTGCTTATTTTATTTTATTATGTGTTTGAGACAAAGGATGTGACAATTTTATATTTCTCCCGGTATAGCTTACAAAATAATAGGGAAAACTAAAATAATGCAAGCAATTAAATTTGTAAGTCCACAACTAGAGAACCAAAAGGATTATAATCCACAGATGAATCTTATAAATTTGTGTGGCATAGGCCTCTTGGCAAGCACTAGAGTGTGCTTGTGACCTAATGAATAAGAAGTTAACATGGTGTTGACATAAATGACAATGGCGATGGCAGAGTAAACAAGGCATTGACACTATAAACATGAGCGTAGACATTGTAAATGTTGGCACTCAATTGAATGGGTACGCCCATGTCCACAATAGATTTTCCCAAGGACTAATTATGTGAAGTGTGTCCCACATGGGAACATTTAAGTAGCAATAAAGTCAGTCTGAGAGACGTGTCATTCAAAAAGTTAGGGGTTTCAATGGTGCTGAAAACCAATAAAGGCAAAATTCCTCAGTAAGAGGAACCATAGTATGAAGCTCTCCACCACCCATAGGGTTGACAGAGTGTGCAGGGCACCATATAACACCAAAGTGAGCTACCTTGCGGCAATTTTTTAGTCATATAGTCACGAATCATGGTTTTGGGGTTGTGAAATCCAGCATCACAAGAATACAATAAGCGATCATAATGGTGTTGCAATGCCTCCTTAAAATACCAGTACGTATCATGCAAAACTATATGTCATGGCCAATGCTTGATTCTATGCCCAATAATGAGGATAGAACTTTAGGGCGTGTCAAGTGGAGAGAAATATGGCTGATAGTGCAGACAGACATTGAGCTAGGGATTGCTACTTTCGATAAACATTTGGGACGTGCTACATTATAAAATACTAAGAGGGATAGTCCTTCAAGGGTGCTTCAAACCGATGGAGCAATTGTGATGTGGTAAGCACAAAAAGGGTGCATCCTGCTATGCAAGGTTAAGATCAAGGAGTAAAGTAAGTTACTTATTGAGATTCAAGACATGAGGGTTGGGACATATTATTGCTCTCAGGTAATTAAGATGTCTTAAGGAGCAAATAGCCTTCACGAGGGTTAAGAGCACCAGTGGGCTATTGGGTCTCACTGACAGTTAAAAGCAAGATTGCTCCTTGTGTCGAAATGTGAGATCATGATCCAATCGTTGTAAATGGACTGCCTATGCTGAGGCCTTAAAGATCCTCAAAGGATGGTAGTGTGCATGTGCAAGTGCAAGTAGAACCTATTGATGGGAGAGTGATGGTAAGCATAATTATTAGCTAGTAAGAAATCAGTACACCGCTAGTTTCATAATAGAGAGGTGTGAGGGCCTCGAATAAGGAGAAAAATGCATGACTGGTTAAATTGGGGTTAGATTGGCAAGCCTTTTATGGCTTAGTGTTAGAGAAAAGGGACTTTTAGATCATCGATTTGAGTAAGATTGACCTTGACTATGAAATGCCTGGCATCACAGTCAATTTCTGCTACATAAAGGTTGGACTATGACACTGAACCTCAAACTCAAATTGATCCAATCTGGTGATGTGACTCCAAAATCAACCGGTAGTCCATGATCTGAATACCATTATCCCCCTCCCCCCTCTCTTCAATTCCAAAATACTTTCAAGAGAAAAGAGCTTTGGCCTTGAATCTCTTTCCTATCCATTATGAATTCACATTTCACACTAAACCTGAGTTCCAGATACACCCATGAAATTTTACCTTCTTCCCCAGATGCAGCAAGGTTCTATCAAGGCTCCAAACAAACTTACAAGGCCTGTATTTCCTGACCAAGAGGTCACTAAATCATCCAATATGGATGCCAATGGGAAGAGCAAAATGAATTAACTTCAATATCAACCATGAAGGGAAAAAGGAAAGAAAGCTTGGGCCTCTTTAAGTGCCCAGATCTCCTGAGCATCAAGACGAAAACCATAACAGAAGGGGGAAAAGAAGTTCTGCTGGTAACTGCAACATGTTGACACATAAACCTTAGAAGATACATCCCAGTATACACATCCCTTCTAGGATTGAAAACTCATATCAAAACAAAGAGGGAAGAAACATAATTTCAATATCATAAATCCATATTTGTTTTCTTATTTTTCTTCCATTCTTTTCTTAATTTTAAGCTCTAATAGGTAGAGTTCTCAAATACTTGCCGGTTGTAAGTATGAATGTGTTATTGCAAGCACACGCAAACAACCTGGTTCAAGAGAGTTCATCCATGAGCAAGGACAACAACACCGGATTCACTATGTCAGTCAAGAACTACAAAAGGTGCTTGTCCTCACAACTCTGAATCCCAATCCACAACATATCAAGCTTATATGAATAATGCTCAATACTAAATAGTGACATAGTAGATTTTTTTTGGGGGAGGGGCAAGTATACATACATACATATATATATATACAAAAAGCTTCCATTGCTAATTAACCAAAGTGAGGTTAGACCTCATACAACATCTGTTCTAAATCTATCCCACATTTTGTTTCAATTCTTTCGGAAGCTATTTTTTCACCTCTTTGTCGATGAATCAAATTTGGATCCATTATTCATTCCATGGTTGGATATTCTCCAGAGAAAACAAAATGATTGAGGAAAATGGATAGGAGGAATTGACATTTGGGCTCTTGTAAGGATTTGGTGCTGCTCGTAGTTACAAGTTTCCTTCCTAAACTCAAAAGTCCCCCCAAATATCCCTTGAATTTTCCATAAAGTCAAAAACCTCTTTAAGATGAATAGTATTCATGTAGTTTTTGTTTTATTGAAATGGAACTGCCTATCACAGTATTTGCATATGAAAATTGGAGAACGTTTAATCCAAATGCATGCATTGACTAGACCCTGTTTGCCATTTATTTACATATACGTCATTGTGATTTGGAGATCATTAGTTCAAATCATGCAACAACCATTTTGCAATGCAAAGATAAGGTTACGTACAATTAACCCTCACCAATCCCTATGCTATGGAAGTATCATGGATGATGCCTCCCTTCCTAATCGATCAATGCAAATTTTCACCTATATATAAGGATCTCACGATGTCAACTGTGTGAGCTTTTTATCTTCACAGTACCAAGATCTGCTGCGCCAACCTGGGATAAAGGCCTTTAAGCCTTTATTAACTTTTATTCCAGCCATCCGAGGGATGTTCTTCCCAATACCTTGTGAATGGGTATAGATTACTCTAATTTATCTTGTTTTATCAATGTGGGGCACTGAGCAAATAACACTAGCATCCTCCCCCCACTTTGTTAGACAAACGAAACCAGAATTAGTAATCATTTAAATTGACGGCTTCAATTTTTTATCTCAATTGAATCAAGTTGATCGCCACCACAACAATTGATTCTAACACCATGCCTAGCACACCAACTAAAAATATTTCCCGTGAAGGATCATATCTTCGAGAAATAACGGGTTCAAATTAGAGTAGCGTATCACGATTTAGGCCGGTTCTCAGAATTCATATTCAATAGAAAAAGAATGAGAACAATCAACATTTAATTTCAATTTGATAAATAACGTTCATCATGTGAGCGGCTGTTCTACTTCGTTAAAACTAGAATCAGCGGGTAGATATTGTAAAGTCGAATAAGCTTACAGAGAAGAGCTTAAGCAGGGGACAGAGGAACGAGAGGAAACTAGTGGACGACTTGTCTCCACTACTGGAAACTTCAACTATCTGCTGCGACGTTTGCTCAGAAGTTGACGACTTTCTATCTGAGCCTACTGATTTGGCGTAAATCATAGACTTGTAAGAAGGGAAGAAACCATTTCTGGAAAATGTGACCCGGGAGGCAGAAGAGTAATTCGAAGAAAATGCTGAAATTCCACAAACGCTACTGGGTGGATTTGGCATACATGAAGATGGACGCCATGTAAAAGTGACGGAGGACATTGCGGCTGTGCGATTACTATTCACTCAGAAACGTTCAACAGCCATACCCACAGATTGGGAGGGGGAACACCACACAACATACAAGCAAATGGTTCTTCTGGAATTAGATATTATAGTTTTTTAACACCAAAAAAAAAAAGTTCATATTTTTTTAAATTATTTATCGAAAATATAGGAATATATGCAATAAAATATACTACTATAGAAATAATATAATTTTTCTAAGATGGTTATATATACGCGGCCTTATCCTTTATGGCCTACATTGAATTTTCTTATTTGTCAAAGATTTAATTTCTTTTAATTTTTTCTCATAAGAAACATATTAAATATAAATAAATTTTGGGATAATTTATTTAGCTAAAATTATAATATTATTGACTTATTTCTAATTATCAACAATTAAAAATAATTTTAAAAAATTACTCTTATCAGTCCCGTTCTCAAAATTAGATTTTTTAATTTCTTAATCTATGATTAATTTAAATTAGATTTTAAATCCTTAATACTCAAAATTTAACTGTTTATTTCACCAATAGAATAAAACCTAAAATAAATATCGGGATGCGAAACTTCAAATCAAATACTATTAAATGGCCCGAAACAACATAAATGTCAAATCACATGACCCAAATGTTACACCTACAAATGGTTTTAAAACCAACATAAAGAAAAAATATCTTACTAATATCAAAGTATTAAAGCTAACTTAAAAAAATTTAAAATTCAAACTTTAATATCGTCATCATAGCATCATCGACTGAATATAATAATAATTGAAATAATTAAAAGCTGAAAGATTAATATCCTAAAATATTAATTTGCGACAAAATATTAAATCGATTACAACCTCCTAAACTAAAATCCAAATAGTGATACTATTGATGTCACAACTCGAAGTAAAACAGGTCTGAATAATTATTATTCATAAAATTTAAGATCAAAAATAATTACAATAACAAATGCTAAATTCTAAAAATTCAGGTGTGATAAACCTATAATACTGGACCCAACAAATCAAACTTATACAGAATCTCATCAGATAACCGTTTAAATAATATAAATATGACCTACTCCAAAATATCATCAGTGAGGTACTGAACTCACCAGATCGTATGACGTCTCGTTAGATCTTGTCTAATTTTAATTGAGATCCAAGCCTTTTACTCTAAATGGGAGAAAATAAAAAAATATATAATTCAAAAGTTTAACAAGTATCATCATATTTATATATAAAATAGCACATGTAAATCAGTGGGAGAGCTCATTTAAAATCTAATAAACTCTGCCACATATACTAAAACTACTACACAACCATAATAGATGCAAATCAAAATCCAATTTGCACAACATAACAGTTACTGTGACATCCCTAACCCAATTTCAAAACTAATATCCAAACCTGATCGTATAAAATAAATTCAAATTCTCAACTTAATATATATATATAGCGCATCCATAACTAATAAAATACAACCATAATAATTTAAATATCCTCATACTGAAATAAATCTGAAAAATACAGTCTCAAAAATAATCTCAACAAAATAAAGCAAAATGTCAAAATATATCTCTAGAGCATTATTTCAATACTATCTCCAGTTGGGCCTGAATCTATCTTGTCACAACTATTTACTCAACTCTAGAGTCATCCATTGTCTAACCTGCTACTCTAGAAGAAAGAAAAATATAAGAGTGAGCCAAATACCTAACAAGTGATACGAATCCAAAATAAATAGAAAATGACAATAACGGTTGCAGATATACAATATATACAATGAATAATAAGAATTACGAACAATAATATAATATCCAACAAATTAATATATCCAAGAAAATACATTTTATTGTATCTACAATTCAAATGCATAATAAAGGTAGATCACTCTAAATACCGATATAACAAAGATCATAACACTTTACCAATAAGAGGCAAGATCCCTTAGAATTCGATCTCATAAGAAATAAAAGGAATCTCTTGGTTTGAATATCAGCGTAAACGACTTGAACTCGAATATAAAAAGACAATATGAATTCCATTGAATCTGAATATAATAAAATCTGTAGATTCTATCAAATATAACACGTAAATTTAACCGAATCCCAAACTCATGAGGTATGAACAATAACGAATACCATAATAAATCTCCTTCGACCTTATTCTGTTACCGTGAACCAAAGATTGCGTATTTATACCCCCAACGATTAGGTAAGTACAACGAGGTTATCCATAGTATCCTACTACCCCTACAATCCTTCCAAAAATTATACCCGTAGCATACAGATACCATCCGTGATACCCCTCGTCAAATGATATCCCTGATATCGTCTCTTATAATGGTCACATGGCTATAGGTATTGCTCCATAATAAATAATATACCTCATTATCACCATGATACAGAAATCAGTATCAGATAAGTTAGACCACGTTAAGGTATCGTGCCTCATATTTAACTAAATACATTAGTATTTTCATACGCTTTCCTTAACCTTAATCGTAGGAAGCCAAAACTTCACTACTCACGCAATCAAATATAACACAAAGAATATTTGTAATTTCATTGAAAGAGTTATCATTCGGTGTTGATACAGATCATATACACACACAATTTAAAGATAACGCAAATAATGTCATTATTAGAAGAAAAACAATAATATCAAGGATAGTTTAATTGTTCAATCGAATACCCTAATATTTTCTTAAATCCTTTATAACTTATTCGAAGTTTCAATATTATCTCTCTAAGGCAAAGAAATTTCTTTTTATTCTGATATCACTGAAAGAAGTCTACAATATTCAAATATTATTCAACTATTCACATTTTCTCTTCATCTAACTTATACTTTAATATATTTACGCCCATATTTATAACCTTCAATACTTATACATTAACATTCATTTACAGGTAAATCAAACTGTACACAAGACTTATATATGTCATCCCTTTGTGCACATATATACATTATATATGTATATATATATATATATGCCATCAATCAAGATTTTATGTATCAAGATTTGATCCTCAAGCCTTAATTTTTAACGTGTAGCCCGAATCCATGTTTCCACCGAGCCGTAGACTCTGTTTTTGTCCAAAACTTCACCCTACCCAAATATTCCAAAATCAAATCATGGAAACGAAATTCCAACTCACGGATCTCATAATAAATTTGTAAGTTTTTCAACCTAATTAATTTAAGTCCAAAATCATATTGATTTTTTAAAACTCACGGCATCAACCGAATGCCCTGTTTTCCCGTCTTCTTCATCAACGGCCCAATCTGATTGTAATCCTCCAAAATTCACCCACATACAGCTAATTCTTTAACAATATTGATATAGAATCGAAAAATTGACATCAATAAGAATAAGAAAGGATACGGATTTTATCACGGAACTCAAATCAACATGCCAGATTATTTGGAATGCCAACGATGGCGGCTTCGATAACTTTTGGCGACAACCCACCGGCGACAAGAAAAAGAAAAATACGGCGATGACGGTCACAGCTGTGGACTCCCGGTTCTCTACTGGCCTTGTCTGTTAATAAGCATCCAAAAATAAACACAGAAACAACCATTGCTTTATAAAGCCACTGAGGCAACATCCATGGAGAAAATAAAGCTAACGGCCGAGGGAAAGAAGGAAAATGGTTACTCCAACCGATCGGCAGCAGTCATCGTAGCAATTTCGGCGGTGGTTTCTCTCTCTTTCTCTCTCCTCTCCTTCTTCTTCGTTCTTTTGCTTCCTTTTTTCCTTCCTTTTACATTGCATATTATTATTATTATTATTATTATTATTGTTATTATTATTATTACCCCTTTTTTTATTTGTTATATATAATTTATATTAAATTTAGAATATCTGGAATGTCACAATTATGTTTTAGGCTAACAATTTTAAACAATCACATACAATTAGCTCCATTAGTTTAACTAAATTTCAGGTCTGCAACTCTCAACTATCTTATATTATTGGCTTTATAAACCCGACCACATTTTAGGCCTTCGATTTTCAACTATCTGATATCCAATATTGGCTATATTTTAGGATTATAACTCTTGACCATCCAATATTCAACATTGGCTATATTTTAGATCTATGATTCTTGGCCATCCAATATTAAATATCAACTACATTTTAGATCTACAATTCCCAACCATCTTTTTATCATTAAGTCCCGTATCAACCCTCCAAGGCCTCGAATCATCATAGTCCAACACACATACCGACTCATCAGGGCCTCAAACCGCCACAGTCCTACACACATACCGACTCATCAGGGTCTCGAGCCACCATAGTTCACACAAATCTACCCACCCGGTCTTTGACCACCACGGTCCCATACAACTATACTCTCATTCTCAACCTTCATCACCTTTGCTCCGCCACTTACCTCTCTGCCTGCCGAAACCTTCATCTATCTCATGAGATTTTGGACCGATACAACCCAAAATCGTTACTCCTCGGCTAAGCTTCCACACCATGACTTCTGAAGGCTACAAAAATCCTCCAAAATCATCAATCTCAATCAAAACCACTGAACGATCAATAAATCATACATGCATATACGGGATAAACAAATGTGGTGCATAAAAATAGCATGTATGTCAGGCAAATCTCCAAACGTAAACAAATATCAACCAACAAAAAATCAGACAAAGAATATAGTTTACAAATATTTGTCTCAATTTTATATCAAACTAATTTGTTAAAAAGATACTCTAAAGTATCTAAACCGTGTGCTCTTTCCTTAGTCGTGCACGCTCTTCTCTCCTCTCTTTTACCTGGCACGCTTCTACTTTCCCCTTCGTCAATAGTGACTCAACCACGGACAATGCCGCCAACCACCGCAGTAGCAACCCTACAATGGCAACAACAGCACATGTAAGCTCCATCGGTAATTTCCTCTCTCTCCACCACGCCTTATTTACCTAATCTATCAAAATTTTAGCCGATTTTCTCAAAATGGATACATGCAAGCACAAAATCAATATCAATAAAGAGAAAAAAATGATTTGTTTGACAGTGGCAACGGCGACAGCTGCTCCTCTTGGCTCGTGATTTCCTTCCTCCACTTACACCACTACACATATTAGAAGGTAAATCATACAGAGGATTTCGTCGACTTCTAATCTTGGCATCGATTCCTCCGGTCGATGGCCACTGCAACTCCCTGCGATGCCATCCCCTTCATCTCCTTCTTCTCTTTTCGCCTTCTCACTCTCTTATCTTTCTTTCTTCTTCCACACACAGCTGCCCTTCTCACCCTTTTATCAATACTATCATTTTTTCTTTTTTTTTTCCTTTTATTATTCAAAATAATAATTTTATATAAAATAAATCAAATAGGGTTTTGAGATATTACAATTAATCCAAAACTCTTGTGAGTAACCCGAACTCATTAATCTGAAAGGGTTTGTAAAATAAAAAGTAAAAGTAACCCAATTTTTTAATAAAATATATATGACTTTCATTTGCTATATATATATATAAACATATTAGATGATGATATGAACTAAAATTCATAAAGCCAATAATATTATCTCATGAAACATATTATGTATAATCTAAAATTAATATTCAGTTATATCAAACTGTATAAATATATAATTATATTCAAATCTATAATTTTAATATCAAACATGTCAAATTGGATAAAAATATAAAATATACTCAAATTATGATAATGCATAAAAAATGATTAAGAATCAGTGATGACCTTGCCAACATATAATGAATATTAAAACTTAAGTTAATGACTATTTTTATATAATCAAAAGTCATATACTACTATTTAATACTCGTAAGTGGATCATCTACATATTATCTTATAGACGAAATTGAATGCCACTGTTCTAATTCGATGATGATAGATCTTGCTTTCAATTACTAATAATATATTATGATATATCTAAATATATTTCGTTAATTTTCTACAATTGCATATACTTAATTGAATTGAAAGCTCTATATAAATACAAGTATTTTTTAAATTTTCTTATACTGAAGACAATATTTTTACCATCAAATTTATGTAAAGTTTCTATTTATATTTTTTAAATATAAATGACATATAGAAATATATAAATCATGTAGGGACTTTAATATTCATATTAAAAACATACAAGAGCTATATTGTATAATTTATAAACATGAAAAAATTATTTATTGTAGAAATTTTAAAAAATTAGATGATTAATGAAGTTAAAAAAAATTATTTTAAATATAAAATATACATAAACAATTGGTTAAAAATTTAAGGCATGCAGAAATATATATGTAAGAATTAAAGACATGTAAGCATAACATTATAGAAATTTAACACTCAAATATAATATACATGAATTTAAGATATTAAATTCATAAATTTTCATAAAATGGGAGTGTAGTCGCATACATGTAATATATAATTAGTTTATATATGAAAATAAAGCATGTATGAGTATTTAAAATAATAAATATTTAAAAAAATAAAATAATAATAATAAATAATAAATAGGTTTGCATACACTTATCTTTAATTAATTTTACCCAATTGTTTTTTAATTTTTCTTTAATTTCTCATTTTTCTTCTTTTATATCTATTCTTCTCTCCTTCTCTCTTTTCTTTCTCCCTTCTCTCAAAATGTGCTTGTTTAGAAAACTAGCGCACATACGCGTATTCTATAGTAAAAATACTTGAGTTGTTCCGTAGAGAGTTTTTAGGCTCCATATTGGATCTAGATCTAAGGTAGAGCCAATCTTGACATTCATAGCCAAATCCTTTGAATCCAATGGGACTTTAACTGGAGTTTTGCAAGATTAACTTGTTATAGAAATGTTTCATATTTAAGGTCAAATTTGTTGATTGGCAGAAGTGAAATTGGGTCATTGATCTGGGTTGAATATGACCTTTTTCAAGTGAGCTAGTCTCCCCTTATCTCTATGATCCTACACTCTATTTTGACTTTTACTTTTAGGTAGAGGATGGGGGTAATTACATCAAATATAGCCAATCCTAGCAACCTAGAATGGTATTACAAACTAAAGTGACATCAATTACCAAGAAAGTCAAATAGTGGGAAACAGTGTGAGGATGTGTTTCCAATGTAATTTCGAGATTTATAATTTCTTTTACTTGGATCAACTTATTATCTGGGCTATATAACGGTCTGTTCAAAAGGTTTATATTATGAAATTTGAGCTCTAGCTTTATAAATGTATTAAAATAGGGAATATTTTTCTAACTTCTATTATAAATAAAAATCTATTTTAATTGGTAGTCTTAAATCCCATATAAAATGAATGCTGATACAACATGTAGATTGAAATGGGGAGAAATTACAACAGTTATAGCATCGTCACTAAAACTAATGAGTTATTTTTCTAACTATATCCTTTGCCTCTTATTGGGGGAAGCTTCTTCCAATTGCTTTGGATTTATGGTCTCTATCAATCTAGTGGACATCGTGATGACCGCAACCACCACGCATTTCTATGGCTATCTGGATCGCTCTTCACCATTATAGCTTTTTTTTTTTTTCATTGGGACGCACTATGTTCTGCACGTATTATTTAAGGTATCCATTTTTAATCGAGGCCTCAATCTTGTCCTGTAAGGTCCTCTTATCACGACTCCTGACCAAAGTAAGTCTCAATAATAACAATGTATAATTTTAACTCACAAAATTAAAATTTTAAATATAAGACAATAATTAAAATAAATTCTAAATCTGGATATGACCTGACAATTCATCTAATAGTCTGACCATAACTAAAATAATAAACAATAATAATAACATTCATTCACAGAATCTTTCTAACTACTATTTTGGACAATATATAATTGTGACCTACTCCCAAATATCGTAAAGAATAAGTGACCAACGACATCACCGAATTATAACAAACACAAGGCCATAAAATCTGTTTTTATTAAATGATTTGAACAATGTTTCCTTAATGATATTACACACAATCATTATTCTATCTCCCACCCCAACAATACCAAAATATGTCTGATATAAATATAGTTCGAATATAAGGCTAATACTTACCAAACATATAAGCAAGATTTTAATCCAACCCGCGTCCAAACTCCCTACAAGGTATCTGAAGTCTACATTTGAATGGATAAGAATAATAAAAACATGAATCAAAAGCTCAATAAGTATCAATATATAATAAAATAAATAAATGTGTCCAAAATCAATATGAGGTCAATAAACATATACAAAATGCGTAAAACCACAATCCAAAAACCCGTTAATGAAAGTTTGAATGTTGTGTCATATTTAAAAGTATAATCCAAAACAAAAGTTACAAATTAATTGAAATCTCAAATACAAATCAATACAAGTAAAAATATAATAAAAATTTAAAATATATACAAATTAGATAATCAAAAAACTGAAAGACTAAATTAAGAAATGGTTACATGTATTTATAGTAACCTAAAATCATATTACTACTATTTAGATCCATAGACGGGCTTACTATATATTATCTCCTATAGACGAGACCGAACGTCACTTTCTTTTGCCACCCGTAGATAAGATGTGTAATTCTCAAATCTATTTGATATATTAGGACGGCCGAATATATTAATCCATTCAATTTCCTACGATGATTCTCATAAAAATAAAACCGAAAAGGGCATCTACATTACATATTACAAAATTTTTCATATGTGGCAGAAAACATTGAAGCTTGCACTTGAGAAGGCCAAATTACAAAGCTTACTATTGGGAAAGGGTTACATATCGAATCACATAATGGAGATAGAGCTCGACCTAAAGTACAATGTATGAATACCAAATTCACGGCCTATATGTAAGTTTTATGACTTCTTTTACAAATATACTCATACATAACATAACATGTAAAAATATTTATCCATTTTTGACAAAATAAGTAAAACTCTCAAATATTAGCAAAATTGAAGCAAAATCCCAAAATAACTAATAAAAGTGACATCCATGCACCAGGGAATCAAAAATGGTAAGTAAAATAACATGTATGTATATTAAATCCACAAAACATAAGTAAATATAACAGAAAATAGAAATAAATTAAGAATATAGTGTAAGAATACTTGTCTCAACTTTTAACTAAACAGATCTGATAAAAATGATACTCCGAAATCACCTTACACCTTCTCTCTCTTCTTTCTCCTTCTCTTTCTCTCTCCTTTCTCTTCTTTCCCGTGTAAAATGACGAAATAGCGTGCACTACTCTTTATATAGCCAAATCGGTACATGAGTGTTGCTCAGACATGCATTAGGCACCACGCTAAACCCTCCTTGCGCATGAACGCCACCTTGAGTGTGCCTCAAGTGCAACCCTAATGGAAATTAGTGCTGGAGCACCACCTCAAGTGCTCCTTGATCGTGCCCCAATCTAGAAAACCCGCATGAGTACATGTTAGGCATGCCTCAAGCGCCAAACTGCTTCCTTATATCAAATTTTCTTCAAATCTACATTACACAATTATTTTTTGATATATCTAATTTAACACAAAATAAACTGATAATATCAAATCAAATCAGATAAAAATTAGGTGTTGCACCTACAGTCCTCCATACTATAACTCGAAGATCTATTATTGTGACAAAATTTTTACTGATCTCCTCCCTCTAATTCTTAATCGGTTTAGGCTATTTAAAAAATTGCTCTTTTTAGATCTTCATCAGAACATTTATCCAAGTGTTTATAAGAAGTGTGAGATACATCAACTTGAACATTTAGCATGCATCTAGCTTGATACATTGTTGCTTTTGAAAGGCGTTAGCCTGGTGGCTATGTCCCTCTATTTCCCTCATTTGGGTTATTCAGAAAAAGATTCATAGTCTATCTATTTGAGCCATTTGGCTTTGTTGGCTTCCTACCGTGATATATATCCAGGTAAACAACTCAGTCTCGAAGAATATCTAGGAGTCTTGCTCGATCAGCGACTTGAAGAAGTCGTCAAATTGAATGGTTACCATGAATGCATTCAATTTTGTCTTGTTGGTAATGTTACGAACTCAAACCAAGTAGGTCAATTTAAATAATTAATTATAATTTCTAAAATCTAAAATCCCAAATAATTTTAATCAAATAATACTAAGTCTCAAAATTTGAGTGTGACAAACCCATTAAATAGGACCCGATACAAATTAAAATCCATACATAACCTCACTCGACAACCGTCCAAATAGAAATAATATGACCTGCTCCATAGTTATCGTAATGGAGATAACAATTCCAACCAAAATCACGAATCAGATATAATAAAATATTCCACAGATTCCAAAATATTACTATGGGCCTATACCCGGCCAATTTTCATAATACAATCGTATCAATTGTCAATTTAAATCATAATAAAACCAAAACTCACCGAATCTGATGAATATCTGATCGATCACATCTTTACTCCTGTACAGCATCTGAACCTTCTACTCTGAATGGACAAAATAGAAAAATAAACTTAATACCTAACAAGTGTCATATTTAATCAAAAAGAGTCTAATAAATCAGATGAGAGATCAATGGATGAAAATCCAATCAAATTTCAGAATAAATCCAAATCGCCGATAAGACAAATTCAACCGAAATCCAAGATCCAAAATTTAAAATCTAATTATAATCTCGTAATCAAATCAAATACCAAAATGCAAACAAATATCCAAATTTTAAAAATAGTCATCGTCGGGACGTGTATATATATATATATATATATAACCAAAACAGAGGTGATCCAGACCAATTCCAAAGCCGATGTCGATCCGCATTCAATTCCAAGTCTGAGTCCAAATATAAATCCAAGGCCCGATCAGCTTGTGATATGGGGCACAATCCGATAGCTCGATGATCTAATAGCGTGCACAGAAACCGAAATAGCACTGCGACAGATATTCCAAAGGTTCGGATCAAAACATATAATCAAAATCATTTGTACGAGACATACCAAGCCCAATTATAGGCAAAATCGGCAAAACACAAATCAAAATCCAAAAATTCATATCCAAATCAAAGTCCAATACCAATTAATGTAAAAATACAAATTATACACTAAATTTGGGTTCTCATTATTTAAAGACTAGTTTGAAGAAGGGTTACACATAATCTCTGTAATCTTAGGCCAAAATTCATGTATTATGTACCCATAGATAAGGTTACTCACTATGTTTTGTCACCCGCAACTTTGGGTACATTTCTCAAACTTGTCAGATATATTAGGACGTATGAATATATTCTAAGGTCAAATCAAATTATTCAAATGGGAAGGGTCACTACTCCAAGTTTTTCCTGCCGGCGGAAAGGGATTTTCAAATAAATCTCCCCGTTGGGAGCTGGCTGGAGTGTCCAATTTTTAAATCCAAATGGAATGACCACAATTCGACACGTGCATATGACTGCACAGTCAATGCAAAGTTTCATACTCATTTTTTTATACAAATATATTAATATAAAAATATATAGTGTCCAATAAATTATTCAGACTTTCAGAAAAATATTAAACTCTCCAAAATCATAAAACCCAGTCCAACAACCCCGAAAACATCCAATGAACTACACATGCATGTCCATAATAAATACTTTAGGTGTATAAAAATACAAACATGTTAGTAAAAATTTTAAACAGTATTCAAAATATATCAGAAATTAAATTAGACCAAAGAGGAGGTTTACAAGATACTTGCCTGACCTCATAATTTATAGATCTGAATAAAGGATGTCCCGAAGTTTCCAATCGAGCCTTCTCTCTCCTGTCGTCGCGTCCTTTCTCTCTCCTCACCACGCGGGCCACTGACGCGCTCCATTGCCGCTTCACTATAGCAATTCCACCACCGCGCCGCCTCACGTGGCTGTCGTTGGCCTCCCTAGCCTCACCACGCCGGCACCGGCACCACTGTGCCGTCATCTTCCTCCTTCTCGAGCAACTTCTCGCCGTCGCACGGTACGTCAGCATTGCCGCGGCCACCCACGAGCCACCGTTTCCCCACCGCACCTCGCCTGCCTTCCAGGCGTCAAGACTCAGGCCGATGGTCGGCCGTCTCACTCCTTCCTCCTTGAGCGCTCGCTCTCTCTCTCTTGCACAAACCCTCTTCACGCGCGCTGCCCTCACCGACCACCACTGCACAGCCTCCTCCGTGCGCCGCCGCCATTGACAACCCACCTCCTCATCTCACCTTCGCCGCGCAGTCGCCAGCCACCTCTGCTTCTCTCCTCACCGCACACCTTGAACAGTGTGCTAAAACCCACCTCCCTCCTCTTCTTCTCTCTCTCCACGAAAAATTGCAATCACTGTTCCCCAATCTTATCTATTTCCTCTTTTTTTGTTTTTCTTTATTTATTTTCTTTTTTTCGTTATATATATATATATATATTATATTTTATATTTTTATTTTCTTTTATTCTTAAAATCCGAATCAATATTTGGATAACAATACGGGCGCACCCCGGACGCTAACCCAACCGATCCAAACATCCTCCCAAAATTTTTTAATATTTAATTAATTTTATCACGTCCAATTTAACTAAAATTATAGTTAATATTAAATTAATATAAATAAAGTTGACATTTAGGAAGTGCATTCCAAAGTTGACATTTAAAATTTTTAGGAAGTGTATGCCTTTGTACATCCGAGGTGAATGGTATATGGCCCATTTAGGCCACGTGATTTGAGGAGTCACCTGGGAAGATTTGTTTCTATATCCTCTTAATTCTTCTTTCATCTTAGTTATGGAAGTATTTGCATTGTATTAAAAAATATTCTTAATTTTGAGTGATTAGTAAATACATAATGTACTTACTTAGCAAGAGGGTATGAGGAGTGCTACTGTATGCCCATTCCTCCCAATAGGATTAGTGCTTAGATCCCTAGCATACCTGTGATTCCTCCTTTCGGTGGTTTCCTCCCTGTCCCAAAAGTTTAGTCAGCCTTCTTAGGAGAGCAGATAGGTTGGTGGTGTGCCAGTGCGCCTCACAAACAGCTGGTAACTTTAGCCTAATCTACATCTTTTTGGAGGTGACTTTTTCACCCTTTGGCTTCCTTCTTGAAATCAAAGCCCTTAGGGAGAGATGCACTGGCCTGATGAGCTTGGTCTTCAAAGCAATTCCATAGGGATTTAAGCATCCGGGACATGTCTTGCAATTACATGGCCATTGCCTTCTTGTTCGACGCTGCTAGTGAATGAATACTTAATTGACTTTCATTATTAGGAGGGGTGTTTCTAGAGGGAACACCCTAGAGAACTTGACTTTATTTGCTATGAGACCTAGCATTCAACATTGCAATTTATTCATGGATCTTTGTAGATGTAAGATTATGTAGGAAGGAGTTCATTAACTTTTTCTATACATAATGCTAATGATGCATATTTTGGATTTGGATTCCGACATGAAAAATTTTGAATTTGCTTCTTAAACCTTTAAATTCGGACTTTTTACACTACAAACCAAAATGAGAGTTTAAAAAGATTTAAGACTAACTCATTGGGTTATCATTTGATATTCAATTCAACAATGGCACCTAGTAAATAAGTTAGGGAGAGAGATGGAGTTGAGGATTGGAGGGCAAAGCTTCAAGGAAAATCCTATGGGGAGGATGAAGCATTCTAGAGAGTAAGCTTCGGACCTCTATTGTGTAAGTCAAGTACTATGAGATTGGATTTTGAAGATTGTATTCAGCTAATGGCAAAATACTTTAGGAGTTTTTCAGATTTATAAGATGCAAAATAGTAATGTCTCTCAATTTCTGAGTTAGATTTTAATTCCCATTTTATGTCAAGGGATTTAGTATTTATAGAGGTATGGGAGTTGATATGTGGGCACCCTTCCAATAGTAAGGTTATAGGTCATGACTTGAAAGTGATGTTCATTGTTAGTTGTTTTGAGTCAACTGCCACCATACACCTTCCAGGTTGTGGGTCATTGTGAGAATTCCTCATATGGAAAATGTGGATATCATGTAATCTTTAGGGATAATATTAGAATAAATTTTAAATTATTTACCCATTGTCTAAAAATTTTTAACATTTTAATTTTTTTAAAAAAATTGTTATTGAGAATGAAATATAAATGCATACTTTTACTCTAAATTCATCCTAATCTATATATACAATTTATGGGAGAGATGCGCATTAGTATGCTGCACCTTGGCTTTAGAAACTAAGTCTTTTTCTTGACCCAAATCCATTTCTTTCAAGAATGGGTTTACTAATTTAAGAATAAATGGATTGAACAAAACTCATTTCCTTTAGGGTTATGTTTGACAATTATAGTCAAACTCAACACCATCCCTCTAAATATTGTACCTCACATTCAAGTTTTATCTCTCAAAAGCGTGGAGAGCCAATTATTTAGTGAGACAACTCAGCATCCTCTAACTCAAACTTCTAGCTCATCATTAACTATCCCAATAAATATACTTCGATTCTAAAATCTCAATCAAATGATAACTCTTTTGACCGGTCCAAGTTACCCAAATCATAGTTGTGAGTTGTTTATTTAACTCATTCTTAGGTTATAAATCATTGGGCCTATTCTTATCAGCCTATACTAATCAATTTTAGGCATCTTTTTTTTTTTATTCATGGATCAGGTTAAGAGAATCTAATCAACTTAAAATTTTATTAGATACAACATATATATTTAAATTTTCTTCGAGTTTTCGCACTTCAAGATTGTGGCAATTATTTATAATAAGTTAGATGCATTGGATTATCCATGAAGTCAAGGCTCTTAATATTTGTTTTTAGAAAAACCTTGTAGCTTATTTCTTAATAATAATTTTTTATTTAATTTTATCAATAACGACATAACTGTAAAACATAGTATACAATGTTTTAATATTACAGGGAAATGAAGATCAGATGTGATGCATACCTACAATTTAGATTGTTGTATGAATTAAAAAATCAGGCAAAACTTTCAGTAGATTTGAGAGGCTGCGAGTATGGTCTTTGTAATTGTAAATCCTAATCCTATGCATCATAACAATTTAATAAAAGGTTAGATATATATGAGATTTACGATCGATATATTCTTTAGCGTTTAAGTTCATAATCTTTTAAAGAAAATTCGGAAAATGTGAAAAGAAAGAAAAAGAGGATAAGTGTAGAGGTGTGTGTGCTTGGAGGGTTGTGCTCCATTTTATTTTGCTTGCTAAAAGAGCTTGTTTGCTAAAATATGTCTTATCCCCACTTCTGGTTGGGAGTCTATATTTGTAGTTTGGGCTCCAATCGGTGCGTTCGTTCAGAATTCATGCTTGCAATAGGAGACTTTATGCAGCATTGCTTATCACCCATTACAATAGTTGAGTGGCCATAATTTGTGTTGGTTTAGTAACCATCCAGTCTTTAATGTTTTATATATATTAGGCTATTGCTACTTATTTGAATAGGACTAATCATCCCTCAGTTATACTTAACCGTTTGTTAGAATTTAATACTTTATTAATTATTTTACCTAACAATTAATTTTCTCAATCTTTTATACTCTTTGCTATTCGATCGTTCAGTCAATTGACTAAGTACTTGGTTTTCATACTCGGGTTGTTGACCTTTGACTCCTATTTTTCAGTAGGATTGGGTTGGTAATTCAAATTTCAAATATATTGAAATGGAAAGTTTGTTGACATGCCTGCCAAGCCAATTGTGCACGTCCTTGTTGGGAGATTCTTTGTAGAAGACCGACCTTGTCCAACAAAATCTGATTCCTTATAATCTTTGATTGAGATTCTTTACTTTGACAAGCATTGTTTTTTCCATACAAGCTAATTCCGCTTCAGCTATAAATTAAGGCCTTCTCTTCATATTTTTGCCACAAAACATCTTCATACTTGGTGGTGATATGCCCTCATTAGACATGTTACTTTATCGTTCAATGGAGTGCATATTTGCTAACACTAGGAGAAGAGATTTTTCGAGTTCTATTGCTATTCGCTGAGGATGTATCTAAAATCTATCTTAATTATCCTCTTTTATTGAAAAAACTTTCTTAGTTTTCCCTTTTACGTCTCATCTGGAATTGACATTATATGCAATTTCGCTACTGCCATTTCTACCTCCTTGGCATCTGGTGGACCCGCAAGGCAGACGAAATGGCGATGGATAAACGTTTTATGGAACAGAGTCGGAGCATGTTGAACGTCAACCACTAGAGGAGGGGCTCTATTTTGCTACCATATGATAGATTTTTCTTTACTTTCAGCCTCACAGATTTATGTACATGAGCATTTCATTGTGATAAAGTTATATATATATATCCTATTCGAGTTGCAGTTTTTCAATCTGTTTCTTTCTTTTGACTTTTATATCTCCTCTTAAGGTTTATAAGTCTTCAAAAGCTTACATTAATAAAACCATCTCAATGAAAATTTTTCTTTTACTGATAATTTTTGGTGCTTCGGTATTCTTCGGGTTTTTGCTTGGAATAAGATAGCATATCTGACCACTGAAACCGATTTGCCTCTCAATGTCTGACTTTTTGTCAATTTGACCATTTAACAATTCAAATCCTTTGATAGCTCAATTTCATGACATGACGATATTTAATTTAAGTAAACCCGAAAAGTTAACTCAATAATTTAAAAGTAACTAAATCGGCCCTTTAATAAATAGAAGGAACTGAATTGTTGGCCGCTAGTTTGATAATTCAAAAATAGTGACATTAGCATCATCATTATTATGGCAACAGAAATGACGTCTCGCGGCACTTTAGTAATCTGCCAGGTGTCTTTTGTTGCCAAAATAATGCATTTTTTGAGATAATCTTGTGCATAATGACACGTTGTTTTGGTTAAACTTCTTCAATTTAACCCCTATCCGTCTTCTTCTCTACTTCACCTTTCATCTTCTACACTTTTCTTGCTAGTTTTGCTTTGTGATTTGTTGACTTTAGAATTCCATGGCTCTCTAAAGCATTGCTAAAGGGGTCGTTGATATTCCTTTTTGCCTTATCGTCGATCAGGTGTGAGAGATTTATGAGAGGTATCACATCCTTGTTACGATTCCTTTCCAAGTTTCCTATCCTTCTAAGAAGGCTAACTCTCTGAGGAATGACTTTATTACCATTTATGAGATTCATTTGAAGGAAGATCTTAGAATCCTATTGGCCAGGAAATTTTTTAAAACAATAGAGGCCTTAGAAATCCCAATCGCTTGTCTCCACCTTAATGGCATTGGGCATACTGTTTCCTTATGTGTCTTTTTCTACCGTTAAAGGCTTAGGTTAGACGCTTGGACAATTAAGGTCATTTTTAGGTTTAATCAAGAGAGTAATTGGATTTCTTTGTTCCCTAGAAACGGATTTAAAATAAATAGAGGGAGCTCAAACTTTTGAAAAAGATGAAAGGATTGATACTTTTTCATAAATTTTTCCTTCGATTGGACTCTTTCTAACAATTGAAAAGATGTCAACTCTGCTTATTCTAATTAAGTTTTGGACAATGAAAGCAGTATATTCAAACCCTTGACCAAACTTCAAAGAATAACTTTGCTGAGTTGCTAAAGATTAGAAAATTTTTAATTTAGAAGGCACTAGATGGCGTTAGATGGTTAGTTGCCTTGAGCGAGAAGGCTATCACCGATAAGGCTCGATAGGCTTAAACGAAAAGTTGTGGAACTCTTCATTGAGCCTTTCCAAGAGGTGGTTTTTTGGCAAGTTGGCACCTTGGCAGCCGGTCCCTTTGACTCGCCTTTAGATTGTGAGCCGAATATGCACATTGACGATGCTTGCGAAAAAATGGTTGAGACGAATGTTAGGGAATCATTCGGTTGTCAACTCTATTTTTGTTCCATCTGGCACTTTGGTTTTTAAGGAAGTGCTGGCATTTAGTCTCGAGGATAGAGTTTCTCCTATAGTTCCTATGGAGATACATAATTATGAATACTAGGCTTCACATGATGAAGAACTGCTAGTTGCTTCATTCATAACTGAGTATGGGATCTCAATTTTGCTTAGTTCTCCTACATCCAATAAGTTAGCTTCGACATCCCTTGCTACTCCAAGTATCATATCTGTAACTAATGATGGATCATCAAAACGTCTAGACCCAGTCTTTTTCCATCAGAGGTTCCAGAAGATCCGAAGGTTTTTTCAGGTGCCCCCGGTTTTGTAACTCTATTGTATTGCAATCTCTGTCCCTCGTGTGCAAGAAAGCTTCATCAATTTCAAGCTTAAGGCTCGATAGATCATCCATAGGCCTTGTTCCTTGTAATGCTTGCTGGTATCAAAATAGGGCTTGGTCGCAACCTGTCTCTGATATCACTTGTTGGGGTTCGACACCCGGATTCCTCCGATTCGACGCAATGGAAAACACGAACCCTCTGTCAGTTGACAATTACTAATTTAGTGGGAACAACAAACAAAGGATACATAACATTTTTTTACATGGAAACCCTCCACAAACTGAAATAAAAAACCACAGAATACTTAGTCCACAAACAAATCCACAATGTAAAATGGTTACAAAAATTTTGAGACGGAGTATCCGCTACACACTTGAGATAGAATAAGAAAAATTTCTCCAGAGAAAGTAAGGAAACTCTCATTCAGTCTTAACTCTATTTTTCTTCTCTCATTTTTCTCAATGGTGGTACACTCCACTCACTTTGATTTTACAAGTTTAGCGGTAGACGGCCATCTACCACAACAGTGACCACTACCGCGGCCGTTCACCTCGCAACGCTCACATTGTTGTTCCTCCACGCATACTTGCATGCTCTCCTCTACTACCTGTTTCCAGAAGCCTGGTGCACTTTATAGAGAGAGTGATCTAGCCCAAGTTTCATAGTACACATGCTTTGCACACCTGGTTGCGTGCGCCGAAAGCTCTGCCAACTGCTGTCAACTCTGGCGCTTGGCATCACCCCTGCTGAAGCAATCCGAAAATCACGAATTTTCACTCCGAAAATCCACTCCAAATTTCTTCTCCGGCAAATTCCGCTCCTGAATTTGCATTCCAAAAACCCACTCTGGATTTCCACTCCAACAAACACACTCCAACATTTTCACTCCGGAAATCCTCTTCGGATTTCAACTCTAGCAAACGCACTCTAGCATTTGCTCTTCGGAGAATCTAATTAAGAGAAATCCATTTTCCTTTCTCAGCTGGTCAACATTCCGTTGACCGAATTCTGCTATCAGTCGGTCAACTTTTCATTGACCGATTTCTACTACCTAGCCTGGCTACTCCGATAATTGCCCCTTTGGCGATTGCCACATATCACAAAACCTATGTGATCCACCGATAACTTATCCGTTTATTAAATTATCTATAAGAGAGTGACCAAACCCAACGAAGATCTCCCCACTCATGAGGTACTACACACTAGATTCTTCTAAGTTGTTTTTTTGTAGTTGTCGCATCTAACTGAGAGTTGATCATTTTGCAGTCTCAAGATTTGATCTGTTTGATCAAGGATAGGCTATACAAACAAGATGCTAAATTGGTCACCTTTTCCGATCATACATTGATCTTGCTGCGCTCAAGGACTAGGCTTTCTAAGCTATTACTATTGAGGTGGAGGCCAAATTTCTATATGACCAAGTTGCTTATCTAGAGAAAGAGTTGTCAAAGTGAATGATGAGGTCTCATGATCATGCAGACGAAAATCCCATAGTAGGAGACTAGATCACTTCACCTAAGAACAAGTTTTAGGAAGCTGAGAGTCAGTCTGCCTTAGTTGCAAACTTGATCGACAACCATTAAAGGGGATGTGTTAGACTTGAAGAGGAATCAATGAGAAATTTTTGCCCTGGGAAGATAGGTCCCATCCTAAATTCTTGGTTCCAGGATAGTGTTGCTCTCTATAGGCGAGTCATCTCCGAGATGGCTCTTGATTTTTTCCATAGACTACCTTGATCCAAGGAACTCTGGAGCCTTCCATAGTATTGATATCAATGATTTTTCAAAACAGGGTGGAGTTCCACCATCTGAGTCTTCTCCAGGTCCTTTGTCTTAACAGCTGTTTATGCTTCGGATAGTATTAGCTTTGAGTAATCCTTTCTATTAAACTGGCGTTCCCTTTTGTATATAAGTAATCATATTTTTTATAAGTATTTGAATGCTTAGTTCATCAGCTAAATCTTCTGATTATTGTTGCTGATATTTCCTTCATTACATAATGCTTTCATTTGATGAAATATCCGTTTGTTGGTTAGGCAATTTTGATGTACTCTCCAGGATTAATTGGACCCTATTCCTTAGATCATATTCGACTGATGGCGTTTATCCCGTGAAAGGGTGTTGTAGCACTTATACATGAAAGCCTCCTAAGGTTTTGTCAGCCATATGATAGCCTCGTTGAGCATCACTTGACCTATGCTATGACCTCTTAAAAGGAAATTGGATAATTGGTCATTAAGCCTATGAGTCTTTTGATTAGTTAGTGTGTGACCATACTTGGGGTCATATGGCTTGGTTAACCTAATATGTAACTGTTTTTTTGAATGGGTTGTGTTAGCAGGTAAGGTATGAAAACCAACTATTTGACACAAGGTTAGTCATAATCATAATCTTGCATATCAACATAGAAAAGAATAATAAATGTAAAAATTAAATTATATATATATAAGAATTAATTTTTATTAATGTGACAAAATACAACATAGAAGCATTCTCACGTAGGGAATAAAACATTCCTCTTACATTTTAGTGCATAGGTCAGGGTCATTGATAATATTTTTTTAAATGAAGGGCATTTCATACTTGAGGATTAGTTTGTCATTTTAGGTGTATAATTTATACACACCATTATAGAGAATGGCCTACATAAGGAATGATCCCCCTCCCCAATTGAGAGAGAACATATTCTTGTTTGCGATCTTACTTGCGGCCTTGATATTACTCAAAACTAAGTTGCCACCTTGAAATTTTGCATTTTTACTCTCTTATTATAATATCGAGCAATTATTTGCTAATAAGCGGCTAACCATATTCATATCATCTCTCTTGCTTCCTCCAGCAAGTCCAACTTCTCTTTTAAAAGTTAAGAATTGTGGCTGGGAGTAAATTTTTCAATTTGTTAGCTAGGCAATCTAATTTCTACTGGAATTACCGTTTTGATTCCATTGCATAAACTAAAAAGTATCTCACAAAGTGACTCTCTTGGGGTCGTCCAATAAGCCCATAATACCAATGGAAGTTCGTCCACTTAGGATCCTTTAGCATCTTCCAACTTTATCCTTAGCCCATTTAATAAGTTTCGATTGTCACTTTAGCTCACTCATTTGTTTAAGGGTAAGAAACCGAGCTATGAATTAGTCCAATACCCAAACTTGTAGAGTATTTCGTGAATCTCTTTTCTGTAAAGTGGGTACATTTGTCAGTCACTATGACATTTGATATTTCAAATCTGCTGACGATGTTCTTGCAGACAAATTCTGTTGTATTTTGATTGGTAATTTTAGCTAATAAAAATACTTCTACTCACTTCATAAAGTTGTCAACCACAATAATAATAAATTTTCTTTGTTTGCTAGCATTTATGAATGGAGCTAATATGTTGAGCCCCCACTGTGCAAATGGGTAGGAAGACTGTAAAACTCAAAGTTCTATGTGAGGTTGGTCAGTAATATTGCCGTGAATTTGACAGTTTTCATATCTTTTGACAAGCTCCATATCATCTCTTTTCACGGTTAGCTTGAAATAACGTTGTAGTATAACCTTAAACGCCAAGTTTGTTTCACCTATATATGCTCTACAAATGTAGAGATGTACTTCATTTAGGGTATAATCTGCTTCGATGGGTGTTAGACAATATATATATGGAATAGAGTAACCTTTTTGTAGAGTTTTTCATTTACAAGTCTATATCATCTATTTATCTTTTTAATACGTTCTGCTTTGGCCGGATCATCTGGTAGTGACCTATCCTTGAGGTATTTCCATTACGGTGTCATCCAACGTGTTTCATCTGATAGTAGGAGCATTTTATTCGATTCATCTATACTCAATTTTATGAGCGTTTCTCTTATTTTATTAGCATATTGTTCAAGGATTCTGAATGCAGCCGCCTTGACTAGTTGGTCGGTTTTTCAGTTGTCCTCCTTGGGAATGTGGCAAATCTCTACTACTTATTGAAGAGTGATAGAAAAATTCTTACCTTGATAGGTAATTTGCTAGACTTGAATTGGATACTTTGAAATTTGGGAGAACTTGGTTCACCACCAACTCTAAGTCTTTGTAGATGGTTAGATTTTTAGTTGAGTACTCCCTTGCTAATTTGAGTCTGATCAATAAGGTCTCATATTCAGCTGCATTGCTAGTAGTTTGAAACCCAAATGTAATTGAGTGTTTTATCTCAAATTCGTATGGTATTATCAAGACTTTTTCGACCCCACTTTTAGATCAAAAATATGACCCGCCGATGTACAAATTCCATGATGGGGACTCTACACCTAGTGGTCAATTTTCATGTTCTCTTGAGTTTTCAAGAATCAAGGACATCACCTAAATTATAAAATCTGTAAGAGCTTGACCCTTTATGGATGGTCATAATATGAGTTCTATATTAAACTCGCCCAATTCATTGACCCATTTTATCAAGCGTTTGAATACCTACGGCCTTTATAAGATCCCTTTTATAGTTGATTTGTTAAGACAATGATCTTGTGAGTATAGAAGTATGGCTGGAGTTTTCTCACTACGTAGACTAAGCCAAATAATATTCTCGTGGTACAAGAATACCGATTCTCTATGTCTGAAATGATATTACTGACATAGTATAGCGGCTAGTGTATGTTGACTTCTTCCCTAACCAAAACACAGTTCAAGGCAGCATCTGAAACAGCCAAATAAAGGTACACTTCTTCACTTTCTTTGGGGCAAGTTAAAAGAGGTGGATTCACCAGGAACTCTTTTAACTCTTAAAATAGTTGTCGACATTCCTCTATCCATCAGAATCTATTGGTCTTTGCACCTCTTAAAGCCTTGAAGAAGTGCAAATACTTCTTGACACATTTAACCAAGAACTTGGACAAGGCTACAAGACTCCCTATTAATCTCTAGACCTCTTTCAACGATCAAGGTGGTTCCATATCTACAGTGACTTTAATATTATCCAAGTTAGTCTCGATCCCCCGATGTGAAACAATAAAGCCAAGGAATTTTTTGAACGTATCTCCTAACATACATTTCATCGGATTCAACTTCACTTAGTGTGCTTAGCGTACTTTGAAGGCTTCAGTCAAGCCATGAATATGGTCACCGACTAATACACTTTTGACGAGCATGTTGTCTATATAAATACCTCCATATTTATTTCAATTTGAGTTTTGAACATTTTGTTACTTAGTCTCTGATATGTCACCTCAACATCTCTTAGACTAAGGATATGATTTTGTAACAATAGGCCCTTTGGTCAGTCAAAAATTATAACATACTGATAGTTCGACTCGAGTTATATAGTAATAGAATTAATATAGTAATAAATAATTTAAAATATTGATATCAATAAATATTATAAATAATAATGAGAATGAAATAATTAATAATAAATGATAAATAATAATAATAATAAATGAGAGTAAAATATATACTAATAAATATTAATAATAATTAAAATAAATAATAATTATAATAAGTATTATAATATAATAATTATGAATATAATAATAATAAATAGAATAAAATAATAATAGATATTAAATAATTAATAATAAATTATTATATAAATATATATATTAAAATATAATAATAATAATAATAATAATAATAATAATAATAATAATAATAATAATAATAATAATAATACTTAGGAAAACGAAGAAGAAGAGAAGGGAAGAAAGAAAGAAGGAAGAAAGGAAAGAAAAGAAAAGAAAAGAAAAGAAAGAGGGAGAAGAGGGAGGGGAGGGGAGGGGAGGGGAGAGGAGAGAAAAGGGGAAACAGGCGCGAGGGTTTCGGCGAGGGGGAGGAAGAAAGCAACGATGAAAATGGTGATCGGTAACCCTAGCCGGCTGCTCCTCTACTTAAGGAGCCAGTGGTGAGGAGAGGGTGGCACGAATCAAAGAGGAAAACGACGCACAAGCCGAAGCAGAGCAAGTCGCCGCTGCCATCGTCGACCGGTGCCGGAAGGAGAGTTGCCATTGTTGTTCGAAGCCGCCACCGTCGCCGTCGCTACAAAACCCTAACTATGCTACAATTACAGGCAAGTGAACCCCTCCACTGTCATTTCTCCCTGAAATTTTGCAAGTGAATCCCCATCATTTCCTTTCTCCACTCGTTTGCAAGTAAAATCCTCTCACTCTTGCAAGTAATTCTTCTGTGTCTTGCTGCAATCTGTTCTTCTCTCTCTATTAATTCGTGATACTATATGGAAATTGGAATCGGGAAAAATAGGATTTCGTGCTCTGTTCCGGCCGAGAGGTTGTGAAGGAGGGATTGGTAAAGTTGGGTGATTAAACTGTTCGGTGCGTGTGCGTATGTATACACGTATATGGACCGTATCTGTGTTCTGTGCGTAGGTGTGCTCTGTGTGTGTTCTGTGTGCGTGTAGGTGCGGGAATGAGTGTGTGGTTATGGCTGTGTGAAGCCAAGTGTGGTGAGGACAGAGGGGTGTGGTGCTATTGTTGCGTGATTGTGTATGTGTGTAACCGTGTGTGTATAGTGTATATTTGTGTGTTCTGTGTATGGGTGTCTACTGCTGTGTGTGTGTGTGTTGTGTGTGAGTTGTGCAGTAGAGCTGCTGGGTGTGTGTGTGGAATGGAGAAGCAGCAAGCGCTGCTGTGAGTGAGTAGTGTGTGTGTGTGTGTGTGTGCCGTCGTGTGTGTGTGCGTTGGTGTGTAAGTGACGGTGGTGTGTGTGTGAGCAGGGAGTACAGCCGTGTGCAAGCGTGGGGTGCTCTTGCTGTGTGTATGGTGTGTATGTGGGTGTTGGTAATATGTATATATATATATATATATATGTGTGTGTGTATAAATTTATATATGCATGCGGGCATTACACGTGCCTATATTATTTGAGCAAGAACATATGATTGGGAGTGGACGTTAATAAAATGGGTGTAAATTATGTGAAAATGGGTTGTGTGCATAATAACTTTGTAACGTGACCATGAATGTTTAAGTTGTAACAAATGACAACCGTTTATAATAATGGTAAGGAAATAAAATAAAATATTATTAATGTTGGAATTAAGTGTTTTATTTTGGCTTGCTAGTAAGTGATTATTAAATATTGGTCTTAATAATAGGCATTGAACCGGAATAAAATGAAAGAACAGTTAAGTGGTCGAGTTAATCATATAAATCATATCTCAGTTTATGTTTGTTCTTTGTTTGTTCTGTGATGAGTTCCCTTATGTTAGATTTAATGGAGTGAGTACAGTCTGTGTCAGCACCGAACGATGTTCCTATCATTGATATTGTAAAGCCTTCTTTGCGTTATACTCAGTTGTGTGAGTATTTGAATTGTTGGCTTCCTATGGTTAAGATTGAGAAGAATATATAAAAATATTGAGGTATCTAGTCGAATGGGAGGTTATGATACTTTAATATGGTCTACGCTCCTCTAATACTGATTTCTGTATCATGGTGGTAATGATGTATATTGTTTATTGTGGATGGATACTTGTAGCCATGTGACCATCGTATGAGATGATATCAAGGATATCATTTTGTGGGGGTATCACGGATGGTATCGGCGTGCTATGGGTATAGCCTCTGGGAGGATTGCAGGGGTAGTGAGATACCATGGGTAACCTCGTTACATTTATCCAACCGTTGGGGGCGTAAATACGCGGCCTTTAGTTCACGGTGACAGAATAGGGTCCAAGGAGATTCATTGTGATATTTCATCATTGTTGATACCTCATGAGTTTGAAATTCGGTAGAATATATGAGTTATATTCGGTAAAATCTATGTGTCGGATTTTACGCTGTTTGGATTCAGTGGGAATCCATGTTGTTAGTGTTGTTTGATGTTCAAGTCGTTCACCCAGACATTTGAACTAGGGAATCCCTCCCTCATTTGTGATATCGAATTCCAGGGGATAACCGTTATTTATTTGTACTCTTATTATTTTTGTGATATATGGGTCAGGTGTGACCTATCTCGCTTAGAGTCATATTTACGACGTGTTGAAATTCGTTTCGGATATAGTAGATCATTAGAGTAATGTTGAGACATTTATAGTTTGATATCGAGATTATTATTGTTATATAGCGTTTATTATTATTATTACTTGTTGAATTTTGGCTCACCATTGTGTTTTATTGGCTCCAGATTGTGTTGATTGCATAGTATGGATCGTGGGATCGTACTATAGAAATTCGAGATAGAGAATATAGTAGAGATAAAGGCTCGTAGGAAGAAGTTATAGAGACAGTTCATCGATCGAGGTTTTATTTGAATATATTATTGGGACTGTATTCTCATGATGATAATATTGTATATATATTTATTCGCTCAAAGGAATTTATTATGAAAATTATAATTATAATGTTAATTTATGATGATTGAAATTTTGAGCTTCCTCGTGGTCGATTTAAATTGGATCGAGTGACTCAGATTCGAATCGTTACATAAATAAAGTCATTTTTTGTCTCTAGGGTTCATTCTGATATGATTGTAACCCAATATACATCTATGAAACTCAATAGTTGGTATCCAAATGTTGAATTCACAAACTAGTCAATCCTTAGTAATGGGAAACTGTGTTTTGGATTTGCTTTATTTACATATGTAACGTCGATATACATCCTTAATTTTCTATTCCTTTTCTTGAGAAGGACAATATTCGACAACCAGTCTGAATAATGAACTTTCTTGATAAATCTAGCATCAAATAATTTTTTAACCTCATCCCGTATAACAACGAGTTTCTCTACATGGTAATTTCTTCATTTCTATTGGACCAATTTATCACCAATAATTAAGCTTAACTTGTAAGCAATTATTTCCATAGGTAATCCAGGCACATTGGCCGGTGTCCGAGTAAACACATTCGAGCTGTTGTAGAGGAACTCCACCAACTACTTCTACAAATAGTATGGCAGAGAACTTTTGATTTGAACATAGTTACCTAGTTTAGTCAGATTAAGTGGGATTTGTAAGGGAGATTCATTGGGTTGGCCCTATTGGAGTGTTGTATCATCTCTAAGGTTAAATTTTTTGATCTACTGGGAAGGTGTTGACCGACCTATTTGCATCAAATAGCAACTTATTCTAGTGACTTGGTCACCTTGCGCTTCTCCAACTCCGTATAGGGTCATAAACTTTATTTTTAAGCGTGAGATAGAAGTAATTGCCCTAAAGGCCGTTGAGCACGGTTAGCCTAGAATAACATTACAGATCGAGAGTAGGTTCACAACTAGGAACAGTAGTATTTGGAAAGTTATCTTAAGATACATTCCTAGCGTAACCTCTAATTGGATGGTCTCCTACACCTGCATAGATTCATTATCTAACTCGTACAATGGGCCATCGGTTGATTATATTTGGTTCTTCTTAAGCCATAATTTAAAGAACATATCTAGGTAAGGAACATTTTGAGAACTTTTATTATTAATAAAGACTCATTTTAGTTAATAATTAACGACCCCCGTTCAAATAAATGCAAATGTAACAAGAGGGTTTGAATGGGGAGTCATTATATGTGTCATATCATTATTACTAAAACTAATCACACCGTTTCTTATCTCTATTTTCTACCTCTTGTCAGAGAAAGTTTTCTCAAGGCAATCAGAGCATTGTCTCTAGTTGGTTCTATTGATATAATGTTTACTACTCCAGCAGATACTTGATTTTGAGATTGCTCGGGTAACTCCGCATCATCGTTATTATTACTACCAGGAGAGGATCCTAGGTTTTTAAGATATTTATTGAGGTACCTTGTTGAATCAGAGCCTCAATCTCCTTTTGCTGTATTTGGCAGTCTGCAATGTTATGGCCTAAAGATTGATGATAGAAATGGTATTTTGATTGATATTCTCCCTTTGATTTTTGAACTATTTGAGCCACTTAAAAATTTTTTGTTTTGAATCTACATTAGGACGTTGGTTTGAGTATTATTCAGTGGGGGTGAGGTTCTGTAGCTTTCTTATCCCAAACTCGGTTTTCTACTATTTCCATAATACCAAGTGGATGAGTTGTTGTCATTCCTCCTTTTTCCATTAGTCGACCTTGGTTGATAAGCGTAATCTATGCTTTTGGAACATTTTGTCTTGTTGGCCTTATTAGTCACAATATATGTCTAGGTGATAGTCTCGACCTCAAGGGATGTCTTTGGCTCATGTTGGACCCAATACTTAAAAAATTCGTTGTGTTGAATGGTGGCCATGAATGAATTCAATTTTACCTTATCAATGAACTTAAATATGCTTCTCACCTTTACGTTGAATTGGGTTAGAAAATATTTCAGGCTTTCATTTGGGCCTTACCGTACTCTAGCAAGGTACCATGACTGCTTTTGCTCCCTTCGGTTGGAGGCAAATTGAGACAAAAAATGATCAGCTAACTTTTGGAATGATCAAATTTAATTTGGTGATAATCAGTAGAACTAAATTATCGCATCTTCTTAAAAATTCAAATGGAAGCACAAACATAACATGAGATCCTCTAGACCTTGGAAGCCTAATGGAATCTAAAAATGATCAACGTGATCCATTGAATCAGTGCTTTGATCATAGGGCTTTGACGCTGACATTTTAAATTTGTGAGGGAGCTAGTGTGTTTTGATCTTCCTCATGAATGACGTTTGGTCTAGTTTAGTCGACTGTCCAGCTATGCTTCTATATAAGAGTTGTTGCTCGATATTTTTGATCCTTTCTTCTACCTTAGTTGCAGACATGATCCTCTTTGTATTTAGGAATATCCTTAATTCTGAGTGGCTGTCTAAAATGCAGGGTGCTTGCTTGCCCGGGATAGTTTTTGGCTAGCTACTGCATAAGGCTTCTTCACGTACCGAGGGTTGCCTCGAATTCGGAGTGTATTGTAGATTACACTGCTCAATGCTTTCCTCCCCGGCCTCAAAGTTTAGTCAGCCTTCATGTTAGGGTGGATTTTTACAAAGGGAAGTTTCTTGTCCCTCTAAAATTCGTGTTTATTGTGACATTCCTTTGGACATTGGATTCCATCTTTGTACCTCCTTTGGATATGGATGCTTGAGAGTGGGAGCTTGTACTCTAAGTGTTTGGCCTTCCAACTTATCCTATAAGGATTTGAACATTCTTGACATGCTGTTGACTTGTGCCACCAAGGACTCAATGTTTACGTTCACTGGTAGTCAAATATTTTTGTGGCTATCCTCAATGTGGTCGTGGCCATTGGATGTGACATCCTAGGGTGAAAGACTTGCTTGTCCATGAGCCCTAGTGTTCATTATGTTTGCTTTTGTCGTGGAGACGAGAGTGACTCTTTTTTGGATATTTAAACTACAGTGAGAATGAATTGCTTAACCACTTTTCCATGGATGGCACCAATGATATGTATTTAGGACCTAGATTATCGTACTAATTAAGGAGTCAGGCAAAACTTTCGGTAGATTCGAGAAACTGTGAATTTGGTATTCGTAATTATAAATTCTAATCCTACATACTATAATAATTTAATAAGATGTTAGAAGTATACGTGACTCGTTTTTTGATATATCCTTAAATATTCAAATTAGTAATCTCTCAAAAGAAATTTGAAAGATTTGAAAAGAAATAGGAAAATGGATGAATGTAGATAATTATGTGTTTGTAGTGTTGTACTTTGTTAGATTTTACTTGTTATAGGTGCTTGTTTGTCAGAATATAACTTACCTTGACTTTTGGTTAGAGGTCTATATTTATAGCTTAGGCTCAAGTTCGTATATCCATGCAGAACTGGCCCTTTAATAGGAGACGTTATGCAGTATTGATTGGCAATTATTACAATAATTATGTAATCATAACTTGTATTGGTTTAATAACCATTCAATCATAAATATTTGATATTTATTAGGCTATTACTATTTGTTTAAATATTACTAATTATCTCTCAATTATATGTAACCGCTTGTTAGGTTTTAAATTTTTATTTATTATTTTGCTAAATTATTAACTGTCTCAATCTTTTATACTCCTTGCCACTTAGTTATTCGGCTAGTTGGCTAAGTCCTTGGTTCCTATCCTCACATTGCTGACCTTTGAATTCTATTTTTTAGTCAGGTTAGACTTGTTGTATTTTAATTATACTTGATAAGATGTATATAATTTTTAATAAAATAAAACATTAATACTAATTTGATATTAAAAATTGAATAAGTTGAAAATATTTTTTAAATATATTAAATAATATGATATTTTATTTATTTATTACTTTATAATTTGTCATTTGTTTTTGTTAATATGATATAGCAGAAAAACCTAGAAGACCAAGTATAATTGCTTTTGGTAAGAAAACCAAGTGTAACTTTGTATACAGTGATTCAACATTGAAAGGTCAAAGAAGATCACATATATAATTAAGTCAATTTAAAACAGTGTATATTTATTTTTATAAGTATATAAAAGGTTTTATTTAGTAAATTAGAATTATGTCCATAAAAATATATATTTTATGATAATAATTTACGAGATACATAAAAATATAAAATTTTACTATTGTGAACTCTAAAAAAATAAAATTGATGGATGAAAATTTAGAGTATTTTTAGATAAACTAACACCA
Organism: Nepenthes gracilis; assembly: GCA_033239525.1. Classification (NCBI taxonomy): domain Eukaryota; kingdom Viridiplantae; phylum Streptophyta; class Magnoliopsida; order Caryophyllales; family Nepenthaceae; genus Nepenthes; species Nepenthes gracilis. The sequence goes on along the minus strand of BSYO01000023.1, from coordinate 10,312,803 downwards.
AAATGAAAAAGAATAATAATAAATAAAGCTAAAATAAATAATAAACTAACATAATTTATTAAAAAAAATAATAAATAAGTAAGAATAAAATCATGATTTTTAACATTCATTACCATAACATAAAAAAATGTAATAAAATAAGATTTTAATAATAAGTTTAATATTGAAATTAGGAGAGAAAAAAAAATACATTAAAAATATGTCTTAAATATATCTAATAATATGATATTTTATTTATTTATATATTATTAGGTATCTTCTGATTTAATTTTGTTAGTAATTGTATTATAAAAAATATTACGTGATATAAATTATAATTATTTTGTAATTAATATTACAAGGTCAAGAAAAATCAAATGTTCATATTATAAATAAAAATGTAACAAATAAGATTTCCATGCTAAGTTCTTACTGAAATTGTGTTAGAAGAGAAATGTGATAGAAATACTATTTAAATATATTAAATAATTTAATATATTATGTATTTATATATTAATATATAAGTTTATTAATATAAATAAATAAAATAATATATTATATTATTCAAATGTATACTAATGAGCCGAATAAAATCTCAATCATCGTTGATTTGAACATGAAAGCGAAGCTTTTCTGTATAAACTCTCTTGATGTGACCATAAGCAGTGGGGAAGAGAGGACCGGGGCGACGGAACGATGATCATTGATGAAAGAGTCAAAAGACTTGACAGCCGTGGCTTAGTCAAATGCATGGAGCACTGTCGACTGGGGGAGTTCATTCCCTGCTCTGCTCGGAGTCTCCGCCCAAGACAACTGCCAACGCCCCTGCATTTAAGTAACCTGTCGGGAAAAGCAAAGCTGCAACTACAAAATCTCGTCTTTCATCAAGTTGAGGTTGAAGAAGTTGTTCATCTGAAAGGTTCACAAAATTCTGCACGGCTGAGATTTCGTTTGTCATCTCAGGGTCTTCTTGCAAAGAGGCGGAAAAGAAGCCGTTAGAACACTTTCTAGAGGGAGGAGCGAGAAATTAACCGATCGAATAAAAAAATTCCAGCGAGTGAAGAACCATCATGGCTTCGAGCTCCGACTTGCTCAGAAAGCTCGAATCGGTTCTTGGGGCGTCGTTGGATCAAAATTCGGGTTCGGGTTCAGTCATAGTGGTCTTGACAACTTCCGTGGCAGTGATCGTAGGGATCTTGTTGATCCTGCGTAGAATATCGAACGGTAGAAGTAAGGATTCGAAAGTATTTGTTCCCCCGAAGCCGTTGAAGATTGAGCTTGATGAGGATGAAGGCGAAATTGAGTCCGGGAACACTAAGGTATCGGTATTTTTTGGCACTCAAACTGGAACTGCTGAAGGTTTCGCTAAGGTACTTGCTCTCTCCTTCGTCTTTCTGAATTTTTTATAACTATATTTTAGAAGTAGTTGATTGATTTCTAATTTGAACATCCTGTGGATTGATGTATTTCATTTATTGTTGGTGAGATGGTTTTTGCGATTTCATGTAACTGCAATGTTCCCAGGGGAAAACACTGTGATTAGAATTTTGAAGCAGGAGATAGTATTATTTAAGCTAAATTTTCAAATTGAGAAGAACTTGATGTATTTAGGTAGAGAAACAGCTTCACGTTCCCACTTCCCAGGAAAAATGTAAAGGCCTTTCCTCCAATTGTCGAAGTTGTAAGTTGTCACCGAAGATCTGGGTGACCCAGAGGCTTGGACATATAGGTTTGCAAAAACAGAGAAACGAAACTTACAGTGGAGGACTTTGGTTTACAACTATGGGAGGCGATTCCTTGAGGTTGAACGTTCTTTGAGCTTCATGTTCAAAAGCTAGGGAAGGGAGATAGAATTCTTTCTTGGCAAGATGAATGGTGTGCAGTGTTGGGGTAGGTCACTCCCTTGTGGGTAATTCAACAAATTGGTTTATTATCGGAGGATTTCCAGAGAGCAAATAACGGAGTTCATTTGGCGGAGTGGAAGTCCGGAAAACAGTGAACGGTCAATGGAGGTTGACTGGCGGATGGCTAACTATGGATTCCAGTCAACAGAGTTGATCGGCTGAAGAACAGATCCGGTCAACGGGAGTTGACCGGCTGCAAGAAGAAACCGGTCAACAGAGAGTTGACCGGCTGAATAAATGCCGATATGGAATTTCGACTTGGAATTCTTGTTTGCAGCGGCTTGCTTGGAACGCCGGTTAACGGGAGGTTGACCGGCCTAAGTGGAGAATCCGGTCAATGGATGATTGACAGCTCATCAGAGAATCTAGTAGGGCCCATGGGTGATAGCTCAGAAGATTTTTTGAGCCTGCATGATCTCAAGAGGATTTGCAGAAACCGTTTTTGTATAAAGCATATTCATATTATTGGCAGGGATACATTTTCTCGGGAATAGAATATTCGGCAGATCAACAATATATATATACGTATATTGTAAACGGTGAAAGCATCCAAGTATGAAAAGAAAGGAAATGAGTGCACCACCAATGAGGAAGAATAGAGAAAAATAGAGAGTGAAAAGAAATGAGTGTTTTTTGTTTACTCTGGAGAGGTTTTTTTTTGTTATTCTCGGGTGTGTGGTGGATACTTCATCTCGGGGGATTTGTAACCACATTTCACATTGTGGACTTGCTGTGGATTTTGTGTCCTGTGATTTTTTCCTTCGATTTATGAAAGGTTTTCCACGTAAAACTTGTGTGCGCTTCTTCTTTTTTGGCTTCTCTTCTCATTGCGTGTAACATGTCATTTTGTTTGACCGGCCTTTTGCCCCAGCATGCAGAACTGCATATAAGCCCTTTGTCGTCTTGCTTTCAGTAAGATTAGTCTGGTGGGGAATACGAGGTTGGGATAGACGATATGCTTCCAAGTACAAGGTGCTGTCTGGAATGTCATTCACAGAAAGTATCCAAAGGAAGAAGAATAAATTCAGATGCGATCCTTTTTCACGGTCGATCTCAAACCTTTCTTTTCCAATGAAGATGGTGTGAAGTGGATGGGGACAGATTAAGGTTTTCTTGGGTGAAGTACTACTATAAACTATTGGAAGAGGGTAGTAACAGTTATTAAACAGTGTGAAGGTTTAGCAAATTTAAATATCTTCCAAGGTGAAATTCTTTTCTTGGGCAGGAAGGTCAAGGAGAGGTCAACTTTGAGAAGAATGAATTTGGATACAGTCTTTTTTCACAATCCTGTATCCCTTTTTGTGACAGCTATAATCTATTTGTTTTAGCTTTTCGGCTACTCTCCATGGTTTATACATGAGTGACGTGGTGTCTTTTTGAGAAGCAGAGTGCATTTCGTTTGTTGCTTGTCATAAAACTGCATAGATATCCACTTCAAGGAAATACAATTAATTTATCACTTTGGACTATAAATTCATTTGCACTTCAAGATGTCACTTGATCATTTCTTGTAAAAGCTATGAAATTGAAGTTGTCAATCCATCCTAAAATAGTCTAAAATTGAATTTCTTGAGTTATAGTTGAATTAATCAAAAATTTTACATGAATAATTATTGTACTGAGCTAAAAGTACGCAAAAAGTAAAGGGAAGGCACAAAGTGACCGACAATTAATCCAACCTAGATTCAAATTTTATCCAGGAGGTATTAAAAATTCAAATCAACATCAAATAGGTTTATAGTGCTACTATCTGGAGTTTAGCTATGTGTATGCTTAGCCCCGTTGCACTTGATATAGGGCAATATCCTTTGAGAGTTAAGAGAGAAATGAAATATGTTTTTACTAATCATTCTAAATCTTTCTTGGCTTACGTCTTCGGCTATCATCTTTCAGCCAAAATAAGTGCATCATCTGATCTATGCTTTTTAAGTTCTTGAACCATGTGAAGTATGTTCTCTCATCTTAGCTTCTATAGGTTTAATTTTATCTTATTACGAAAGTTTTCATTTTATTCTTTGTGTTTAATCGATTCATCATTCATGCATATGGATTCAAAAATATGATCTGGTCAATTTTTTTCCCCTTTGTATAGGTGGCTTTTAATTATCAGACATTAATGATCTACATTATATTGTTGTTTCATAGCCATCCCATAAAATTTTGTTTATCCTTGGAGTTATTTGACTAGAGGATTAACGTTTTTTTTTTTTTTTTTTGGGGGAGGTGCACTTTATTAAGAAATTTATACTTAGCTAACCTAATAAAGATACTGTATCACTAACCAAGATATGCGTAGGATGTGAAATATATTTCTCTAGTGAAATTCATCTGTTGGATACTTATATCTTTGGAGGTGTGTGACTAGTGGATAACAATTTTTTTGAGTGATTTTAGTAAGTCTTTATTATGAAATTTACACTAAGCTAACACAATAAAGATACTATATCACACACCAAGATAAGCGTAGAATGTAAAATGAATTTGTCTAGTGAAATTCATCCCTACAAATCTAAGCAAATGGAACTAATTCTTTTATAGTATGCTTGGATGTGGAATGGAATAAGGTGGAATGCAATAAGTATTATCTAGGACTAAGGAATGATATGAATAAGGTAAGAATGAAAATTATGTTGTCTGGTTTGAGGGTGGAATAACTATTCTAGCAAAGAATAAAATTTTCAGCGGTGGGGGAATCGTAATTTTGAGTGCTCTATGTGGTGTGGTAGGGTGGCTGGCGGTTATAGGGTGATTAACTAGCTGCAACAAGGTGGATGGGAGGTTTTTGGAGGCAGTGGTGGTCAATGCCTGCTAGGGTTGCCAATGGCGATAGGTGGCCAACCCTGGCACAATGGTTGGTTGGTGTGGCAAGGGTGGTGGCCTTTTGTGGCTGACTTGGATTTGTAATGCTCTGACGGTCTCTTTGGTTGGTCAGAAGAAAATTTCACCCGTACGAAATAAGAATTACAAAGAATAAGTATTACTAGGAATAATGTGAAAAAATGTTATATTATTTGGTTTTTATGAGAAATAAATATTACATTGGCAAGTAAGGTGAAAATAGCCTACAATGGCTAGTGGAGAAATGGGGATAGCAGAAGAGTGTCATTTAAATCGTTGCTTGTATTGACTAGCCGTTGCCATAACGGATGACTGATATTGATCAGCAACAATGCTTATGGATGACTGGGGTGGGGTAGATGTAGGTGATTGGGTTGGTGATTAACATTCCCACTTGTTAACGATGCATAAGCCCACATTTTACATGGTGTAATTTATTCTTACTTCTCTAATAATAAATATTACCAGGTAATGTTTATTCCATGGTATTTTTCAATCAAACAAAGTTATGGGAATAAGGGGAAATAAGTATTACCTACCATTATTTTCCACCTTATTCTCTCCAACAACGTACTAAGTAGTCTAAGAATAAAAAATGTGCTTCCATCTTACTGATATTAATCATTCTCACTGCTCCAATAATTGCATTTCCCTAGGAACAAGTATTTTTTCCCTCAAAGGTTCAACCAAACAAAGTGATGGGTCTAGCGATAAAACAATAGAATTCGGACCCTAATCCGAGTTGTTATAATGGGCTGGGCTGTCTAACCAGTTTGGAGTGTTAGAATGGGCCAAACTGTCAAACAATTTTGAGTTGTTTGAATGGATTGAATTGTGAGACTAGTTCGAGTTGTCAGCATGGCAGGATTGGCAGAGAGGCTGATGTTTGGCTAGTCTGTCTTGTCAAAGGCCAAGTTACCAATACAAACAACGTGTCAAATTGGCTGGCTTGTTGGCCAGAGTCAAAGGCCCACACCAGCTGGCACGCCACATCAACAATGAATAAAAAGTGTCGTTTGAGGAGTTCTCCTGGCCAAAAATTGTTCATGCATGACCAACTAAGCACATGATGTTCTAGGTGGAAGTTTAGACCCCAAAATTAAGGAGACATAGCTCAACATCATGATCCTATTAGGGAAATCGTCATCATTTCTAAAAACCACCGGACAAGTTGAAGTGGAAGGTTAAAACTAGGCTTACTTAGAGTCAATGTATAAGTTCACATCTCTTTGGAAAGAGAGGAGGTGGCTTCAAATCCTAAGGATCACATTTAGTATTGTTATCTTGTCGGCCGTTGGCGATGTTATCCTTGTCCTGAAGATCTGTATCAAATTTTTGCTCGATATTTGCCGATATGCAACTTCTAGTATCCATGCCTGCCTAGTGCCTGTCTTGCTGCCGAGTGCCATTTTTTGAAAGGCTGCGCTCAAGTGCCCGATCCCTACTCTAGCGCCATTGTCATAGAGTACAATCTTAAGGCGCGTTCAAGGCAAGCACTAGGCGCAAATTCACGAATGCCTTTGCTCGAGGTACGCCCAAGCTGGGCTCGAGCGCTAGGGTGCGTACCCAATGCAACCATAGGCACCCCTGCCACATGCCCGAGTAGTGCTTGAGCGCTGGGCCGCACATTTCCAAACGGTCGAATTCTTTAATCTAGTTTTTGAGCGATTTTATAAATAGCTGTCTTCCTCACTATGTTCCTACTTTTGATAGAAATATTTTGACGATCGTTCAGTAAGAAAAAGCTGTCATTTTTTCTCACAAATTGCTTCATTTGAGAAAATTTAACCTCGACCTTTGTGCCTTCATTGTAAAGTTTTTTTATCTCATTGTCCTTTATCATACACACTTTTTTCCACCTATTAACCTTCGTAAGTGACGTGGGTGATATGGAAATTGGGATCCAGTGGTGTGTAGAGATTCTACGGTTCGTGAAGGAAGATTAACAAAAAGACCGGAAGGCGTTTGGTTTTGTTGTCATGGACAAATTTAAAGAGTTTTTGGGTAAGAGTCACAAGATGAAAGTAAGTCAGTTAGTTTAACGTGTTTATACCATCCGGTTTATAAGTTGACTTTCTTAGTATACTTTTTTCTGGCCGTAGAAGTTCGGAAGATTTTACTCGATAGCCATAATTATCGAGGTTTTCCTTTGTCGCCAAAACTATGCCTTGATTGTTCCTGCTTATTGTGATTATATTTTATATGCTTTTTATTACTTAATTCATCTAGATTAGGATATACTTTATATGTATTGTATATTTGTGTTTACGTTTATTCCCGCAAGTTAAAAAGGAGTTGAAACAATTTGTGCTTTGGGACTAATAGTCCTTTTCAAGAATGGTTACAAAGACTAAATAAATACCTAGCCTAAGTAATAAATCATTCTAAATTAATTAGGTTGAAGGGTTACTTAGGATCTTCTCTGAGTTGTTATTGAAATAGGGGAGGAAGCTGAACCGTCCTTAGAGTAGGCCTAACATGTCTACATATACTAACTCCATTGGCACAGAAAGGGGCGCCTTTTGCTTTCCCAAGTATATTCCCTCTTCCAAAAGCAACCCTAAAACACTTGTCTAGGCACAAGTTTTGTGGTGCTTAATTCAGTACAGAAAGGTCAGGAGCCTATCCTCTAAAGCACCTTCTCCCTTCCAAAAATATTCTAAGTTAAGAGCTTGTCCTCCATTTGTCTTCTTCTCTCTCTTTTCTTTCTTGATTTCTAGTTTATCTAGCGCAACGCTGATATGAGCATTGAAGGATAAATCGGAGAATTTTCCAATACCTATGACCTCTCATTTTGGTATGTGGTATAGAGTATCCATGTTTTAAGATCCAAGAGCTTGCTCTGGAATATCTCATGCCAAATCCGAATTCAAGTTACGCATCACAAAGGAACTGCAGTTCCTTTGAAATAAAGCTGGAATGGAATTGCAATTCCCAATGAAACATCCCGTTAGGTCTCAAATCCATATCACATGAGTTGACCAAGTATTGCATTGGGAGCTGCCTGAAGCTCAACCTTCCTCTATAAGCTCTAACCAATAATCACGTCAACTCACTCAACACCAACTGAAAATGACAATCTATGTAATACTGCAAAGCTACGAGAGGTCTCTTCATTTCCAAAACAAGGTGATGGTCCCATTTTTTAGGGGATTCAACATTTGCTGGGAATTTTATGTTGAAAATCTAATAGATCCTAATGGTCAGTAACTCCATGCCTTGATGTTTTAAATTACTAGCTATTCAGTTCAAAGTTTATACTTCCTTCTCAATATGAAATCAATTGCTTCCCTCCTATAAATAAGCTGAATTCTGTGAAATAGGAAATAACCTTTTAGGGTTAAAATGGAAAAAGGTTATGTTACTTCACCCAATCTAGCAGTCTGGCTTGACTAAATCTTTGTTAGGGCCAATTCTTGAATACCTGCAAAACCCATTTCATTTATCACCACATTTTCTGTGACTCTTAAGAAGGGTAAGGGGAGAGAATTTTTTTTTTTGGTTTTAACCCACTTACATAAATCCTATATATTATATATCAATTTCTCTACTCTTGCAATGATAAATCCAAAATGCTGTTTCTTTTGAAATGTGTTTACTATCAAATTTAAGTTGTTCACTATCATGATTAGAAGCGCTAATTTTAAATTTCATATCCTAGGTTATATTCTTACTCATTGCCTATCTATGTTTTTGGCCATTCAACCCCCATTTACATTGTTGGCTTTCGTCTTTTATCCACAATTATGGAAAATAGGTATTGACTCAATGGCTACCTTAAGTTTAGATCTATACAAATGGAAAATTCTCAATTCCAACTTACAGCCTTATGCAGTGGCACCCTAGATAAGAAAATAGGAAAACATGAAGTTCTAATTTCCTTTTCCATAAGGTCCCATCTGGTAGTGCTTGGAATTGTAATTAGAATTCCATGTCTAGTTTCAATTCTGTTGCCTGGCGTTATGAATTCTAATTCCTAGTTTCAATTCCATTGAATTATAAAATAATACGGGATAACTCTTAGGGTCCATTTGGATTGTGGAATTAAAATTAAAATTTCAAAACGTAACTGTATTCCGATTCTGCTGGAATTAGAATTAGATGAAATTCTAATATTATTGTCTGGATTATATAAGAACTTACAATTATGAGAGAAAAGAATAAAATTGATGTATCATTAACTTTTTAATCCATATGTAAAATAAAATATGTGAGTAGATCAATATAAATTTTAAAATTTTAATATATGAAATTTGATATAATATAATTTTTTTAAATATTTTATTTTTAGATATAAGTAATATTTTATAGACATTATTTTGTTTAAGATATTTTTAGACAATACTATTTATTAGAATATTGACTTTTAAATTTATAAATGATACTTTTATATAATTTTTTAAAAAATAATTTAAAAATAGAGCCATGGTCATCCCACTTTTTCCCTACACAAGTAATTAAAAATATTTTATCCAATAAGTCTCTCTTTATTGGATTTTATCATATCTAATTAACAAATAATTCTCAATATTTAAATTATAATTATTTACTCTACCACTAAAAATTACAAAAAAAAACTATTTTATACTATTTTTCAATTTCAATGAATTGGAACATAGAATTAGAATTTCAATTCCACCATTCCACCTAACGTCAAATAATAGAATTGAAATTAAGCATAGAATTCTAATTCAAATTTCGAATTCTGGAGCACAATTTTGATGTCCAACCGGGTTTTAGCAATTTTTAAGCGGGAGTATAAAGAATTACAATTGTAAGGTTTAGAATTATCTGTTAATTAGATATGATGCAACCAAACTTGGTGAGACTAAATGAATAAAATATTTCTAGTTATTTCAGTTGAGTAGAGATGAGTTGACTATGATTTTTTTATTTTTTTTAAAAAATTACATAATAGTATTATCAAAAAACTTACAAAGCTAATATTTAGACAAAGAACTAGCCTAAAAATACTCTAAAATAATATATATCTAGAAAATATTATCTAGAAATTAACATTTTCAAGTTTTTCTTGTTACTTTGGCAAAAACTCTTGTCAATACTCATCTATCATGCAACTCAAATCGAACTTGGTCAAATCGACCAACGGTCATTTCTATTTTAAAAGTATTATAATATTATTATAAAAGACATTGTCTATAAATTAAAAATATATATATTTATGTAAAAGTTTTTCCTAAAAACATACAAGCATATATTATTTATATAAAATAAATTTTATATTTTAAAGTTGTATAAATTTTATAATTTTAAAAATTTTAAATTCGTGTTGGACTACTTTTTTTTTTTGGTTTTATGTATGGATCAAAAATTTAATTAGGCTTCAAATTTTTCTGTTGTTTCTCATAAAATTATAATTCCTTATGTATAAAACAATAAATTTTGAATTTATCCAATTTCAATTCAATTGGAGCTAGACTTATAATTCCAAATTTTTAATTACAATTCCTTAATCTAAACAGGCCCCAAAAGCTTTTTAGAAAAAATAGTTGAGTTGTGTTACACTTAAGACTAGAATATACACTTCTTGTGATTTGCTGGATTGTTACTTTACATATTCTATATGTATTTGTCAGTGGCTTATATTTTCCTTTTACTTAGTGAATTATCTGCTACAGACCTTAGCTGAAGAGATCAGAGGGAGGTATGATAAGGCTGTTGTTAAAGTTGTTGACCTGGTATGTTGGATCGAAACTTTTTGCAAAAGTTTTGTTGCTATTACATTGTTGTGATTATTAATTTGTTGTCTATGCTCTTATCTTAGCTTTGTTTTGTTCTTGGTTTGGGGTAGGATGATTATGCTGTTGATGATGACCAATACGAAGACAAACTAAAGAAAGAGACATTAGCATTTTTCATCATGGCCACGTAGGAAAAATTTTATTCTAAATGTATGAAACTTTTGGATTTCTGGTAAATTTGGTGATTATTCAATATGAATGAGCCTGACATTGTAGTTATGGAGATGGAGAGCCGACTGATAATGCTGCTCGATTTTACAAATGGTTTACTGAGGTGGGTAGCTTCAGAAAGTGTCTGAAACTCCAAATAACTTGCACTTTCTTGCCATTTTCTTTGTTTTGTGGCACTGGCAATCATACAGTAGAGTATGGTCTATCTGTTTTAGGGAAATGAAAGAAGTGCATGGCTTCAGCAACTGACATATGGTGTTTTCGGATTGGGGAACCGTCAATATGAACGTTTCAACATGGTAAGACTTATTATATAGGACCAGCTGTTTGGCTTTCTTTTTTTTTCTTTTTTCTTTTTTTTTTAAAAATTTACTATCTAATGGAATCTATCATGAAGCAGATTGGAAAGGTGTTAGATGAACAGCTAAGTGAACAAGGTACAAAGAATACCACAACTTCAATGGAAAATATTTCCAATTTTCTAAAAAAAATAGGATGTGCTTTGAATTTTTGCTGCAATATTTTTCTTTGTTGGAGTGGAACATGTCATGATGTTTTTTCTGTCTCTTTTGGGTACATTGCCTGGTTATCGCTGTTGTGCTCAAGTACACATGGATTTTCTCTTGCAGAATTATGACAGTTGATGCTTTCGTCCCCCCTTATTCTGTTGACATGTGATTGATATCAGGTGCAAAGCGTCTGAGTCCTGTTGGTCTTGGTGATGATGATCAATGCATTGAAGATGATTTTTCTGCTTGGTATGCTGAAGAATTATTATTGCATAGTTTGGAAAGAATTGTGTTGTTTCCAGCTACAACCATAACTTGTCTGTTCTGTTAGTTGCATTTATAACACTGATATGTTTCATTGGCAGGCGAGAATCACTGTGGCCTGTGTTAGATGAACTACTGCAAGATGCGGATGAAGTAAATTCTGCATCCACTGCATATGTAGCTGCCATTCCGGAATACCGTCTAGTAATTCATGATGCTGTTGGTACAACATGGGAGAATAAGTATACGAAGATGGCAAATGGACATGCTTCTTATGATGTTCATCATCCATGCAGGTACTAAGTGTTGTGCAAAGTGGTTGTAGTCATCCATACGGTTAAGACTAATTTGTTTTTCCACTTCCTTCACATGAAGAGTCAACGTTGCTGTACAGAAAGAGCTTCACAGGCCTGAGTCTAACCGCTCTTGCATACATTTGGAGTTTGATACTATGGGAACTGGGATTACGTAAGTTTGCGATTATTTTATTCTTCTAATTTGGTGGTGTTATTTAATTGAGTGATAACAGGGGTAGGCCCTACCTATCTTTTTCTCCCCTTCTGTTTGTTCCCTACATATGGATATATATGTATTCAATACATGATGCATATAAATTTACCAGTTCTTGAGGTACTAGACAAATAGCTGTGAATAATGTTTGATACATACTGGCCGGCTTTTGCCACAGATAGTTAATGTTTTTAAAAAAACTTCATGTATGATTCAGTTTTTGCTGGGAGTTTGTACGTGCTCAGTCTTGATAGTTAGAGAATTCATTTGTTATAAATTTTAAGTGTAATTTATCTTTTTAGTCATGTAACCCTAGAGTTTTTTTTTTTTTTTTTTTTGGGGGGTGTGTGGAAGGTGCAGTTCTAAATGTGACTATAACTTACATTGGCTTGTGTAGTTGAATTCAGGGGGAGTTAAGGGTATAAGTTACAACTTTCGTATGCCAACAAGTGATGGATGAGTTATAAGTTACCACTCTTGTATGCCAACAAGTGCTAGATCAAACGATTTTCATGTGTTGTTTCATAGTTTGTGCCTGTCCCTTTGTGGTTTTTGCAGTGTTGTCTTCAATGGTGTCGTTTAAATCGTCTTCTTGTGAATGCTGGGAGGTGCTGCTTTGAGATAACAAGTGGGCTGAATTTCTCTGTCCTTTTCCGTTTGAGGGCATCTTTTGTAGAACTGGGGAATATGTATGTCTATATATATATATATGTATGTATGTATGTATGTCTATATATATATATATATATATTCTGCTAGTTCAATAGAAAGCTACCTAGAACAAGGTCATCATGTCATGAAAACAGTGTGAAGGCTAGCATGAAATGAAACGTGGATTAGGCCCTATTTAGAGAATGTCCTGAAAAAGGCTTTTTGTAAGTGTTGACAGTGATACCTGTACAATGAGAAGAACTTTTATCCTGTGCCCATTTTGTTAATAAAAAGCTATCGAGAATAAAACTGATTGCATTTAATTGAGTTTATTAATTAGCAGTAACTTACAAGACATGAATCTATAGACTACAGATATTTAAATGTTGAAAGCATTCTGAAAGATATTCTGTCTATGACTAACTTAGATATTATTTTGGATACCTAGATATAATCTATGAAGAATTAAAAAAAATATCAAGAATCGCAAAATTGTCTAAACAAATGTAGAAACATAATGTGTACATGTCCCCTTAAACTCTACCTCGGTTGCAAATACTAGCTTGACTTTAGATATTAATTCATGATTCTAGCAAAAAAATGTTTGGTGATGCAAATGTCTATTGTCAATTATAACCTCTCTTGAAGGAATACTAGAATTGTCAGTGACCAAATCTTAAAACTCAACGAAACATGACACTGGAACAAAGCAAACAGAAGGAACACCCTAACTATATCCAAACTGAAATCTGAGCCCAATGCTATGACAAACACTAACAATATGGTGTACAATCTCCTACAACTAAAATCAGAACCCAACACCATTAAATAAATATGGCCATGGTGTGTGCAATCTCCTGCAACCAACACTGGTTTGTGCAATCTCCTACAATAAACATTGGTGTGTGCAGTCTCCTACTACAAACACTAGTATGTGCAGTATTGTGCACTCACAAAATTCAGAATAGCAAAAAAATGGACCTGAATATAGAGTAATGCCTACTCACTCATTTCTCACACACTTCACATGCACTGTTCATGGCACAATTATAGGCACTTACCACTATAATGTTGGGCACTGTTAACATATTCGCACAATGTGAACTATGAGAAGTCCTCGAGAATGTAGATGTTCTCTCACTTGACCCATGGGTAATAAAAGCTACTAGTAGAATTAGAAACAAAGCACATAAAACAAAGACAGAAATTTAGGTGAGATGCAATGACTAGTGGGCATACCAAAAGGCTAGCTATTCACTGGCAGCAGAAGACTTTTGTGTGTGTTGGATCAAACAAAAAAGGTTGATACTAGTTAAATAACAAAATTGATTGTATTGAGTTGAATTAATTGATTGTAACAATTAAAAGACTGTGAATTTATCAACTCCAACCTAAATTAAGAAAACATCCTGAAGGCTCTTTTGTTCTATAAGGACAATTATTGTTCTGAATATGTGGATGTAATTGAAAGAGAATTGAGAAATTATCTAAATAAAACATAATGTTCTTTAACCAAAAAAAAAACTGCCTTATTCTCTCTCTCTCTCTCCTCTTATCTCAGTTCTAATCTTTGTCATCTCTCTCATCTTCGTCTTCCTATCTCTCAACTCTCTCTGAATTATTAGTTACTCCTACCACTAATGGCCTTCCATCCTACATGCACCCATATTTCTCATATCTATGCAATCTTTGTTCAATGAAGGGGCTTGCTTTGACTGATAACTAGAGTCATTCTTTGATAAATGGTCACAATGAGTTAGACTCAATGAGTGGTTATACATTGATGGTCCTCATGAGCTAATTGTTCTATACACAGGCCCGTGGTCTTCTTTTTTATTCTGAAAAGAGACCAATCACAAGTAAAAAAAGAAAGCACATGATCTCAATGGAATTGATTTTAAATGAAGTCAGCTGTCATGTGAATAGAGATTGAAAACAAATGTACTTTTGATTTTATCGGTTTGGAACACCTTGAATGGAACTTTTTGATTGGTTTATTGACAAAGTTGTGATTGATTTCCAGATGGAAATCTTGGAAAGGGAAGAATATTGGGTTGCTAGTGGGCTCTGAGATGAGAGCTTTGGCAGAAAACACTTGGGTATCATTGGGGAGTGTAGTAGTGGACATTGAAGTTGTCTTTGAAGAAGGAAATGACAATATGGATTTATCTGTGATTTATGATCTTGTAGTTGATAACATGAGACCTCTGATCACATATATAAGAGTGGCTCGTTAGAAACTCAGATTGAATGTGATCTCAAGCAAAAGATATCGTTTGTTTTGTGAGAATGAGGAGAACTTGATTACACAACACAGTTTGTTGGTGTGGAGATACATCTTAAGAAGTGAAAGAGGAAGATGTAAAGCACAATCAATAAAGAACTAAATGCTGAAACTTAAAGAGTGAAAACAAAGGGGGTGTTTTCTTATTTTGAAAAGCAGTTTTGGAAAAAAAAAAACTATAATTTGTAGCATTTGCCCTGAGCACTTTTGGGGTGTTTATTTGTAAAGTTATGAATTGAAACTTATTTAAAAGCCCTAGAGAAACTTATAGAAAACATCCTACAGTTTCTTATGAAACTTTTTAGGAAAGATTTAATTGATGTTTTTTTCCTAAAAGTTATTTGAAAAGTAATACCAAAAAGACCTGAAGTCTATTTGGAGAAAAGATACTAATGAAGACACTTAGAATCTTGAATGGAATAGTAACAAAATGTGCTATTTTGGCAAGTTGCAGAGAGTAGCCAGAGAGATCCAAAGGAAGTGTACCATTCAAAAAAAAAACTTGGGTGTTGATGCAAAGAGGTCCAGGAGAAAGTGTAAGCTAAGAGAGATTGTTATAAGACATTGAGTAAGTGTAAAAACAATGTGAATTCGGAGAGAAATAATTCTGCTAAAAGAGAGGCAAAGAAGACTGAGTGAGGTGAAGTCTAAAGTGATACCAGTATATGCGATTCAACACAAAATGAGGGAGAAAATGATGTCTTTATACTAGCTAAAGCAAGAGATAGAAAAACAAAAGACTTAAGCCAAGTGAACTGTAAGGATGGTGAGGAACAAGTACTAGTTGC
This sequence comes from Nepenthes gracilis, assembly GCA_033239525.1. Lineage (NCBI taxonomy): Eukaryota > Viridiplantae > Streptophyta > Magnoliopsida > Caryophyllales > Nepenthaceae > Nepenthes > Nepenthes gracilis. The sequence continues at coordinate 10,297,143 of BSYO01000023.1, read as the reverse complement.
ATATGATGATATCAAAGAGAGATGAAGGAAATATCTCCACAATATTTTAATAGGTTAGGGGAATGTTATAGTGTTTGAGGAGCACAGTGACTCTGAGGAACTCTCATTATTGGTGCATCAGAAGATATGAAGCTAAAGAAACACTAAAGATGAGGAAGATTAGCAATACAATTGGATCATGTCAAATTCCAATTGAGGCTTGGAAACATACGGAAGATGAAGGAATTTCATTGTCGATTAAATTGTTTGATTAAATTCTAAGTAGCAAGAATATGTTGGATGAATGGACAAAAGAGCACATTATACTCATTTATAAGAACAAATTGGAGATACAATGTTGTGACAACTACAGAGATATTAAGTTTGAAATACCATAAGATGAAGCTATATAAAAGACTGATTGATAGGAGGCTAAGGTGACAAGTGTATCAAATAATAAATTTGGATTCATGCCAAACAGGTCTATTATGGAAGCTGTCTGTTTGCTAAGGTGCTCGATGGTACACTTTAAGGAGACATAGAGGGTAGTTCATATAGTGTTTAACAATTTAGATAAAGCATACTATATATTTCTAAGAGAAGTATTATAAAGAATTTTGGTAGAAAGAAGTAGGAGTTAGGGAGGTGATGATATGGAATGAAGGACTGAAAGCGTTCCAAAGAGGAATTACTTAAATATCTTGGTTTAATGGTTTAGAAAGATGGGGCAATCAATGAGATATTATTATCCAATTAGTTGTATGAAATGAATAAGTGCTTCAAAAAGCCTATCTGATTGAAAGATACTACTCAAACTTAAAAGGAAATACCATAAGGTAGATATTTGGCCAACCATGTTGTATGGAGCAGAGTCTTGGTTAAATATTAACATATGCAAACATGGTAGTGTCAAAATGAAAATGTTGTGGTGGATGTGTGCCGTTTGTACAAGAAGAATTAGGATGTGAAATGATGTTATTAAGGGAGAAAGTTGTGATGGTACCCATGAAAGGAAAATGTGAGAGATACATTGAGGTGATTTGGTCGTGTAAAATGCAAACCATCTAATGCACAAAGAAGAGTTTAAAAGAAACCATTAGTCATGATCTTTCTCATTTTGACTTAGTAGCGGGCATGAGCTACAATTGAATTAATTGAAGGTGTAGAATCTATATAGCTAACCCTACTTAGTAGGGAAATGATTAATTTGGTTTGGTTTGGTGTTATTGAAACATGATCATTAGCTGTGAGGTGGTATTCACTCAGCTATTGGTTATGAGCTGGGTTTGATGTTTGCTAGTGACCAGAAGTGGTTGCCAGTGAGCTATTGGTTGGATGAAATGATTAAGTGCTTCAAGGGTCTTATCCTATTTGATTGAAAGGTACCGCTCAAACGTCGAGGAAAATACTTAAGGTAGATACTAAGCCTACCATGTTGTATGGAGTACAGTGTTGGTTAAATACCAACATGTGCAAAAAATGCTGGTAGCAAAGATGAAAATGTTATGATGGATTGTGTCAATTGTACAATAAGAGATAGGTGTGAAATGATATTATTCCAGAGAAGGTTGCAGTGGAACTCATGGAAGAAAAATGCGAGAGATCCATTGAAGTGGTTTTGTCTTGTAAAGCATAAGCCACGTAACACGCCAAGAAGAATTTGAAGGAAACCATTAGTCATGATCTTTCGCATTTGGACTTATTACTGGACACAACAGACAACATAATTGATTGAAGGTGTAGGATACATGAACTTGACCGCGCATATTGGGTAAACGATTAATTTGGCTTGGTTTGGTGTTATTGGAATGCCAACGTCAGCGGTGGGGTGGCATTGAGTCATGGCTGCTGATTGTGAGCTGGGTTTGGTGTTTGCTAGTGATCAGAATTGGTTACCGATGAACTGATTGTTGGCTGTGTTTGTCAGTGGTTGGTTGAGTCCAGAGGGAGGGCAGGAGGAAGATCTTGGAGTGCAGAGAGAGAAAGAGGACTAAGTATGGAGGAACTTTGTAAATGACTCCTATTTGTTTGTCAGTCAAAGAGGGGATACCTCGATGGGTTCTCTGGTGTTTCATAATTTCTGCTCCTATTTCATCCCAACAAAGGACTTAAATAAGAGATATTTCGAATACCTGCACAACATGAGGGCACACTCCAACATAGATGCACCCTTGTGCCCTTACCTTCAAGATAAGTCATTTATATGTAACTACTATTAGATACAGGTGAAGGTACACTCCAACATAGATACACCCGTATGTCCTTATCTTCAAGATAAGTCATGTATATGTCACTACTATTAGATATAGGCATATAGCATTAAAAATAAATTCTATGTGAATTGCTAATTAGTTGGAAAGTAATGTAACTGAGGGGGGCAGGAGGAAGTTCTTGGAGTGCACAGAGAGGGAGAGAGGACCAAGAATGGAGGAACTTTGAAAATGACTCCTATTAATTTGTCAGTCATGGAGAGGATACCTCTATGGTTCTCTGGTATTTCATAATTCCTGCTCCTATTTCTCCAACAATGGTTCTCTAAGGTAGAATTTCAACATGAGGGCACACTCCAAATTCCTGTCCTTACCTTCAAGATAAGTCTATGAAGGTTCACTCCAACAAAGCACTTAAGTAAGAGATATTTAGATATAGACATACAGCATTAAAAAAATAAATCCTATGTGAATTGCTAATTAGTTGGAAAATAATGCACTGTATTGATGAAAAATTCTTGATTCGCTTGCTTCAGCATTCAGAGCAATTTGTTATCTGCCTCTTTTTTCAGATATGAAACAGGAGATCATGTTGGGGTCTTTGCGGAGAACTGTGATGAAACTGTTGAAGAAGCAGGAAAACTGTTGAGTCAGCCGCTAGATCTGTTTTTTTCAATTCACATTAATAGGGAAGATGGTACTCCTCTGGGAGGCTCATTGCCACCTCCATTTCCTGGTCCTTGTACACTGCACACTGCTTTGGCTCGTTATACTGATCTCTTGAACCCTCCTAAGAAGGTTGTACCTTTGTTCTTGGATATTTCTGGAACTTGTTTTAGTTGGTTTTACGGCAAATGGCACTGTCTTAAAGGGTTGAAATTATATTATATTTAGGCGTCACTTGTGGCTTTGGCTGCTCATGCTACTGAACCCAGTGAAGCAGAGAAACTGAAGTTTTTGTCATCCCCGGAGGGGAAGGTAAGTGTACTTCTTGTCACACGATCCTTTAACTCCATTAGTCAATTTTTCTCTGTTTTTCTGTGTCTTGTGGAGCAGGCACAAGGTTCATAATTAGCTGCCATCCAAACTTTTTTAGTTCAAGGTTTGCAGTACGTGGGCTTTTGTTCATGGTTAATTGTAATTGCTTAGGATGAGTACTCAAACTGGGTTGTTAGAAGTCAAAGAAGTCTGCTTGAGGTAATGGCTAACTTTCCATCAGCAAAGCCTCCACTTGGTGTTTTCTTTGCAGCAGTGGCTCCACATTTACAGCCACGCTATTATTCGATCTCCTCCTCTCCAAGGTGATGCCGTATTTGATTTTATATTGGCAAGTGAAGTGACTATTAACATGGAGAATATCAAGAAAACTCAATTGTTCAACACATGCTTGCAGATTAGCTCCCAATCGAGTTCATGTTACCTGTGCCTTGGTTTATGGTCCAACCCCTACTGGTCGGATTCATAAAGGAGTGTGTTCAACATGGATGAAGGTGATTACCATGAAAGTTTTCCACCTGTTGCTGTGCTTTTTTTGTTGTCCACTAAATGCCAGTGTATTTCTTCTACCTGAAATGCGGACTGATCTGAAGCCTTCTAAGCTGCCCCCTAAAAAAACCTGTTTGACTTATATGCAAAGTTCACAAGGCCTGTGAAATTCCTTAGCATTGACAAACCATAACATGGAGCTATATTATATATGTCTAATCAGAATGCAGTTGCTGCGGAGAAATGCCAGGATTGTAGCTCTGTTCCTATTTTTATCAGGCCCTCTAACTTCAAATTGCCAAGCAACCCATCAATTCCAATAATCATGGTCGGACCTGGAACTGGTTTGGCACCTTTCCGTGGGTTTCTACAGGTTTGGATGGTTCTCATTTCTATACGTGAAATTTTGAACCTGCTGCTGAGCAACTCCATGAACATATAAATCTCAACTTATTGTCAATCTAGGAAAGGCTGGCCCTGAAACAGGATGGCATCCAACTTGGTCTTGCTGTACTCTTTTTTGGATGTAGAAATCGTACAATGGTATTGTAGATACTGCATCTATTTCTGGGAAACTAAATACCCTGAATGGTGTTTTGCATAGCATGATCTATTCATGAGATCATTTGTAGGATTTCATTTATGAGGATGAACTTCATAATTTTGTGGAACAAGGTGCGCTCTCAGAGCTGATTGTTGCATTCTCACGGGAGGGGTCTCAAAAGGTGTATGTTCAGCACAAGATGATGGACAAAGTGAGCACTTCTCTTGACTCCTGACATAGGGACATAACTTGTGCTCAATGAATGTTTTGCCAGGATAGAAGTCGTTTATCCTTGCTTTAAAATTGTCCATGTGCAGGCTGCTGAATTTTGGAGTCTGATTTCTAATGGGGGTTACTTGTATGTATGTGGTGATGCTAAGGGTATGGCTAGGGATGTTCATCGTACTTTGCATACTATTGTCCAGGAGCAGGTGCTCTCTCTCTCTCTCTTTCTCTTTCTCTTTCTCTCTCACTCTCACTCTCTCTCAACCCCTTCCCTGGTCCTCTCATCCCAACCCCGTATTTGTGAGAGCCACTGTCAATTTGAAGAGCAACTCTGTTAACTGGCTTGAAAATGATCTAACTTGGCAACTGTAGGGTTTATTTGCTCTGGGCATTAGCTCTCTGGGCATTAACTGATGATTTTGCACTTGATAGGACACTGAGAGGCAAATGAGAACTCTATTCTTTGGCAAAGTCCTAAATTATGGAGAAATAGAAAACTGATTTGCATGGGTATGAAAAGAATATGACAAGGTCCTAGATACCATTTTGAGTTCTGATCTCTTACCTTCTTATAAAAGGTTGTAGCAATGTTAACTGGAGCTTGAAAAACGTAGGATTTAATTCCATTTAACGCTCCCTTCCCATCTTACCTATAAAAAAATGGAACAAATAAGAATGGTGTGTTAATTTATTGTTACAAAGTTAACGGATATTGTGTGTAGTCGTCCAGTTGTAATTTTCAGGACCTGTCAATATTTTAAGAGGCTACAGGTGAAGGAGGTGGAGTTTCAGGGGTCATTCAGCCAGAGCAACCATAAGTGCATCATGCTTCTGCAAGTTGTCATACTTTAAGGCCGATCATCAGTTTTTCCAGCAAAAAAATGGGGAAAAAGGGAGTTTGCAATAGAGCATCCGATTGGGAATTTGCCTGAATATGAGACATGAACCAAGAAACACTTTGGTGAACTCAGCATGAGTGAGAATGCATGAAATATCAGTGGGTTATCTATTTCGTGGGAAGTTGGTACCTTAAACACATTTTATAATGGTGTCTCCGTAATATAGAGCACTCATTTATAATAAAGCATAGTTCACCATGCACATATTATTAAGTCAAACTTGTCCATTTCTATTTGTCACATTCCAAGTAACCGCGATTGCTCACTCTTTAAATTGATGCATACCAAGTTTTTCAATTTTAGTTACATGTTTTTCATCTCCTTCCCTAAATCCCTTTGCCCCCCCCCCCCCAAAAAAAAAAAAAAAAAAAGCTATTGCATTGCGACCCAACTTTTCTTCTCACTAAAAGGAGGCAGAGAACCCTTTCAAGAATACTGCTAAGTCCAATGTTTTGCACTCTGAACCATTAATCAACAGAATCTTCAGATGCTTTTGCCAACAGAGTATTGTAGTACCATCTATATTCAGCCAGTGGTGCCTGATGAGTTCTTGAAAAGTGGGCGGAAGTTTAGCTTTGATGCTATTAATTATGCTTATCCGTGAAAGCATCTTCTGAAATTTTCTTTTTTTTTTTCCTGTGTTCCATTCCAGGAGAATGTGGACTCGTCTAAGGCAGAATCTATAGTGAAGAAATTGCAGATGGAAGGACGATACCTTCGAGATGTCTGGTGAACATTATCCTTGTGTGGTTTCATACACTGACAGGATCTCTCTTTAGAGTCCTTTTCACAAAGGACGTTGATTCATTTTTCTGCCCAAGCTTTTTGGATGGAGTCCTTTGTGCCTTCACACTGCTGATGGTGAAATCACAATTATGATGCTAATCCATTCATCTTTTCCTGTGGAATTTGCCATGCTAATCGGGTGATGATAAATGCAGTCTAGATTCCTCCTGGGTCATCCATATCAAAAAGATATCAAACTGAACTAATGGTGATTGTAGCTCACTTAAAGTAATGTATTAAGGAGCATGTTAATTTGCTGTAAGATGGAAAACATTATATTATATTTGTCTATATAGGATTGGCAAACAGTTTTTGTGGTCAATCAGTTTTGTGGCTCTCTCTTACTGTGTTCTGTTTTCTGCTGGCCAGGTTTTCCTTGTTTACAGTCAGAATCTTTACTGTTTACAAGCTAAGACCAAGCATAGAAATTTCATATCTTTTGATCTAGATAAAGGGACTTGTATGTGCTACTTGGATTAGTCGATACTAAAGCTTGAACGCGGAGCAGTTCAAAGGGCCAATGCTCACTGGTAGTCAATTTTTGGGTGATTCCTGTTTGGTTTTGACATTTTTTAAACTATTTCTTATTAGTATTTTCATCACTGGTGCCTCAGTGTCATGGATGTTCAAGGCTTGCTGTATGCGGTAATGGGTACTTGATATTAGAAGAAAATGTCTGGAGATACTTCAGCTATTTCTAACCCATGAGATTCTTATTCATTGCCAATAGTTGCAGGATGAAGTAGCTGCCAACCAAGTTGTTGGAAGGGTGGTTCATCTGATCACGTTAGTTTGCTCCCTGGTTGGCAGTAGAGCTGTTATGGTCTTTCTTGTGGATAGATTCTTATAACCACTCAACAGCCAGAATTAAACTTTTGATAGATAAATGATGAATATTCATCATTAATTTATATAACTTTTATTCTAATCGTTGAGTAGACATGGAAGCATCTTTCCTTCTATTAGAGCACTCAGGTTGGCAATAGTATGTCTTCTTCTTTCCAAAGTTTGATCCTATGATAGACTATCTTTACATCATCTCCAGGAGCTTGGGCATCAGTGTTTCTATTCTATAGGCTTACAAGACAAGGAATGCAGCGCTGGCAACCTGCATTTTTCTAAGTGATATGACAGCCCATAAAATATGAAAATAATGGAGAAAGGTTCTAACAACTTTTTTTTTTATCAGATAAACTACTAAACTTACAAGATTATGATAATATATTTAATATAATAAGATTATGGAAATATATCCAATTTCAACCCCTCTCTTGTTTTCTGCTTCAACTTCCCTCTATTCTTATCGACCAACACGACTACAAAGGTTTTTGGCCTGAGAAATTCTTCAGATTTCTCAGGCATTGGATTTTGTTTGAGTGCTTCCTCCAATCTCTCATTGGCTTCCTTGATTCTTGGATGCTCAGCTTTTACATTGTGGGTCTAGTGCTCTTGTTCCACTTTGAGTTTGGATAATATATTAATGGTCAGTATACCGATTATGCTACCCTTACTCTTGGAAGTCAGGCTTACGACCTTTTCGACACTCATAATTCTGTATATTTTTTAAAGGACATTCCTACTATTCCTTTTACAAAGATAATATCATCAAGCTAGCTATTGGGTCTCTTACAAACTTGGGTCTTCTCTTGACTCCAGCAAATCTAGGCCCTTTGGCCAGGCTTTGTAATTCAATCTATGATTACCTAGGTCCTCATTGGCATGCTTAAACTAGTCTGCTAATTGCCTCATCCTTTCATCAGTCCTTCAGTTAGTATGCCTTAGTTTACCTAGCACTTTGGCTTAGGTTGCCACAATCCTATGACATACCTCGGCCGAGCTCATAGTTCGGTCCAAGGCGCTTTGGTCCCATAGCTTCACTTGTGCCAAACTTTGGACCTTAGACCCATTGAGCCCTATCTTATGGGGTCTCAACTTTTCATCTGAATGATCAATAATTTTAGAATAAAATTGATATATTTAAAATTTAAATTCAGGTGATCCCATCAATTTTGAACCAACATTAATCGAAAAAAAAATTATGAATAATAACAAACGTGATTTGTATCTGAGTTTGGTATTTGTGATGTTAGAACTTGATTATGTAGTTCTTATGATATGTGATCAAGGTAGGAAGCAATGACAATTTATAACATTTTTCAAATTTTGAGAGGTAAATTATAGTACTGAAATTTTAAATTATAAAATTTAAGAGGCATTTTAGAGACAAAATATAAGAGATGTTCTTGGTAAGATCTTAAAAGCAATGAGCCTTAAATTTCAAATGCAAAAATTGTGAGAGATACTGAAATTTTAAGTGCAAAAATTGTGTATATATAAAACTACATACATAATTGATTGAATTTAAAGTTCAATTGTAGGCTCCAGCTCCGGAGTTCTCTCCACATATATACATATAATATTTATTTACAGTTTAATGCTTGAGCATAAATTTCATGTTTTTGTTTTTTCATTTTAAATATAGTATCAACTGAAAGCACATTTTACATAAATAAAACTCGCTATCTGACTTTGTTGTTATATTAAATCTTTATTTTAAAATATCTAAATTATACTGTCAATATTATTATATTAAATAGAGATATTTGTCATTGTTTGTACAACATATTAGACTATTTATACTGACCATTTATACTAATTAAATAAATTTTTTAGGTAATTTAAAAATAGTTGAGTATATTTTTTTAAGTTATTCCTTAATAGTTGAATTCTAATTGTCATATTATTTAGCAATATTATTTTTTTTAAAAAAATCCTTTTTAAAAATATTTTTCGTAAAGAAAATGTAAATTAGAGTTGAGATGAATAACGATAGTGACAACTATAATGAGAATGATAAATGTCAAAAAAAAGAAGGAAAACGTGAAAAGAAGGCTTGAGATAGATGAGAAATGAGAAGAGAAGAAGAAAGAAATCTGACATAGTTGAGAATGAATAGATGCCAAAATTTAGAGTATTTAAATTAAGTTATTATATTTATAAGGTATAAATTTTAGACAATCTAAAAAATTTAGACTATTTAATGTAAATTTTTTTAATTTAAATGTTTATATTTAAATATAAATACCTATTTAAACGAATAAATATAAGTACTCTTACAGATTTAATACTTATTTTCTGTTAGGATTTATCAAATATTGTCCCCTAACAAAAAGACCATTTGCCCTTTCTTTAGAGTATATAATATTATATTATATTTATATACTTATTTATATTAAAATTATCATTTTTGGTGTAGAGAAAAATAAAGAAAAAGTTAAAATTAAAACAAAGTAAAACCTACTTTTACTTTTAATAATTTATATAGAAATAAATATAAAATTAGATATATAAAAAATATTTTCCTATAAATATTGACAAGTGGCACAATTTAAAGTATACACATACTTTGTAACTTATTATTGTAGGTAGATAATAACCTGATTAAAATTAAACTGTCCAATTAGTTTAACTAAATTAGCACCAAATTTTATAAAATTTGATCAAGTATATCAACATTATTGATAAATACAGTTAAAAAATAAGACCCAATTAATTTTTTAAATTAGACACGGCAATGGGTAAAAGTTGCTGCTTTAACCTAGCCTAAATTATTAATTTTTTATAAATAGTTTTTTATTTCATACAAATCTAAAATTTTAAAAAAATATTTTAATAAATTATATTTTTATATAATAACTTTTATACATTTTTTTTTTCATTTAAAAATATGTACTTAAATAATATTTTAAGTTATATACTTATGTAAATATAAACATATAAGTAAAAAATACTTAAAAATAAAAAGTAATAGATGAATCGGTCTAATTTAGATTATAAACAAAAATAATTATTATATTTAATCAGCATAATTGGGCAGTATCTGACTTGACCTTACTTAGGTTCACAAATCTTTACCTAAATTCAGCCCGTGTCTTACCTAAATCCGATTTTAATCGGATCTTCTGAAATACTTCTTTTTCATCGGACTCTTACTTGATCTTGTTTTGTAGTTGAAACTACAATCAAATGCCAATGTAATAAACTGTGAGGAAGAGATTTTCAGTTTTGATTTATTTTATTTTATTAATTTATACTTTGGGGAGTTAAAACTGATTAAAAGACAAATTTCCATCTCACATTAATTCAGAAAAAAATGTAGAATTAAAAGGAAAACTTTTAGTCAATCATCAGTGACTACCATTTGATTCTTCATCTCTTTGATGCCTCATCAATCTTCTGTTTTTTGTCTTAGCAGTTGAACTTGTGCTTCTTGTTTTTCTTCAACTTTGAAACCTGCACAGCAAAATATAGTTCAATCCACATGAAACAGTAATTGAGTTCAGGAAAGGAATCAAGGACAAGAGGGCGACGACATGCACTCTAATGGTATATTTAGTTATTAAAATGAATAAGATAGAAATAGAATAACTATTCACAGGAAATAAAATAAGATGGAGATAGAATTAAAAATTTCTATTATCATATTTGATTATTAAAATAGAATAAATTGTAATTAGTATTCTAATATTTAGTATGTAATAATAATACGAGGAATAATGTAAAAATCTATACTAACAATTTTTTTACCTTTATTCAAGAAAAAAATATTCCACAGTACTTCAGGTGGTACTCGAGCATACAATGCCAGAATAGTGGTAGTTCCACAGGTCCGCCGATGAGCCTTCCTACCAGGGTAGGTGAACAGACAATCTGTCCACTCGTGGTTGCGGTAGCGAGTGCAGCAATGAACCTTGAACTTACATATCCGGAACTAGTCGGAGGAGTACGGGTCGCGAATTTGGATGGCGTCAAATCGGAAAAGAAAAGGCTGACGAACGGTTGAGAGACAAAAAATGAATGAGGAAGCAGACAGGATTTCAAACAAAAGATAAAAGGACGAGGAACAAAACGGTAATAATTGCGAAAATAGTTATTCCTTGAATACAAAAAATGAATATTACCAAAGAAAACTTAGTATTTTTTTTATTCATTAAGTTAAAGGAATATTTATTCCTTCGAGAATAACTATTCCATGTAAAAAAAAAAAAACCAAACTTAGAAATAAATATTTTACCGGTAATAAAGTAAGAATAAAATTTATATTCTCACCAACTAAATATGCCATTGGACATTTAATTTTTGAAGGTATTCTTGCTTCGGTCCGTGAGCACCATCATCAAAAGTGGAAGAGATATTGGCAAGATTATGCCTTAGCTCTTCAATTTCTCTCTACCAGTTAAATAGGATTCAGATGAAAATATTGCCCAAGAAGATTATAATATCAGATATTCTATCCGCATGCAATGATTTCTGTTCTAAAACTTTCTTTTCATAATGTTACTTAAGAACCAAGGTATCTGCATTGGCAAACCGCTACGTTTCAATCTAAACAGCATAACATATAAGTTAGAAGCATGCAACCCTAAGGTTTCCTACTAAGAGGGCACACCAAGACAGGCCCCACAAATTTTCTTGTTCTATCACCCTTTATGCATGTACCTGGATGATGCTGTACACTTTTGACAAATATGACTCAACATATCAGACAAGCATACTTTTATTCCTCAATCTACAAGATATTTCAATCATCAGTGCTAAATTTACTGAATAGTTAAGTCATCAATCCTTAAAACGGAAATAGACTAACTAGTCCTCCTCCCCTTCCTCTTTTCTAATATTTTTGAGAAACTAAGCTAGTCTTGTCTCAAGCAAGAGAAAGAAAGAAGCATACACTTTTTATCAATGTTCCCAATGGTAAATGGGTTTTATTGTTTTAGCTATGAGAAGCCACAGGCTAGAAGCAATCTTGTACAACAAAATAAGTATAAATAGATATTACTTATACAATGAGCTATTCCAATTTCATAATTTCCCAAACATTAGCAGGCAAATTATATGAAACATTTCAATACTAAATCAATCCGATTTGTAGATGTCAGTAGTGTTAATCGATAGTAAAGGTTGAAGTTAATTGGCTCAGACTGTCCATATCTCTATCATATTTCAAAAAGGATGCTCCAACCGAGTATCTAGCAATGTCAATAGAAATCCAAGGAAAAAAAAATGCTGAATGCACAAAGTTTCCATATCGTGAGGTCTACAGAGGATTAGATATACATAACCTTATCTCTATATTGCTGAGAGATTATTTCTATAATTTAATTTCATAACCTTCATTCATAATGGAACTGCTATAGAACTACGCTAAGGCACACCCTTTAATCAACATCTTAAACTTTTGAAAATTCTATTTAAAATGGAAAATTAAAAGGGATAGCTTTGAGAAAATACTGATGAATAACTGTGTTACCAAAGCTCCTAAAACAAGCTCTACAAATGTGTCTTATTTTCCAATCCAAAATTGACAGTAGGAAAGAAAAACGATATTCTCTTGGCCAGTTGGTAGGATAAAGGCAATAAGTATGCAAGCCTGGTACTGAAAATAAGGATTCAACGTAAGTAGCCATGAAAATACAAAAGAAGAAATTCCAAAGCATATATTCAGAAATAAAACAAGTTTGCACAATATCATGAACTTAAGACCAAGTAATGAGATGCAATATTCAATAACATCTTCATCTACATTCAAGACTCTCCTGTCCATTGAAATTTAAACTCTTTCCATCTTGTCATTAAATTAAAAAAATAATCAAAAGGCCACAAAACTAGCTTACCTCCTTTTGCTCAAGCTGTGTATCCAATTCATAGATGAAATATTACTATCGGTCACAATCATATCAACATTTGATATATAGGACAATATAAATTGGTATTGGATATGACGGAGGAAAAATATTTCTCAAAATTGTAAGCTAACAATGCCGTATCAATCAAGTATCGGGTATATCAGCCGATGCGACAACATATCGTGATATTGTCGTAATATTAGGCTCCAATAATGATACGTATAGGCTGATATTTACATCTATGATCAAGTTTTTTTAGCTCACGATCCAATATTTCTTGAAGAGAGGAATGTTCTAGCTCCTCTTCATCTTCATCCCATAGATAACAAGGATCACGTTTATATACATTTCGTACAACATTCTGGGACATTCAGGATAAGCAAAATGCTTCCTAGACATGAATTGATTTACTTGTGATTACAAATAAAGTCCTGTTGACGTAAACTTGTTGACTCTGACTCTGGTTGCAAGTATGCACCGCACGATGACTTTACATTGAAGTTACCATGACGCGGTGGTTGAACTGTGCAATAAGATGTACTGGTTTCAATGGTTTTGCAGCAAGAAGGTATTGATTAAGCATTCATTTACTTTTGTGGCTTGTGGCCAATGGCAACTTACAGAGCAAGGCAACGTTAGAACTTATGGGTATCAAAAAAAAGATTAATTGTTCCTTACGTGGGGTACAGGATGAGACTAAAAGCCAACTTTTGTCAAATGAGACGGTCCGAGGCAGACAGCAAGCATAGGCTAATTGTCTTACAGAAACTAAAACTAAGTGGAAAATGAATTTACTAGGAAGATTGGAGTTATCAGTTCTTGAGGGTTGTAAACAGCAAGGGTTATGCTTCGGCAGACAAAAGGATTACTCAGAAGTAGAAGGGTCTTCGATTGGAAGCTTTTGGATGTTTTTGCCTTGTGATGGCAGATTATGTCTGAAGTTGGCTGTAGACACCGCCCTACACAGGTAATTTAGTTGTATTCTTTAACCAATGTGGAGAGCACATATTTTAACTTCATGAGTGACCAGGTGTATGTACATGTTTGCTTGAGCACTCACCAGATGTTACGGGGCTTATTGAATTCGCCTCTAAATCGGCCACTGCTACCACCAGGACTTCGGAAGCTGCCGTCCGGCGCTGTACCCCGGCCATTGGGGTTCCCCTTAAATTCAGATATTACACTTAATTAAGCAACCGTGCACATGCATATATATGTTAGTCTGTTTTTCTGTTTCACTACTGTTGCTCTTGCACGTGAGAATTCTGTTAAGCTCACTATTGTTACTTACCAAGGCCAATTCTGTATATAAAGGTTGGCTATAGTTACTCAGGGAGATAATGAAATATTTTCGTATTCCTTCTCTGTGCACTCTTTTCCCCTCTTTCATTGCTCTCTCTCTCTCTCTCGGCTGTCTCCCTCTGATTTCCCTCCTCTTTCTGTCGTTTCCCTCTACCAATCTCCCCTCCCGCCTCCTTTCTTCTTCTGTTCCAGCCGTCTTGTGTGCTGGTGTCACGGCCGAATTGAGCACGTAACAAAGGTGCTCTCATTGAGACTAATGGTAGAGGCGATGGCGCTGACTGAAGAACAACCGCGCGATGCACTCGATGCTTCCATCGCATCGTTGTCGATGGAGGTGAAGGAGATCCAGAAGACCGTCCAACAACACGTGGCCACCATCGTTGCCCAAGCTTCTACCAAAGCACAAATCTGGAACTCTCTTGATGAAGTCCTTCGATCTCTCCACAGCATCGAGCGACAACAGAGCTCATCTGTGCATCTTCCCTTGCTGTTCAACCCTCCATCGTTGTTTCCAACCACCTCTGCGTTTATGGCATCCCCGACCGTAATTCCACCACCACATCCACAAAGTCCAAGCAACAGCCTCTCAGAAACCTCTCAAACTCCAAACCGAAACGACCGACAGCCCCTACCATCTGCCAATTTCCATGTTCTTCCGACTCCCTTCACGAGATCCGGTCTTGATGGGCCCGGGCTCCATCACGGGGTCCGAATCGAACAACACCGAAGCAAACAGCCTCCCCTGCCGTTTGAAATATCCCCATCGCGTTCACCCTTCCCTTCGATTACAGCTTCATCCTCTCACCTTCGCCTGCCTTCCACCGAAATTTCATATTCCTGTTCCCACCCTAGATCATCAGTAAAGTCGGAGGCGTTCAAGGAGTTGGAGGTGGCCGAACGACAACACACATCAGGTACGTTCCTCTCCATATTTCCAAAAGCCCTCACTGAAATTGCTCACCCTTTGTCCCAAGACGAGAACCAACCACTCACGGCCTCTGCCACCGTTCCTCTCCATCCTCCAACTCTTCCACAAACTACAATCGCCACAGATACGTCCACTACACCACAAATTTCACAATTCATAAATGAAATCCTACCCTCACTTGTGGCTTCCCCATCTGTTACTGTTCATCCTCCATCACTACCGCAATCGCAACCGCAAACTTCAATTCCAACCTCTCTTAGAACGTCACCAACCCCACCAGACGCCACCACCCTTCTTCATCTTCCCATTCCTCAACCGGCAATGGCTTCCTTTGTTGCGTCCGCACAACCACAGGCCTATCATCTTGGCAACTCTACTTCCACCATAGTGTCATTTCAGAAATTTCTTATTGAAATTCCTCAATCCCTACACCGAATCGAACGAAAACACCAGTTGCCCTCCCATTTCCAAGCTTTGACCCCGGTTGATTCTCATCCTCCACCAAAATCCAAATCCGAATCCATCTTCGTCTCCAAGCAAAACACCAGAAGTGCTAAACGGGTTGAGAACACTTCCTCTGTTCGTCCGGTGGAGTTAGTGACAACTCTTGTTTCTGTAGATTTGTGGATTTGTAGATTTGTGGATTTACAGGCACTGTCCAGTGATCTGGTATTGTCAGACGATAGCCTGGGCAAAACTCTTGCCCTTGCTTCTGCTCATACGATGCCAGGATTGAACAATTTTGTGAGTGCTTTTACTCTAACAGTTTACCGCTCTTTTATTCTTGCTGAAGATACTACTGATGATGGTCCATATGAGAGGGGTGGTAACATCACGCAAGTGAAGCAGCCGATGGTGTTGCAGTTCACGTTTCCTTTGCATGATTTTATTTTGCAATTTAAGTACAGACGAAGAAAAGGTCATCGAATGTTTGGAGAGAGTGACCACAATCTACTTCGACACTTCCTCTGGAGTGCAGGGGCTGTTTTGAACCCCACGGCTGCCATATTTGATGGTATAGTTGGACAAAAAGTTGTTATGGCTTGCGTTGGAAAGTTTCATCCACTCTTTCCATTCTACTTTAATTCTGTGGATTCTCTTTCTACTTCAAATTTTCAGCCACAGCACCATTCTACCCCAAGGGGTGCGGATCTGTGCTCCAAGGGTCCGATGATAAGCTATGAGATGCATTATGTGAATCGACAACCCAATTCAGCAAAGCTTGCACTTCCATCAAATGATGCCTCAAAGACTTCCCAGAGTATAGACGAATTATATTTCTATGAATGCATGCTGCAGCAACTTGCTAGCAAACAAACCATTGTTGTGAATGTTTATGATACAACAAATGCATCAGCACCGATTACTGTGTATGGTGGGGATGTTGTGGGTACAGGCCTTTTGCATGTTAGCAAGGTTGATTTTGGGGATCCATTTCGAAAGCATGAGATGCATTGCAGGTTTAAGCAGAAACCAGCCTTACCTTGGACAGCAATAATGGCTTCAGGTGGGATCTTGGTTATCACATTGCTTCTAGGCCACATCTTTCAGGCAGCCATTAGCAGAATTGCCATAGTGGAGGAGGATTATTGTAAAATGATGGCGCTCAAAGTTCGTGCTGAAGCAGCAGATGTGGCAAAATCTCAGATTCTTGCCACTGTTTCCCATGAGATTAGGACTCCAATGAACGGTGTTTTAGGTATGTTGCAGATGCTGATGGACACTGATCTCGATCCAAATCAACTGGATTATGCTAAGACTGCTCATGCTAGTGGGAAAGATCTAATATATCTTATTAATGAGGTTCTCGATCAAGCGAAGATAGAATCAGGCAGGCTTGAGCTTGAAGCTGTGTCTTTTGATCTGCGTGCTGTTCTCGACAAAGTTTTGTCACTCTTCTCTGGGAAATCTCATGAAAAAGGAATAGAATTAGCCGTCTATGTATCCAGCCAAGTTCCAGAAATTGTCATTGGAGATCCCGGAAGGTTCCATCAGATAATCACTAATCTTGTTGGTAATTCAATTAAGTTCACGAAGGATAAAGGGCATATATTTGTATCTGTGAACCTGGCGGATGAAGTCAGCAACCCTCCTGATATGATGGATGAAGTGTTGAGACAAAGTTTGAACAGTTCACAAACATATCCTAACACGTTAAGTGGCTTCCTCGCAGTTGACAGATGGAAAAGTTGGGAAAATTATACTCAAGAAACACACAGGCGTTTCCCCCGAATGCATCAGATCCTCGGACTCAGGAAAAGTACCGCAACAAGGATTAAGGCCTTCCTCAACAAGGGCCACAAATGGCTTGCATCTTATCTGCCAATGGTTCCAATTGCAATGGGGCCTATCCTCTTATCTGTAGCTAGTGATGGCTTAGTGGCCCCATCACAACCAGAGGGGTTCCCAACTGCAAGAGCAGCTCATTATGTCCTAATGTGGCATAGCAAGGCCCCATACCAAAGGATTGCACCTACAACCACCATCGAAACTGCTGTGCCGGTTTACTCTTCAATGCAGCTTACACTGCCCCACAATTTCAGCCACTCCAGTTTTCTCCGCCGGCTGCACGGTTTGGCAGCGCTCGACACAGGAGCATGTGGGTACAGTCCCTTGGCTTTGGGCTTCCATGGAGAACAGCTTGTTGTTGCTGTATCTTCTCTTTATCAGGGCGGTGCTGGTTCTGGTGCTTGATTCCAGACAAGGACCATCGACAACTATGGCATGGACCAAACCCCTTTGAAACTTGAAATTGTCGACATCGAGTACAAACGGGTACCCTGTGAGAACAAAGGAAAGTACCGAGCTGTGCGCATGGAGGAGTCCGGCAAAAAGCCTAACTATTTGGTAATTAAAGTTCTCTTCCAAGGCGGCCAAACTGAGATTGTTGCTATGGAGATGGCTCAAGTTGGGAGACCCAATTGGACCTTCAAGAGCCGGAAGTATGGGCTAGGGTGGGGCACCGGCAGACCACTAAGCAACCCACTGCAGTCTGATTTATGGTATCAAGTCCGGAAGGATCGCCAAAATTATCAGAATTTTTTATCGTATAACCTTGAGGACAAGGTTGTTTTGAATGACGGGGCAATGTTACGGGGCTTATTGAATTCGCCTCTAAATCGGCCACTGCTACCACCAGACTCGGGAAGTCGTCGTCCGGCGCTGCACCACCCGCCACTAGGTTCCCCTTAAATTCGGATATTACACTTAATTTTAAGAACCGTGCACATGATATATCTCATTAATCTGTTTTTCTATTTCACTACTGTTGCTCTGGCACGTGAGAATTCTGTTAAGCTCACTATTGTTACTTACCAAGGCCAATTCTGTATATAAAGGTTGGCTACAGTTACTCAGGGAGATAATGAAATATTTTCGTATTCCTTATCTGTGCACTCTTTTCCCCTCTTTCATTGCTCTCTCTCTCTCTCTCGGCTGTCTCCCTCTGATTTCCCTCCTCTTTCTGTTGTTTCCCTCTACCAATCTCCCCTCCCGCCTCCTCTCTTCTTCTGTTCCAGCCGTCGTCTTGCGTGCTGGTGTCACGGCCAAATCGAGCACGTAACACCGGAGGTGTAAAAAAGTGGCAGGACAAGATAACAGCATCTCACCAAAAGGAATTACCAATCAAAATCCTCTGGTTCATAACAATCACAAATCATAATTGCTACTTACCTGACATCTCTATTGCAATTGTATCAGAGATTGTTCTTTAACACTCATGAAGAAGGCATTTTTGGAGTCTGGTGCTTCGTTGTCTAAGTCAAGGCTTTCAGCAAAACTACTGTACTTCATAATAACCAAATGTTCTGGCGTTCAATATTCAAATTTTGCAGATGCACCAAGAATTCTTGTATTTTAGTTGCGTAACTTTTCACCACACCAAGACCCTATAATAATTTTTAAAAGATCACACAAGAAATCTTGTGCTGAAGTAAATTATTCTTAAATCAAATCAAACAAACTTAATTTGTCAGATCTGATCTCCATTAGATTCAATCTCATTCCAAAATTTTTCATTTCGAGCAGCTTAAATTTTCATAATCAATTTGTCTTTTTAAACTGAACGATCAAATAGGTACGAGATCAATACTCGCACCAAGTGACTATTGTGAGAATATCACAACTTTTAAGTCATGCAAAATGTACTTGAGCATTAACAGCCAATTGCAATAAATTCTTGCAAGTGATTCGGTACCCCTGAAGTTCATGTTGCAGCTCAAAATTGCTCACTTCAAGCAAAGATATCTTGTGCTTCAGGATCCAGTAGAAAAGGGAATATTTTTGACATTGTGATAATGACAAAAAGCGACATTACTTCTCCTCTTCCCTGATAATGCATTAAGTTACTCAATTGATCTACAAATAGAAGAAAAAAAAATGAAAAACAAGACCTAACCAATATCACATATGAGGATAATGGCAGTACACTGGAAACTTACAATCGCCTTATTCGATGTTATGGGCACAATTGGCATACTTCAAGGTGTCAAGGGTTTCTTCTGCATTGATGTTTGTTGGACTTACACAAGCTATATGCATAAACAAGACAACAAAATTACAAGAATTATAAGCAATTAAATTTATCTAGCATAAAGGTCACCTCTAACTATAGCATTTGCATTGATCAATATCTACATGTCATTGCAAGAAGCATTATTTGCTTTGACAAACGTAAGAGCATTCAACATATCTATCATAACTGTTTTGCTATTTACTCCCAAAGAATCCTAGAAAATCATATTGTCAGCAGCAATTAGTGAATGGGATAATGCAAAGACACAAGCAACATCACTTCACTAGCAATTCAAGTACATCGGTGTTGAAAGACAGAAGCATTAGGCATACTGCAAAGAGAAATAATGCAAAATATATCAAAGACTAATTGAAGCGATGATTTAATGGCATAGGGTGATAAAAGACTGATTGCAAAATTATACTCAACAGGAAACTATATTGTGGAACAAGGCTACATAGTTTAGCAGTAAGGGATACTATTCCAAATCACAACCAGGGAGAGGCAAGTGTAAACCGACTGAGGATCAACCTCTCCCATATGACTACAAACTTATAACATCAGCAATACAATTAGGGCCCATTTGGGCAATAGAATTGGACCCTGAAATTTGAAATTAGAAATAAAATTCCAAGCCTAATTCCAATCTAGCTGTTTGGCATAAGATAAAATTGAAATTCTAATTACATATTCAAATTCCTTGAAATTAAAAATTAATGTATGATAAATCTTTGTAATTTTTTGAGATAGAATAAAAAATTATAATTCTAATATTGATAATTATCTATTAATTAAATATGATATAATCAATATTAGATAAAATATTTTCAGTTCCTTGGATCGGGTAGAGATAAGCTAATCGTGATTTGATTTTTTACTATATTTTTAAAAAAATTATATGAAAGTATTATTAAAAAAATTAAAAGCCAATGTTTTAATAAAGAGTATTATAAAAAAATATTTTAAAATAATATATATATATATATATATATATAAACCTATATCAAAAAATAAGATATTTTTTAAAATTATATTATATCATATTTCATACGGTAAAAATTTAAAATTTATATTGAATTACTTATTTCTTTTATTTTTATGCATGAGTTAAAAAATTAATCATACCTCAACTTTATTCTTTCCTTTCAAAATTGTAATTCCTTATACAATTTAACCAATAAAATTAAATTTCACCCAATTTTCATTCCAACTATATTGGAATTAAACTGATATTTTTAAATTTCAATTTCAATTCTGCTATCCAAATGGACCCTTAGTATCATTAGAAATGCGCTCAATATCAGAACTAGGACTCCATTGATTACTATCCACTAGCTTTTATGGGAAGCTAATTATAATCTCCACACAAACTTCGAGAGACAAGAAGGGCAAATGCCACAGTGGAACTGTGTCATTCTACAGGATGAGAATAAGAATTCCACATCCCATTTAATTCATTCATTCTGATTCCATTAAACAAATGCTCTCTGAAATTTAACTTCGACATATAATTAACTATTAACCATTTGGTCTCAGCTTAGATCACAGAAATATGTGAAATCTTCAGTGCCACTAACCTGATTCCCTGGGAAAATGAACTGTCCCTAGATTTATTTATCTGACTATATCATCTGCAAAAGACAAGTTGCAGCAACTGCATATTTATTTGGGCGTAATACAGTGGAGAATATGACAGAAGTAATTGCATTTTCTGGCACAATTTCACTAGCATTACACTGCATTCGGCTCCATTGTATATCCTACCAAATGTAAGTCAGTTTTTGATAGTAAAACATTTCAATTCTAATAACAGTAAACTACTATTTCAAAAAAAAAAAAAAATGAATAAGTCACCTTTGTAAATTCACCGCTTGCTCGATCCACCTTATTCATAAACTATGATGCGATGTGAAGAAGCTGATAAGCACCTCAGCTGCTCGAATTCGGAAGACAAAGGAATCTAGAAAACAACAACGTGAAACAAATAGTGAGAGTAATAAGCCAACTAATAGTATCCTCTGTACCACAAAGAATTAAAACAAAAAAATAAAATAAAAAAAGAAGCCATGCACTCGTAAAACTCTGGCTAGAGAATGAACAATATTGAAATCATGGCAAATGACGCCAAGTGAAGACTGAACTCTCCAAACACAGACGACTATATCGCAAAAAATTCACAGTAAACTCTAACATCAATTCATGTGCACCTATCCAACAAATGCCCACAAACATCCTCTCTCAGATGGTGTGAATTTCAAGCGGGTTTCTTCCATTCTGCAACTATTTCCAGGCATTTGGCATAAAAACGGGTTTGGCAAGAGTTCGCATTACAATTTTTCCGTCCAGTCATTTTATCACACTTTAAGCACATGAAGAGAGAGAGGGTGAACATCAAAGACAATATCGACTAATGGGATTCCCTCAGCGATCTCGCGAGAGGCTGCCGCATGAGAGGAGTTTACCATGTCGACTGCTTGTTTCCCGCCGCTTTCCGCAGAACAGAACCCACACGACTATGTTAGAAATCAATCTGAAATATGTAAATTTTTATATAATATTTTTTCGAATCATTGAGTAAGAATTAGATAAATTTGGCTTAAATTTTAGTAATATAAAAAAATTATATAACCTATTATAAAAATTAAAATTATTTAATATATATTAGTATCAAATATCAAAATGATTAAAAATTTTTATACGAAGAATTAATTTTAGAAATCTTCTTTTATATCTAGTTATTGTTTATTACTATTAATTGTTTACTTATATTTCTATATTTTTAATTAGTGATTTATTTACGATCGACATATTCTATATTGGTGAATCTTTTGTGATTGCGTCTCAAGATCGACCTTAATATTTAAGTATATTCAGGGGTCAATTTAGTTGATATTAACTCCTAAGAAAATTAAATTTACACGATTTTATGGTTATAAATTTAAACATTTCAGTTGGTATCGGAGTTTGACTTACAAAATGAGCAATAATAAAGTCCTCAATTTTCAAAAAATATCTCATTGAAGGATAGTAATGGCTTAAGAATTATCACAACCGAATATTCATAGACTCCTTTGATTTAGTCGGATAATCAGATAACTCCTGTGATTTATTTGACCACGGTTACTCATCTTGAAACTCTTGAACTGAAGTTAAAATCTAATATGAATCTTTTGACAAGATAAAAAAAAAGGGTGGATAACTTCAATATCCAATTAAGATTTCTTAAATAGGCTGTCAATGACTTAATTGAGGATGTCCGTGATTTAATAAGTGTGTTACAATAAGAAAATGTCGAGCTCACCAGTAAGATGAGCATTCTAATGCACACTACCACGATCGATGTAGTGCCTTTAGCAACAACATAATCAAACTGGAACCTCACTCATATGATGAAATATGATATTTAAAGAAGCTTAATGACTTTATCTTCAATTTGGAACAGCATTTTAGGGTTGTGGAAATGAATTTGGATGATGTAAAGATTTTATCGGAGAATATACTTGATCGGAGATGCCAAACTATAATGGTACACAAAATATAAAGAAATTGCCCCGGTGGAGATTGAAGTATCAACTTATTGGAAAACTTTAAAAGAGCTAATGACACAATTCTATCATAAAATTACTAAATTCATAGCACGGAAAAAGTTAAAACAAATTAAGTATACGATGACAATTAGGGGCTATATTAAAACTTTTTAAGTATGCATGTTAGATATTAAAGATATATTTGATAAAGATCATCTATTACATTTTATAAAAAAATATACAACAGTGGGCTCAAATAGTGTTATTTAGACAGTTATTTTAAGATTTAACTTCCACCTAAAATGTAGTTGAAAAACTTTTGACTGTATTGTCAAGAGGGGCAACTATAATTAAAAGAATAATGGTACTCTATCAAAAAAAACCCACACAGGGTACATCCAACGTTAATAAATAAGAAATGAAAGCCAAAATTATGGTAAGTAGTTTTCAAAAAAATCATCATTAATGAGCTCATAGAGCTCCAAGGAAAGTATCAGTATGTCAATAAGTAAGAAGATATCTTTTGGTGGATATTTCCTATATGACAGGCTGCATTAGGTGGCACAATACTACAAAAAAAAAATCTCTAAATATGCTACAAGGAAGAAGTGATAAACCGAAATTAGGAAATACCAAGAATAATGGGGACTAAATTCGCATGGGTGCAATTCACTTCTTGTATGCCATGGAGAAGTATGCTTAGGCATCTACAAAAGTCCACATACATAATAAATATGAAAAATTCAAGTGAATTAAAGGAATACTCATACTATAATTGACACAAGCACTACTCATACTTCATGGATGGGAATGAAGCGGATCAATTTGGTATGTGATTGGAATGAGACAGTAGTGATATAAAAGCTGTCAAATCAAATGCAAAGCCCACATTTGGTGTTGCCGTGTCTATACCGGTGCAACTTAGAAAGAGGAACGTGAAGTTAAACTTCACAACAGTACCTATATATGACTTTGACATAATTTTAGAAATGAACTTTATTAAGATGACTAAGGCGGTGCCCATGTTGCACTTAAACTTGGTGCTTCAGAAGAATAGAAGTTTTTGTTTGACGAGTGCCTCCAAAAAGCTAAAAGAATTAGAGTGAAATGGCATGTATTAGATGTTATCTACACTCCAACTTGAAAAGGGGTATGAAGAAAGGTGAGCCTACATTCTTTATGATGTTGTTAATGGATGAAGACATCGAGGTTGGATCTTTGTCACTTGAAGTTAGACTACTTCTAGAGGAATTCAGAAAATTCATGCTAATGGAGTTGTTTAAGGTTCTTTCACCCTAGAGAGTGATGGATCACCAAATTGAACTAACATCAGAGGGTTAGGCTACTTGCTCGAAAAGCATTGAATATGTTACCACCAGAGCTAGTGGGGCTTCAAAAACAATTCTATGGGTCGATCAACTCAAGCTTCATTTACCTTTCAAAAAGCAATTTTATAGAACCCTTGTTTTATTTTAAAAGAAGTAAGATGGGAGTTTATATCTTTACATTGACTATATGGCTCTAAATAAGGTAACCATAAAAAATATTATTCAATTCATTTAATTGCTGGCCTATATAATTAGTTGAACAATGTGAAATATTTTACAAAGCTTAACATAAGGTTGAGCAATCACTAAGCAAGAATCGCTGATGAAGACGAATCCAAAAGTGCATATATTATATGATACAGAATTTTCTAGTGGGTTGTAACACTCTTCAGTTTGACAAACTCCCCAACGACATTTTTGTACATTGATGAATCAATTATTCCATGAATATTTGAATAAATTTATAGTGGTTTATTTGAACGACATTTTGATATCGAGTTTAAGTCTAGAATATTACCTAAATCATCTAAAACTAGTGTATTCAAAATCTTAAAGAGACTCTACGTGAAGTATAAGAAATTCTTATTTGTTCAAGAGGAGATTAGTTTCCTAGAGTAATTCATTGGGCGAGGTTAGATCAAAATGATTCCAAAGAAGATGCAGGTCATTTTAGATTGGTAAGTCTTAATAAATATGAGCAAGTTACGCTCATTCATTGCTCCCACTAAGTATTATTGATACTTCATAGAAGGATATTTTGAAAAAGTAGTATCTTTAACAAATTTATTCAAGAAAGATAGAAAATATGAATAGTCAAAGGTATGTTGGCATGCCATTGAGGAGTTGAAGTGTGCAAAATAATCCTCATTCATTGCTACTACTAAGTATTATTTTGATCTTTAGATCAAGATAATCCTCCCACATGTTACCAAATACTTTGAGGAGTAGACCAACACGGCAAATTTTGCTCTTGAAATGGTCTTATTACAAGAAGGCATCCAATAGTTTACAGGAGTAGGAAGCTAAATGAGGTTAAACGACATTATATATCTTAAGAGAAAGAGTTGCTAGCAATCATACACTGTTAAAGGACTTGGAGAAACTATTTGTTTTGACTCCAAATTTGTAATGAAAACTAATAATTTTGCTACAAGCCATATCCTCGCACCACTAAAGTTAACTTTAAAGTATTTTTGGTGGTAGGAGTTGTTAGTAGAATTTGACTTGGAGTTAGAATATAAAGATAGACACCGTAACTAGGCTATAGATGCTCCTAATAGAAGACCAAACCACATTGCCTAGTCTCAAGTAGCTTACTTATTGGCAAGCAATATGGTTAAGACTATCATAGAGCAAGAAAAGTTTAAGCATTGAAAGTTCCCAATGGTAGTGACTCTACTTTGACTTATTTAAGAAGGCAATACTCAGTAATTTTTGGATTGACACTAGGTTGATATTCACAAAGGAATATTAGGTTTTCATATCTAAAGTTAGAGGACTAAGGAGGATGCTCCTTAGAGAGTGTCATGACACTCTATGGGCTGGTTACCTAATATGACATTACATTCTATGCCTATTTTAGAAGAGCTATTATTAGCCCAAGGTGAAGATGGTGTGATGAGTTATATAAAGATATATTTCATCTATCAACAAGATAAGTTGAACTACATAAGTTGGCAAGGTTGCAGAATTTCTTACTATACCTAGTAGACTATGAGAAAAGTATTTTTTCAACTTCATCACAGGGCTACATAAGGTTGGTGAGTACTCATATATCTCAATGGTTGTAAATTGCTTCTCTAAGTACTTCACTTTTGTTCTAACATTAAGAGATTATTTTAGAAAGGAAATATCTTTATATTATTGTTAGCGTTTTCATACATATTGATGTAATTTATCCGAGATAATTATTGTTATGTTATGTTGTTGATTAATATCACTTATTGAGTGGTTGTCTCACGCTTGCATTTTTTTAGTTCTAGATTAGAGTAATATTTATAACACTAGTTAGATATTGTACTTTTATTGTATAGTTTTAAGGTAGAAATGATTCCAAAGTCTAATCGCATTTATCTTCATAACAGGAGAGGTGTTCCACTTTTCTTGGCATTTATGGATATTTTATTTTGGGATTTTGTCCATTAATGCTTTGAGTGTATCTAGACATTTTTATCTCAAAGTTTTTACATGAAGATGAATTTTATTATTGATATCTTATTTATGAGATTTTTATTTATATCATGTGACAATTTGGGTCATAGTGGCTATTGACTGGGTTTGAGTGTTCATAGTCATGATATTAGAGAGACAAATTTTTTTTTAAAAAAAATTAAAACTTAGATATAAATGATATTGAATGTGTCTCCATTCGACCTTGGTTTTAACTACTTTAGTTAATTTATTCAGGAAAAGTATTTCTTTATTAAGATAAAAAGGGGTAGGGGAGAGACTTCTGGCTATTTGGTGACAATTGTGATGCACTTTGTACAGTTGTGAAGCAACTCAGAAGTGGTCAACAATCGAATGTTGATTACCATTTTCACACAATATATCACAAACTCGAATCAAAGTAGATCTAAATAATTATAAGTCATAAAATTTGAAACCTAAAATAAATTAACAATAATCAAATCGAATCCTTATTTCCAAGCATGACCTGACAATGAACCATAAAACCTCAACATTTAATAATAAAAAATATCAAGCACAAATCAATCACGGGACTTCATCAGATAACCTATTAAGACAAAGAAATAAATGTAACATGCCCCACAATGCTATAAGGGAGGGACAAATCAACCACAAACATATCAAATATATACAATGATCCAACTAATATCATACATAACCATAGTCCTATATCCGGCCAATTTCAATGTCCAAAATACATCTAATATATTTTCAATCTGAAAATAAAACTAAAACCCACCAAATATGTATAAGGCCATGGTCAACTTTGCGTCCGAACTCTCTGTAAGGTATTCAAACCTACTAATTTAAAGGAATATGAAAATAAAAATATGAGTCAAAAGCTCAATAAGTATTTTATAATATAATAAATAATAATATTCAAAATCAGAAGGAGGGTCCATAAACACATTTAAAATGCATAAATCACAAAGCTAAATGCCTATCGGTGAAAGTCTGAAGGAAGTCTCATACTCAAAGTATAATCTAAATCGAAATATAGTCCCAATGGAATATATTCTAAATGAAGTATAATTCGACACGAAATTACATATCCCAATGTACAAGATTGAATGTATCCCAACTATGGACAAACTTGTAAGTCTCAAACGAAATCTCAATACAGAAAATATATTAAAATCCAAAATATGCACAAATTAAAAACCAAAGATCGAGAAACTAATTTAATAAAGGGTTACATATACTCCTAGTAACTTTAAATCATATCAATCACTATTTAGACTCATGGGTCGGGCCGTCTATAAACTATTTCCTATAGATAAGGAATAAAGCCACTATATTTTACCACTTACAAAGTTGGATGCAATCCTCAAATCTGTTTAATATATTAGGACGCTTAAATATATTAGTTCCATTCGATTATCTTACGATAGTTCTAATAAAACACATTCGGAGATGATCTTTATATCACATATCACAAAGTCTTTTTCGACTGATGGAAAAGTGTTACATATCACAAAACCTTTTTAGTAAGAAAAGGGTCACATATTTGATCGTATCATAAAGGTAGAGCCCGAACCCCAGGCAGTAATAGATGAATACAACATATACGGCCTTTATGTAAGTTTTTATTTTATTTTATTTTTATACAAATATATTGATACACAAATATAATATATCAAATGTTTACCCATTTTTTATAAAATAAACAAAACCCTTAAATATTAGTAAGACCCAAATAAGATCCTAAAACAATCGGAAAAAGAACATGCATGTATGAGGGAAGTAAATAGAGTAAGTAAAAATAATATTAAAACCTCCAAATGTGAGCAAAGTTTATTAGATACGAAACAGACTAAAAATAGGGTATAAGGACACTTACTTTAAATTTTAACTAAGCAATTTAACAAAAGGATATTCCAAACTACCACTTCTATTCTTCCTCTCTCCTCTTTCTCCTTCTCTCTCCCTCTCTTTCTCTTCATTTTTCTAGCACGAATGGTTGAATAGTGAGACACGCTTCTTAAATAGACAATCAACGCATGAGCGCCACTTGGGCGTAGCCCCTATGAAAATCAGTGCTCAAGTGCCGCCTCGGGCACGCCTCGAGTGCAACCTCCTCATGGAAATCAGTATTCGAGTGCTACCTCGGGCACTCCTCAAGTGCTTCCACACTAAGTTTTGTGCTTCGGGCAAGCTTTAGGCACTTCTCGAGCACGCCAACACTGGAAAGTGTGCTTAGACTTGCGTCAAGCACTAAACTACTTGCTTTGAGTTCCAATTATTTTTCAAAATTACATTGCATAGATATTTCTCAATATATCGAAATCAGCTCAAGTTAATTAATAATATTAATTTAAACCAAATGAAAATCAGATATTACACAACATTCATCTTAGTTCTAAAATAATCTTATGGATAACAAATAAAATAGGAAACATGATCTTTTGAGAAGTGTTTGTGTCTTGTCTTTTGAATAGTCACAGGAAGATCTAAATGCAAAATCCTTGGCCAATGTGATTTAGAGAAGTAGGTAAAGGGAAAAAATTATCCTTTGCTTAAGCAACAATATAATAGACGTTGCACGATAGGTCACGGTTGATATTCATCTCAAGTGATTAGACATACAAATATCAAGCTAAAGCTCTCGGGCAAAGAAAGTTTTCCTAACATTAGATGAATATCAGATTTTGACACAGTAAAGGCACTAGAATATCCTTCGAAATCAAATTTCTCAAAATGGTGATTGTATTAATAGGTGGCTGTCGCCTCAAGCCGTGGAACTACATAATGCCCTTTGATTGGTTCCATATGCCTATGACATGCAAGCATGTTTGTGGCTCCCTTCAGGTGCGGTGGGCTTAGCCAATCAACACCTGTTGTCTGGTTCTAGCATTTGGACATGATTGACAGAGCTTGCTGTATGACTCTGGCAAAGTTTATTTGTGGGGCTATTAGCCTACGGATCAGGTGTACATAATGTCTCACTAATTTATGTGGATATTGTTGGATCTGATCACTTCCTTATGGGTAACACAACAAATTGGTTTATCATCGGAGGATTTGTGGAGAACAAATCTGAAGAACTGATTCTGGTCAGCGGGACATTGACTGGAGGAGAACAGTGGACGGTCAATAGATATTGATCGATGAATGGCCAACTGTAGATTTCGGTCAATAGAAGGTTGACCGTCTGAGGGTTGCAATAGTACTGCTGGATGGCGGACGGGCAGTAGAAGACGGTCAACGGGAGGTAAATCGGATGAAAGCAGAGAATGATCAACGGAAGGTTGACCGGATAAGGCTGGAGATGAATACAGAGAGCATTTTCGGAGTAGAAAATGCTGGAGTGCCTTTCATGAGAGAACACCGGTCA
The DNA here is from genome assembly GCA_033239525.1 of Nepenthes gracilis. Classification (NCBI taxonomy): domain Eukaryota; kingdom Viridiplantae; phylum Streptophyta; class Magnoliopsida; order Caryophyllales; family Nepenthaceae; genus Nepenthes; species Nepenthes gracilis. Next base: position 10,267,207 of record BSYO01000023.1, on the reverse strand, counting down.
ACTTGTTGACCGGTTGAGAAGGAAGAATTTACCAGTTGGTGACACTGGTATGGAATCGCTCGCGGATATGGTTGAGAGCACAGTAGCGTTCGGAGATATGGGTTGTGCACAGTGACGACCGAGGACATGGGATGTCCAAGGTCGTTGTCACTGTCTTGAGACCAAGAAATGTCGGAGGACTCTTGCGATGGCCAAAGGACACAGATGGTCCGGGGACTTAACTGCAGCAACGACGGAGGATGTTAGGGACAGCTGGCAGCAAATTGTGGACAGTTAGCTCTATAGAGCAGGTGGCAGACCTACAGTCTGTGTACACCGTCTATGCAGGTGGCAGGATTGTAGAGTTAGTAGGTAAAGTTATTTACAAGGTTGCGAGTAAGTGGTAGGCATTTGTCCACACGCAACTTGCTTATTGGTTAAATGTCTCCGGGCAGAACATTATATATATGCATGCTAGGCATGCTGTGCTCGGCGCGCGCACAAGGCACCATGGAAGTGACCATGGGTGATAGTGAAATCACCATGAGTGAGCATTCGTCGGGGCTTATGTAGACCAGGGGCTTGTGTAGCCGGCCGCATGAGTGTGGGGGTGAAACGGCGGTCGCCGTTTTACCAACATTTGTAAAATGTGAGAGTATAGAGCACCACAGTGAGGAGAGAAAGTGAAAAGAAAGAGAGCTGTGAGTGAAAATAAAGTGTGAGGGTTTTGTTTACTTTTGCTCTATTCTTATTTTCATCTTATGTAATTTGTTCTCATACTTGGTGAATTTGTGGACTTAGTGTCCCGTGATTTTTTTCTTAGTTGAGAAGGAATTTTCACGTAAAAAATATTGTATATCTCTTATATTTCTTATTCCTACTAAATGGTGGCTGACGATGACGGGGAGTTCGGGTATTCCGCAGCTATTAGATCTAGTGGATTCGAGTGTCGAACCCTAACAGATATGTATTTTGTCTATAAGGTTTGAATTTAAATTTTATTATGATCATGATTAATTAAATTAATATAATTAAAATTCTAATAAAAGAGGATAAAAATTGGATCAAAAGTCAACATTGAATTGAGTCATAATGAGTTGATAAACACCTGACCGATATTCGACGTGTGCCCATGCATGGGATGAGCAGTGAGGTTAAGCATAATAAACGTCTGATCAGCACATGAGCATGTATTCCAGTATGTCTGCATTCGAACCATGCTCAAGGGACGCTCGAAACGTGCTATTCAAATTTCGTGCTTGAACTGCATCTGAGGTGGCGTTCGTGCATCGTAGTGTCCAACCGTGGTGCCTGACATATGCACGATCAGTACTTGGGCACCATTTTTATATAAATAAATGATTCTGTTAAATTTCAGTCATTTTTTCTATAGTTTTGAGAGAGGAGAGAGAAAGAAAATAGGAGAAGAAAGAGAATCAGAGTGAGGAAGTTAGATAAACTCAAATCAAGTGAATTCAAGCTATATTTTTGATAATTTGAAGTTTAGAGAAGTATATTCTAAGCATTTTCTTCTATTGTTACTATTCTTTCTCAATTTTCTAATCATTTTTTATTTTAAATGCTTATATATGACATGATTTCATAGTTAAGATGGATAAATTTAACATGTATGTGAACTTCTCATTTTTTATAAAAATGTATGAAATTTATATATAAACTCATATAGATTGTACCACTTAGCTGATTTCTATAATTTTTTTTACATACATGTGTTAAATTCATGATTTACTGACTTTATATGTGATAAATTTCATACATCTTGTTACAATATATTTTGGACTTTAAATACATACTTACACGTTTAAAATTTTAGTAAATTTGGCACAGTATGTATGCTATTTGAATTGAAATTGTTGAGATATTTTTAAGTTGCTATTTGTTTTTATATTTTTGCTGAATTTTACTACACTACCATACTAATTTAGTATTCTGTGTTTTAAAATTTATCATAGCTAAATTTTTGTGGAAAATATCAATATTACATATTAAGAATTTATATAATTGAAGAGAAAACTCTATAATTATGCTAATAATTATAAGCATTTTCTTCAAAATGAGGAATATGAAATATAAATAAATGTGTACAGTTTTTATATGTATCAGACCATGGTAATAATTTAACGAACAGTATATTATGGCATTCTTTAATATATTATAGTGGTAATTAAAATTTAAACCTATCATCCCGCGGGTGAAAGCAATATTCAGTCTAATTTATAGGACTATATGTATGATGGCCCACCTACAAGTTTTAAATAGTAGCGTATAACCTTTGATTGTGTGAAAATAAATACAACTTGAGTTTCAATTATCCGCTCATTTTGTCGGCGAGATTTACTAGTCATTGATCCCTAAGAAAATTCATACTTAAGTATGAATCTATATGGCATTTTGTTTAAATATTGAAAAGATAAAATTTGAAATCCATGTATAGTCGTTATGAAAATCCATGTCATTATATATGATTGATTTGTAATCTTTTCGATATATTTTAAGTGTAAATTATATATATTTTCTTATGAAATTATATGCTTTGTTGAATTTATATCTCACTCAATACTTTTATTTTACTAACCCATTCAAACGAGAGGATCGAATACTTATAGGATAATTAGGATTGAAGGATGAGTCATTTGATGAGTTTAGAATCTAAATTATTAATGTTTGATGTTGTATCTTAGTTTCGGATAGCAGTTTAATATGTTTTTGATAACCGGATAATAATTTGTAACTTAAATGACAAATGTTGGTTTAATTAGTATCATGTGGTTGTAGTATGTTAATTTCTGTTTGTAAATTAAGAGATATCGGTTGTCCAACAAATTGACAGCAATGGTATTTAGTTAATTCTATTGAGTATGTACTCTAATTATTAGTGTGGATGAGACAAAATTTATTACGTAAGGTCCGATATCACAGATTAAGTCAATGTCGAAATTATATGACGACATGGCATTTTTCGGGTTCTGTGTATAGGTTATATAATTTTATTTGGTTGATCAAGGTATCGACGTGAAATTTACGTCTAATATTAATTAATTAACAAATTGAATAATTATTAATCTTATTATTAATTGTTAATGAAGAGATCAAAAATTGGGACGTGATAATCTGTTTTTGAAGACTTCTACAAGGGTCATTGATTTCATCATGCAACCAACGACAGGGTTGGTTTAATGGAAAAAAGACACAAGCCGGACTGACAATTGTTATCGGGTTTTGGATTCCCTTAGGCTAGTTTTATTGATGACTTACTCTCATAATTATTTTTCTTAGATTTAAAATGCATATAATTCTAATACCTTTAAATTTTACTTCAAATCAATTAAAAATTGGATTAAAATATTTAAAACTCAATTAGTCTATATGAGGCCTTATCGAGTTTATCCAAACTTGTATTTTCTGACTTGTATAATGAACAAGAAACAGAAAATTTGTCACTTTCGAGTTTCCCGCACGACTTGTGCCGACGAAATGAAAACCATGGAAAATTGTTTGTTTATTATTATTAGAAAACTTTATATCCAAAACTCTGCGTTTTGATTTGACCACGGAGGCACTCGCACTGTGCTCAAATATTGTAGAGGCCAAGGTATCCGTAGCTCGGAGTCCGACATTTTCAACTGTTCGCCGGCGCCGTCTTCTCACCGCCGATCAAAGGATTCCGTAAGTGGAAAAAAATGGATCGATTTCTTACTTAAATCTAAAAATAGAGAATTTGGAGGCCTTGAAATTTTAAAGTTCGCTTTCTCTTTCCATTTAGCCGTAATAATTTCAGGGCATTGTTTAGATTTGATTGCAGTTGTTGGAAATAACGAATTGGGATACACTACACAGTTATTTTCTGTTGTCCTTAAAGCCAGATTGAAGAAATTGCTTCTACTGCTTTAAGATAACTGCTGGGCGTTCAAGGATTTCTTAGATAGCTAGGAAGTCTCCCGGTGATTATGTTACTCCTTGCTCCGAGCTTTATGCCCTTGATTTGCAGTATTTTCTTAATTTTTAATGTTGCGATTCAGTGATATTTTGAGCTTTATCTATGAGTGTCCGCTTTAGTTCGCAAAGCATTATGTGACCTACTTTTCGGGAAGCCGCTCGTGTTCAGATTGCCCTGCTGTTACCTTTTTTGTTGCCGGTAAATTGATTGGTTGAATTGCAGTTAAAATTTGCATATTACAAGGACATGATGAGTTGATCTTAAAGTACCTTAATAACTGCAGATTTCATGGAACTGTTATTAGAATATTTATGCTCTGATCGTGATGTTGGACAGTTAAGAAGTAACATGCACAAAGGTGGTATAGAAGAGGCGATAACGTTAGATAAGTGGTGTGACTCAAAAATATAAAAAGAAATGAACACATCAGTGGTAATTTAGCAGCACCTACAAAGGAACAGATAGGGAAGGATGCTCACGACGGCCTAGACATCTAAAACACATGAATACATGACTGACAAAAGGTGGTTTTGTTGTGATTAGAGATATAACAAAGGGATTGGAAAGTGTAGAAAAACTTGGGTTTAGGGAATAAAAATGTTATAAAATTGCTTATGATCAATTGGCCGTAGAGGATGCCTATATTGTTAAAGGTGCTCCTTATGTGTGCCTAGACGTGTTAAGGCTTAAGGCTTAAAAGTTTGGCGCTTCTACATACCTTGATAGTGTTGTTAAATGGGCCGCCGTGTTGGCACAACCCATTCTATTGGGCCATTGGCATGTAAATGTGCTGTATCGATATAGCATGGAACAAAAATGTCTTGACCTAACACGGTTTGTGGCCCGCCTATACTGGTCGGGTGTTCCCTTGCGTTGTATCGATATAGCATGGAACAAAAATGTCTTGACCTAACACGGTATGTGGCCTGCCCGTACTGGGTGGGTGTGCCCTTGGGCTATGCCAGTTTATGCATGAAAATAATACTAAAAAAAATTATATAAAAAATAAAATTTCATAAAGTATTATAAAAATACATCATATTTTATTTATTTTGTTAAATATTTTTAATATTATAATTTATAAAAATAGAAAAAATATATCTAATAATAATTTATTTATTTTTAAACTTCATTTATATTTTTATTACTGTCACTTTTAGAGTCATTCTCTTCATTGGAACTCAAAATGGTATTTTAAACTTCACCTAACACAATCTTTTGTGTCTAATCTATCCTTAAAAGGGATGCACATTTCCATTATTTTCAATATCATCCTTTTTTTTTGCCAACTGCTCGACCCTTGACACTGAAAATTGATTCCAATGACGTTATATTTACCGGTTGAGCTAAGAGATTCTGTGTCATTAATGTAAGTATAAAAAATGTGTGCTTGCTATCCTTTCACCAATTCAAAATCGTAAATTTTAATTTATTACTTGTGAAATTGGAAACGTGGTTGAACTACAAGTAGTGAAGAAATTTAGCCAGTGTTGTATTTTCACTAATCATATGTATTCCATGTCGAGTTAATATTAAAGAGAGCAAATCTCATCTATTGGGATGTTCCAAACCACCTCTGCTGCTGCTGGATTGGATGGTTCTGGTGATGACTGTAGTATATATAAGTTATATATTGTGTGCATGTTGTGATAAACATAGGCTTTCATTTTTTTGTATTGCTGGCCATTTCCATATTCCATATTGCCATAAATTCTTCAAGATACATATACACCTCATGTAAATTTATGCTGGAATTTATAATTGTGGCGAGACAAGCTATTATTGGAGAAGTTCTCTAATATTTTAATTTTTTTAAAAAATATAGTTAAATATAATATTGATTAATATACTAATTTCAATAATTTTAATATTTACTTAAAATTATTTTATAAACTTTTTTTTACCTCTATTATTGGTATTATATGGTGGAAACCATAATCATTTCAATAAGGCATAAAATTGTCGATAAATGATAGCAATTGGTCAATAGTAGATTATGGTTGGTGCAATGGGTACCTATAAGTTTGTTAGTAGTAAAATAAAATTTTTTAAAAAAGTTTAGTCATTTCAACTATCTTCCAATCGACATCCATGATCGACTCAACCATTGGGATATTTTCGTTGTAGAAGATGGTTAAAATAGAACAAAAAAGGATACATGGTCTTTAGTACTTAGTATGTTGAATTCCTCTATATTAGGCAATCGATATTTATTTTCTTGTATTTAAATTTATTTTGTCAACATAATGTGTTGAATTGCTACTTTCGAAAAAATATTTTAATAGATAGAATGTTCTTTATTTTCTCCATATAAGGAGAAATAAACTTTAAAATGTCATTAATACAAATATTAATAATATAACATGCACATTTTGTATGGAATAATTGACTATTTAAAGTTAATAAAAATTATGATTTAAATAAAGAACTAACAATATTATTATTTGAAACATTATCAAAAGTATAGAAAAAATCTTATTAAATATTCAATATTCATTTATAATAATATTAATTGTTTTAAAAATTGTGAAAGCAGTGTGTGAGTATTCAAAAATTTTAAAATCAGTAATTCTTTTTTGTAATTCCCAATTTTTAGAAATTTAATGTATAATAATACAAATATCAGGTAAGTTATTTCATGATGACAATATATCATTAGTTAAAGAAATATTATATTTTACTTGTATTAATTTTAAAATTAATTCTTATTTAAATTATAACATAAGATAGATAGTATCACCTTTAATAGTATATCAAGATATTTTTCTATATTTGGGTAACAAGTACTTCTGTATAGATATTTCAAACTTATAGTCTTCTGCTATGATAAAAGTGTTGAGTGAACTGTATATTTTGCCACTCCTTTTCAATTTATAATTGTATTAAAAAATTCTTAACCCTACATCACCTGAAAATGTTAGTTCATTTTGAGTTACGGATAATTTTTATCTCTTATATTTTTCATGTGTCTCTTTAGGTATTTGGTATATTTAGAACTTTTACAAGTATAATCTTTTTTACATTTTTTATAAATGGCACATTTTTTTTATTGTTAACTAATTTAATTTTAAAAAATTTTCATACACTATTAGAACATTTTCTTGGCAGCGGCTAGAACTAGGAGGAGTAGTAGTAGTGATATTTGAGGTATGTTATGATTTTGGTAATTTAGAACCATTATCAGTATGTGTGTGTAGTATAATTGGTATGGGAGTATTGAAATAATTTTTTCATATTCCTTCACTACCAAAATTTGAAAAAATTATGTACCATAATTAATAATTAAGTTATGAAATAATAATATTAATATATAAATTATAAAAAAAATTAATAAAAATAATATAATCATATTAGTATCACACAATCACTTGTTGTACAAAAGTAAGGGAGTAGAGATAGATGTTTGATGTGTTGGTAAGAGGGGAGAGAGCAACAGTCACTTGATTGTTGAATCAAAATAAACAAGGGCTATTGCATACACAGCACGATTCGTACCACAGGTTGACACGACAAGATTTGTGCCATGGGCCAATTAACATGTGGCCTAGCATGAAACTGAGTGTTGGGCCATATTATACACAGCCTAACACTTTTCATTATGGTCCATACCTAGTATGGCCCAATTACCACCTTTATACCTAGATTTGGCTTATTTCAAGAGGTGGGTGCCTTTTTTGACATGACAAGATTTGTGCCGTGGGCCAACTAACCCGTGGCTTGGCATGGAACTAAGTGTTGGGCCGTGTTATGCACAACCCAACACTGTTCATTATGGTCTGTGCCTAGTACAGCCCAATTATTATGTTTATACCTAGATTTGGCTCATTTCAAGAGGCGGGTGCCTTTTTTGAGACTCATAATATGCGTCTTGGGTATCTTGTAGATTATTTTCTTAAAAATATTAGTTGTTATTTTTTCAAGTTAGCCACTACATTTAATTGTTACTTTTAATAATAACTTGGTATGTGAAAAATTAAAGATTGATTTAAGTAATGGTTGGATGATTAGAAAAATTGATAAAGAAAATAATGAGGATAATGAATTTGTATTTGATGATGATTCTTTGTCAAAAGGCTTTGTAGCCAAAATTATTGGAATAAATAAGGCTACACATTACACTAAATTAAAAAATAGTATGAATATTAAATATAGAGTTAAATGATAAAGATTCTAACTTAAAAAGGGACATATAAAGTTAAATAAGTCATTCATGTCCATAAGTTTAAGAAAGAGATGAAAATAAACTTTTATTTGTTGGTGATAAATAATAATAAATATAAGTCTCTATTATGAGTATCTTGAAAATAATATTATAAATTTGTTAAGGAATTTGTATTGTTTTTTGTGCGTTTGTTTTGAATTGTACTTATTAATAATCATCTTATATTATGTTAGTTGAACTATGAATCAATGATTATTATCAAAATATTGATTTGGTTTTTGTATTTAATTATTTGCTTCAACAATTAGAAGTCATAGATATTTTCACAAATGGGCATCTCACTTCTGTCAAGCTTGCACTTGCACCTAGTTCCTTGAGCCTGGGCCTTAGGTATCCTTTGCACATTGATGTACCTTGTGCCTTTACAACATTGGAGGATGTATATGGCCAAGATTTCATGTAGTGGGATTTAAGGCTTAGTTATATGTTGTGTTCTCCCAAATAAATGGAATGCTGCAATTACCCTTAATTTTTTTGTGTTGTTCCTTGGATTGGATTATTAAGGGAATATAAGTGTTTTTGATTTGCCAAAAAGCTGAGGATCGAATAGCTGCCAGAGTCGGTTAGCCACTTTTTTCTCCAATAAGTCCACTGGGTTACTGAGAGCTGAGGAATGCTACTATGTTAATAAACATTCTTCTATGTATTAGCTACCTAGTGGTTTTGTCTAATAAATTATGTGCTGATACTGGAATTAAGCAGGCTATATATGTATCAAGTTAAAATGGTTCACAAAAAGGGAATTATTTAGAATCAGGAGATGAAAAGGTCCAAAAAGTGCCTATTGTTCAGATGCTTTTAGTTATATCATTCCAACACACGATCCAACATTTATTTACACTTGGCAGATGTTTTGATTGCATGGCATACTGAATTGCCTTTCTGTTCCTTTCCTTATTTCCAATTTTTTGGGACCAAGCTGTTAAATTGAATCTGATCTGCCAGCACCATTGTTATTCTAGTGAACTTGCATATTTTTTGAGAATGGTGGTTACATCATCTTTGCAATTGTCAAATGATTTCGGAATTCATACCAATTACGGACTAGCCAGCCAACCTAAGGTACAATATTATTATATCTTCATTGATCATATATTTTTTACAATTCCTTTTTTCTTTTCTATAATTCTGCAATATGTAGCTTGTATCTGTAGTACTGAGAAAATACTGATACAAATGTATTTTTGATGCAGTGTAGGATGGGGAAAGGACGTTTACATTTCATCACTATGACTCTTTCATCAACTGGTGTAGTAAGGGTTCTTGCAAAGCGTGGAATTCATTTAGTTTTCCCCTTATATTTTCTTTCAGGTCATGGTAGAATCATTTGGTTAAATATTGTAATTTTTGTTTTTAGAGAAGAGAATTTTAAGATTGGTAAGTGAAATTGCTCTAAAAGATACTGTATATTATGGTGACTTCTGCGAACTGTCAAAATTAAACCTATAGAAAATAAGGTAAGGAAAAGGCATCTATGGTATTTAGACATTTAAAATGTACACCAAAGAAGTTCAATGAGGAAATATGAGTTAGCTATGGTTGGAGGTAAGAAAAGAAAAGGTAGACCTAGAAAAACTTGGAGTGATGTGATAAAAATTATCTAGAAATTACTTGTACTCTTTGAGGACATCATACTTAATCGAGTGGAACTGTTACGTTGCCAAACTTATTTTGTGGGACTTAAAGTTTTATCATTGTTGTAATGTTGTAATTTTTTGTTTTCTAATGCTACCTTTATTGTATGCATGTTATTTACCCTTTTTTTGTTGAAGGACTTTTGCAAGTTTTTAGTAGACTGGATAATATAGCATCCTGCATATATGGTACGCCATGTGATTGTATTTCTACCTTTGCTTTTATTCCCACAAACCACCATAAGGCTTGAATCACTTGTGATTAACTGTCGGCTTTTTAAATTTGACTGTGGTTGTGTGCTTGGTATTGAAATTTAAGACTAGATCTTCAGGTAGGAGTAAAGTTTTGTGGCATTTGAGTTCTAGTGCCAGCTCTCAATTTTGACTATTTTGAAGATTGATATTTAGGAGCATAGACTTTTTCTTTATATTATCATATCCAAATTTAGAGGGTGAGCTTTGGCATTATAGTAAGATTACCTCATCATGAATTGGAGGCCTCTTTCAAGTAGGAAGCTTGGTTCACTGGGGCACACTTATTAGTGCATGTGAATTTAGTCTTTTGCATGGGTTGTGTAGTCCCATTTTGCACTTCAACCTTTTCAATTGCACGTATTGCCTTATTTCATTACTGAATCACCTTTCAATCGTTTCCCAAAATAACAGAGAGAGAAACTACTGTGCTGATTAAGTTCCTTCAGAGGCATAACTGATAAATATTATTCTATCGAGTAAAGAAAAGGGTTGTCTAAAGTATGTTCATGTCAATAAATGATCCCTAAGAAATGAAATTGTGTCCTTAAATCATGACAACTAAAACCATATGCTTTTTAATCTTCAGTTCAAGGATGCTTGGAAGCTCCATAGCTCAAGTAGAATCAATAAGCCAAGAATTCTTGTGTCTTCTAAATGCGGAGTCTTCCTATGCCAGTCTGTTTTGCTGCCAAGTGGAGGAAATGATTTTCCTGTAATGGAAAAAACTGCCATGGTTCTGAAGAGGTACATGTGGTTTCTTTTCTCTACTTTTTCCTGTGGGTAGATACTAGGGACAGGGAAGTGCTCATATAAATTACCATTCTTGTTATATACTTGTGAAGAAGCCTACCTTTTCTTTTCTTTTCTTTTCTTTTTTTTGGGGGAGAGGGTGGGTGGGTACTTTTTTTAGGTCATCAAACTCATGGACCTCTCTTGAAAAATGTGAGCTGTTGCTTTGGTATATATATTGCATTTGACAAAGCTAATTGCATTCTTTGACAGCCTAAACGTTCAGGGAAAGATTGAGAACGTCATGTGCATTTTTCCTGTATTTATTTGCCAGTTTTTGCACTTACCATAATCGATGGATCTGTATGATAGTTCCACTTTGGTATTGACATGGTGTTCGTTATTTGTTTTGCAATGTTTGATGTCTCTGTTTGGGCATAGTACGTGTTCGGATAGCTGATTTGTGTTAAATTAGGAAACCTTTTGTAACTAATTTCTGCATCACACCATCCCTTAAGATGCCCGACCCGGTGGTCGAATTCTCCATTTCCTATCATGAGCCACAACAATAAGTTCTATGTGCATAAACAGGGCTGTCTACCGGAAATCTGCAGCTTTTTGACAATGTGAGAATACTGCCAAAGATATTTCCAAACCTACCAGTTACACTACTAGATGCTCATATTGTCTCCAACCTGAGTAGCTACTACAACATTTTATCAAGATCGGCATCAAACTCTGCCAAGTCTTCTAATTCTGTAAATTGCAATAATTCCTAATTTGATTTTTCGGCTACTTCATCACAATACATTTTCTATTAGAAACCTCCTGTTTGGTAACCTGGCAACTTTGTAATTTAAAGGATCTTCCATTAATTCACACTTTATATAAACCCATTATCTCTGTTATATTTTCTTTACAAAAACACTTTAGCATTTCTGAGGCATCTTCTCAAGTCTCAACTTCTACTATATTATCCCAAATAAGAATATATTACTCCAATGTACCTTCAGATGATAATTTTCTTGCTCTAATTAAATCAGTAATGCATAGTCTCATTGATTAGACATAATGCTCTCCTGCTCCTATTCATGGAGTATCTTGTCAGCCTTCTTCTAGGGCCAAAATCTTTCCATGTTAAAATTTACTTGAAACTATTCTTTCACATTTAAACAATCTGAAGATGTGAAGGACCATGTCTTCCACTGAACAGATATCACATGTTATTATCAACAATAATATTAGAAGATATCGCATGATATTATTAATAACCATGTATTGCCGTGAACTTTCTGGGGATAAATTTAACACTAGTCTTGTATTCTTTAAATTTTGTATCGTACTCCATTCTAGATGAAATAATTGCTCAGACTTATCTAGATTGGCACTAAAAGCACTTATCTCCAATCCTGTTATTTACTGAAATTTCATCAATATTTATCAAGTTTTGATTCCATATAATCCATAACACAGTTCCATTAGAATATTCTCCTAATGCACAGCATGATCACCCAATATTTCATAATGTGGTAGTCTTTTGGCTTGACAATATGGTTTTCTTTGACATGGCTTACCTATCCTGTAGTTTATGCTTAAATTGCAATAGGTATAAGTCATATCACGAAGGTGTTGTTACCTACTATCTTCATTCCCAAGAACTCGAAACAGAAAATGTGTGCCTTGTAATCTAGTAGTCCCTGTGATGAAAAGGTTTTGATGCTTACCACATTGTGATTTGCCATCACACTTTACCAACTGCCATGTTATCCTAAGCACTTAGACGCTTACACAACCTCTAAAGGTTTGGAAGTATTAAATTGCAATGCATGGTTATGGAATCTATTGCCTGAAATCTCCATACCAATAAATATTACTCTATCATTAAGGATAACACATATATGAATTCAAATATAAAGCAAAATAACAAATAGCCTATCTTCTGCATAGCTTGAGGACACTATGGTTTGTTCAGTTGACTTAAGAGAACTTCCAGTTGTGGATATGGTTTTACCACTGATGCTGAAGGTACACTTTGAATGCATAATAATCACTGGAATAGATAAAGAAATCAGAAGCATATTTTGCCAACCTCGGGATACCCTGCTGAACTTCAGTTCCAAGTCTTCAAACATCAAGATTAGAATTCCAGTCATCACCTGGTTCATCCAAATAACAATCCAGCTGAGATTTCCACGTCTGATCTGTATTTTCATGCCATAAGAGACCAAATAGGGAGATTTACTTCATGGACTTGAGCCACAACTACTTCATCCTCAAATTGACTGATGGAGAGGATTAAAAAAGAGCTCTCACTAGAGGACCTTGGATGATAACAAACCATTATATCACTGTTTGAAAGTGGCACCCTGATTTCCGTGGCCACGGTGATTTAGATTGCTGTTTGAATCCATTTACCTAAGCTCTCTATTGAGTACTTCGACAGTGAAGTACTTCTCTAAATCGGGAGAACTCCTAGTAAAGCTGTGCAAAATCCTTAACCCGTCATTGCTGCCCATCAAATTAGGAGTGCCAGTAGAATTGCAAGTAGTAGATACGGAGATTTCATTGTCCATGGTAGCTCTGGTGATTGGAAAACGGCCATACCTGCCTCCCTGGCCATTGATGTGTGAGGTGAAATCTGGTCTTACCGACCCGCAGCAAGGCCACCTGGGCCAGTGAGGGGGAGGACAGGATGGAGAGGAGGAGATGGAGGGATGTCACGCACAAGAAAGATAGGGTGAAATAAGCTGGAGAGGCTGGCAGGAAGGGAGGGAAGGCGGCTGTCTGAGGAGGGTGCTAGAAAGGGGTGCATATCTTTCTTTTTTTTTGTTTTTTTGTTTTTTTCCGAGGAGGGGAGGGAGCTGCTGGCATAAATTGGGGTTCTTTTTTTTTTCTTGTTTTTGTTTGTTATAGTACTTTGATTGTTTTCTCCCACATAGCCAAAAAGTTGCCACCTTGGATTTTTTTGGCATTATGCACAGCCATATGATTCCGTAATGTGATAATGTCCCTCATAGACCAGCAGAGAAACAAAATTATAAAATTTGGACTAGTTAATACTGCAGTATAAAATTATTCGAAAGAATAAAACATTTCTGTGTCAAGCTCATATTAAGATTGGTATTTCTTTCCAAATATGAATTAAACTTTAATTCTGCCTTCTCCTTCCTGATTGAATTTGTTATTCCATGCTTTCAGTGCTTTGATACTGGATAATCTCATGCATGCAATGTTTCTTTTAGGCTTCCACAATAAAGTGGCACTACGGTTATATTTTCCCTAGAAAGTCATAGCATTCTCTTATATGTTTCAGATAAACTTAAGTGTTTCTTAATTAAAGTTTTCAAATCTTGGCTAAGGTTAACAAGTTGCTACTTTCCGTTAGGAAACAGATAGAACTGAGAAAGTATTCTCTTTTCTAGTTTGTTTGGGTCTGATCAATCTTAGAAATCTGGATTTATGGAGGATGGATTTCACTCTATTATACTTCTTTAAACCAGGTTGTTTACATCTGGTGGGAAAAGATGAAAAAAGGAGACTGGGGAATGCAGTGCAAGGCCAGGATAAAGCTAGTTAGATTTTACTCAAAATCCATTGTCAGTGGCTGTGTGCTTTATGTGCTAATCTTTTTTGGTCATTGGTGTTCTCTGCACTGCCGACGAAAATGGAAACAAAGTGAAATAGATGTTCCAAAAGTCAAACTTATAATTCAGGCATCTTAATCAATGTGGTGTAGTTGCTAATGGCCTGAATCAATAGTTATATGCAATTTGAATTACAGGATAATGTCTCTAAAATTGTTAAATTCTTCTATTATCTGTTGGCATGGGTTTTGTACCGTTTTTCATTTCTCCTATTTTGGTAAATAATTAAGAGGGCTGGATGCTTATGAAGGGCCCGTGGCCATGTGTTCTGCCACTGGCATATTGTGGCTCATTATTCTATTTTGTTACTTTGCTGAGACTATGCATGATGTGATGCAAATACTGTAACATTTTGTGTAGGATGTGTAGCAGTTTATCTGGAACCAATCTCATACTACATTTGGTCCCAGCTATCAGTATTCTCGCTTTTGCCGCATGGGGACTTGGCCCACTGATGCGTCTGAGCTTCAATCTTTTCCCCAATGTAAAATTCTTTTTCTTTTGGTGAAGTCCTGTGAGATTCGTGACTTCCATAGTTGATTACTGCACCCATTATGACTTCTTTTCTTTTCCAGAAAACTGAAGCTAGCTGGAAAAAGAGTAGCGCATATCATCTTATGACCTCATATGTTCAACCTCTGCTGCTATGTACAGGAGCAATGCTCATATGCAGGTTGATGTAGCATGATGTATCAGAATCCACAGAATTGTTATTTGTGGCCATTTCTTTTGTTCCTTTCCTGTTCGTAGGACCAGAAGTTTTTTAGTCAATTTACATATAGTGCTAATTAGATTGTTTTTCCAGGTCATTGGACCCAATAATTTTGCCTTCGGAAGCAAGCCAGGCTGTTAAGCAGCGACTTCTGCGTTTTGTGCAGTCATTGTCAATTGTGCTGGCCTTTGCCTATTGCTTATCAAGGTGAGGCCGAATGCTGTCACAGTCTAGCATTTATTGTAATCTGATGCTATAAACTGTTGTTGCTAATTTCTTTGGCTTAAATTCCTAAGCAACTAATTGGATGATCTCTATTGACTTGGGGGCTGAATGGCCAAAGCTTACATTTGGCTTTACTTAACAGAAGTACCTAACGTTCAATTGTAAATTAGTTTTGAAATAAAAAGAAGTGCATACTTATTTTTAAGTAATGCCAAACATATGGAAGATCAGTTACAAGTTGTAGGAGGTTTGACATCTAATTCATTTGGTATCAATTTGGATAATCTCATATTTTTGATAAGTCTACTCTTTGCTTTAATTGCATTTGAAGTTGGGCTAGTTAGACTTATTGGTTGATGTGACATCCTTTTGAACATCACAAAATTGCCATTTTTTCTTTAGACTAAGTTATCAAGTACCTCACAACAGATTTATAAAACTTGATAGGAGAAGTTACAAAAGAAAAACTTGCTTAACTCATAACTAGGGCTTGAATGCACTATCATAAGCCAATAAATTTTTTCCCTCATTGGTGGAGTTGCAAAATCAATTGGCCTCAGGTAACCAGATCCATGACATTGAAGAGCAAGGACCATGCTTATTTCTCTTTGATACATTGCATGAATTGAAAAATTTAAGTGCTGAAAGTGAGAAGTGCTGAATGGAATTATGTGGTGTTTATGTGCGCTGAAAGTATGAAAGATAGATGTATCATAAAGTGTTAGAAGTGCTTAGTACATGGCTTTTAAAATTATTAATAATTTTCTCCATGAATTTTAGACTGAAATGCTTGAGAAATCTACTTTTACATAAGAGACATCTATATTTTTTTGAAATGCTCAAGAAATCTATTTTTTAGTCAGAGGCATTGTGTTTGTTCCCTCGGTGATGGATTTTAACAAGAAAGAGATGCTTCCTTGTGGTGGAGTCTTTTTGTACTATCATATCATTGTTCCTTTTCATGTACATAAACACCAAATAATTAAGGTAAAAACATTCACAAAGCTAGGGTTAGAGATTTCAAAGCCACATTACACATATATACCAAAATAAACGGGAAAAACGGTGAGGCGTGGGGTTAGGGTTTCAACAGTACACAATACCCCACAAAACATCCAAATCAAACATGAAATCAACATATATGCATGCTTACTACATGGGTATTTCAAAATACATACTTAGACAGGCATTTGAGCAAAAATACCCAAAGGGAACGGAACAAAAAGAGCAATAAGAGAAAGAAAAACATATGGGTGCATTTATTTTAATCCGATCTACAACTTTCTCAATTAGCTCTAACCTAGAAATGGACTCAAAAACCTCAAACTTCTCTTCTCTCTCTTCTCCTCCGCATTCTCTGTCTCTCTCATCTCTCTCTGGTCTGACTAAAAATGGCCGAAAGAAAACTAATCGGGGCTTAAATACACGGAATGGCGCTCGAGCGCTAGTTGGGCAAGCTTCGAGCGCGGCAACACTGGAATGGGCGCTCGAGTGCGCCGCCAACGTGCATTAGGCAGACCTACACTGGAATTGACGCCTCCTGTTGTGCTCGAGCTAACATCGAGCGCCACCCTACCGGAATATGTGCCCCGGTGCCGCCTCGGGCGCCCAGCAGGCGTTCTCCCACTTCTTCCTGTTTCTCTTTCGGAACTTAATTTCTCGCATACTTAAAGCCTAATTTTAATTATATTAATTTAATTACTCCTAATTACTATATTTTGAAAATCAGTACCTTACAATTACCATCGAACCTATAAGATCATGAATACAACTTAGATTCCATTGAATCCAAATATTAACAATCAATTTAAGTTCCACTAGACCTATCATAATAGAGGTTATTACTATAAGAGATGTTTCAAGAATTTTCACAGATCTTATTGTGTCACTGTAAAACAATGATTAGGTGCTCATGCCTTGACGAATTGGTGGTAACCACGAGGTAATTAACACTTACAAGTTTGACATCCGACCACAAAGGTCTCCAAGGCTTTGCTAACACATGGTATGGAAACACATTTTATCGCATCGCCAG
Source organism: Nepenthes gracilis (assembly GCA_033239525.1). NCBI lineage: Eukaryota > Viridiplantae > Streptophyta > Magnoliopsida > Caryophyllales > Nepenthaceae > Nepenthes > Nepenthes gracilis. The sequence continues at coordinate 10,249,814 of BSYO01000023.1, read as the reverse complement.
CACATGGCATGCATCTCATCGCCAACACATGGCACGGGAACATATCTCGTCTCACTTGCCAACACATAACATGAGAATGCATCCCATCTCATTACCAACACAGGGCATGGGAACACATTCTATTTCATCACCAACACATGGCAAGGGATTACATCTTACCTCGCTTGGCAACACACGGCATGAGAACACATCCTGTCTCATAGCCAACACATGGCATGGGAATACATCCCTTTATGTCAAACCGAGCATCCCTCTCCACAATATCTATCGATATATTGTTGCACGTTGTTCACTGGACTATAGTATCCCTTCAACATTATCGACCTCAATCCACAGGAAGCAAGAACTAGATGTTGCATGACTGTAGATTATATTACGGTTTCATAGGTTTCATATTCCTTGATATTGTAGTGTATTCATGCAATTTCCTTTAACTATCCATAGAGTAACAAGGATTAGGATATATAAGGCTACGATCAATTATTGGATCGAAGGAAAAACTAACTATGGATGTTCACACAGGAGCATCTGCTTACTTCCCTATGTTACTAACTCCCGTTCTATCTAGATCAACTCCAGGTTAACTTTTGGGCATGTTTTCACTAAGTAAGACATCCCACCCTCCTATTTTGGCCTACTTCTCATTCTTTAAGGGAATGACAACTCCTAACCATCCTATTTCTTAAATTACAAGCCTAGAGCATCTAAATCTCTTGGATTTTCTAACTTTTCAACCTATAACTTAGATTACCAAGGTAACCACCCTACTAAGGGTAGTATGGCCCATGGGCATCTCCAAGTTCATTATGGAGCCAACTCTTCTCCACTTGTCACTTAAGTTACTAAGAATATCTAAGGCTTATCGGTTTCCTTCCTAGCATTAATGTGTGAGGGTGTAGAAAAGCCATACCTAGTCTTTATCCCATCTAGCCAATTCACTAATGTACATGATCCAACTACCATTCCACCCCTACATGGCTCTAAGGTCTCGGCCATAGGAGGTTTTGATTCCTTTTCTTACCAACACCACAAATCATAGAATTTATTAGAATGCATATAATGCGTATAAATCTTCATCACACTACTTTATAGACATGCAAAACAGCATAATAACTTACCAACATACATGTTCAAGTTTCGGCCAACATGCTGTTGATATTTAGCATAGGCCACAGCCAACATAAGCATGCTCCTTCTACCACTTGGAAGGTTACTCCGTTATTTTATCATGCACATTAATAAATATAGAGATTCACCACATATTAAATTTAAGCATGTAAAGTTATTATCTTTGCTTCTAAAAGCCCACATCAAGCCATAGCCACATTTCCTTGTACTACTTTGAAGGCTACTCCCTTATTTTATCATGTAAAGTTGTCATCTTGGCTTCTAAAAGCCCGCATCAAGCCACAGCCACAGCTACCTTTCCTTCTACCGCTTAGAAGGCTACTCCCCATTTCATTATAAAACTTAAGGCATCTTATATTAACTCATTAACGATCACTCTTTTTCACCCTAAACCTAAAAATCCATAAAGATGGATTAAGAGCAACTTAACCAACCACCAAACTGTGGCATGCCATGGACAATGAGATGAAGAAAAGTTATCAATTATCTTGTTAGAAGACATAAAATTCAGAACTTGCACATGAAATAAGAGATAAGTCACAAAAACGTCATTTTTATGCATGTAGTCATATTTTCTTCATAGGGCCAAAATGGATATTCAAAAATGGATGAAAAACATTTCCTTTAACAGATTGGAGACCACATAAATCAGTGGATACAACTCATATTGGAAGAAATAATAAGAGTGCAAAGAAACCATGAAAATTTCACTTGCTTTGGTTTTTCTTCTTCAAGCAACCAAAGCAAGCATGAATGACCTCTGAGACTTCCACAAGCACATTCTTTCCTTCACCTTTTACGTGGGGATGGAGGCTTCATGTACTCCAAAGTGGCACAGAACAAAGGGAGATGAGGAGGTAAGGGGGTTTCATTATTGTTATCTCTAATTCTTCTCTCCTTTTCACTTTTCCCTTACTTGGATCAATTGATGAAGGGGACGGTTGGCTGTCCTCTTTTTCTTCTCTCCAACTTGAAGTCAAAATAAGGAAAATTAGGGCTTTTTTCCTTGAGAGAGAGGGGCAGCCGGCTAAATAATAAAAAGGAGGGAATTAGGGTTTTCCCTCTTTCACATGGAGAGGTGCAGCCTTAAGGAGGGAATGCAGCCAAAATTTTGTTCTTTCCTAGTTTGTTTTACAAGAAAAAAACATGTGAGGGGTGGCTGGATGCTGAGGGGAAATGGTTGCAACTCTATGGAAGGAAAATTGGTCAAAATGAGGGCTTAGGGGTTTCTAAGGTTTCCCTTTTCTAGTTTTCACATTTTGACACATTAATTCAATTAGTTTTCAACTTATAAATACACAAAATATATTTAACGCATTTATAATGAATTCTGATTAATAAAATGGTAAACTGATAATATTATCTATTGCAACTGAAAAAAATTATTAAAATGCCTTCCCGATGACTTCTCGAATTTAACTAGTGTAGGATCTTCATGAAGTTATCCTAGGATTTCATGCAAATTTTTGGCCTTCATGGACATCATTTGCACTACTATTTCCACAATTAATGACTTTTAATGATTGGTAATCCAATTGACCCGAACATGAAACACTGAGGTGCCATAGGTTTCCTCAGTGAAATGTGTTTGATTTTCTGCTACTCTTGTTGTTTTAGCAATTGAATTCATGGCATGGATGATGAGAGAGTAAAAGGAAGGTCTAGATGTTAGTGTTTGATAGGTTGGCGAGGATCAAAGTGATGGAGCACGATGACAGCGACACTTTTCTCTATTCCACTACTCCCAAAGGATACAAGGAAAAATCAGAAAAGCTTATTTTGAACAAAAAAGAAGTGATAATGGTGGTGCACTGGCGCATGGTTGCAATGGTGGTGGTGGGGGTCATGTAGGTTATGTTGATTAGGGTTCTGATTGAGAGAGAACGAAGTGAGGGAAGCAATTCAGTTCCTGTCAGTGTATTTGCATTTGACATCCTTTTTGGAGTTTTATGAAACTTGAATTGGGCTTGATTGTCATACAGATTCAAAATCTATATCTTAACAGCTGAGTTGTTATATGGCCTATTCTTTTGTTTTCCTTAGAATTGCCTTGTAAAACAATTTAACATTTGCTGGATGATAAACTTATTTTTATTATTGTTATATTTTGATTTGGAACTTTTGGAGATTACCCTGCCAGCACTTGCTTCTTATTCATTTCCTGTCCTTACAGCTTGATGTGCTTGCCCATGCACTCATGTTTTAGATCCAGTGTTTACCTGAGCAATGTTTCTGCTTGGCTTCTATTGATAACAAGATAATTCCTTGTAACAATGGAAAGATGAACATAAATGGTTACTGTCATTGATTTGGTTTATCTTTGTCCATTGTCTGGCCATTTATGTTGTTTACTTAACTTTTATTGGTGATGATGCCTTATATGGATTTATTAATAGCTTATCACTTGCACTGCTTCTTCTGTTTTGTCTAATTTGGCTATAGTGTGGATGGGTGCTATTCAGTGCAGTGAGTCTAGCATAGGGATTCGCATATTGTTGTTTAAAGTGGTCATATTCTTCTGTTTTTTGGCAGTTTGATTCAACATGCACAAAAATTCTTTATGGAGACAAGTGACACCAGCGATGCAAGAAATGTATGCACTAATTTCTTTTAGGTTCCATAATTGTATTACAACTGTTTGGCATGATTAAATTACTTCATTGCATAGTGGTTTCCTCACAATAAGTGGGAAGGTCAATCTGCCATCAACACTGGCGATAGCTATTTTCTTTGGCCCTTCACTGGGGAGTTGGTTGTGAAAATAATCTTTAGTTGTGCAAATTTCTGTCTGTCAGGAGCAATTTAAAAGCCTTCATCTCTAAATTCTGTCATGAAGAAGATAAAATTACGAGTGATCCCATTCTGGACACCATGCTTTTTGTTTCTTATCTTTTTTCTTCTTTTGGAGAGGGATGTGAACACACAGGCTAGTTTATTGTCTACATATGATACACACTTAAGGTACATTAGAACATGAGGAAACAAAAGTTTGTAGATCTTACAATTTACAATTGTGCTTTCCAACAAGAACTCCACCTGGAGTTCAAATATATTGCTTATTTATCTTTTGCATTCTTAGACACGGTTGTGCCTGGTAATATGTTTTGTCTCTTCGGGCAGTTAAGTTTGTGCGAGCATTGGTTTTGTACGATGAGGCCTCCTGATGCGGAATGACCACCAAGTCAAACTATCTAGGAAATCGTATCTTATCTAGGAGTTATTTTATTTTTCAAGGAATTGTTTTTGGGTTTACAAGGCTAATAATCATCAAAGGGGAGGACAATGAGAGTTGAACCCATGTCAAGCACGAATTTGCAGTGATCAAGGACCTGTTTAATTTAAGCTCTAGTAGTTTTATTTCTAAATTCGATTGGTTGAGTTCAATTCCTATGTCTTCAAATTTCAGCTTGTTATTAGTAGAAGGCAGAGGATGAAATTGAGTTGAATTGAAATGTATGAAATAAGTCCTTTATTTTGTAGGCCTGGGTGTCCTACATCACTTCTACATTCTAAATTCGACAAGAGGTTTCTCCTTCTGTTATAAATTTGACATTTGTTTCATTTAGGAGAAAGTAATATAATTGATTCCCTAAGGAGATAAGTTATACACTTTCCACAAAATCAGGAGGGAACAGTGTTACAACTTAAGGTAAAGTGAATGTCAAGAAATTTGGCAAAAAAATTGGTTTTGGTTTTGTCAGATTAAGCCGACCGGAATGGAGAAATGTCTCTTCTAAGACATGCCATGGATTAGTTTATTAGATGTCATAAAACCAGTGATATAATGTGTAACAAAATGATCCACTTTAGCATTTGACTGGTATACCTGTATGTATCCATTAACAAAATCTCACTTACATGCAGTTGGGATTCCAATTTGCTGGAAAGGCTGTTTATACAGCCGTATGGATTGCTGCCATTTCTCTGTTTATGGAGTTGCTGGGTTTCTCAACACAGAAGTGGCTGACTGCTGGGGGTCTTGGCACAGTATTGCTCACACTTGCTGGTCGTGAGGTGCATGCTGCTTTTCTTTGTATAACCTAATAAAACTTTCCGTGATTGTCTCTGCTTTTTATTTCACATTCTTGGCCATCCCTTGAAAATGTACGAGTATTGTCAAGTTGGTGTTGATTTTCTCCATCTTGCTTTCAGATATTCACCAACTTTCTGTCAAGCGTGATGATCCATTCAACACGTCCATTTGTTCTGAATGATTGGATTCAAACAAAGATTGAAGGCTATGAAGTTTCTGGTACAGTTGAGGTTTGTCTTATTATTCTTCAGTGGGTCCTCATGAAAGTTCATAATAAGGTTTTCTATGTGTATGTTTTCTTCAGGCGGTTCTCTTTAATTAAGGCCTGCCAGCTTCTCTTTAATGAACTTCAGGGTTTCATTAATGCGTCTACTGGTCTCATCATTAATAGCGACACGGCATCTATGCTTTAGTTTGTATTGAGATATATTTTGCCACTACCATCACATATGTAGAGATCATGTATCAATGTTTTTAGGCATTGTATTGACACTGAAAGAAGTCTGCTTTTATAAATTGTGAGAAGTCTGCATGAGGACCACGAACTCTAGAGGCAGACCGGAGGTAGACAGCTTGATGTTCTGTGAGCCACATAAGTTGACAACAGGTCGACAAGTTGATATTCTCGAGACAGATTCAAAATGCAAGAGTATCACTTAAGCTTAATTCATTTGCTGAACATCTGACACAGTTACAACAGCTCAACATAGCTACAAATCTTCTGAAAGCCCATATTCTATTTAGTTAATCTGATGCAGGCCCACCACCACTTGGGTACTGTTGTAAGAAGATTATCACAACAGTAAAATATGTTATTTCAGCATATTTCTTCCAATGCCAATACACATTGACACATGAATACACGATCTCTACATATGTGATGATAGTGACGCTATATCTATATAGTTTATTTAATCATCTCAATATTTAATGTTCTCTGACATTTCAGCATGTGGGTTGGTGGTCACCAACAATTATCAGAGGGGATGATCGTGAAGCAGTTCATATTCCAAATCATAAGTTCACAGTCAATGTTGTGAGAAATCTTAGCCAAAAAACTCACTGGCGCATTAAGACCCATCTCGCTATCAGTCACTTGGATGCCAACAAGATTAATGTGAGAACGAAATTTTGATTATTTACCATTATACTATAATTTCTGCAAAACAAAAACCCGGACCATGGCTTTTTGTTTTTTTGTTTTTCCTTTTTGGGCATGCAGAATATTGTTGCTGACATGCGGAAGGTTTTGGCCAAAAACCCACAAGTGGAGCAGCAGAAGTTACATAGAAGAGTCTTTCTAGACAACATTAATCCTGAGAATCAGGCTCTTCTGGTCAGTTTTATGGATTGGGTTTTTTGTGCTCTTTCTGCTAGCCAGTTCATATGTGTGCATCCAATCATATTTCAGTTCTCTCCTGTGGACCATCACAGTAGTAGTACATTTGTCTAACTTTGAGCAAAATTCATAACTTATGGTGAATAGATATAAATATTGGCCAATATATAATGGTAATGGGCCTCTTGATATTGATATGTTTTGATACATTGATAATAGTGTGATACGTTACTGTATACAGTCTTACTAGCTTACAATTCTTAGAGATTATTATTTTATTTCTAATAGATCAAATATTAATACTTATTATCTGAAATTGATATAGCTACGACCGATACCAATATCAATGTCGATATTTTCATCAATAATTGTTGATTTATCTCCTAGGATTCAAATCAAACCCGTTCTGTGCTCTTTTACTTGTGGAGAGCATGGGACATGGTTTGAGAGTTCTCATGTCATGTAGTGCATCCTGCTGCCGAGTATAAATCTGTTAAGACGGTCAATCTCTTGGGATCATAGAGTGTAAGGTTGTCCATTATGTAACATTTGTTGGCTGCGATATGAATGAATTCTTAAGATGGTTGTTTCTCTTTTGTGGCCCATTTGATACAATTGAATGGTATTGGGAATGGAAGCTTCAATCGTATTCTTATTGTGCATTTGTTGATTAACCCGTTAGTTGACAAGAAGTTTTGCTGCTTTGTCCTCCATCTATGCTGCAGATTATGGTGTCCTGCTTTGTGAAAACCTCTCATTTTGAAGAGTACCTCTGCGTCAAAGTAAGTCCTCCCTCTTTCTACAATAAAATGTCGAAAACCAATTTATCCTTAGCCGTGCCAACATAGAAATGTCAATTTCTCAACAAATGACAGTGATTTCCCTGCGATCATCCAGTACGGATGGTTATGGTTCAACTTTTAAAATATTCCTCTCAAAAATGCTGTAGAACTACCTATGCCCTCCCCATGACAACCCGTGGCAACATGTACCAGAGATTGTAATGTGAAGGCTATGTGACATGCTTCCTGAAAAGATAACGCATTTCTCTTTCAATGGCATCAATTTAGAATCCATCTTGTGGAAAGCTCATTCTTCATACTCTCCACTATAAATTGATGGTTTTCCTTTTGTCCAAATTTCAGTTGTCGTAGTATATGATCGATTTTTTTTCCCCGAATGAAACAGGAAGCAATCGTATTGGATCTTCTGAGAGTTATCAACCATCACCGTGCCCGGCTTGCCACACCGATGCGAACAATCCAGAAAGTGTACGCTGGAGTCGATGTTGAAAGCACTCCAATTTCCGAGACTATCTTCACTCAATCCACCGCCGCTGCTTCCGGTCCCTTCCTACTCATCGATCCTTCTTATAAACTTAGCGGCGATGATAAAACGAAGTTTTCAAGCCGTTCGGTCCGTTCAAATGAAGATAAAGAAAAATCAAATCCAGCCACGAAGACAGACAGTAAGTTCTCCGCCGCTTCCTCAAATGCTTCGATCTCTCCGGCGTCGGCATCTGATGATTCCGTCAAGGACAGCTTAGGAAAGCATCAGAACAAGAAGGCAGATGTGGATGAGGCAGCAGTTTCGGAAAGGGATCTTAAGGACATCACTATTGAATCAAGCTTCAAGAAGCCTCCGCCACTGTCGTCGGAATTGGGCAGCGATGGTGAAAGGCCTGTCTCACCTGCAACAACAACGCCGACGTTGGAAGAGAACATCCTTCTAGGTGTTGCTTTAGAGGGCTCGAAACGAACCCTTCCAATTGAGGAAGCGATTGATCCATCTCCGGCAGAATCAAAGGAACTCGCCTCCTGCCGGAACGGGAATGGATCTCCCCCCGTTGCCAAGGACAAGGATGACGATCAGATACCCACCAGTTCCGGTTCCGCCCCGTCCGATCAACAAGAGAAAGAAAGCTTGTAAGTGTTTACTCGTTCATCCACCCTCGAATAACCAATGCCTGCAGCTGTGTTTTTCAAGCGCGGGCATTATTCTCATGAAATAGTTTGTATCTGCTACTTTTTAGGCATAATTGATAGTATAAGGTCTCTTACATGGTTATAAATTAATAGATTGATATAAAAATAGATAAATTTAAAAATATTATGTTTTTTGCTGGTTTTTCGAATTTGATGAATGGGTATTCTTAAAATCTAGTTAACAATGTGATTCATCAATAAATATTTAAATTTTGATTCCATTAAGCATGATCTCAATGAATGGTATGAAATGAAATGAGATATTATTGTAGTTGTGACCAAATAAAAATTAGGTTAGATAAATATTTGTATGCATATGGGGTATGCTCAAAATTCCATAAGAAGCCTAAGGTTTTGCCACCTTGTGAGAAAAATATTTCCTCAAAAAACAAATATTGTCAAATGTCAAATTATCACCCATAACAAAAATACCAAAATGGCTAAGTCGTTCACAGAATTCAAGAGGCTGCCATTAGTTAGCATATCAAGTTAGTATTGATTGTAGCATGTTTTTTAAAAAGTTATTCCCGCGGTGACGAATAATTTTATAATATCTCTAAGCCCATGATCATCAAAGGTAACAATTTGAACCCCGAAATCACAAAGTCGTAATGTCATAGCGAGACTATCGACTTAGACGTGCCAACATGAAAAGCTTATAAATCAACTTACTTAAAGCCAATTGATCGAGGCATGGATACCATGCCTAATTGGTGAGGAAACAACCTTCACACTCAATGATTCCACTCTAAGCAGTTACTTACCTTAGATAATTTCATAGCTTTAGTGGCTATTGAGATTGATTAGAAATTGGACCGCATTCAGAATAGGCCTGGCACACTCCTGTATATACAAGCACCCTTAGCGTAAAAGAGTAACTTTTATATTTTTTAATTCATTTAAAAATATTTGCTTAAATATAAATTTTATAATATTTAACCTCATAAATAAAAAGGTTCAAATTAGTCTTACTCATACGAGCATATTCTCCCTTCAAAATATTCCAAAGCAAAAGAAACTTGTCCTTCAAAAGCCTTTATCCTTTATTCTTTTTATACTAGTTTGTTTATCATAATTATTAAATTGAAAGTTAAAGGACAAATTAGAATTTTTTTTTTTTTTTTTTTGGCTACAATAGCATCTTGTTTAGGTTTGCAAAAAGGTTATGAGTTGGTTGTGCTAAGCATCAGGTCTAGAAACATTTTCAGTGGCATAGTGCAAAAGACTGCCAACTAGAGGCTCAAGCACTAATCTTAGGATGGTTTTTAGTGAAACTCTTGAGAAGACTATGAGCTTGTCGTTTAAGCAGCACTAGAGGATATAAAAATTTCTTTTGTAATTTTAAGACAAATATAAGAGATCATTTTAATACAATAAGTGTCACAAGAAAAGAGAAAGGGAATATTTTAGGCACCGATTAATGTTTGATCAGAGTTTTATTTTTTTTTGACCAAATTCGGGTATGTTTTTTTAATTGATAGACTTTATAATGTACTGCCAATTAGTTTCTTGTTTTTCATTATATTCTCTCGTGTGATTGCCAAATGTGTTGCAGGTTATATTTCTACTAGCCATTTATAAAGTTATTGTGAAATAATCTCAATAAAAATTCTTTGCAACTACATAGTTTATAATAGATTTATTCAAAAGACTATACAACTATTTTTTCTAGTTAAAGATAGCTTTTCATATTGAATGTTGTCCTTCAATTTGTATTTGATGGGTTCGATAAATTCAACTCAAGAAAAATGCCCATTAAAGAAGCAACCTGGTACCTTTGCATAAAGTGATCCAGATTAGTCTCAAGGCCTAGCCGCTGTGGTTAATTATGGTTTACATTTTAACTTATAACCGATAACCCTATCCTCCAAAATGTTTGACCTAAAACTGTCCTTCCAGAGGTGGTCATAAGAACGGACATGAACGGTAAAAAACGGTCCAAGCATTATAAAAGAGATACTCGTAGACAGAAGCAGGAGAACGGCCGAAACGTCAGAGAGGAAGAATCCAGAAAAGAAGAAGGAAGAAACTAGAGGAAATGCCAATCCCATCTATTCCAACGAGGCCAACTCTCTATCATCCCAAGAGGCTAGAAGAACCTCTCAGGAGTCCATCCAAGTAAAGGCTCTCCCTCCAGGAGATTGTCCACTCAAGTGACTGGCCATTCTTTCAGAGCACTCCAGTGATCCTTAAACCGTCATGCAATCTAATAGTGCATCTAAGACACCCCTCTGTGGGCGCACCATTAAGTTGCCCATCATCTTGGGCGTATCTCTAAGCCAAGGCTACCTCTAAAGACATCTGGTTGCATATCTCACCGATACGTACATCTAAGTATTCTCCTTATATCTTTCTATTATCTTTGAAAGACATTTATCTGATTTGAGTGTCAGAGGATATACGATAGGAGTAATTCCTGCCGTCTTCTAACATATTGTTTTCAATTATGTTGCGCAAAGTTCAAATTTGAGGCTATGAAGACCAGATTAGTATCAAATCGACCCAACATGAAGATCCGATTTGCGACCTCTAATCCATAGGATAACTCGAATTCGTGGTACACAACATTGGCGTTATCTATTAGAAGTGACCAAAAGGCCAGCTTTACCACCGAAAAAACACAAAAAATAAAACTGATACGAGCGCTCTTGTTAGGGAGACTACCACGCCTGGCCGTCTTGCAAATAGCCATGAATGAGACCGGTAGACACTCTTTGTGAAAGAGATCAATACTCCAATGTATAATACATCTACTTTAGGCTATTTGCACGCAACATGGTCATCAAAGACTGGGAGCTCTTTTTTTAACCGCCGACATTGCGACTTCAATAAGAAGAACTGAAGAAAACACCGGGCCTAGAAAACATACATGCCTAATATCTAAATCTAAGTCGACTCAAACAATCGGATTTTATTCGAGTTAGAAGGCTGAATGGCAACATCCTTGCCACTCCCTAAGATGACCGACAACCTCTTTGATCATAAAGAGGTTCATGCAGTATCAGAAGACAATTTATTGTTCGGACCTCTACTCACGAGCAATCTGGCTAGAGCAATAAGCCTGGCGTGAGGACACAGTAGGGCTAGTCAGGAGATACCATGCTGGGGGCTTCCCTTCCAACATCGGTATCTAACACCTGCAGAAGAAGAGGCCACTCTACTCCAAAAGATTAATGGCCTAACAAATTTCAGCCATAATGGCCACAGAAGAGAAAACCTGGGTGCAATCAAAGGGCTAACCAGATGTAAGACGATAAGAAGCACTTTATCGAAAAAAAAGCTCATAAAGTATTAAAAAAATGCAAAAGAGCCCAGATTTGGCCCACGGCCAGTTTGACTTAGTCAAACCTGCTCCAGCAGATCCATACCGGCATTTTATGTCTCAAAATGCTGGCTGCAAATCCATTTTGGCATTTTTTTCTCTCAAAAATGCCAGGGCACAATGCCATGTATACTAGCATTTTCTCTCTGAAAATGTCGGACGAGAAAGCATTCCGGAACTTCCTTTTTGATAATGCCGGATGAGGAAGCATCTCGAAACTTCTTCTCTAAAAATGTCGGACGCGAAAGTATTTCGAAACTTCCTCTCTGAAAATTTCGGACGCGGAAACATTTCTGAACTTCATCTTTGAAAATGCTCGACACGGAAGCATTCTGAAAGTTCCTCTCATAAGCAGCCAACTTTGCATTTCGGAATCTCTTCTCACAAGTAGCCGGCTAAAGTTGCATTCCAGAATTCCTTCTCATAAAAAGTGGCTTGACTAAGTCAAACCAACTCCCAAATTCATATTGGCATTTTCTCTCAAAATGCCTGATCACAAATTCAAACCAGCATTTCCTCTCTAAAAATACCGGACGCTCATTTAAACTGGCATTTCCTCTTTGAAAATTCCCGACGCTCATACAAAGAAGTCAAACCAGCTTCCGCATATCCATCTTGGTAAATCCTCTCACAAACAGCCGGTATGTATGACTTAGTCATCCATACCGGCATTTTCTCTTTTAAAATGCCGGAACTCTTTCAAACTAGTATTTCCTCTTTGAAAATGCCGGACACTCATGCAAAGAAGTCAAACCAGCTTCCGCATATCAATCCCAATAACTCCTCTCACAAACAGCCGGTTTGACTTAGTCAAAATAGCTCCCTAAGATCATCTCAATACCTCCTCTCACAAACAATTAGTTGGACTAGGTCAAACCAGCTCCCGCGGAAGCATGTTGGAATCTGCTCTCACGACTGCCCGATCAAAGCATTCTGGTATTTCCCTCTCACAACTGCCCGGTTCCAGCTCCACTCCGAAAATTTCTCTAACAACCACTCCGGCATGCCGGAATGAGTTTGACCAACATTTTATCTCTCTACCAGCCGGATAATCACTCCGGTTGATTTCCATTCTGGCGCCACCCGATTTTGGATGTGGTCCATTCTCAAAATCACAAGCCTAGATCCACTCCAGTGTTTTGTTTCACACAAGCCGGCAGAGACACTCCGGAGCCCAAAAGGCATTCGGGCATTTATCTCCACTTCTATTGATTTCCACTACAGAGACCAAAAGGAATTCCAGTTCTTTGCCTCTCTCTTAATCGGCAAAGATACTCCAATGCCCAGAGCCAGAGTTGTAACAGCTAAGTCCTGCATTCAAATGCCAATCTGGAAGCAGCCCAGTCAATCAAGATTTACTTTGGCATTTTGTTTCTCAACAAGCCGACAAATTACTTCCCTCTCTCTAGAAGCGGTCCAAATCCACTCCGGAATTTCATCACTCTAGAATTTCATCACTCCGGATTTGCCACCCAGGAAATTCCACTCCGGAAGATAACCCATCTATTCGGATTTTGTTCACTCCAAAATTTCACTCCAAAATTTCATCATTCGAATTTACCGCCCAAGAAATTCTACTCTGGAAGTTTTGGTCACTCCAGAAGTTTGATCACTCCGAGAGTTGATCACTCCCAATGTTTGATTATTCCGAATTTTAGTGACTCTGGAAGTTTCATTCATTCCGGATTTAAGCCACTTCGGAGGTTTCATTCATTCCAAATTTCAGCCATTCCGGATTTTCATGCACTCCATATTTCATTTACTCCGAGAGGTTTCATCTCACTGGATTTCAATCACTCCGGAGGTTTCATTCGCTCTAGAATTCAATCACTCTGGAATTTCATCTCACTTCGGATTTCAACCACTCTGGAGGTTTTGTTTACTTCGGATTTCAGTCACTCTAGAATTTCATCTCATTCGGATTTCAACCAATCCAGAGGTTTTATTCACCCGGATTTCATTCACTCCAAAATTTTATTTCACTCCAAATTTCATTCACTCTAGAATTTTATCTCACTTTGGATTTCAGCCACTTCGAAGGTTTTATTCACTCCGAAATTTCATATTACTCCAGAATTCTCTTCATTTCGAAATCTCAACCCACTTCGGGGATGTTGTTACTTTGGAGGTTTTCTCATTCCAAAATTCTCATCACTCCGAAGGTTTTCTCATTATGGAATTCCATCCACTCCGAAAGTTTTATTCACACTGGAATTCTCTTGAGGCCATATTGCCGCGTGTGCATGCGCGTGCGACTAGCACAGCAATACATCCCACAAAGAGTGATCAAACCCAACATAACGACCTTTGTTAACAGTTTTCTAGCAATTTCAACTGCTTCGATTTGTGTCTGTCCCAAGATGTTACACTGGGGGCTTTCGCCCTTCAACTCCCACGTAATTAAGGTTGTCCATCATTTGCAGAAAAGCCTGTGGGCTGATAACCTCGTAGTCCAAATGGCCACGAGTGACAACGCCTAACGATGGCCAGGAAATCGATTCAGTCATCAAGCACTGATGAAAGCCAATAGCAATATGGTCCATGCCGCTCCAAGAACATGACACACCATCTACTTTGAACACTGACGACAATTCCAAGCCGGATCTAGGTTAGTTTTGCATGCATCACGCTACTTGCTTGAATCATGTTTTATTAATAGCATAATTATTTTATCTGCTCATATGAGTACTCGTATCATTACATATCTTCGAATAACTTAGATTGCCTCTAAGTCGGGTGAATTTTCATTTATTTGTTAACAAACCTTGGTTCTAAACTAAGCAGCCCAGAAACGGTCGAATTTAAACCTTGGTTCCAAACCAAGTGGCCCAGAGACGGTAGGATTTGAACCTTGGTCCCATCACCAAGTGGCCCATGCGTGGTCAAATTTAAAATCTTAGGGGGCTTTTCAGCATGAGTTCGGCGACCTCCTTCCAAAGGAGTGAGCACCATTAGTCAACAACGGTCAATAACAGATTAGGACCAGACGCATAAATGGCACGACATCCTTTAAAATGACTAAGCATCGATGGGTACATGTGAACGACTACCTGGGCTAGTAAAAGCCCGGTGACAATAGCCTCAAGGCTTAGCCGACAACCACCCATTTGTCAGCGTTATGACCTCCTTCTGGTAGGGACGAGCGCGATCAATTAGACACGTGTAAAAACTCACCAACATTCAGTGACCGCAAAGTTTAGACAATAATAGCATCTTATATAGATCTACAGATAGGGTCCCATTAGAAGTATGTCAGATGTTAAAATTTTAAATCACCAAATATGGAGGGCTAGTGATAGGTTCGGTAAACTCGGTCCAAGAAAAATGCCCATTAAAGAAACAACCCAATACTTTGGCATGAAGTGGTCCAAATTAGTCCTAAGGCTTAGACACTGCAATTGATTACGGTTTACACTTTAGCTTATAACCGACAACCCTATTCTCCATAATGTTTGACCTAAAATTGTCCTTCCGAAGGTGGTTATAGGAATTGTCAAAAACAATCCAAATATTATAAAAGAGGCTCTCGTAGACAGAGGTAAGAGAACGACCAAAACGGTCAAAGAGGAAGAATCCAAAAAGGAGGAAGAGAAAACAGAGAAAATGCCAATAACATTTATTCCAAGGAGGCCAGCCCTCCATCATCCCAAAAGGCTAGAAGAACTTCTCAAGAGTTCCATCTAAGCAAAGGCTCTCCCTCCAGGAAATCTTCCATTCAAGTGACTGGCCATCCCTCCAAAGCACTCTAGTGATCCTCAAATCGCCGTACAATCTAACAGTGCATCTAAGATGCCCCTCTATGGGTACACCATTAAACCGCCCATCTACTCGGCGCATCTCTAAGTCGTCCCTCTGCCGGCGCACCTCTAAAGCTGTAATATTATAAAATTTTATCCGATTTAATTGGGATTATTTATTATTATTTTGAATAATTTGAGTGTAAGAAAAATTAATTAAATATTATAAAATTTTAGAAAATATTCAAATTTGTTGTGTCGATACTAGAGGTGCACCTGTTCGGTTGCCTGAAATTCGATTTGGGTTTTAAAATAAAGAAATAATAATAATAATAATAATATAATAACAAAGTTGAAGAAAATCGGGGTAGAAGGAGAGGGGTAGGGGGCTTGGGTGAGGGTTTTGCGGGAGAAGAAAGGGGAGAGAGAGGGAGAAAGGCTTCGCCGCCAGCGGTGGCGACCATGGCAAGAGCGGTGGCAGCTCGTAAACATCATGATGGTAGCTAGAGGCGGTGCAGCGGCCGCGCAAAAGAGAGAACTGTGCGAATGAGAGGAAAAAATGGAGGCTTTCGGGTCCGATTCTAGCATCGAACCAGTTGGAAAGGTTATAGATTTGGTCGAGGTAAGTGTACCCATACTCTCCTTTTTCGTTTTTCTAAACGTTCATTTCATTTTCTTCGGGTATCCTCATACCGATACTCGAATAAGTTTCTATTTTGTATTACACATGACCTAAGATGAAAATACTTCAATTTTGTTGTCTAATTCATTATTTTTTATTTTGTTTTTGCACGTACTATTCATCTGCACCCGGATGATTTCAACCTCCGATTTTTAGGACTTTTGCATAAATTGATATTAGAATATTATTACCCATACCCTATATAAGTAAATTTATTAATTAGATACAAGATTTGATAGTTTTATGTGAATTTTTGTTCACAAAATCCTAGACCTAGACTACCTAGACCCCGTTTAAACTTCGATTTGGAGTTTAATGCATAAAATGATTTAAGATTATGATTACCCATACCTTGAATTTAATAATTTACCCATTGGATGTCTGAAATTTCAGGAATTAACCGACATGTGTATCTGGACATTGTTCATGCGCACTGTTCATGTGGGTACTGTTCACCTGAAGATATCAAATGATATATTGCATAATTTTTCCATGTTTAACTATTGATCTAGTGATATGTATATATGTATAAATTCAATTGTATAATCCGGGAGTTTTGACATATACAATTGCAAAGAAAATTCATATCCAAAGCCTTTAAAGACAATCTGCTTTTCGATTGTAAGAATTCTAAATTTTCTTTATGCATATGTATTCGTATATAAAGTAAAGTTGTGAAAAGACTTAAATTCACAAACAAGATAATAAGCATATGAATATTTGGAGGAAAATTTCACATTTGAAAATTTGATGGAATTATTCTCCCAGATAGAAAAATTTGTGAAATAAGTTTGGTAGATCCTCCTTCAAAAAAATAAGTAATTATAAAATTAGGACCCGAATTTATATTTTGAAGGGTAATGTTCCCAAACATGCCACTAGTATGACATTAGAGGCTCAAAGAATTATCCTGACCGTGTGTTATAGCGGGTAATACTATTGACAAGCCTTAGGATATTACTGTGGAAAAACAATGACTGCCTCTAGACCGCAGAAGGTTAGGGTAGCGTTTTATTGGCCCTATATGACCGGATGATAGGCATACCGCTATGCCACGTGGTGTTCGGCCTGTTTACAGACAATATGTGATAGTCGAGTAGTTGCAGGTCTAAAATATAACCGATACTTTAAAAATGTGTAGCTTAACACATTCCTTTCCATCGTTCTCCCGCACATTTAGTTAGTAAGACTTACTGAAATTGGTCCGCAATGATAAGTGATAATGCATAAATTATATCCCAAAAAGAAGTAAATTGTCCCCCAAGCATAATTGATCATGCTCATGTATTCTTCTTCTGTTTAACTTTGTTTATATTATTTATTACTTTTGTTATGATATACTTGTTAAGTTGTTAGTTCACTCTTACTTCTTCTTCCTTCTATATAAGAAAAACAAGTTGGGGCCCAATTAGAAAGAGCAATATGGATCTAGTTCTACTTTCGCAATTTTAATTTTGGATTTGTTTAAAGTTAGATGGTATATTTATTTAAATTCGACGTAATAGTTAAGGAGTATTGTGTTAGAGCCATGAATGATATGGTATTTTTTAGTTCTTTGTATATGTTGCGGAGTAAATTCTAAAATCTATATATTTATATACTTGTACAGGTTTAATTAAACAGGTTTTATATATGATTTTTGTCAAATTATAGAAAAAATTCTGTTCAATTTTTTATAAAATTTGATATTTTAAATTGATTACATATTAGTCTAATTTGGTTAATTAAGTTTATTGATGAAGATCATTAATGGATTATGCCCCGGTCCGTTACATAAGCCGTTCATCAACCGGTCGCACCCAAACGCTCAACCCACCGATACATGAATCTAAATATCCTCATTGCATTTTTATATTCTTTTAGAAAGATATTTATCAGACTTAAGCGTCGAAGGATATACGGTTGGAATAATTTCCGCCATCCTCTAACATCTCGTTTTCAATTGTCCTGTGTATGATTCAGATTTGAACTTATGAAAATCGAATCCACATCAGATCGACCTAGCGCAAAGATCTGATTCGTGACTCCTAATCCATAGGATAACCCAAATTCGTGATACGCAATAGTATTCTTGGTTACATATTTTATTTTTTTATACTCTTACAATATTTAGTAGCTACCGGTTGGTTAATAGATTTAGAAGTTCATTTTCACCATATTAACAAGTATTCCAAAAATCCCAATAGGACATGCACATCAAAACCGGACTGCTCAGGCCGGTTTAGACTAACATATCCACCAAACACCAATGACAATCACACTATGATTCTAACACAGTCCATAAATTTTATGCAGGAGTATATCTTTTGGTCAGTTTGAAACTCAATCCCAAATACATAACTAATACCCCATCTCTTTTCTTTCTTTCCTTCTTCTTTTTTATTTTCTTTTAGATGATTTATAGAAGTTTCACACATTAAGCTTTTGTCTTTATCATGCAAATTGATGTTTTATTTTGCCATTTTTATACAATTTCAGCACGAATTAATAAATTAGATGATATGTTGAAAAAGCATACCGAAAAACCTTTTTAACCACCAGAACGGAGCAGATGAGTTAGCAAACTACTATCAACGTCTATTGAAGTATTGTATTGGCAATTACCCAAAGAGATGGTTATGGACGCACTCAATAACATGTCACCCATTTATCTATTTATTCTTTGTGAACACGTTAACATAATGGGATGATTGAGACGCCATGTGATCTGACGGTGTGACCCTAAACCCACTTTTTCTCGAATAGTGAGCAAATATCAAACTCCACAAAGCAATATCCTGCAGTCATTATTTCAGATGTCAAGATAACTAGAACATTCCCATGTTACTTAGTATGAGAAAGCAAATATGGCATATATTTCAGATCATATCCAAGGATAATTTATTTCAGCTGATAAAAATAAAGTGAATTCATCACACTAAGCCGCTCTCGGGGTTAACACAAGCAGAATGAACATTGGCATTGCCCACAAATTCTATCACATTACAGCAGCAACAATCGTGCATACTACACAAAAAATAAAAAAAAGAAAAACAGATTTTGAGTCGGAGAGGCAACGGGCGGGCTGGGGAGAAATAAGTGGAGAAGGCCTTAGTGTTTAGGCAAGGCTTGGACACATGCAATCGGGAATCGGATAAGTATATATGGATTGCTTCTCCTTCCTTGTTCTGATTTGCCCTTGTCTATTCTTATGCCCTTCTAAAACTGCCCTCTGAAACTCTGTCCATTCCATGCTCTTATTCAGGAAAAGCTGCCCCAACAGTACCATATTAGGTCTTATAGTCTTCAAATTCTTGAACGCTCGATGCCCCAGCTGTGCCATTTTGATCATCATCAATCAAATGTGGATGAGAACAGAAGTAAAAACCATGAGACATATATGGTGGTACTGGCGAGACTATATTAAAGGAGAGTCTTAATGCAATAGTAGAGTTGTCATGTGACAAGATAGTCATGAGTTTAAGTTGTGAATATAAACAATAGGTCTAACAGTTATCTAACCTTTTTCTAAACCTAAAAGATAACGAGATGAGACATAGGGTAGGCAAATCCCGACTCAACAAGACACTGACTCAACACAAGATGTTTAGTAAATCATGGGCACCCTATTATTCAGTCTTAAGGCATCGATAATAATAGAAATATCAAGATAATTTATTCTCGATTGACAGTATATTTTGATTTTTAAGCTTACAAATGGTTCCTCATATAAGGAGGTGCTAAGTTTTTGTCAGGCGAAAAAGAATTGCTGCAGTACATATGTAAAATATATGTCAATACAGATATGATGGGAACCTAAAATGAGTAGTTTACAGGTTCATACAATTCAAATCTAAGCATAAAATGGCTGGTTTAGTGTTGAAGGTATCTTAAACGCATTTCAAAGAATGCCCAACAACACACGAAGGTTTTAGTGGCAATGTAGAGCAACCAAAATCATTAATTGTCACCTTTGTCGATTATAAATGGAAGTTTGATGAAGAAACCTCATTACAATAAGTCAAGTAGAATTCTTACCAGGGCATTGTGCATGTTGCCTGGTGAAGCGGAGATGAAAATGTCACTTAGCATGCTCACATAGTAGTCGACCGCAGCTAATAAAGAAGATTTTCCCTCAACCATGATCCGCTCCTTCGCAGAGGCAAGGCTCTTCTTGTCTTCCATTAGAGGGAACAG
This sequence comes from Nepenthes gracilis, assembly GCA_033239525.1. Classification (NCBI taxonomy): domain Eukaryota; kingdom Viridiplantae; phylum Streptophyta; class Magnoliopsida; order Caryophyllales; family Nepenthaceae; genus Nepenthes; species Nepenthes gracilis. Next base: position 10,229,412 of record BSYO01000023.1, on the reverse strand, counting down.
TTTCCGCAAAGATGATAATCTTGCTTCACCACCATATACCTGAATAAGAAACACTTGGCTTTGGAGATTTTTTACAAATGGGTGAAGTTTTCAATGAGAAACCTTACATAAAGCCCATCAAAAACCCAGGAGCCAAATACTTCTAATATTTCACTGAAAGGGTTATGAAAACACCTTGTGGGAAGCAAGATAAAGGCGGGTGTTGTTGGTGAATCCCAAAGCTGCAAGCAGCAATCCAATCTCTTCGGGTGTTAATGGGCAACGGCCTTGATATCTCAACTCCTCATCTGTGAACTGAGAATTCAATACTCTACCTTGCCAAATCACTTGCCGATATTTTGCAAGAGCCAGTTTTTCGGCTCTTCCTCCACCAAAATCACAGGATGAATGTGCAGCCATATCCTGCACAAGGACACAGCAACCCAAAAAGTCAGGTGAATAATTAATACTCTGATGTACAATTGCACCTTGACACAGAAGTGGAAGCAAAAAGAGATCTCAAACTACAAGCACATAATGTAGTGTTGAAGAGGACCATACTTGATCAAACCGAAGATGCAACACAACATACTTTCCTGCACCCGGGTCTGAAATTCCATCCATTATATCATGGACTTGCATCATCTCTGCTGCTCCATTTTTTTCTGGGTAGCGCAGTCGATTGGCAAGAGAATCACCCAAAGCTCTAATATGTAAAACAAAATGCAATGCTTCAAAGTTGACTTTACACCGTAGCCGCTGAATGGATTTGGGCAAATTGTCAAAGGCCAAACGGTGAGAGAAAGGTGCAATAGCAGCAATCCCATGCCTGGAACAGTTGGACACCACTGTTGATTAGAAAAGGACTTGACTTCATGTATTTCCTGCTGCATGATAAACATCAATACCTTCAATTCAGTAGAAAACAAGATTTTAACACTTGAAGTGAGCTTCAAAATGCCTCTATAAGAACGTTATGTCATTTATTTTGATTAGGTATAAAGTCAAAGAAATTATTGAAGTAATTTAGTTATCAACCTTTGCAAGACAGGCAATACATTCTCCAGGTACCAATTAGCTGAAGAATGCACAGGAGCAGTTTTGATTCGGGTTTCTCGTATCCCTGTAGCATAATACTCCCTACTGCTCCAAGAGTATTCACTTGGCAGCTCTTTAACTATGGCAACTTCATCTTGTAGGGTATTTATAAAGTGATCCACATCAAATATCTCCATAAATGAACTACAGTAAACATGAATACATGAATCATTTAGCTGTTGAACTATAAAATCAAGCAACAGAAATTTATTGGAGAATGAGATACCTTGAATCTTGCCAAACTGGATTTACTTCCAGGTGTGGAATCACTAGAGTTGCATTCAAAATCTTTGCAATGGCAACGGCATCACAAATCTTGAAAGAAGAAAATATGTATGTGAATAAAAAGATTCAACAGATCCCCCCCTCCCCCAAAAAAAAGCCCACATATGGCTCCTCATGAAACTTCAGTGCTCAGGAAATCAAATTAAAGAAGACAGGATTGCCACGTAGGTGATACATCACCAGGAAAAGAAGCCTGATGCACAAGCCTAGGTACTTTCACGGTGCACACATGACAGCAAATAAGTGAAAGAAATAAAAACAAATTTGAAAACCCTCCATCCTTTTCAGTCAAGCTCCCTTCTTGCACTCGAAAAAAATAGAAGGGATATGCAGCAGAAGTTGCATGAAATGTAAATATCAAAGCATGTCCTGCATGCTTGTTATGTCAAACAGGAAAGAGGCAGCTCATATGTTGCATAAGAGTAGCTCTATGCAATGTGATTTTAGTTTATCTTTCCACACTAATGTGGTTCTTACCAGTGGCATTAACCAGAAGAAACAGAAGTCAGGTGATATATTAATCAACCCAATAGTAGTGTAATACAGAGAACAGCTTAGCCCCTTTTCCCTCTGGGGATGCAACAAGACTACATTCTCATAGGATTCTGCTTCTTTTTCAATCCACTCTAAGAAAAAGCCAAGTACTATGAGAAATAATACACTACTCTAAGACAGTAAGAAATTTGATAGCTTTAATTACCCCCATTCTCTGCTGGTTCAACCCTCCGTCAAGAAACACTTGGATATATCCTTGTGGTTTTCCAGGTAATGCTGCCAATGAAAATTCCAAGGGAAGATCAATATTATATAACCCAACAAACACTCACTTCTTCCCCAACACTCATTCTGTCATAATAACATATTACTCACAAGTGGTACAACCATTATATCATAAAATAATGCAAATAAGTTGACAAATAGTGGTTCCTAGAACTTACAAATGGTGTATGTAGGATCAGGGCAGGGTTTCCAGCCTTGATTGGGCAAAGGTGACCATAACTCAAACTGTTGTCTTAAGGACTGAAGCAGCAAAAGAACATTCAGTATTGTCAGAACAAAACAAATGAACCGGTGTACACTCTAAAAAAGTAGCACAAACAAAAAAATAAGAGGATGACAACTAATAAGCATATACTCACAGTTTGGCGCAGTAATGCCCCATTTAGAAGAGGCATATGCCTAGGTTTAGGGGCATTCCATTCCTGAAAGAGTAAACATTGAAGAGATACATACATGAGAAGGGACAGCTTTTGGTGGGGCCTGTTGGGACTATAAAATCCACTCTTGGGCCCTTAGTCAATGTTTATTTACCTTTACTGCAAGCATTTCTTTGTATCTTCACATAAACATTACATTTATTTATTTATTTATTTTTGCTGCAAACAGTAAACTTAGCCACATTTGATTTGTATTTCCTTCCAATTAGCAACCAATGCCTCATTATTATTATTATTATTTTGGCCACATTCTATGTCAAATTTCCAATTTGTTCTTAGATATTTGTAATCTATCCTCACATACTAATAAATTGGGATTTTTAGTCAGTTTTGCTAAAATCTACCCATATTAGGAACATATCACAATGGCAGTTGTAAATTGCAGGTTCTTAAGAGAAAGAAAAAAGAAAACTGATGATTATGTGAAAAGATATGGAAAAATTAATGTGGTTATTTGTGAAAAAAACTAGGAATAAGTGCTTCCATAACATGGGATTACAGCACTCTGACCGGATGATCATGAGTTTCAATTCTTGAAATTCCCTTTCGTCTAATTATCACCGAGGGCCATGTAACAAGTAGACGAGTGCTGATTTCATGGTCAAGTCTCAAGAGTATGGCATATCAGGCTACAAACCCTAATCATGAGTTTTAATTCCTAGAAATTTCGTTCTTTTATTATTATTGAGCAAAATGTATAGAGCAGACCACTGCTTAATCCATGCTTCAAGACTGAAGAGCATTGCACTCCAGGGTTGTACTAGACTACAAAACTTGTTCTTGGGTCCTCAACTAATAGCTAAGCTTTTGTAACTAGAGCAGTGGTTCATATAGGTTAATTATCATTAAAAGAAATACCGTTAGAAGCAGGAGATCAAGAAGCAAGCACCAAAAAATTAGCAAATAAACATCAAAATGCTAAAAAAATTTCAAAAAGGTGCTGCAGCATGTGAAAGGGAAGAATCATTCAATGGTAGCAACATTGATTATCCCAACTTCGCTGCATCTTCTCGGAAAACGGGAAAAAAAAAAAAAACAACTTAGGCACGGAATCAAAGATAGGAGTGACGTAGAGAAAGAGAGACTTACGGAGAAAATGGAAGGAGAAGCACGGCCAAGAGGAGCGAAGAGATTCGGCAACAAAATTGGAAATAATAGCATAAAGACACCTAGAATAGCCGGCGATCTCTGAGAGTAGTAGCTCTGTTGCTGGGCCTTCATCGTCTTTTTCGAAAACCAGTCGGATCGCACCCGCTTACTGAACTGGTAGTTGTTCATGAGTTACTCTGAGAGAGAATCTCTTCGTCGGAAAAGCACGGCATCGGCGTCGAACGAGGGTGCTTTCCGTGGTTGATAGAGATGATCGATCCTTTATTTTATATATTTTTAAATAATATTTTTTAAAAATATTATAATATTAAAATACTTATATTATAAAAAAATAATTTTTTTATTTATTTATAATTCTCTTATATAGGCCCGTAATTATTTATAAATAAATTTTAGAAATACACAATAACATTTTTAGGTGCTCTTAGTGATATAACATACATTTAATAATCTATTTTTTAATAAATTTGCTAAAATCAAGATAGCACAAATCATTTTTATTTTTAAATTAAATAGCTCCATTTTATGCTTAATTTTTCATTTTATGGAAAAAAATAAAATAAAATTATAACCATTTATTTGTAATTCATGAAATTTCATTATGTTATTTGAATATATCAATATTATGATACTATTTTTAATTTTCTATCACTTTTCTTTTAGAATATAAAAAAAATAGGTTCATATATTTATGCAATTGTTTTTAAAACTTTTATATTGTGCCCTTTTTTATGACATATTGTACCCTTTTGAACAAAAATAAGAAATAAATGAATCTATTATTAAATAAGATAAGAGAGATAATTATTGATCATTTAACAATCAAATAGCAAAGACCAAAAGTACTCTAAAACCAAACACCATTTTCATATTTTTTGTATCAACTGTCAATAGTTCAGCAAAGACCCAACAACACCAATGAATTCTGAATAATCTAACCAACAAGTATGCAAATTTCCCTTCTCCACAAAGCAACAAGGGAACAGTTTCTCAAAGCCTGTGCTGCTGCTCTTCCAATGAGATTAATACCTTTTGTAGCACAAATCCATATCTTCATATGACAAGTTTAGCTGCTGGTGACTTCACTACGTCTGTCTCAGCATCTCCACCTGCAAGAACACATGGGAACACAATGAGAAGACCAAATTATCAGTCTTTTATCTGGGGAGAGCAATAGGTTGAACTTCAAATTTCAGATTTTAACCGAGAGGTCTAAGCTTATTTAGATCCTGCTGTGGTGGGGGTGGCTTTAAGTGGGTGTTTGTTTTCAATTTTAAAAAGTGCTTTTCAGGAAGAGAAATGAGGGGCACCCTTTTTCCACCGTTTCGGATGACATGATATTTATCTGTTCATCTCCTCTTAAGGGATTTGAATGAAATGTCACATCACCGAGAATATCTAAACAGTAATCAACCACTCGAGTATCTCATGTTCATGATGAATTTGCATATAAAACCACTTGGGTAATCAATTGAAAACAAAATGATAAGAATTTTGATGCTTTACTTATGAGCAGTTCAGGTTGATGAGAAGTAACGATCTAGCAAAAATAAGAGGTTCTGTTTCAATATCTTATTGGGCTGTGGTGACTGCAGAATATATATATATGAACTTGGTAGTTTCTTCTCTGAACAGCAATCTAATTACGAAAATCTAAGTGTCTATGTAATTGATATGCTTAGTGTTCACTCATTTAAAAGATAATAATAAGCTTATCTAGGAACCAACAGATGTTGACTAGAGATACTAATTTTAACTAGAGATATTCTACTCTTATGTTAGCCAATAAGCAAACATAATTTCCTAATTAAGAGTAACTTGAACTAAATAATAATGGGAAAAAAAAAAATTGACCTTCTATAGATATCCTAGAGGCTAACAAATTATAGATTTCAGAGATAGAGAAAATATTGAATCTAATTAAATAATGAATAAATTAAATCTCTAGGATGTTCTCATCAAAATAAGAGATAATTAAAATAAAAAAGAAAGCAAGCATGATTTACCAAATAAATTGCTTGGTTGGCATGTTGTTTTGGTGGTTTTTGGCCGAGGGGGCTGCTCAAGTGTATGGAAAATTCAAGTTTAAGCTGTGATATTCAACTTTCGAATCACTATTGGCATGAATGGTCAAAGAATTTGCAACAAGTTATCATGCTGAAGCCTGGAACCCAGCCAAGTTGATGAATGACATTAATGTGATGTTTGGCTGGGGAATGAGAATTGGGAGGGAATGGATAAAGTATTATAAGCAATAAGGTGAGAATTATTATTATATTAATTGGTTTGCTCAGGAAATAAATATTACATCTGGATATAAGGTGAAAATAAAGTGGAAATACAACCACGGTGGTTGGAGGGCCGACAAGCTCAACGTTTATCGGCATTGACTAACAATCTGACTGGTCAATGCTGCCAACACTGACCTGTGTCCAAAATGGCGGGTGGGCAAGGGTAGAGGTGGGGGTTAATATTCTTTCTTATAATGGCAATAAATATTTACATGGAGTTAGTTATTCCTACTTATCTAATAATAAATTCTCCCACGTAATATTTATTTCCACTGACCATTTTCCAACCAGATGAGGAAATAGGAACAGTTTAAATGTTTTGGAAATTGAGCATGACCATAAAGCATTTATAATCATTTAGTGCATGAAAATATATTCTACTCACAATTATACATCTGATTTTTTGTTTGGATGTGAGTGTGTACAGGTTTGGAAACTGCACCAGACAAGACTGCTATTTTTTATTTAGGCTTGTTTAATATGGTGGTACAATTAGTTTCATCTATTTTAAATTGCCAAATATGACTGCACCTAACTGCAAATAGCGGTATAGTGAGGTGAGGTATTCAGATCAGTAGCAGTCCACTCCGGTCTTAAATATTGCTGCACAAGGAACGTCGGTCCAGGCTGAAATCATGAAAGACGGCATCGACTTGGGTCAGATTCACTTTACAATCAGAATATCGGCTAAAATCTTTTTTAAAGAAAACATGGAACAATAAGTGAGTTTTCAGGGAAAATGTAATGCTTTGATTTTCAACATTGTGTCCTCTATGAATAGGTGAACCTTGGTATAATATTAAGGGATTACCATTTTAAATTAGAGATTATGGGTTCAAGCCACAGAAATAACTTCTGCAATATAGGGTAACACTGCGTACATCTGATCCTCCTCAAACTCCATGATGTCAAAGTCACAAAGCGACCATCTTTTGTGATCTCTATGCATACAGACCACATTAGCATTCTCAATAACCATCCATCTTTTAAATAAATACCACCTAAAATTTGAAATCTTTTACTCCATATAAATGGATGTGGAATTTGTGAATCAATAAGAAGGGTCAAAATCTCAATAAATCCATATTAATTGTTTAATCAGGAAGAAAGTGGGCTAACAAATTTCTACGTGGGGGAAGTGTTCAAAAAATCATGGATTTTTTTTTTTTACCACGATTGGGAACCACTACAACCGAGAATCATCACAGATATCTTCTACTATATCTGAAGCATTCAATTTGAACAGCCAAAAAGGAGTCCATGACTTGCACATTCTAATCATACCACGATGATATTCTGGATGAGAACTCAAATCAACCATAAAACTGCTACTTTAGTCACCCACATGGTAAACTCGGAAAGAAAGACAAACTCAATCAAACACTGATACGCAAAGACACATGCAACAAACAATGCTAGTGAGAGACAACTTTGGCGTGCTTTCTCTTAAATGTGGAAATGGGATATAGGTAAAAGAAACTGAATATCCTCTTAAGTACAGATGGTTGTCCAAGGAATTTATTGATATCCAATAATAAACTGTTCAATCAATAATCTATGAATGAATGTACTAGTTACTTTCTTCAATCTCTGCCCTTGTTAGTGGCTCTTCCAGCTCTTTCATTCATCAGTCGGTGATTGAGAATGTATTTAAGTCACTTACATAAAATGGTAACCAACCAAGAGCACATATGCCTACTATCCAGTCTTGGCCAATAACATACATTAATTTCTTCAAACTAACTCTACTAACAATAATAGGCATGCACAAGATCACATAATTCAACATAAAATAGCCTCCCAAAAGAATACATATTCCCTTGTCATCCTCTGTTTTATAACTGGCAAAGATTCAACTCCTGACAATGCAATCCCAGTTTGCAACCCAAAGAAAAAATATATCCAAGCAATCTTATGTTGCATAACCAAAATGGATAAAATCTTAACAACTCAATCCTAATTGACAAATATTTGTACAATACTAACTACACAACCACTGTATCCGGCTATCTGCCAGTGTAGCCATATGACAGGTTAATGTGAAAAAGTATTGTGAGACCATTGTCACAAATCAATGGCAAATATACACTACCCATGAAGGTTCCATTTGGTGTGTCTGAAAACATTTTCTGTTGGAATGAAAACATCTTCTAAGGAAAATAGTAATCCTCCATAATTTTTTCTCCATATGGCTGCAGAAAATACTCTTTCCATGTGAAACTACTTTCCACAATATAGAACAGTGAAAAATTGGCGATGGAATAGTGGTAGTGGCGCAGTAATGGCAATGATAATAGTGGTGGTGGTGTTTGTGTGGCTATAGGAAAGGTGGCGATGGAGTGGCCTTAGTAATAGTGGTGGTGGTTCTGCTGAGGTGGTAGGGAGGAGGTGATTGAGGGTTGTAATGGTGGTGAGGTGGTAGTGGTGCCGGTTGTGCCCGTGATAACACTGGCACGTGAAGTGATGTGAAAACAATATCTTTTTAAATGCAAAATGGAGCAATTACTTTCATGGAACATATTTCATTTTCCATCTAGAATTATTCCTATGTCCACCAAAGAAGGGAATAATGGGCAACAGCCAGAAAATGTTTTCCATCCAACCAAACGGAGCCGATGACACGTTTGGACATAGATTGCACCAATCACTATTTTGATATCATGTAACAAATTATGCGCAATTCAAGGCTAAGCAAACTAATTTAGCAGAATTTTGACAAACAACAAAAAGATAAACGACCTGAAAAGATAGAGGGAAAGAGATAGAGAGAAGGAGAAAGAGGAGAGAGAATTAATTACTTCCAGGGACGGTGGCAGCTTCGCCATAAATGACCTTGAGCCGAGCGAGGGGAACAATGGCGGAATCAGGAGAAGAGGAGGCTTCAGAAAAGAGCTGCTGCTTCCAATCCCACATGACCATTTTCATGGCTTTATTCGACTTGATTAGCGACACCTTCTCTGCCTCTAGGGCTTCTATGTCCTTCTGCTGGTTCACTGACCTTACGCTCAGTGCTGCGAACGAACCGATCAAGAATATGTTCATAAATGTATTGCTGTTTATGAGTCTCGTCGCCATGTTTGCCGCTCTTGTGGCCAAGTCCATAGTATTGTTTCTATTGCTTCGATGTTCCCCTGTTCTCTCCTTCCTCCCCTGATAGCGGAATTGATTTCAGCAGCAGACTGAAATTGGGCAACAAGGCACCCTTAGCATTTTTCATTGATATAATTGTATTTAATTAATTGTTATATTATGATACTGAAATTCTCAAGAAGCATATAAATCTCTTTGGGCATAGCTCCATTATACAAGAATTTTAAGAAATTAAATAATATATTTAATTAACAGAAATATTAATTATTTATTAAATTTTAAAGAATTGGATGTCAAAAGCTAATTTTAAGCCTCCAAAGGGCAAACCGAATAATGCCCAAGTCTATAAAAATGTTTCATTAGAAGATATTCAAAAATGTGTGGCAATAATGGCATTTTCCAATTCAACCAAAAGAGAAAAAGGGAAAAAAAAAACTAATGACATTGTCAAAACCACCTAAATTAAAACTTACAATTATGTTACATTTATCTTATAAAATAAAATATTAGTTAATACATATAATATATAAAAAAATATTTTAAATACTTATCTAGCAGCTTACAATTCATTTAATTTTTGGATTTTGATATTAATGCATTTCTAAGAATCAGATTATTGAACGAATTAGGGAGCCTTCTTATTTAGGTATCCAGTCAGAAAACAGATCCGATTTTCGTTACTCAGAATTTAGATATTATGCGCTACAACAAAACAAATAAAAAGTACGAGGAATATAAAATTCGTTTTTCTGTATATCATCCAACACTCAAATCAATAATATTTCTATTTATATGAGAAATATGCGAAGAGATGGGAGTGGGAATGCAAGTGAATGAAATTGGGTGTTTTTATTAGGAGGATTGTACTCTTTTGAATGCGCTCAAATGAGAGAGTGGCTTTGGAAGTGATACATTTGAATAGGAGAGTGTTTAACTTTGTAATTTGTTTAGCCTCATCCTTTTGTCGTCATCCTTTTTTTTTGTGGGAAATAGGCTATAGTTATAATAAGAGACATCTTTCGATTGACAGATACTTGAATTAATGCGTAGGCGTTACACTTTTTCAGTTATGAGTGGGCGTTACGTATGCAATGTAACTGCCGCTTTCATTTAACTGCTAGACCGTACGGTTTCTAATTGTTAGATTGGTGTATAACTGCATGAAACTGTCCATTGATTATTCATTACTACTCTTTCAATGTTAGGTGGTTTGGATTGCATCTCTTGAACTAACTGCCACACCATTTGCATCATAGGCTCAGAGGGTTAGGCTATCATTATTTGAACATTTCTCTCTTATGTGCACTAGATTTGGCCTAACCTATGTATTGTTATACCCATCACTAGCTCTCCATATTGGGAGGTTTGAATTTCAACTCTTAGCATGTTCATGGTAGGACTCCAGCTATAGACCTTTCAGGTGTGTTCCTTCTTCAAATATTCTACCGATTTGGTGTCCCATTTGGCATGATTTAATTCTTTGCCATCAATATTGAGATACATGATTTTCTCGGATTAAATGCCCAATAATCATCCCTCTCGACTATAAATGGCAAGGCTCTTTGTACTTTACATTATGAAATATCTTTCACCCATCAAGTGGTATGACTATTCGGAGCCAGCATAGAGTCTTCACAACCACAAGCCAGAGCCGATGGGAGCTTTCATCCAGTTTTTGAAGTCGAGATCCAAAGATGTATTTGAAATCTGCTTTGATTATCTTTTTTTTATATGGAAAGCCGCTTTGGTTGCTCTCTTTTACGTCCGTTCCAAAACTAGGCCTTCATCACTATGACAATGTCCCAGGTTTAAGCGGACAATTTTTTTGTGCTCCCTTCTCTTTTGATATAGGACATTCTTAGAGTTCGGCTACTATATCTTTTTTAGAAGGGAGTTTATTTTTCTCTTTTTTTGGTTTTTGTACTAGCCTTCTCTTTTAGGAAATATGCAGTTCTGAAAGAGGCTGCTATTGATCCTCTCTGGGGAGAGCTTTTTTTTTCCTTTGCCTCCCATTTCATCTGAAATGGGCTATTCTCAGGGTTCTGCTGCCTTTTTGGATGTGAGAGCTTTTCTTCTTTTTGTGTTCGACCCAATGTTGGCCCATGTGTTGTTCGGTGCCTTTTATCTCGCCAGTCCTTGTGGAGGTGATCAAAAAATATGTTCCCAAATCAATTGAACTACTCTAGTGAGATCACATCTCCATTTATTATTTATCCCCTTTTGAGTTATACTTTTATTATTGCAAGCTTGTACATTGTGCAATAAATTAATAGATGGAACTACCTAAACATGATTTTGTCCTCATTGCATGGCTCAAATATTCTTATATGCTTTGAATAGTTAAAAGATTTCCATATTATTTTTTGTTGTTGAACTTCTAATAATCTAACAACTTGGACTACTAACAATTTGATCTTCTGACAATCTTATTCATAATAACTTATTTCGAACGCTCGGTTAGGTATTTATGATTTAATAGAATTAGTCTCAAGTGTGCCAAGGTCACTCGTCTCCAATCTACTATTTTGAAAAAAATGTGTCAAAGCATCATAACCTACGTTGTGCTGGAGATTCACCAATCTGGGCATCAAAGCCACCAGCTATTTGCCTACTGTGCCGCGAAATGAGGCGTCAGACCATCATTACTAACATAGTAAAACTGACATGCCACAGCACTCTCCGGTGCGAGCATGTGTCTCAACCATTATGGGGACGCGCTTCTTTAGTGCCCTAAAAAGACATCGTTCCTGAGCCAAAATTTTGGCTATTTAAACTCTGGCCCTCTATCGTTTCTACATTTCTTTACTTTTCACATCGCTGTACCCTATCTTGCTCTTTTCTTATCGCTTCCAGAGCTTTTCAAGCAACTTCCCAGGGTATCGCTACAATCCGATCCATCCTCACTTACAATGATGTGGACACTGTGTATAAGAAGTATAATATGCCCACTATTGTTCCATACATAATGCCCAAGGTTGATAATAGAGCCTGCGCTCCTTGACTTGGTTTCATTACCATCTAGGCCCATCTAAAGGAATGCCTTTATATCCCTTTCATGACAGAGTTGTACGAGATTTTGGAAGCTCTTGAGATTCCGGTGGCATGCCTACACCCTAATGCTCTTAGATACATGATTTGTTTATGTGTTTTCTTTTGTTATTATAAGCTTATCTTGGATGTCCGATCTGTTAAGGTAATTTTCTAGTTTAACCAGGATGCTAACTAGATTTTTTTCACCCCTTGGAAGAAGTATGAAATAGGCGGGGACAATTCAGATTCAATAAAGGATTAGAAAGACCAATTCTTTTACATTGCAGTTTCTTCTGACTAGAGTCTCTCCAATAATTGGAGCAGAGTTAATTCTATCTACCTTGAAGATGTCTTGGAGAGAGAGGATTGCACGGTTTGACCGTTAACAAAGCTTATTAAAGAGAATACTGTCTCTCTCCGAATAATGGATACTTGGCTAACCCAAAAGGCATTCGCCGATATCAAATGGAAGGGGAGGATGTCACTATCATGCTTATTTGTCGACCCAAGAGGAATCTAGGAATCCTTTTCATTTGGGACACTCCTTAAAGAGTGTCCGACAGGGTAGTTCCTTCCTCATCTTCCTTAACAGATTATGAGCAAGTCATGGATGAAGCCTATGAAACGATGATCACAAAACATGCTGACGAGTCATCATGAAGGCTGAATTCCATTCATTCTTTTGCGATTCACCCAATTTTTGAAGAGACGACTGGATTCGTTGAGGGCAGTGAGCCCCGAATACCTTTCGCTTCAAGAATAAATGACCCCGTGGCCGACATATCGAGTGAGCTAATTGATGCCCCAATTGTGGTCGAGTCTGGGGTCCTAGTTTTACTTAGCTCATCGCCTAATACGCCTGTCTCAATGCCTCTTGCTATTTTTGTTAAGGAGCGTGTTAATAGCGATCAGGTAGTTGAAGAAATAAATGATAATAATCCAGAGGCTATGGCTGCAGAGGAGGTGCCTCGCTATGAGGTTTCGGCATTTGAGTTCCCGAAGGTTTCATGTGTTTCTCATTCTCCTCTTAGATTTGAGATCCCTCTCTATCACCATGTGTTGCCTCTATCGTGTTGGATGCCTCCATCCGTATCTAGACCCAAGGATTCTCCTAGTCCATCTTTTCAGGGTAGACCATCTCTCATTGAAGTATTGCCTACATAATCCTTTATTTTTGTATTTATGTTTTTTCCGTTGTCGTTTCGCATTAATCATTTTACTTTGCAGTCATAAGAACTAATACGTTTGGTTACAAATAGGCTATGCCAACAAGATGCTAAAATTTCTCACATGTCTCAATTGTTCACTGCTCATACAGTTCTTAGAGAGATGGAAATCTGTGCTGATACTACCACTGTTGAGGCTCAGTAGAGTCAACATCGGGCCGCTTTCCATAACTAAGAGTTATCTGAGTGGTTGATGAGATCCCGTCAGCTCTCCGAAGAAAGATCCTTGGCCCTGGATCGAGCCGCTTCACTCGAAAATGAGCTCCAAGAGGTTGAATGACAATTTGCAGATCTTCATATCAAGTGCGCCTGACTCGAATGAGAGCTAAGGACACATTTTCTTTTAGAAGAAGTTGGACCTACCCTGGATGATAGATTTCGGAATGGTTTCCATAGCTACGTGCAAATCGTGTCCATGGTTGCTCCCAACTTTCTATTGTGCTACCTCAATCTGAAAAATTTCAAAGTTCCTTGACATTCTAATTTGACTGATTTCTTGGAGACAAGGGGAGAGCCATTGCCACAATCACCTTGGGACCCTAGCCTTAGTATAGTTGTTATATTTGAGTACAGACAATTGGCAGTATCTTGCAATCTCTTGATGGATATTTCTATTTTCCTTATAAATATCGATTTATTAACAATTTAGTTAGATCATTTTTATGACTGTCACTGATATCTTTTTGTTTATATTGAATTTTTTTGCTCAATATTTATTTTGTTTACCGACTAAGCATTGTTACTATTATCGCCAGGTTTAATTAGACATATTTGTCTGATTGTACTCATTTCTGTGAGAGGACATCATAGCACTCATGTTAGGAAAGCCCCTTTGTGGCTAACTGGTTTGGTTGCCATAGTTGTCGGGCTTTGATGAAGCCTAGACTATCAATTACACTTAGCTGATGGTGCTCGTTCCTGTTAGAGAAAATTATTGCACTTGTACATCGGGCCCTAATACGTTGATCATTGTCAACTGATGTGCTTTTTCTTGTGGAAGGATGTCGTCACATGCATGCTAAAAAGCCTCATAAGCTTTCTTTTATTTTGACCGCTTTAGGGAGAGTTAGACTTCTACCTATAAGTCTCCCAAGCCTTCATATTCGACCTTGATTGGGCAGCTCAGTCGTTTAGACCAAGGTTTGTCTTCAACCTCATTTGGGCCGCTCGGTTGATTAGATCAAGGTTTTGACCGTGCTAATAGCAGGCCAATTATAAGTGAAAATGTTCACTCGATTTCGAGTTAGTTTGAGCCATTTGATTTTATACAAATATATGCATACATTCACATGAACAATGAAAACAATAAATAAATGATAGTTTTTTTAATTGTAATATCAATATCTCATATACGTAATCCATATGCCATGTTCAAAATTTACCTGTGTTCGGAGGTGGTTCACTGATGGTATTTCTTGAGGTAGATGGAGTTTCATGTCCTTGGAACCAATTTTCTATTCTAAGTATGTAACTTGTATGCGTTGTTTTAGAGAATTGCTAAGACTAGAAATGGTCCCTCCTAATTAGAGGACAATTTATTCCTAATGCAGTTTTTCCTATTGCATCTATGCTTTGTATAACTAGGTCCCTCACCTCGAATCGGTGAGTTTTTAACTTCTTATTATAGTACCGAGTGATTCGCTACTGGTAAGCCGTCATGCGCAACCTTACCACATCTCGAGCTTCCTAGAGCAAGTCGATATGCTCTCTAAGTTGTTGGTAGTTATTTTGTAGGTTGAAACTTTCCACTTTGAGGCTAAGTAGACCAATTTCCATCAGGATGACCGCTTCAATCCCATAGTAAAAACTGAATGGCGTTTCTCATGCAAGTTCCCTCGGTGCCATCCGGTAGGACTACAACACATAGGGTATTTCGTCCATCTAGGAGCCCCCTGCGTCTTCTAACTTTATTTTTAAACCGTGAAGTAGGGTTCAATTTGTTGTTTCTACCTATTTGTTTGCTTGTAGATAGGCAACAAAAGTGTGAACTAGACGAATTTTCAAACTTTTGCAATATTTAGTGAATCTCTTGTTGGTGAATTAGATTTCATTGTCGATCATTATGATCTTGGAAAACCTGAATCTGCATACTATGCTTTGTAGAATAAACTCTATCACGTTCTACTTAATTATCTATACTAGTAGATAGGCCTCTACCCATTTTGTGAAGTAGTCAATACCAATTATAACGAATTTTCTTTGTCCAGATGTGATAGGCAATGGGTCTAATATGTCAAGCTCCCACGAAACGAACGGCCAAGGCGACTATTGGGTCTACAGTTTTGTATGTCACTGACGAGGGATGTTGTCGTGGACCTGACAATTTTTATATTTATTTGTGAATTTTATAGCATCTCACTTCATCGTTGGCTAATAGTAGCCTTATCTTATGACTTTAAATGCCAAGTTCTTGCCCCTATGTATGACCCGCAGATGTCGAGATACACTTCACTCAACACGTAATCAACTTCTTCTAGCGTTAGATATCGCATGTAGGGGATGTAGTACCCTCATCGATATAGTCTTCCGACCATGAGGGTGTACCAACTTGCTATCTTTTTTATATGCTTGGCATCATCCGGATTTTTTGGCAAAAGGTTTGCTTCTAGATACTTTCTGTATGGAATCATCCAAGTATCATCATTTGAGATCTAGAGCACCTCTTCTTCCAGGACTACTATGCTCGAGGTTGTGAGGACTTCTCTATATCTCAAGCAAATTGTTTAGGATTATCAGTTACTACTACTTTTACTAGATGATCTACCTTCCAATTGTTTTCTATTGGGATGTGGAGTATGTACACCCTATTGAATGTTTCGGTCAAACCCTTCGCTTTAACAAGATATCTTGCAAGTAATGGGATGGACGCTTCGAAATTCTTGGTGACTTGGTTGATGATCAACTCTGAATCGCTATAGACGATCAAGTTTTTTGGCAACTATTCCTTTACTAGCCTGAGTTCGGCTAATAAAGACTTGTATTTAGTGATATTATTGGTTATTTGAAATTCGAGTGTTATCGAATATTTCATCTCTAACCCATCTCGAATTCTTGAGATCATGCCTGCTCCACTCCCTAATTGGGATGAGGATTCATCTACATGCAAGATTTAGGTTAGAGCCTCCTCTTGGAGATGGGCGTTTTTGCTTGTATCAATGTTATCAAGAATCAGTGTCATTGTTTCAACCATAAAATTCGAGATGGCTTGACTTTTTATGGTTAGCCATGACCGGAACTCAAGGTCAAACTTGACCAATTTGATGGTCCATTTAATCAACCGTCTAAACATATCGTGTTTCTATAAAACCCTTTTAGTGGCTGATCTGTTAGGACAATGATATTGTGAGCTAAGAAGTACAGTTGTAACTTCTTAGTGAAATAAACCAATGCTAGAGCGATCCTTTCGGCGTGCGAATAATAAGTCTTGGTATTTGTTAAAATTTTACTTACATAGTAGACCAGTTATTGTATCTCGAATTTCTGTCGGATTCAAACTAAGCTTAGCATGGTGTCGAATATCGCCAAATAGATGTATAATTCCTCTCCTTCCTTCAGAGAGGTGGATTGGGAAGGTATTCTTTCAATTCTTGGAATGTTGCCTGGAAATCTTTCATCCATTGGAAACCATTTTTTTTCGTTCCTCTCAGAACATTGAAGAATGGTAGATATTTCTCTACTAATTTTACTAGAAAATGGGAGAGTGTTGCAAGTCTCTCGATTAGTTTCTAAATATTCTTCACAGTTTGAAGCAGGTTCATATCTATGATGGCTTTTATCTTCTCTAGGTTTGCTTCGATTCCCTGGTAAGACACAATAAAGCCAAGAAACTTTCTAGATGTTACATTGAGCACACACTTTGACGAATTTAGCTTCATTCGATACGCTCAGAGTACCTTGAAAGCTTCACTGAGATCGCAAATATGGTTATCGGTTTCTATACTTTTGACGAGCATATTGTCCATATATACCTTCATATTCTGTTTGATTTGTGCTTTAAATATTTTGTTCACTAGCCTCTAATATGTAACTCCTGCGTTTTTCAGACCGAAAGGTATGACTTTGTAGCAATATGTCTCTGGTCCATCACGAAGGAGGTGTATTCTTCATTGTCGAGACTCATTCAGATCTAGTTATAATCTGAATAAGCATCCATAAAACATAACAGCTTATGTCCAGATATTGAGTCTATTAAAAAATCAATTATGAGTAGTGAAACATTATCTTTCGGATATACTTTATTTACATTAGTGAAATCGACGTACATCTACCATTTTCTATTATTTTTCTTCATAAGAATTACATTTGACAACCAGTTTGGATACTGAACCTCTATTATAAATCCTACATCAAGTAGCTCCCTGACTTCTCTCGTGGCAATTAACTTCTCGATGGAATGGTTCATCTACTTCTACCTGATGAGCTTGTGACTGGAATCAAATCCCAACCTATAGACCATTACTTCTGTGAGAATCTCCAACATGTCAATGGGTGTCCATACAAAAATATCAGAGTTTTGCCACATAAAAGTCATCAACCGTTGACACATGTGATCCGGTAGAGAGCTCCCAATCTACACACATTTCTCAAGCTCATTTGAATCTAGTGGGATTTGATCGGTCAACTCACTAGATTGACCTTGCTGTAGAGTTGCTTCGTCCCGAAGGTTGAAATCTTCAATTAGCTAATTCAAAATTACTTGATTGACCTGAGATAAATAGCATGTCCACCTGGTGACTAGGTCGCCTAGAACCTCTTTGATGCCATATGCTATCATGAATTTATCTTAAGATGTGGGATTGATGTCACTACTCCGAATTCAAGTAAATAGGTCATACCAAATTAGTATTGTAGATTGAAGGCAAGTCGACTGTTAGGAATATGAGCATGCATGACGCTGTCTTTGGATATATTCCTAAGGTGAACTCCAGTTAAATAGTTCATTGGATCGAAACAGGTTTATTATCTAGTCCGTATAGGGATCCATTGGTTGGTCTCATTTGATCTTTTTTAATCCGAATTTAAAATAGACATTAAGATACACCAAAATCTTTAAACTTTCATTATCAATAGAGACTCGTTTTAATTGGTAGTTAAAAGTACCATTCGAAATAAGTGCAGATACAAGCAGAAAATCGAAATGGGGAGTTATTACATGAATTATATTGTTGTCACTAAAATTAATGACATCATTTCTTTCTCCCATCCTTTGCTTCTTGTTGTTGGAAGTCTTCTATGGGTGGTTAGAGTTTTATCTTCTGGGTGGTCTTATGGACACCATGTTCACCACTCTGCCCACAATCCGATTGCAAGGCTGTTCCTACTGCCCCTACTCATCATCATTTGCTCTCTTGGAGTCCTATCCCGGATATCTCGAGAACTTATTGATATAACCCTTCTAGATGATGGCCTTAATTTCTCTTTGTAGAGTTGGGCAATCTTTGGTGTTGTAATCTAGAGATCGATGGTAGAAATAATACTTTGACTAATCTTATCCTTTTAAGTTCTTGGGTTGCTTGAGTCACTATAAGAAATTCTTATCCCGAATCCGCATGAGGATGTTTATTCGAGTGTCGTTCAATAGAGTTCAGTTCAAGGGCCTAAACTCTCTTCAAATACTTGATTCTATCCTCGATTATTTCCTGGGATCTCAGGTATTGGAGTTATCTCCATTACTCTTCTTCCCAATAGTTGATCTCGGATGATGGTCTATGTACTCCGGCCTCTTCACTTCATTGGCCTCTTTGGCAGCGATATACGCGCGGGTGATGTTTCTACTTCAAGAAAGGTTTTGGGCTCTTGTTGGACCAAGTGCTTGAAAAAGTCACCCGAATGTACGGTCACCATGAAGGAGTTTACCTTCACCTTGTCGGTTAACTTTGATATCTTTCGGGCCTTTGAATTGAACTGGGTCAAAAATCACTTCAAACTTTCGTTTGGCCCTTATCGGATACAGATAAGATGCCACGGCTGCTCTTTTTTTTTTTTTTTCCTGTGGCTAGGGGAGAATTGTGACAAGAAGGAAGCAAATTGCGAGGAAGTTGTTTGCGAGTTCTTGGAATGTTCATATCAAATTTGGCAGTAGTCGACAAAATCAAATTCGAGCATCTCCCTTAAAGGTCAGAGGGAAGTAGAGACACAAAGCCATGTTGTCTAGGCCTTGGAATCCCAACAGAGTTTGGAAATGATCCAAATAGTCCATAGGATCGGAATTTCTATCATAGGGTTCCAAGGTCATTATTTTGAATTTGTGAGGAAGTTGTTACATCCTAATCTCCCTCGTGAATGACGACTTGCCCAAATCAGCCCAATGTCTATTCGTCCTTCCTTTGAATAATCGTTACTCTATTTTTTTGAATACTTTCCTCCACCTGAAAAGCGGACTCAATCCTTTTAGTGTTAAGGAAGGTCCTCAACTCCGAGTGGTTAGGAGATACGCGATGAACAAGCTGGTTACGGGCCCTTCTCAGTAGGATGTTGCATGAAACTTCTTCTCGGACGGAAGGCCCCTAGTCATCTTAAAAATAATGCAAATTCTGCCGCTTTGGGCTTTTATCCTGTGCTCCAAGACTTAATCGACATTCCAACCAGGTTCGTGCCCTATTGCTCATGACCTCTTGGGCCTGCCACTATAGCCTCTTAGGCCTCAAGGTCGTCAAGCCACTAAATCATCTCCTTGGGTGTTGTTTTTTCCTTTGGTTCCTCCTTTTGGATGCTAAAGTCTAGGAATTGAAGGAAGGAACCCCCAATGGGTGTCCCTCCAATCAGGTACATGGTATAGAGGAGTTTGGATATTGTATCTACTCGAGTTGCTAACATCTCCACAGTTATGTTCGTGACCAAACAAGCATCTCTATGACTACCCATTGTTAGGTTGTTGCCATGTGAGATGGTGTCTCTAGCTGCTGCACTGGTCTGAGTTCTGGTTTTTGCCATGTCTGTTTTTCGCTTAATTGCTATGTGGTTTAACTTTTATCGTTTTCACAGACGGTACCAATAATACGTTTCTAATATCCGGATTATTAAGGGAATCGTCTTACTCAGGTGTTCATTCAAAAATGAATCCGGTTTTCGTTACTCAAAATTTAGATCATGCGTATCACAACAAAACAAAAGAGATGTAAGAGAAATATGAGACTCACTTTTCAATATATCTTCCGATACTCATGTTAGTAATATTTCTACTCATATGAAAAAAATATGAAGAGATGAGAGTGAGAATGCAAGTGAATAAGAATTAAGTGTTTTTGTTTGGAGGATTGTGCTCATTTGAACATGCTCGGATGAGAGACTTTGGAAGTAATGTTCTAAAATAGGAGAATGTCTGATTTTGTAATTTGTCTAACCTTATCCTTTTACCGTCATCATCTTTTGTGGGGGAGAGGCTATATTTATAGTGAGGGACTCCATTCAGTT
This sequence comes from Nepenthes gracilis, assembly GCA_033239525.1. NCBI lineage: Eukaryota > Viridiplantae > Streptophyta > Magnoliopsida > Caryophyllales > Nepenthaceae > Nepenthes > Nepenthes gracilis. Next base: position 10,208,673 of record BSYO01000023.1, on the reverse strand, counting down.
GATAAACCTTTGAATTAATACGTGATCGTTACACCTCTTCAATCATGAGGAACGTTACTTGTGCAATGTAACTACCACATTCGTTTAACGGCTGAACTGTATGGTTTCTAATTGTTAGATTGGTATGTAACCGCCTGAAACTATACATTGATTATCTATTATTACTCTTTTAATGCTAAGTGATTTGAGTTGCACCTCTTGAACCAACTGTCGTGCCCTTTGCATCATGGGCTCAAAGGATTTTCTGTTGGGCCGTTATTACTTTGGTTTTTTTTCCCTTCATGCACTGGATTTGGGCCAGCCTATATACTGCTATACCCATCAGATATATTTAATATCAAAACGTGTTGTTTGGTAACCAATACTAATATCATCCCTCGGCAGATGATATTTTCATCCATAACTTACAACTCTATATTTATAAAAATATAATAATTATGACAATAAAAATAACTTATTTTGTACAAATATTATTATTATGCAGTCGTAAAGTACAACCTTAACAATTTTGTGCAATTCATGTATTTTTACAGTACCGTATTTTAACATAATCAAAAGTGGAAAAATCAATTTGGAAGCCGTGCCAAGTACTTTTCCGCTGCCTTTGCTCTCCTTTTCTACTTCATTATCTTTCCCATTTCATCTGACCATGGTGCATGATTCTTATTCTAACTGCATAAACGCACTCAATGATGTGGTGTCATTCTATTCATTTAGTCTTGTGCTAATACATTAATATAAATAGATGAATAAAAAATCTCATTATGTAGTATCCAAAGATAGTTAAAAGAGTATTTTTCTAATACTATCCACGTCAGATTCACATGCAACATTAGATAAAAAATACAATAGCTCCATTCTTGAACTTCTATTCTTCTTTCAGTAGAAGCCATTCAAAGATTTTAAGTGTGTCCACTAACCTGATCTCAATGGCCTTCTCTGCTTTTATGTATATATACATATACATATACATATACATTTTTTTGGACGTTGCAGTCAGAGAATACAGAATGTGAGAAGTTTTATACACTTGAGCTCAATTGTTCTCGTAACTACTCTCGTCTTCTCCTCTAGAAGCTCAAATGGTAGCAACTGCAATAGAAGAAAAAAAGTGAAAGGAAAGTCTCTTTATCAGCTGGTGCACAAGGGTTAGGCTAATCTAATTCCACCTTTTACTAGTAGACCCTAAAGATAAGGATATACCCTTGAACTTAAAATGATTGTTCCATTTACTCCCCCAAAAAAAAAAAAAAAAAAATCTAAAAATTCAATTGAAACCTTGGAGTAAATCAGCAAAAACTCACATTTAAGACAGGAAAATAAAGGGGCCAGTTTCTACACTAATCATCGCTCCATCCCAAACATCACTCTTTTCACAAAAATCAGTTCAGTCATTGCAAACTGTACAAGTTACCATCAAACAATATAATATATTGACGTAAACAAACATAAAAGAACTCGAAAGATGCAACCAATGGGGCCTTCAATAGAGCTGGGAGAACAAGTGTGCGCCTGTACGTCAAGAAAAAAGAGGAGTTCCAGACTGATCAGCAGAAGATGGCTGTAAAGCACGGATTCTAATATCAAATTTTCTGTGGCCGGAGACTCCGTTGACTGGGCTTGAGTTTGATCCATCCGTTAGTAGTGGATAAGGAGAAGTTTTATCATCATAAGCGAACCCAACATGTTTCCCACATTTACGGCACAGAAGTTTGGTTTTCCGACTGAAGAAGCCCCCCCAAGAGTACCTTGATATGAAATATGGTATACAACCGAATTCATCAACCTGGGTAAATCTGCTTTCATCAATCTGGAAAAATGAAATGATCCCTTGTTTAAGCGATTTTCCATATTTAGAACCAATGGTAGCAGTGTTCCGGTTGGAAGAGTTCAGATTTAACTCATAGCCACAAGAGCCACAGCTGCATCAAAGAGAGATCTAACTTAGTTACAGTCTGTTACAGATAGTATACCATGTTTCCAGAGAATATAACCAATCAAAGATCCCATATTCTACATAATGTGAATATTCAATTTTTAGGCACCTTCTAATTCTATCCCGAGAAGTACTCATAAGAAGCTAATTTCTATGGAATTTTAGATTGAACTTTTGACAAACTCCATAATGTTATTACTATATCAAAGGCTTTTTAGTAAATATATTGATAAGATAACTTAGTATCCAAACTATATTAATGCTTTTGATCCTAGTTTTGTTTTGTATTCACTAGTTATACTTTTATACATATGAAGATAACTATTTCCTGTTTTATTTTAATAATACAATGCGATATTCATAGATAGAATATTCTATATACAGTAGACATTAAAATATAATTTAAAGAAGTACTATAAAGAAGTAAAGGACATTTCCCTGGAAATCATGTTTTGATTAATTTGATGCCAAGCTGCCAATCATTCAATTGACAGTCATAAACGAAAGAAGACTTTATCCCAATTGAAATTTAAGTAGGGCAAATTAGTAACATAGAATTCGCTGCTATTTGCCAACAAGCTTTGAATATTGCCTCAAGATCTAGCACTTCATCGGTGAAAACCAAAACTTTAAAGAGTAAGGATTTCTGATCTGCTCAGACGTAGGTAGGTGGCTCAAGGATATGGAAGAAAATCCTGGTTACTCATCATATCACAGTTTGCTCAGGATATTGACGGTGGGGACAGTTCAGTTAAAGGGATGGCCTCCACAAAGGGAGTTTCAAATCAGAGCATACGTTTATGCAAGTGAGAACCATGCTAAGGTGGAGTGGAGCTGCTGAATAAACCTAATATTATTAAATCCTGCTCAATAACAAGAATAGACTTCTTATTGAAAAGGTTAATTAGCTAAAGGATTATTCATGATGGCATCTTGTTATGGATGGACATTCCCGATGCTCAACGGACAGCCTCAAACCACCTGGGGACACTCCTTATTACTTCCTTGGATCTTCATGGATCATATATCTGATGCAGGTGTGTGCTTTGCTAGCAACTTTTGGCTGCTTTTGTGTGATTTCCATCAATTGTCACCAAGACGGAGCAGGATGACCCCACCCAAGTGACGCAGGTATAGATGCATGGGTAGAAGATATGATCCTGTAACAGGTGGCATCAGTGTCATGCTCAATTATTGCTACAAGAGAAGCACGTATTGAGGTGATCCTTGGGAGATGTGCTTCACAGCAGGAAAGTGGTGATGAGCAATGGTGCACGAGGTGAGCTAGACTGCGGGAATGGTGCATCGGAGCGTTGGTGTCAAGCTTGGAGCAATTTGTGCGTCATTGAGCGAGTATAAAGCATTGCAATTGTTGATGCCTTGAATATAGGGTCGTGGGTTGGCATTGTGAGTAACACAAGTGCTGCCAGAAACCTTGATGGGAGTGTCAAAGGATTAAGTTGGGGGGCGGGGGCGGGGAAGATTGTGATAGATCGACACTCCTAATGCTTAATGGATAGCCTTACACAGTATGGAGACCCTCCTTATTACCTAGCTAGGAATTCATAGATTATAATATTTGGTACAGATGTGTACTCCAGTAGCCACCTTGGTTTCTATTAGGGGGAGGGCTGGCCCCATGACAATCTGCTCTTTTCTATAGAACTAGGTACACATGATCACCTATTCTTTGAGTGCCCTTCTTCCAACAGCATATGGCAACCTAGGCAGGGATCCAGACAACTACCTACGCTTCCTATGAGATAGCCAAATCTGATTTTCTGAATAGGATTGTTAGTGGCAAAGCAAATGTGTTGGTCATTAGAACAATAATTTTAGCAGCTAACAGTAGGATCTAATACTACACAAAAAGTAAGAAATTTCACATATTCTGACCTATTCATGATCAAAAATAGGATTCCATGTGGCAAGGTGCGATGACAAAATTCATAAAGCTAGCAGATCTGCTGAGGCTACTGTGCAGCCAATTATGGACAATACTAAGTCAAAGAAGGTACTTTAGAGTCATGGTTTCAGTTTAGCTATCTAGAATTTTTCTTCCTTTGTCACTCAGCATGCGAATAACAATATGGTTAGACTACATCTTGGTCACCCTAGGTATGCCTAGGGTAATTTCTTAATCAGGGTGCGAGGTGAGCAGGATGGTAGGCATTGCACTGGAGCTGAGGCAATAAGCTTGGAGCACTTTGTGTACCACTGGGTGAGTCTGAAGCATTGCAATTGTTGATAGGGACTCATGGGTTGGCATTGCAAGTAACTCAAGAAAGTGATGGGAGACACTTGATGAAAGCATCAAGCAATTAAACGGGGGGAGATTGTGACAGATTGACACTCCCAATGCTCAATGGATAGCATTATGCTGCATGGAGATACCCCTTATTACCTAGTTAGATATTTATGGATTATATATTTGCTACAGGTAAGCATTTTAGTAGGAACCTTGATTATCATTTATGGGATTTCCGTAGCTTGTTACCTGAATGGAGTAGGCCAACTCCACCCTAGCCTAGGGGGTGTGGGCACATGGGATGAAGTGCTGACCCCATAACAATCTGCTCTTTTCTGTAGAATTGGATTGAGATGATCACCTATTCTTTGAGTGCCCTTCTTCCAACAGCATGTGACAACCTAGGCAAAGATTCAGACAAGTGGTTCCTATGAGATGGCCAAATCAGATTTTCTGGTAAGGATTGCTACTGGTAAAGCAAAGGTGTGGGTCATTGGAATGGCTATTTTGGCAACTAACAGTAGGATCTAATCCAGCACAAAAAGAAAGAAATTTTATATATTCTGACCAATTCAAGGTGAAAATAGGGGTTACATGTGGCCTGAATACAGTGACAAAGTTCAGAGTTGGCAGATCTGCCAAGGCTACTGTGCAGACAATCGTCGACAATATTAAGCTCAAAGTAGGTACTATTCTTTGAGTCATGGTTTCAGTTTAGCTATCTCAATTTTTCTTCCTTTGTCACTCAGCATGTAAATAGTAATATGGTTAGACTACCTCTTGTCTCCCTAGGTACACCTGGGGTAATTACTTGGGAATGTAATGAAAACTCCTATTGAATATTATAAATCTAGAACTTAAACTAGATTGCTGGGAATAGAACTGGCCTTAGGACAAAAACGAACTCAAACTATATGGTTTTTTTTTTTTTTATATATATAATCAAAATAAAGGGGATTCTAATATAGATGCTTTCTTAAAAGAAAAGCAGGGAATTTCCATTTTTCCATTCTGCTATTGGATATTGGAAAAGGCTTATTAAGAGTATTACGGGCTTAACTAGTTTAGAGTACAAAGTCTGAGGGAAAGTCCTAGATATATAGGATGGTACCATTGTTAGACCTATCCAGTGTAGCAAGCCATGTATATTCCTTTTAGAGTCTTAGGGTCGGATAATAGCCATACACATGCCTAGATATGCATACAAATTTATCTGCAATTACCTACCCGGGAGAAAAACTACAAGGGAATAAGTCGTTCAACCTTTCTGCCTAAAACAGCTGAAACTGCACATATTTCACTTGTATGACTTCAGTCATTAGAAGTCAAAATACTTGGTTACCACAACCTGGCAATTCCCATTGTCATATAATTCAAAATTAAAAAAAAAAAAATAGCAACAGAACATAGATAAGAAGAGGGAGGAGCTTCTGGGTTTGCAGCTTTCCTTCTGGGCTTGGAAAGCTGTTTGAAAGAGATAAATTTGAATAATTTACCTAGGGGGAATCATCCTGGCAAACTGCTGTCATTTTGTGTAACACAGCTGCTGATCTGGGTGTCAGTGATTTTGCATTACTTCATTTCTTGTACAGCTTAGATTCTCTCCATTGTGATGTTTAGAATAATAGGTATTAAAGCTGCTGTGTGTAAAAATGAGATCCTTGAAGCAGAATGCTTCGGGAAAATGAAGAAAACAGTGAGTATTTGAACCATGGCTCTGATTGCTATCATCAGAATCTTATGGAGACAGAGGAACAGGGAATCAGATATCTTTTCAGTGTGTACAGTTTCTTGTGTTTTTTTGGGTGAAGGGGTTTTCTCAATTCCTCTCAAGCGGTTATGTCATCCTTTGTAAAGAATTGTTGTCTTCTATGTAATTTTTTCTCTTTGTGCTTTTACTTGTAATTGGTTTGTACTCCCTTGGCAGCTGATGAATACAACTTATCTTCTTAATAATCAGAAACCATAGGGAAGAGCCTTTTGGAGGGTTTTCGGTTTGCCACTAGTGCTTTGACACTCCTATTAGTTGATGGAGCCATTGGAACTGCCATGTCATCCCATAGGAAAACAAAAGTTTGATCCTCAATAGGCAGGGACCTATGACCTACAATCTTATTGGAAGACTAAATATATGCAGAAGTCCTGCTCAAATGGAAAGAGGAGCTCCAACCCTGTGGCAAAAGTATTGAAGCCAAATTTCCCTCAATAGCTAGACCTTGGAATTGATCAAGTGAGTGCAGGATCCAGATTTGTAACAAAGCATGTGATGCAGGACAAAATACAGAAGAAACTAGTAGAAATTTAAGAATAAGAAACAATAATAGAATGAAAAAAAAATAAAAGAAATTGATTGCATAACTTCGGTTATACAAGAGATAGTATTTGGGGAATCACTTATCCTACAAAGATACTCACCTTCAGATATTCTCTTAGAAAACCACTTATCTAAGTATTGAGATTCATTTACCAATAGAAGACATCAACTTTAATAGTCTGCTTAGGGACTCAACTAAACGTTCGGACTTACTCACTACCAAGAGCACCATCATACTCCTAGTGAAGCCAGAGCTTACCACCTTTTCTTTTCTTCTCCCTTCTCTACTTCTTAGTCTTCAGGATTATACTATTTTAATAGAAAAACAGAAGCAATTAATTTTGTTTGGGAAAAAGGAGAGAAGCTGTTCTTGGGACATTGCAGCAGCAATTAGGGACTTGCTTGAGAGCAATCCTCCTTGGAATTCTGTTGCTTTTATATTGGGTGCTGATGCCTAGGACAGGAGAAAAGTTGGCCCTCCCATGTTTGAATGGTTGTCGGGGGGCTGTCCAAGTTTGATGACTGCATCTGCTTATCCCAGAACATGATTATGCTATTTGATTGATAGATCATACATGAGCTTTTAAGTAGCACTATCATGAAAGATTTGACAGAGTCTCTCTCTTCCCAACCTTGGGAAAGGTTGGATTGGTTTTATTTCTTGTTCCCAAAGTTGAAAAATGGACTAGGAAAAATTTTGATTCTCTTATTTCAATGGAGAAAGAAAGTACTCAATGATTAGTTCTCTGTGAGACAAAGACGATGATCAACCTAGCAAGCAAGATCTTTGTGAGATCTATTTCACCACAGATTAGTTAAGATTACTTTAACTTTGATAACAAGAATCTCTGAACCTCATGTCATCTGCATGAGGTGCTCTGCACAGTAGATCCTGCCCCTCCCATAAGAACCGTGGATTTGATAAGGTCTCAACACAATTGTAGGAATCAAACTTGTGACCACATACCAACTATACCTGTACCACAGGCAAGTTTGTTAAGTTAATATTGTGCCTATTATGTCATTTTTGCATTATTGAAATGATATAACACGTTTTGGTTTCTTTGGTTTGTTTGGAAGTGGCTTGATGCAATGAGAAGTTGGATGGAATTGTGAGTTATTTTGCAGCTACTCTTCCACTGGTGTTGATGTCCAACGATTGTTATACAAGTATTAGGCAGAATAATAGCATTTCAACTTTAAAAAGAAAGCCAAAGAAAGGTCTAACACCGAGAAATTCTTTACGACATACTGCAAACCGGCAAGGATATGCCACTAAGGACCTAAACAATTTTGTCATTGTAAAAAAAAAAAAACACAGCCTAAAAATTTCCCCCAATATTCTGTTGGTAAATCTAGTAGTATAAGTATTCATCCCAGGTTGTTTCTATGAGCTAAGTTTTCTACTTTGAAGAGCCCTGGACTACGTCAATGTGGAAATTGTAAAACATACCATGACATCTTAATTCTATAAATCAATGTTGGAATTCTAAAATAAATAAGATTTATCCTACAAATAAGATTTACTCAAGATTTCTTCAGGGAAGAACCCTAGGGCAATGTGGAAATCCTCCACCCTATGGATAGTGAAATCTTACTATGACAACAGAACAAATGTTAATATCCTATTCCTAGTTAGCAAATTTGACTACAAAGTAAAGACTATATAAATTTCCAAATATTCTAGAACTATATGATCCGTCTGAAATTGCTTTGTTTTAGAACCATATAAACCATCCGGAAGTTGCTTAAAATCTATGAAATGCTTAAATTAGAATTCCTTCTGACGCTGCATAATGTTCCAATTACCAGAGGGTCACGTTGTATTATGGCAGTCAGCATCTCAAAGAAACTACTCACCTCTCTTCCAACATGAATTATTTCTCAAGCATGCTTCTCTCTCTCTCTCTCTCTCACTCTCCCCCCTCCCTCTCTCTCTTCCCCCACCTTAAACACATGACTTTTCTTTTTGCTTGTAAAATAGTAACATGAGATATCTAATCATGTTCATTTTCCAGATATCATTGTCCCAACAAACACAACAGTCCACATTTTGTTCTACATTTCCACACCATGGATCTCATACATAATAGCAAACAAGGCCTATTCCCTAACGTTCTAAGGCATCCTATAAAATAGTGCTATAGTGGGAAACTTTAACAGATCACAAAAACAATAGAATCTCACAGATGTCTCGGAACTAGCATAATAGCAAAATTGCTTCTCAATTTCAGAAAAAGCACAAAAGAATCTCAGTGTTTGAAAGCACAACATGGGCTATCTTTGACGTGTATAGAGGGTTGGGCAGGAAAACAATTACTGGGAAAAACCCATTAAAAGGAATTACATAAGCAAAATTTAGAAGGAGAAAACAAATAACAAACTGATATCTGTTCTAGAAAAAGGTCAGACATGACGGCCTAATCCATTTCTCAAAGACACCAATACAATAAAAAGATGAGAAGAGAAGAACAAGGGAATGGGCTGCTTTCCATTTGATTATGATGGTAAAGAATGGAGAAATCAATGGTAGACTGGTGGTTGGCCACCCACTGGCACAATCAAATGATCAGGGTCTTTGAGAAAATGCACAACCAACTCCTCCTTCCCCATCTAACCAATATAGAGGAAAAAGTAAGGGACATCATGATATTTCCGTTTACAATCACTGTTCTTATTACTAACAGTGACACCGTTATAAACATAAAAATCCCTCCAAATTCATTGTCCTGCAAGATTTAAAGAAGATAAGGTATGAAAGGTCTGGCATCCCTACTTCCCTCAACTATCGTATAATATATTCAAATGAGTTATAGATATCAGACATTGACATAGATAAAGTTAACTTTCTCTACATCAAATTGGATTTGAATAGGAATTCAATTACCTAAGTTCCCATTTGCCTCTCGGGAAAACCAACAGAAAAGGAGACTTCGAACTAAATTTAACAACATTTTTGCCCTTCTTCTTGCTTATTGAACGTCCCCAAGCTCCACAGTCCAAACAAAGCTCCCAATTAACTGAACTTCCTGCATCATTGCTATTGTCTGTTTTATGTTGTTTGGGGGGGGGGGATCTTTAAATCAAAGAAATTAACATCACTAACAATTACAATAAAATTCTTGTTTCGATAGCTGTTCATCAATCTTAATCATTGTCAAACAAACTAACCGTTTTATTATACTACCGGCATAGACCAATTAGGTTAGAAGTCTAAGCATATCATTCATCCAATATCAGAAAAAAAAAAAAGAAAAGAAAAGATAAATTCATCATCATCAGTAAATTAACCTCTAATATTGAAAAAAAAACACCAACTTTGATAAATTTCTATTTTTTTTTCGTTACAAACTTCGATCAATTTCGAAACTATTAGTACCTATAATTCACATGTCTCTGAGAAGTGAAGCAGCTGCGATAGCTTTCATTGATGCAAGCGTTTTCCATCTATCCTCTTCTTCTGGACTAAAGAAAGCGACGGGAAAGGGCTCGATAGAGAAACAGAGAGGCGAGAGCGAAATGGGCAAACAACAAAATTAAGGCTTTGCTTGTTTCTGAAGATATCATAATCACAAGTAATTTTGAATCCTACTAAGCATATTGGGTGATGTCTCTTTAGCTTATACTTCAACATTAAGAAAAGAGTCTTTATCAATACTCAATCATCTAATAAAATGGCTGTAGATCTCCATCAAGTTAGCAAAATAGTTCTCATTACACGACAAGAGCTGCTACCCTTTTGCCAAAAACTGGATTCTGTAACCCCTTTTTCATAAGTTTTTCAAAATTCGGGAAATTTTTTATTAAAATTGTTCTTCAAGAATCCGAAATTTTGTAATTGTTAAGGTTCATAGATCTTAAAAAGGTTTGATGATTGCGCCAGATTTTCTCAATATGTTAGATGATGTACATAGATTAAGATAGGGAAATTATGCATGTTCCTAAGATATGGTCCATGAAAATTAATTATATTTGTTTTAATAATTAATTATATCACAATAAAAAAAAAACATTAAAGCCCATGTAGGCCAAAAGGGGTGAATAGTAGTAGCAAATTGGAAAATAAAAACTAACACATGTAATTTTAATATTATGGATCTCAATAAATATATATAAAACTCATAAATATATTTTAAAAAAATATTTCTCATCAATTATAAAAAAAATCAACTTATATATTTTCAATTAATGTGTCAACTTCTAAGCAACTCGTGCCAGACTCATAAATATTTAAAACACTCTTTATATATATAGACTCTTAGCTAATTTAAATCCTTTAATTTCTCCTAGTAGATCTTCTTCAAATCAACACTTCCAACACTACTTGAATACAAGGTAAATTAAATATGCAATTTGAAAGCCACATGGTTTAGACCAGGAGGCATCTAGAGGGGAAAATAATTGTCCTTTAACAATATTATAATTTTATAAATATTAAATATAAATAAATACACGTAAATGATAATTAAAACTAGATGAGAGTAAAATTATAATTGTTAACGAAAATTAAGTAATCAAAATATAATGAACTCAAAATTTTATAATGATGAAAAACTCACAATAAGACATTTTGAGAAAATATTTTAGATTAGCAGTCGCTAACTAAATAATTTACTATGATCAAAAGATTCAAATTACAGGTTAAATAACAAATATGTTATCTTAACTGACTAACTTCAGTTTATTGATTATTTAAGACCCTCCTTAAATTTGTATAATAACAAGTATCTAGGTACTCCTAATTTCTTCGAGTGAATCTATCAATATTGAATGTCTTTACGTAATTTCATAAAATATGGATTTCGATATCTTCAAATCAAATATTAGCCTTTTATCCTTAATGAAAATAAGTATTGATTCTTTAAAAATTCTTTCAATTTTCTGCAACTAGTTTTACTCCTTGACAATTTAGATGTCTCCCTCTTCTATTTGTAAAAAATGATCAAAAATTGATTTCAACCTTTAATCAATACGGTTAATCTTTCAAACAGTGTGAAGTAGCAGTGTCCCTCTTGAGAGCCAAGCTCTCAGTTGACATGCGGCCTTTCTTGTAATCTGGTCATTTAAACTTTCAGCAAGTAAACCACTAGCAAAATATCTCTAGAAGTGAAGCAATCTTCCTTAACTTAAGCACCTAGCATGTGGACTGTGTTAGAAATATGTCCCACATGATGAGACATATGAATTATTGATTTATTGAATTAATTAAATAATCCTATTAATTTATATATATTTAATTATTTAGAAATTTCCTAAAAGACATGCTGTTCTGCTCAGCATATCCTTTGACTAACATTTTGGTTTATGGCCATCATTTAATTAACTTGTTTTCACAAGTAAAGAAGGAGAAGAAAAGATCCTGAAATTTATATAATAATAATTCATCTAGTAATAAAGCTCAATCAAAGTATTATCTCACTAAAGATTTCTTACATGTGGTATAAAAATTTTCCGTACAAGTTTCAAGGGAAAACGAGAATTCCGCTTTCGTCTTCTATTCTCGCTTTGCCGTCATCTCTTTATTTTTATTAAGAACAATAAGGGCATTTCGGTTTTTACGCCGCTGTCTCTAAATTCTTTGCAGCCGATTCATCTTTTCATTTTCTATAATTAAAAAAAAAAAAATGAAAGATGATTTCTCGCTCGTTTATTTTCTCGTTCTTCAAGATATAAAGCGGTTAGTAGCAACGATTCCTTTTTATCCTTAATGAAAATAATTGATTGTATTGATTCTTGGAAAATTGTTTACCGTTTTCTTTCAATTTTCGGATGAAAATCGAAGAAGATGAACAGTTAAAATGAAAATGAAATAATTATATATTTGTTTTGTTTTAACGTAAAATAAAATTAATATAATATATTTATATAATATAAATATATATTTGTTTAATGTATATTATATTATATATAAAAGTAATTGTTTATTTATTAATATAATTTATTATATAATTGTTTGTTTAATATCTCCAATTTAAACAATTTGATGTGAAATTTTCTTCTATTTGTGATTGAAAATAGATATTAAATCAAGTTATCCCATATATTAATTTAATTTCAACCTTTAATCACCAAATACGGATTAATAAGTATTCATTATTTAATCTTTCAAAGAGTGTGAAGTAGCAGTGTCCTCTGAGCAATTTTCCGATTTCACAAACGCTTCTTCGCTTTGATATTCAATGGAACTAATTTTTCCGATTGGCTTGAACAAGTCATCTTTCATCTTGGTGTCTTTTTGGATCTTGATATTGCATTAATCGATAAGCCTCTCTTTCTTATTTTAGAGCATAACCTGGTCATTTAAACTTTATTGAAAACTATTGAAAAGTAAGCCACTAGCAAAATATCTCTTGAAGTGAAGCAATCTTCAATACTGTTAATAACGGGAAGTATGTTAGTTTAAGCACCTAGCATGTGGACTGCTCACTAAATCTTGCTTGATGTGAAAAGAAATAAACTGTATGTTTTGAATCAAATCAACCTTCTAATACTCAGTAGCTTAAGAGCCTAACTCATGGGTCACTGGCAAATGTATCAAGAAATAGATTGACACCTAAAAATGATCATATATAAAAATAAAAAACAGCCAACTCGCGGCCCACTTGTTTTCGGAATTTGGAACTGCAATATCCTCCGTCAGTTTGAGTGAAAAATTTTGGCGGATTGTTTTGAAATATCGAGGTGAGAGGCAATTAAATAAAAGTGTGAAAATCATAGAGGTGGTGAATATTATGGTAAAATTGAAATAATCTTTGAGGCATGGCATATGTGGGGGCCCTTTTTGTTGACACCTGTGACTCATTTCTCAATATTTAACTGAAAAGAAATTAAAAGCATACAGTGACACGGTTTATACTCGAGAATAATAGAAATCGGTAATGCTAGATTCAATAAAGGAAATCCAAAAATCAACATTGTTATTCCGTTATTGAACAATGATTGACTTTGAAATTCTGTGGCAAAATAGTATGAATAGGGACATATGATGATCGGTTTCTTTCCAACAAGCCATAGAAAGAAATGATTCTTCTAAGTGGATTGATGCTATGAAAAGCAAAATCAATGGCACATAATGAAGTTTGGGATCTTGAAAAAGAATCGCAGTAATTGGTTGTAAATGGGTATTTAAAATCAAACGTGAGCGATATCACTTGTTGCTAAAGGTTACAAATCGATTATAAAAGACCTTTTCTCCCAAAAAGGACTCCTTAAGAATTATAATTTAGAGTTGCACCAAATGGATGTAAAGGACTTTTCTAAATGGAAGCTTAGATGAAGAAGTTTATATGAAACAACTGAAGGATTCTCTATCAAAGGACAAGAGAACTTAGTTTGCAAATTAAAGAAATCAATATATGGACTTAAACAAACGACAATGGTACCTTAAGTTTCATGATACCATTTTATCCTTCGGTTTTAGAAAATACGTTGATGTGTATATACAAAGGTCAAATGGGAGCAAGTTTGTATTTTTAGTTCTATATGTTGATGATATATTACTCAGAAGTAGTGAAGGTTGTTTATGAAACTAAGGGTTATCTCTCTAAAAATTTTGATATGAAAGATATGGGTGAGGCAACTTATGTGATAGGAATAGAAATATTTCGAAATAGATCACATGGATTATTAAGATTGTCTCGGAAAGGATATATCAAGAAAATTTTAGAGAGATTTGGGACATGGAGAATCTGTGCGACCCAGTATTGCTCCAGTCAGGAAAGGTGATAAATTCGATTTAATGCAATGTCCACAAAATGAATGGGAACGAAATCAAATGAAAGATATTCCGCCGTAGTAGGAAGTTTAATGTATGCACAGACTTACACGAGACCGGATATAAGTGGTTGGTATACTGGACGATACTAAAGCAATCATGGATCACTGTAAAGTCAGAAAAGAAAGTGATGAGATACTTGCAAGGAACTAAAGATTACATACTTACTTATAAAAGTCCGATCATTTGGAGGTGATAGGATATTGGAGACCTCTTGGATGTTGATATGAGAAAGTCCACATCTGGATATATATTTCTTTTCGCTGGAGGAGCTATTTCATGGAAAAGTGCCAAGCAATCAGTGATTGCTGTGTCCACGATGGAAGCAGAGTTTGTGGCATGCTTTGAAGCCACAATACATGCATTATGGCTACGAATTTTATTTCGGGAGACTTGAAATTGGGAAAGATAGCTAGGCATTTGAAAATTTATTGTGATAATTTCGCGATTTTCTTCTCAAAGAACGACAAGTATTCAAAGGGTGATAAGCATATGGAAATTGAATACCTTGGTTAAATCTCGAAACAAAAAGTGTCAATAGAGCATATTAGCACCAAACTTATGATTGCAGATCCTTTAACTAAAGGTTTACCTCCAAAAGTATTTGTAGATCAAGTTGATATGGATGGGTCTTTATCGTTTACCCATAATATAATGATAAGCGTTTGAGATCTCACATGATGTGTTTGATATATCCTGTTTATTCTATATTGTTCCGAACTTAAAGATTTGGATTGATAATGGACTAGTCTCACACTAAGACATTATTGTTGGACCGTATGATATTTCTCATTTAAGACTTAATCATATAATTTACAGGTACATGGAAGGAACTATGTTGCATAATGATATGGAACCGCCATGACTCGCATTTGTCGATTATTTGACTATAGTATTATGACATATAAACTATTAATGGATTGTAAAGACTTAAAGTTTATTTTAATTAAGGATAAATATTATTGTCATATGGGCCAAGTGGGACGTCAAAAGAAATATGTCCCAACATGATGAGACATATGAATTATTGATTTATTGAATTAATTAAATAATCCTATTAGTTTATATATATTTAATTATTTAGAGAATTTTAAAAAGAAAGTGTTGGGACGTATCCTTTGATGGAAAGGATAAGAGGCATTTGATAATTAAGGAATGGTCCTCTCTCCTCTATAAAAGCTCTGGCCAGTCATTTTGGTGACATTTGGTAATTTGTTTCACAAGTAAATCATTCGGTTCTTGAGACAAAACAATTCTGATTGGATATAAAAGATTAACATTGGATCGTTTATCGGCTCTTTTTATATCATTTTCATAACAAGAGATAAATCTTGCTGGATGTGAAATAAACTCCAGTAGCTTAAGAGCCTAACTCATGGGTCACTGGCAAATGTATCAAGAAATAGATTGACACCTATGATCTAAACAGCCAACTCGCGGCCCACTTGTTTTCGGAATTTGGAACTGCAATATCCTCCGTCAGTTTGAGTGGAGAGTTTTGGCGGATTCGCGTGAGGAATATGGAATTGAAATAATCTTTGAGGCATGGGGGGCCCCTTTTTGTTGACACCTGTGACTCATTTCTCAATATTTAACTGAGAATTAAAAAGCATACAGTGTCACGGATTATACTCACCAATAAAGGTCCAAAAATCAACCCCTTTGAAATTCTGTGGCAAAATAAAATAAATAAGAAAAATCTTTAATGAGACACGTCTTTATAAAGCATCTAAATCATCAATACATCTTTGTGTGTGAGCGAATATTCCATAAACATGCATGGCGCGGTTGTTTTGGGCCCAAGGAGAGGTACATTCATAAATAAAGAACTGGTTGACAATATCAGATTACCTGGGCGTTACATTATCATCATTTCATAACATGAGATATAGATTAAGCCAACGTCAAAAGAAAAACATTAATGAAGTTCACAATATTTAGACAGCATCTAAATCCATCAATACATCTATACATCAGTACATTTACAAATAAAGGACATCCATCAGTACATTAGTACATCCATAAACGACCAGCACACATAGATATCAAACAACATATTTCAGATTTTCTCTCCCTTTTGTCACCGAAGTTTTAGTCCGGATCACTAGAGCCGATTCCATCTCCATTTGTGGTTTAATTAAGCAGTCATTGAATAGCTAGTTGAAGATCATCCAATTTGTGCTCAAGGCAACTATAGTTAGATTATGATAGAAGAGTATTTACTTATGCCTGAAAGAGAGATTGTTGATAGAAAAGTTTAGTCTTTTTTTTTTTTTATTTGATAAGCGCTGGCATATATGGTTCACATGTGGTGGGATGAGAGGTGAAAGGAAGTGATGGTTCTTCTGGAAGATGAGTTTTGGAAAAATCATCTTCGTCCAAGGAGATATCTGAGTGTGATCGGGCCATTGGTGAGACTTGCTTTGTTGCATTGTCGTAGCATTTATCAGAAGAGAAGGTTTGAAAGGAGGTTCTTTAGGAAGATTCACTTTAAGATGAACTAGAAGTTGTTTAATGAGACATCCAAAGGATAATTTAATGTTTTTGTATGAGTCATGTTGAACCTCAGGAATGCATGAGAAGAAATGTTGGAGAAAAACAATGAAGAAATGTTGATCCACATGATTTGGCAAATGAAAGACTTTTAGGAGACATTTAAAAGTTTGGAAAGGACGACTTCTTTTATCGTTAGGTCAATCCCAAAGAAATGGAGCAATTTCATCGTGGCCAAGTGCAGATGAAGCATTGTAAGAATATGAGAGTGATTAGAGTTGAGGAATGTTAAAGACATTAGATATAAGGTGACACGAAATTATGACTCTACAACTACGTATAAAAACTAAATTGTGAGAGTTGTTAGAAACATTATTATAAACATTGAAATAAAATTTATCAATAATAACAAAAAATAGATGATTAAGATTTTACAAAATTGATTCTAACTCATAAAGGATGTGAGGTGATTTGAACCTCTCTTTTTATGAGTAATGGACAATTATGGAGGTCGGCCAAGAACAAAATTTCAGAGTCCTAATTTACAAATCGAGAGGAGTCAAATGATGACTCAGTTTGAGTTTTCTTATGTCCATCAAACTTTGTTCTAGGCCTCTATAATATACAATATGAAACTAAATCACCAACCTAAGTTATGGACATAGAATAGCAGAAATGATGAACCCATTGACTTGCAAGGCTTCAAGACAACATTTGTAGACAAATGCACCCATTAAAAGTGAAAAATACAAGAAATCTAACTTTCAATTGATGAGATCTTAAAATACGTAAACATATATAAAATTAACATGAAAAACACAAGCATGTAAATGAGGGTTGAGACAAAAAGATAAGAAAAGTTACCTCAATGACAAAAAGAAGAAGATTGACAGTAAAATAAAGTTGATGGTCGACCACGTGAGATATATGCGCTCTACAAGAGCCGTGAGATGAAAAATATAAAAAATGAACCCTAAGCTGCTTTACTATGATGCAAAAGAAGAGACAACTCGTAAGCCAATTGCTAGCAGATGGCTCAGGATATGCACAGTGAACAAAAAGGAAAAGGAAAAAAATAAACTGACAAATGCACATAATGGACTAAAAATATGATGCACTAGAATAATATTTGGTGATAAAATTATCAACATCATTTGATAAATCAATTGAGGAGACTTTTTCCAAAAATATTTTGTTTTGGTTGAAAATACAATGATATTAGAACATCCTAAGATCACGCGCCCGCGGTTCTCGGTAGTGGTACAAAACGCGTCAACAAGGGAGAGAGCCTTAAAGGCACGCTGCGTTCACCTCTCCGCCGCGGTCGATCTGGATCAGGTTTAATTTGGCACACCGACCGGATCCGCTATTGTAGCAGTTTGGAACCTACATACTCTACAAATTACAAATAAGAGTAGAACTTGAGCGGTTCCCGGTAGTGGTACAGTTAGAGAGCCTTTCGGTCCCCCACCATGGAAAAACGTCTCCGTTTGGAACATTCAAGTCAAAAATATTCCGCAATGAACGAAAAAATACACGCTTAGGAGTAAACGTGACGAGAATGTAAAGATACAGGGATGAGGGGAGTGTGAGTGAGATGTATTTGGAAGTCTAGGCTCCGTTGGTCGCATTGCTATGGGTGGCTCACTAACTCCGCCGAGAAGTGGTGGTTGTTCGAGGGAAAAGAGTTGGTTCTTTCTCCTCGAAACCTAAAACACTGGGTGAATGATTGGATACTTGATCTCTAGTCACCGTTTGGATTTAGGATTGAGCTCTCCCATCTCCCTTTAGCAGGAGAGGGTATTTGTAGGCTCCTCCTGAGAGGCTTTGAGAGGCGAAACCCCTGACAAGTAGTTTGTCGGAATTCGTCAACCATTGTGCACTGGCGGTGGCCAGCAGCGTCAGTTGTTACCTTGTGGAGACAAGGAAACCGTCGTTGGGTATGAACAACACTTGATCTATTGCCTATGCACGGATTGGTTTAGAGGATGCAAGGACGGCATGCACTATGGTTTACAGCGTTGACCTATTCTCCCATTGGCTAGCATTTTCTGAGCCAGCACCCTCCGCCTGCCATCGTCTCCGTAGTGAGAGGGCGCGCTGATTGGTTGTTCGTTTAGGGAACCACGTGGGCCACGTATTAGGACTCTTTGGGCTCCATAGAGGGATTTAGGCCTTTCTGCTAGGCTGAACCCATCCCCTTTCAATTGGGCTTTGCTATTCTTGGCCCAATTTCTAGATGAACCCATCAAAACTTATACTAATCCGAGCTCAAATGCAAGAAAATCATACATTAAACATGAAGAAAAAACCCTATTTCATAGAAGAAATTCAAAATCTTAGACAATATACAGGGTTAGATTTTCTTAGTGAGGGTAGATATATTTTTAGGATGAGAAAGTCAAATCTAATACTATTAGGACATTTATCTCTCCTTTTTCGAGCCCTAAATATGAGCCTAATATATTGAGGTGCTTCATATTACAATATTTTAGCTTTTGTCTCCCCCTTTCATATTCTATTTTATTTTATTTATTTTAACTTTTAGAGAGGAACATGTTTGGAAAAAAAAATAATAGTCATTGATGATTGCAGTTTTAATCCTTTATACTATGAAAGTCTAAGTTATGAAAATATTTAATATACGTAAAAAATATTTGCTTTTATATATTACAAATATAAAATATAAATCCTACCCATCTAATGTTACTAATATATGCAATAAATAAAAATATAAAATTAAATAAATATATAATATGGTGATGAAGAAAAGCCTCAAGAATAAAATAATTTTTAAGAAAAATTCTTCAAACTTCTCAAATTAGTCAAAATAAATTCACTATGAAAAAATTAATTTATAGATGATGTGATACAAATATACTAACTCATTAGTTGACTTACCCCTTACATGTGACCATTAGTGAATAACTTTTTGAATTTACTTCCTAACAATAAAATGAGACACCTTTTGATCTTTCTTAGACTTTGCTTCCTACATCAAGAATAACCAACACTTTTAAAATTTTAGGATCCAAGTCACCATAGAATTTTAAAGGCTCGTAGGTTTGGACTAAGTGTTTGATAGTGGTTAAGTAATTTAGGAATGGGAAAACTTTATCATCTGGATTACAACTCACAAAAAAGTTTTTCTCTTTTTTCTTCTAAATTTCCTAGCTCACATTTTCTTCTCTTTTCATGTGGGTGGTGGTTAGATAAAGCAAAAAGAGACTATTTATAAATAAGTCTAAAAATTAGAATAAAAAAAAATATGAAACTCCCAATTTTCCACTCCATTATCCAAACACTAGTTCTAATGCCAACTCAAATATCAATAATCACATACGCGTAGTCCAATGGAGAATATGTGCCCTCCATTCTCTTAACATACGCATGTGCACAATCGAACCCCACATGTCCATGTCCGTTCTATTATTGGTGCATGTGCATGATCCAATGGTGCACGTGTACATCCCATTTTGTTAATATCTATGATTGCATGAGTGCGCACCCTAGTACTTAACATTGGGTCAAACACTAGTGTACCTTTGTAAGTTTTGAATATTTTTGAGCACCTAATCTTTTACAACTTTGATAAGCATATCTTAAATTATAATAATTCTAATTAATAAATAAAAATTTTAAATATAAGTTAATTGGAATAAAATTTTATCATAGAATTAAATTAATAAAATAAACCTAACAATCTTCTCATTGGTAATTTCATGATGAAATTTCTTTTATGACATAAATAAAAATAAGATCTAATTATCAACATATTAGAACTTGTTACATTATAAATATAAATACACTAGAGAAATAAACATTATGCTAATAACGTGTACCATTTGGTATGCCTGCTTACCTATGAAATAGACATTATTAAAAAAATACTCATGATGCATCAAATACATATCAATAGTAAAATAGTAGAAAATGATATATCACCATAACTAATAGTATAGTCAATATGTAAAATAATACTCAAATATAATCAATAGAAATATCAATGTAGAACATTACTTAGCATAGGCATAATCAATAAAAATGTCACTACTATCACAGCACAACCCCTGGGCATATGCCCCAACACTACACATCTCCTTCTTTTTGGCACAATTTGTAAGGGGTAGCTACCTAAGGGTCAACATCATCACCCGAGTCTCTATCCCATTGCTAGGCATCACCCATCAAATGCATTAAGCCTATCTCTCGGCCCTACGCTTTAGATGGGCCATCCTAATCTAGATATCATTGACTCTAGTCTAGAGATCTCTAACACTCATTTGGAGATCTTCCTAAGAAGAGAAGACCTACTCGTTTTGCTGCTACACAGTCATTTGAAACTATGTTTGTAATGAAGGCATATGCTCCATCTAGAGCTGTTTTTGACATAGGAGGTCTACAATAGAATCAATAGATCTAACACTGAAAAGTGAAAAGACCTCTAGATGTTGTCTCAATAGAAGGAGGGATAGAGTCATCAAGAGGAGGGAAGCAATTGGGTACATGGGATTAACTCTAAGTATATGTGACTATGCTAATGGTTTGTCCAAGAATAATAGAAGGCACAAGAAGCTAATAGATAGAGAGGAGAGGAAGGGCTGGATGAGGTAGTCGTAGGACGACTGAGTCATTAGTTCAGGGTCTTCATATGTGTCTATAAACTACTCACAAATGAGACTAATATGTCTATAGCAATTTTGAAGGAAAACTTATAGAATTAGAACACAAAACAATAGCAAGGTTAACAAATGAGGCATCGAAAAGATTCTATACTTAGAATGTAGTAGATGATGGAAAAATTACTCAATAATAGGGTCATCCTAATCCCATGACTATCATAAAAGTGTGGACAATGCAACAGATAGGAGAAGGCCCTATCAATAGATGGCATCGTCTCCTCACTATAAAGATAATCAAGAGATGGTATAGAAGGAAGAATAACAGCATTTTGAATCACCTCATATGTGATCCAGATGGCCCGACTATGTATATATACAAAAATCTCAAATCTATTAGAATAAATCTGGTATATGTTAGAGTAGAATTTCTTGACTAGGGGGATAGACAAAGGTGACAAATCAATGACTAGAGTTAACTACTCATGAGATATAAATATGTGCAAGACATGGGGAGGGAGTAACCTGAAGGAGACCTCACACTCCAATAATAGGTTCCGAGTACTAAAACTAGAAGAATAATACCTAGCAATATCCAAATACCAAAATTGAGAATCAATATAGCATAAGTCACCTCATCGGCATTTGAGAACGCTCTTCTTTGCAACTGAGGGAAGGTTCACCATAATTTCTTTCACATGGGTCTCGCACGGGAGAATGGATCATTCATATAATAAATTGTGACATTTTCTCCGTATTCTTACATATCATACTTAATTCTTATATATAGATACAAATTATCTTTTCTTGAGGATTTAAGTCTTCTCACAACTTAACCTTTATGCATAAGAATCATATAACATAAGAAATTCTTATCACCGAGAACCCAATTCGGCTTTGGACTTCCGATTAACGATTATCTTCACAATTAGTTAATGAATACATTTTTGAGATAAGCAATTAAACATATGCAATTATATATGCAACTTAATTAACAATTAAACATGCAAAAATTATGCAAAATTTATCAAAGGGCTCGGGTGAATAGTAACATGGTCGAATTAGGGCCTCCTAACGCGCCATATGGGTCGATTCTTGGAAAATCAAACGCCCAACTGATGTATATACACAATTAGGACATGGGTAACACATAATTAAGGACAATTTATACATAGAGTTTGAATTAGAATGGATACGGGGATTACAGGAGTTGGGCGCGATTTTAGGATTTCACCGGAGCAAAAATACACCTAAAACTACCAAATTGGATACCTAATCGATAAATTATTTTATATAGGATGTTGGTAATGATATTCTAAACCTAATTTATGTAAAAGCCCCAAATATCGGTGCCAAAATCATCTGGGCACGGTTTGGGGTTTGGCAAAAGTGGGTGAATGGGCGGAAAAATCGGGTACCAAACAATAAATAAATTATACTAGGGTCATGGGTTCCATATTTTTCATAATTTGGGTGGGTATCGAAACAAAAATACCCAAAAAAATAAATAAATATTAAAAGAGATAATAAAAAGGATATGGGAGCACTAACCTCGATCCGATTTATGATTTCTCCAACTAGTTTCAAGGCGGAATCAAACCCAAGAGCCTCCATTTGCTCCTTTCTCTCTCTACCTGCCGGCTCCCTCTCTCTTTCTCTCTCCTCTCTTTCCTCTTTTTGTGTTTCTGTTTTCCTTCTTTCCCTTAATCCCTTTCCCATTATTATTATTATTATTATTATTATTATTATTATTATTATTATTATTATTATATATCCTTATTTCTTTTCTTTAAATCTCAAAACCCAAACCGCTACTCAAATGACCGAACAGCACACTTTAGACACCGGCCTAATAATTTTAAACATTCTCTAAAATTTTTTAATAATATTTAATTAATTTTTATCACATCCAAAAATAAATAAATAAACTCAATTAAATTGAATAAAAGTATTTTTGATATTACATTTCCCCCACTTATAAAAATTTCGTCCTCAAAATTTAACGAACCTCAAAATTTAATAATAGGAGGATATTCCTTCCAAATTCGCCTCCATACTCCCAAATCACTTTCTTGGAGAGACGATTATTTCTACCAAACTTTAATCATTCGAATTATCCTGATCCTCAATGTTTAATAATTTTTATCTAAAAATCGAGATTGAAACATTGTTATAAGACAATCCCTAATCTCCCACAATGTTTAAACCCAATTATAAACCTATGACCTCAATTATCGGTACATGGGAGACATTACGATAATCTACTCAAATTCGCACGTAAGCCAAATTATTGACTACCTCACCGGCTTAATACAAAATCTTAAACAAACCAACGGGCTCTCACCTCGATACCTCCTACGCCTCGAGAAAGAACATCCACTTGGAACCTTAATCCCAATTTGAAAATCTGAGCCAAGGACCCACATATTTCTACTGTGCTACTCTAATTAACCACTTATTATGATACTAAGAATCTTCTTGCAACTTATGACCATCAATTCAAATCAGACTCTTAGGTTACCTAACAATTATGATCCTAAGAAAAAATCCTAAGGCCATCAATACAACTAAAGAAGGGTCCAAAATCTCTAAATTACAATTAACCTTGGCAACGCAATTGAAGCAATCACCCAAAAACCTCGAGCTCGAATACTTATTCAACTTATCGTTTCGTTGGTACACCAATGTGCCAACCTATGTATTCCGGTTGTATCCCTCAAATTCACGATAGGCGGGCAGTCTTTGCCAGCTAAATCTACGATTACCCAAATAGTACCATAATTCTTGCTGCCCTAAAATCCTTAAAACCAAGACGGTGAGGGCTTCCCATCTCATAACTCCATGACCACATTACTTAGGAGGCCACTCTCCCTCCTAGAACCAAAGACAGAGCTCTCCTTTTTTGCTTAGATATTAGTATCTTACTCGAGATTTATCCTATCACATCCCCTCTAATGCACCTAGTCAACACACAATCCGAAAATTTTTGACATCCAATTATCAACAATAATATTCTTCTTGACTGATGATACACCTCATAAGTATAACCCCTTCAACAACCTCACTAATCTACGTTATCATTTGATCGACCCTTCACGATTGATATCAAAATTCACCATTACTGTCCTCAAGCAAGTCTATCCACTTATATTTTTGCATGGCCATCTCTTCCTGCGAGACGACCTCTCAGTCCACAAGGTTCATTAAGCTATGACTACCTCTATAAGCAGCCCTATGAATCAGCAAAGTAAAGATTTTAATGGCTGATCCCGAATTATGGGTGAAGTAATTCTGATCATAGGCTTTACATCCTCTTAACTTAGGACAACTACCCATTCAAGTCAAGGGATATACAATCCTAAAGCTTCCTCATAAAGATCACATTCTAAGTAATTTACTTGACCCATCAGGTTTTAACTCAAACAATAAGGTCAACATCTAATCTTTAATTCCTTGAAGGCTACCCTCGCATGACCCATTCCGACGAATACTGTTCATCTCCAAGTCAAATGTCTCGTGGCGCTGCACCCTTCAAAAAATACTTATCGGATCTCCCTTACAGTTTCAACTAGACCCAAAAAGTCACACATCTTCAAGACATCAATCAATCTTTCCCAAATTAGCCATCGCTCCAAACTTTAAGGAATCACATTTATGCCATCAAAGAAACCACATGCCCAATATAACACTTCTCTTTAATCAAACTTATATCCTTTTCATAATTGAGCACACAACTAACCATCTTCCACAATCCATGATACGATCCTCAAATAGGATTTTCACACCTTATCGACTCTAAGAATTTATCAATGAGGCCATCCCAAAAGCATTAAAGTATCCAACGGCAAAATACTCAGTCGATACCATATTGGTTTAATATGGAGTCTTCCAAATTTGATGCCAATCTTAGCACAACTCCACAACAACCATCAATTTACAATCAGGAAATGATTTAAACCAATCATTTCCTCTAGGATACATCCTCAAATACTTACATAGCCCAATATCCTTAGTGACCACCAAAACGACTTCCCAAGTGTGGTCTTATATGATAACCAAACTTGGCACAAATCTTAATTAAATGATATGCAGACAAAACAATACTAATTTTATCACCACTCGAACAACAATACCTCATATTTAAACTTTTCCATCCGATTCTGAGGTGTCATATCCTTACCATCTTAGCTCATACTAGTATGGCATCTTACTAATCAAATCAACCTCAAAATCGTATCAAGCCTTAACACCACAAGGTAATTAAGTGATCCCAACCAACTACGTCTACAGACCCAAGGAAATGTTATAGACCTCAACGCAACTAGTATAAGGCCTATGATCCTCAAATAAATGAATAAACTTGGAAAATACCAATAAAATATAGATTATGGATTCCAAAATAGCACAGATACCAAAACATAAAAATCCGAAAACCTCATCTCCTACCACAATGGATGACACTTCTACACTTTGTGCTATCACCGCGAAACCTTGATCCACAGTATTAGGCTCCTCAACTGTCCGACCCATGGGATAAAGGCAATCCCTAATCATGTGGTTGAACTATCCATAATTAAAACTTGCTCCCAAACATCTCACCGTAACAAGACATTTATCTATAAAGCATCCATGAACATATCCAACAATATATCTTTATCCTCGAGGCCTATGATTCTTTTCACATCAACCTCCCAAAGTCGACTTCATCTCTTATCTTATATGGCGCAATCTTACCTTATCTTCTTTTGAATATTGGATCACCATGACATCATCTTAATTCTCATGATCTATATCTCAATTCTATATAGGATCCAAGCTATCAAAAGTTTAGACACTTAAGTATCACTAAATCAACATCCTTAGATTCAATATATCCAAATTGATTCTAAGTTATACTAACCTCAAGCCATCACTTCCACCTCATCCATTACACTTGATACATCAATCAAGTGTTCCTTCTTAGCAAATTATTAACCTAAGGCCTCAACACAAAGCTAATCACCTAAAGTTCGAATCAAAATCGATTAACTTAGGCCTCGAATCAATATCGATCATTTCAAGCACCGAATCAGCACCAATCAAATTTAAACCTCAAGGTGCCCTTCCTACTACTTCTCTTCTTGACCTCGCGATCGACCATCACCACGAGCAAACCCTTGACTAGGAGCCAATGCTAACACTCCTTTCATAGTAAGAACAATTCAAGTTAGCTTGCCCTTAGGACGCTAATTAGGACGCATAAGTTGGAAAACCAACCTCATTCTCTAACTCTAACTTAGTTCAAGTCTAAACTAGCCAACCAGGATAACTAGAACTATCTAATTTAACTTAATTGTCCTATACCTACATCTACCTATTCGATCAATCTTAATCTAACCTAAGTTACTGCATATTATTCAAATCAAACATAAGGCATCTCTTTTTTTCTCTAATACCAACTGTGACAAATCGTATTTTCTGTCAAAAATTTGGTAGAGTTTTTTCTATAATACAGCCATCGAGCTGATATAAAAACATATACAATCTAATGTATAATACACAATTATTAAATCTAACGACTCCAACATTCAAATATATACAACAACCTCACACAATCACATAGGATCCAAATGCCACATAAAAATTCATGGCTCAAATATTATGTCTCTAGATATAACATTGCATATAGAGATGCCACTGGGTACCTAATACAAACCACAAAAACTTGCAAAAATATAAATAAATTTAAACATAGTAAAAACTAAACTATCTAGTCATCAGTTATATAAACAATATACATTAAGATTTCCAACTAAACTATGAATATATATATATGTATAATTTTTTTATGACATAAATGAAACCACAAATTGTTAGTCTTTGATATAATATTCCAAGACTGAGTCTAGTCCACTTCAAATCTCTATACTATCCCATCGAGTTTAATAAATTTGTGCTAAATCTAGAGATAATGAGAAACAAGGGTGAGCTAAAAGTCTAACAAGTATAATATAATCAAGACGGTAAATAATATAAGCAAAATAAAGCATGAGGGGAAAACATACGAGCATAATGGGGATGCTTTAACATAAGATGTGATCGATTATACTTTTGGGACACAATTAACTTTTGACATTTTATTCTTATTCTCTTTGGGATATAAATTATGCATAATTACTTATCTTTGTGTACCAGAGCCAATAGATTGTATTAGCTAATGATGTAGGAGAATAAAAAAAGGATTAAATACCCTACATGATCGAAAGCCGTGAGCTTTTATTATCATCGGTATTTGTCACCGTTGTTACAAGGTTGTCTCAAATTAAGTAAGCTAATTTGTGACTCCTTTGCAAGTAGTTTCAAGACCTTTCTTTCTAGTGAGTAAACCCATTCTTTCCTTCTAAATGATAATAATTTGTTACGTATGTGATGACATTTGTGGAGAATCAACTGTAATTGATGTCTAATAATGAAATGAGTGAAATAGAGCAAGGGCTCGAATGACACAGAAATAAAAAATATAAGGGTTGTCACTAAAATTGGAGCTTGATAATTTGTGAAATTATATTATAATTTCTCTATAATTGCATATCTGAAGATAAAAGTTGAGATTTCCTTTGCCTTGATGAGAATTAGACGAAATATGAATAAATAGACGGTTGTGCTCTATTTTGTGAAATGAGTATGGTAATGGTGGGTAAACAAGGAGTGGGTATGAGTGGGTGTGTGTAAATTGCCAGTATGGTGGGTTACTGGCAGTGATTGTGTGCTGGCAGTATGAAGAGGTGCTGCTATATGTGGGTAGCAGTGTGTGTCCGTGTGAGAGAACTATTATGGTGTTGTTATGTATGGGATGTGTGGTAATATATGAATGATTATATATATAAAAGATTTAATAAAATATTATGACATTTGGTTAAATATTCAAATTGTCCTTGGTAATTTTCCTCTTTTTCGATGATGTCGTTATTTGCATTATCTTTGATTGGGTGTATATGATCATTATCAGTACTGAATGATATTTATATTATTGTAATTGCAAAGCCTTCTTTGTGTCATACTCGATTGCTTGAATATTTGAGTTATTGACTTTCTACAATCAAGGTTAAGAAGAGTTTGTGAAATTACTAAGGTATCTAGTTGAATGGTAGGCTACGATACCTTAGTATGGTCTACACTTACCTAATACTGATTTCCGTATCATTGTGGTGATGAGGTATATTATTATTATAGAGGGATGCTTATAGTCATGTGATCATATTAGGAAATGATGTTAGGGATATCATTGGTGAGGGATATCATAAAAAGATTGTAAGGGTAGTGAGGATACCATAAATAACTTCACGTCACTTCTCAACCGTTGGGGGCGTAAACACGTGGCCTTTGGTTCACAGTAACAGAATAAGGTCTAAGAGGTTATTCACAATATCTCGTTATTATTAATACCTGTTGATTTTGAGATTCAGTCAAATCCACAAGTTATATTTAGTAAAATTCATGTGTCAGATTCTATTATATTCGGATTCAGTATTAGTCGTATTATTTATTATTATTTGATATTCAAGTCGTTCATGCTGATATTTGGACAATGAGATCCCTTTATTTCTCATGATATTGGATTATAAGGAAATTTCACCTGTTATTAGTCAATCTTATGATCTTTGTCAGATGAGAATCCAGGGTAATCTATCTTACTTTTACTTTTGAGTCATGAGATAACAAAATACAAATTCTTGAATCTATTTATCTATTGGATATTATATTCCTATTGTGACTTGTGGTATATATCATTTATTGTATATCGGATATGTTTATTGTTATTACCTATTTTTAATTTATTATTACTTGTTAGGTATTTAACTCACTCTTACTATTTTTTTCTTTCAGAGTAGCAGGATTAGAGAAGAATGACTTTAGAGTTGGATAAAGAGTTGTGATAAAGAGATTATAAAGTCCAATTGGAGAGAGTATTTACTTTATACTCTTGAGATACATTCTAATATTTTATTTTGTTAGAATTTTTTTCTAAACTTTCTTTAGGTATAAGGATATTTAAACTATTATTATAGTTATATTTGTAATATCTCAGATTTCTGTTTGGATTATTTTAATATTTATTATAATTTTGAGTAATTTGGGCGTGATAAAAATAAATTAAAATATTATAAAATTTTGAGAAATAAACGAAAGTGCAAAGTGGCATTCGAAATGTGCTCATGTTATCATCTGAGTACCGATTTGATTATTTTAGGATATAATAAAAGGATATATATATATATATATATATATAAAAAAGCATAAAAAGAATAGAAAATATAGGAAAGGGGTTTTGGGGAGAGAGAATAGAGGAGAGAGAGAGTGAGAGGGGGGTTTAAGGTTTCGCAGGTGGAGGAAGAAGAAGGAAAGCAGGAGGGAGAGGAGATCGGCATGCGTGTCATCGGCAGCGGCCGTTCGTGGTAGCAGTAGCGTTATCAGCGGCTGCGGTGGTGGTAGCGGTGACGGCGTAGGTATGAGCCACGCTTGAGAGAGAGGAGCTGCGGGAGAGAAGGAGGCACGGTGAGGGGAGTGAAGGTGAGCCGGTGAAGGAAGTGGGCGACGATCATTCAAGGCAGCAGGCAATGGCAGTAACGTGAGAGGCGCCACATAGAGGAGGGGGCTGTGCATTGGGGGCGCACGTCTAGCAGAGAGAACGGCCTGATTTAGATATTTTGGGATATCCTTTTTTCAGATCTATAAAGTATGAGGTCAATGTAAATATCTGTAAACCCCTTCTTTGGTTTGATTTAGCATCTGAAATATTTTGAATACTGTTTAAAATTTTTACTAACATGCATATATTTTATACATCTAATTTATTTATTTTGACTATACATGTGTAGTTCATTGGACGCTTTGGGGATTTTTGGTACTGATTTTATGATTTTTGAGGGTTTAATATTTTTTTAAAAGTCTAAAAAATTTATTGTATACTCTATATTTTTATATTAGTATATTTATATGAAAATGAGTATGAAACTTTGCATAAGCCGTGCAATCACATACATATGCTGGGTCGTGGTCACTACATTTGGATTTGGATTATTAGATGTTCTAACCAACTCTTGATTGGGAGATTTATTTGAAAATCCCTTTCCGCCGATACGAACGGTTTGGAATAGTGATAATTTACATTTGGATTATTTGATTTGACCTTATAATATATTCAAACGTCCTAACAAATCTGACAAGTTTAAAAATTATACCCAAAGCCGTGAGTGTCAAACATTAATGAGCAATCTTACGTATGGTACAAGTATATTGGTGGCCATACATGCTGACCTAATTTGCATTTGATTTTACTTAAGATTATTAGGATTATGTGTAACTCTTCCTCAAATTAGTCTTTAAATAATTAAAATTTAAATTTGATGCATAATTTATATTTTTGTATTTATTTATATTAGATTTTGATTTGGATTTAAATTTAAAATTCGTTAATTTTGCCTTCAATTGGATTTTAGTATGTCTTATATAAATAATTTTAACTATATATTTTGATTCGAACCCTTAGACTATCTGCTGCGATGCTACTTCGACTTCGACGCACACTATTGTATCATCTGACTATTAGATTCTTCCTCAAATCATAAGTTGATTGGGCCTTGAATTTTGACTCGGATTTGAACTCAAACCCAAACTTAGACTTAGATTGGAATTTTAAATTTGATAATTGCCTATTGAAATTGGTTTGGATCACTTCTGTTTTGTTTATATATGTTTATTATATATATATACATATTCCAATGATAACCGTTTTATGATTTAGATATTATTTTTTATTTAGATATTTAATTTGTATACGAGACTACCATTGGATTTTGAATTTTAGATCTTAAATTTTATTAGATTTGTTTTATCGGCGATTTGAATTTATCCTATCATTTGAACGGATTTTTATCCATTTGACATTTTCTCTAAATCATTGAACTCCTTTTGTTTAAATCTGATACTTGCTGAGTACCTGACTTGTGTTTTCTATTTCGTTCCTTCAAAGTAGAAGGTTCGAATGCACTGTAGGAGTTAGGACATAATCCGTCAATTGTTCATCCTTTTTGGTGAGTTCTAGTCTCATTATAGTATAATTTGGCAACTGGTGTGATTGTATTATAGAATTTGCTGGATATAGGCTAATAGATATATTTTAGAAATAGTTGGGATGTTATATTATGTCAGATTCATGATTTTAGTTAGAATTGTTACCTCCCTTACAATGATTGTAGAGCATGTCGTATTTATTTTATCTGAATGGTTGTCCGATGAGATCCTGTCTTGATTTTAATTTGTGTCGGGTCCTATTTATTTGGCTTGTTACACACGGATTTTGGGATTTAGTAATATTTGTTTAAAATTATTTAAGATTTTAAATTTTAAGAATTATAATTAGTTATTTAAATTGACCTGCTTAGTTCGGATTCATGACAGAGATGACATCAGAGAAAAGTCATAAGAATAGGTACTTTGAGTCATTTTGGGTAAATAATGGATTGAACTTCTGGACGAGCTAAGTATTGTCTTTGGCAAATTATAAAAAATTTGAGTTATGTGGACTTGGGTTTGAATCAGAAGGTCAAGTTGTAGATGTTTAAATTTGGATTGGAAGGATGATCATTTGATTATGATGAGTCGCACGAGCGACATAATAGGTAGTTTGATATAGCAGTAGAAGGAGGATTTTGTTTAGTTTTTACTGATATGTGGAGATTTTGTTGGATTTTGTGATTTTAGAAAAGGAGTGGCCTTGGATGGTACCGATTCGAAATCTCACAAAGTAAAAGGAGATTTTGGTCAGAAAAGAGGTAGGTGATAAAGTGGGTCAGGAGAATGAGGAGAATGCTTGAAATGTCTCTTCGTAGACATGCTTAGAATGTCTCTTCGAAGACATCTGATAAAATTGGAATAATACAGAGAAGATTAGCGAGGTACTGCATAAGAATGATGCATGCAAAGCAAAAAGTGATCATTGGGTCCAAGTAAGAAAATAAAGATTCTTCAAGATTGAAAGTTGTAGATAAAGATGAAGAAGATCATGTCAAGTCAACTCGTTTCTCTTCGCAAGAGAAGCTGTGGAGTTAATGGTGATCAACCTCTACTAAAAGAAAAGACAATGGAGTGCAGATTTGATTCTTGCTAGCAATGGCGATGCCAATCATGTAAAGGTCTGAAGCTATGGCTCGGTCAAGAGGAAGACTCAAGGATTACCCATTTTCACTCATCGTTGTGATCGGATGAATGGTAGGCTTGGCAATTTATTTATCATTGAAGAATTAATGGATAAAGAGCTCGAGATTCAGCCTCTAAAGCGATGCACAGTAAGATGTTGAAGCATCTGAAGGATTTTGTTACAGCATGATAGTAGCTGAGGACAATGTATAGTTTGTGAAGCCATCTTGATTTGTTTCCCATATGATTGCGGATGAGGCATAAGAGCTCAAAAATTTCAACATGAATTTCAAGATTCAATTTAGAAGTAGTCGGTGCCAAAAGCTGGACCAGGCTCTGTTGATCAAGTAGGAGTAGTTTTGG
Source organism: Nepenthes gracilis (assembly GCA_033239525.1). Lineage (NCBI taxonomy): Eukaryota > Viridiplantae > Streptophyta > Magnoliopsida > Caryophyllales > Nepenthaceae > Nepenthes > Nepenthes gracilis. The sequence continues at coordinate 10,175,748 of BSYO01000023.1, read as the reverse complement.
GAGATACATTTTTAAAAAGTAGTCAAAGTATTGGAGTCAAAACTCGAAGAATGGATATGCTTATCTTCTAGAGGACACCCTAAAGGAAAGTTAGATGAAACAAAGTCTTTTTCTCGAAGTTTGAGTTTGCAAAGTCAGCTTGCAAGTTTAGTAGGAAGAAGCATGTGAGATGAGTTTGCTCCATCAAAAATGGAGTCTGCTTGAAATCATGGCCAAATATACCATTCGTCAAAGGATCATTCAAATCCTAGACATCTGGATTTCAAACATCCAAATAGGAGTTAGATGGTTCAAGATGGTTCCAGATGAAGCATTTACAGTTATAGCTCATGAAGTTAGAGTCGATTCCTCGAAAATGGAAGACTGTTTTGTTAAGACTGTTCCATTCTGTGTTTCGGGATATGACTCCTTGGAGTTCTAAGGAAGAATCAGTCAGAAGGCTTAAGAGTTGATTTCAGCATTACGTATAAGTCACCTTCTGAAAGATGGGTGCCAAGCTCATCTTACATATATAGTCACATCTGGGAGCTATTACATGAAAATTAAAGACATTTTGGTTATCTGTGAGTTCGAAAGTGTTTTTTCAAGGATTGGTCTTGATTGTCTATAGATCGGGAGATCGAATCTACTATCGATATTGTGTTTGGATTTGCGCCTATTTTGAAGGCTCTATATGGGGTAGTCTTGTCTGAGTTGAAGAAATTGGGACAGCAATTGTAAAATCTGTTGAGAAGGATTTTGTTCGGCTAAGTTTCTTGGCATAGAGTATTTCAATATTCTTTAGTGAATAAAGTTGGATCGATGGGTTTGTGTTTGAATTATTTAAAATGGGATATGTATCAGCTCTCAAGGATCGATGATTCGTTGGATTCAATTGAAGAAATTTGGGTTTTCCCTAAGACCAAACTGTGCTCAACGTATCCTTAATTGTGAATTAAGTGTGAGGATATGTATATGACAGCTATTAGGTCAATGTGTGGCCATTGTGAAGTTTTGATGGTGCTTTTGGGTTGTCGAATGTTTTGGCGTCTTTTGTGGATATTATCGATTGGAATTTTTTACCGTGTTTGGATTAGTTATAATGGCCTTATAAATGATGTTTTAATTTAATTGAAGAATTTTGAAGAGTGTAAATTATGGTTAGAGAAGGCATCATTTCGGGTCATATGTTTGTTAAGGTGATATTTGACAATCCGAAGAAGATAAAAGTAGCAGTGAATCTTAAAAGATTGACTCGAGAGTGTAGAGTTTCTTGGATCTAGTTGATTTTGACGGGGGTTTCGTTGAATATTTCTCAAGAATTGTAGGATCGTTGGCGCTTTTGGAAGAGAGACAATCGGTATTTAATTGAAGTGACACTTGTGAGAAAAGTTTTCAGTAATTGAAGAACAGAATGTCATCAATGTCAATTTTGTCGACCCCTGATGGATCAAAAGGAATGGTAGTCCTTAGTGATACTTCTACAAAAGATTTAATTATGTTTGGATTCTGTGTATCGGGTGCCTTATCTAAGACAAGTTTGGTATACGGTGCAATTTGGAGAATTTTGCGTGAAGGTGCTGTGACGAGAATGCCAATAGGAAGATTTGGGCTGGAAGGATTTCCTCTCTTTGTTGTCAGATTAAATTTTGAAACGAAACTTCTTTTTGAAGGAGAAGCTTTTAAGAAGATAAGTGGTGATGTCCTTTTTTGGACGAGCCGCCTTGAAGTTGGAATCGATCGAGTAGGTGATTTCAAACATTCTACAAAGTGCTTTTCATTGGACATTCGAGGGGAGGTATGTTTTTAACAATTCTCTCATTTGACTTTCGACTGATTGAATGACAACTTGAAAGCTGATTGAATAGAAACTCAAGAACGAATGAGGTCGTCAGCAATTATAGTTGAGTTAGAGTGATCCAAGTTCGATGGGAACATCGAAAACTCACCACCTAGTGGAGTGGAGAGAGTTTGATGGCGATTTAATCTCGTGTCAAATCCAGCAGGCGAAACATGAAGCTTGAGATCACGACCTTCGTGACAAGCTATATCCGTGCCTAAGGGAGGAAGTCAATTAGAAGAAGCATTCGAGATTTTATTTCTAGTCTGCATTGGACATCGAAGAATTTGGTGGTAATTTGGATGATGATGGATAAACTGATGAAGTTGACTCATTGCTTGTTGATCAAAATGCCATTCCCTAGTTTGGCTGCCGACACATTATCGTGATGAGGCCCATAATTGCAATTGGAAGTAGATGATCGATCTGAGTTGTGCAGTGGAAGCGTGTGAATTCACAACTGTCAGTTACAAGATTTGATTTGATGATTGAAGTTAGATATCATATTTGCAGCCTGATTAGATAATCAAAAAGAGTGGTCAGATATTTTTGAAAACATCATGAAGAAAAGAATTTCAAATTTTGGCAATTGATAGATTAAGGTTGAGGTTTGGTAGGCCTTTTGAGGTTTTATAGTGAATTGGAGAAATGGCCAACAATTGGCGTTGCCCTAATTTTGGTGAAATCATTATGATGTGTTTTGCATATGTATGTTGAGAGATATATGGATTGATCATTTGCATGTAATCGAGTTTGAATTATTACTGATTTCGATGAGCTATTTTATGATGGGTTTCAGCTCATATTTTTTAGGCAAAATGAATCACGTATTGAGAAATAAGATGACCATTTTGGTCATGATGTTTTTGAAAAATCTTTCGGTTAAGAAATTTGTATATGATCTGTTCGACGTGATTGAGTTCGAATCGTTGAAAATTTGCGAGAATTTATCCTATGTTGGGGTTTAGGTTCCGATATTGGGATAGAATGATCGGTGTTGAGGATCAGATTTTTGGTGGAATATTTTGATTGAGGTTGAATTCAAAAGAATTGTTCTTATCTGTTCAAGGATTTATGTGCATAAAGTTCAAAAACAAAATTTTTATAAGGAGGGAAGAATGTAAAATTTTAAATCCCTGTTTGGACAATTTTAATATTTATTATAATTTTGAGTAATTTAAAAGTGGTAAAAATAAATTAAAATATGAAAAAATTTTAAGAAATGATTGAAAGTGCGAAGTGGTGCCCAAGGTATGCCTGTGTTATCAGTTAAGTACTAATTCGATTATTTTGAAATATAATAAAAGGATATATATATATATATAAGGAAAAAAAGAATGAAAAAGAATGGAAAAAAGGAAAAGGGTGAGAGAATCGGGAGAGAGTGTGTGAGAGGGGGTTTAGGGTTTCGCAGGCGGAGGAAGAAGAAGGAGAGGGAGAAGGAGGGAGAGGAGATTGATGTGGGGCTCATTGGTGGCTGCCGTTTGTGGCGGCAACGGCATTATCAGCTGCCGCGGTGGTAGTGGTGGCGACAGTGTAGGAGTGAGCCGCGCATAAGACAGAGGAGTTGCGCAAGAGAAGAGGACGTGGCAAGGAGAGAGAAGGCTCGCTGAGGAAGGAAGCAGCGGCGATGGTGGTTGTCAGGAAAGCCGGCGATGGCCGTTCGATGTGGCAGGCAGCGGCAACAGCGCAGGAGCCGTTGCATAGAGGAGGGGGCTGTACGTGGGGGGCACGCGTCTAGCAGAGAGAGAACGACCTGATTATGGTGCTTCGAGATATCCTTTTTTCTGATATATAAAGTATGAGATCAAGATAAGTATCTGTAAACCCCCTCTTTGGTCTGATTTAACATCTGAAATATTTTAGATATTGTTTAACATTTTTACTAATATGTATGTATTTGTATTCACTTAATTTATTTATTCTGGATATGCATGTGTAGTTCATTAGATGTTTTGAGATTTTTGGTTCTTATTTTATAATTTTTGAGGGTTTAATATTTTTCTGAAAGCCTAAAAATTTTATCGTATATTATATATTTTTATATTAGTATATTTTTGTATGAAAATGAGTATAAAATTTTTCATTGGCTGTGCAATCACTTGCATGTACCGGATCATGATCACTACATTTGGATTTGAATTATTAGATATTCTGACCAGCACCTAATAGTGAGATTTATTTAGAAATCCATTTTTATCGATAAAAAAGGCTTGGATAATTTAATTTGACATTATAATATATTTGAACGTCCTAATAAATTTGACAAATTTGAGAATTATAATGAAAATTACAGGTGATAAACAATAGTGAACAACCTTACCCATTGGTACAAAGTACATATGTGGCCATTCATACTGGCCTAATTTGTATTTTATTTTTCCTAAGGTTATCGGAATTATGTGTAACCCTTCCTCAAGTTAGTTTTTAAATAATCGAAATTCAAATTTGGTGCATGATTTGTATTTCTATATTTATTTATATTAGACTTTGATTTGAATTTGGATTTTAGATTTAGATTTAAAATTTCCCGATTTTACCCTCAATTTGGTATTGGTATGTCTCGTACAAATGATTTTGACTATTTATTTTGATCCGAACCCTTGGACTATCTGTTACAACGCTACTTCAATTTTCACGCATGCTATTAGATCATTTTTCTATCAGATTTTGTCTCAAATCACAAGTTGATCGAGCCTTAGATTTGGACTCGGATTCGGACTCGAACCTAAACTTGGATTTGGATTGGACTTTGGAATTGGCTAATTGCCAATTGGATTTGGTCCAAATCACTTTTGTTTTGTTTATATATATATATATATTTATATTTATATGCATGTCGATGAGGACTGTTTTATGATTTGGATATTATTTGAATTTGGATATTTGATTTCTATACAAGATTATCATTAGATTTTAAATTTTGGATCTTGGATTTTATTAGATTTGTTATATTGGTGATTTGAATTTATCTTATCATTTGAACAAATTTTTATCCATTTAACATTTCCTCTGATTTTTTGGCTCTTTTTATTTAAATATGATACTTATTGAGCGCTTGACTCGCGTTTTTGTTTTATCCCTTCAAAGTAAAAGATTCGAATACACGGTAGGAGCTACGATGTGTTCCGTCAGCTATTCATCCAATTTGGTGAGTTCTAGTCTCATTTTGGGTTTAATTTGACAACTGATGTGATTTTATTATAGAATTTACCAAATATAGGCCGATAGATATATTTTAGAAATAGTTGGGATGTCATATTATGTCTGATTTATTATTTTGGTTGGAATTATTACCTCTCTTATGATAATTATATAGTAGGTCGTATTTATTTTGTCCAAATGGTTGTTCGATAAGATCCTGTGTTAATTTTAATTTGTATTAGGTCCTATTTATTTGGTTTGTCACACCTAAATTTTGTAACTTAATATTATTTATTTAAAATTATTTAAGATTTTAAATTTTAAGAATTATAATTAATTATTTAAATTGACCTACTTGGTGCGAGATTCATGACATTATTTTATCTATTGTGGATATATTATATGCTTATTTGAGACTTGTAATTTTTTCTATGTGATCGGATTTGGGCGATGGTCATGTACTAGGTTTGGGTAGTCATATATCGACCCTTGTTTCAAACAGTACGATTGATTATTAACTGAAATAAGTCTTCATTAATAATAGAATATTTTTTAAATTTACTCTACCTCGATACTTACTTTAAACTTGGCATGAAAAATAATTAAATAAAGCTGACCGAGGGATCTCTATATAACATAGATAATGAGCTGATACCAGTCTAGAGGATCATTCAACTAGAGGTCACGCTGGGGACTAAGTCTCAAACGGCCTCTAGGATGCTTACGTTCTTAGTTGTGGACCTTCTCTTGGTCTACAATGCTATCTTAAAATGACCCTGCCTCACTGCCTTTGAGGCAATGATATCAATTCCGCATCTGAAGATGAAGTTCCCGAGTCAGTTCGATGTCGGAGAGGTCCTAGGTGACCAAATGATTGGCCAAACATGCTACATATCCCAAATCACTTCTACAACACTTATCAGCTAATTAAAGACATTGACTTTCATGATGAGACCACTCTATAACATGTTGAATCCGACAAATCCACTGATCTAGTTCCCTTGGACCCCAACAAACTTGAGAAATGTGTACAAATCAAAAGCTCCTTTACAAGCCCTCTACGGAACTAGCTGATAACCTTACTCAAGCAACATTATGAAGTTTTTGCGTGGATGTCCGCTGACATGCCAAAGATACCGACGGGAGTAATAATCCACAAGTTAGGCATTGATTCCAGTCACAAACCCGTTTGAAGAAGTTTAGGAACCACTCCACCAAAAAACTAATCGCCATCTACAAGGAAGTGAAAAAAGCTGCTCAACACAGAATTCACTAGGGAGGTCTAATACCCGAACTGGCTTTCAACGTGGTCCTCAGCAAGAAAAGTAATAGGAAGTAGCGGATGTGCATCGACTTAACTAAGATGGACAAAGCTTGGCCCAAGGACAACTTCCTGTTATCGAGGATCGACCTGATGGTAGACTCCATCCATGTCTGGCCGTGACTACTTAGTTTTATGGATGCCTACTTAGGCTACAATTAGATCAAGATGAGCTTGGACGATGAGGAGCATACTTCCTTTATGACAAACTAGGGGATGTGCTACTACAATATCATACACTTCAGCCTAAAGAATACTGGAATAACCTACCAACAACTTGTGAATAAGATGTTCGAAAGCCCGATTAGTCCAAACATGAAGGTGTATGTGGATGACATTCTCATCAAAAGTAAAGTCACCAACAACTATATTTTCAACCTGAGCAAGGCCTTCAAAGTCCTTCGGATGCACCAAATAAAGTTAAATCCGGCCAAATGTGCATTGGGCATGACATCGGGGAAGTCCTTGGGCTTCATTATCTCTCAATGGGGAATCAAGATGAACCTCGATAAAACAAAAATTATCCTCGATATGAGCCCACCTCGAACCGTAAAGGAGGCTTGAGAAGCTCACTGGAAGGGCCCCTACTCTCTCCTGGTTTCTTGACAAAATCCGCTGAGAAGTATCTACCCGTTTTCAAAGTTTTAAGGGTAACTAAAGCAACTAGCTTCCAATGGAGGGCCAACTATAAAATTGCCTACTAAGAACTCACGGATTATCATGCAAACCCTCCTCTCCTAACTTTATTTGAGGAGGGTGAAGAGCTATATTTAAACCTTGTGGTCTCTACCACGGTGTTGAGTTTGGTCCTTATTTAGTAGCAGTTTGGTATACGACAGCCGGTGTACTACGTCAATAAAGTCCTGACAGACACCGAGACCCATTACTAGGATAATAAGAGGATCATGCTATCCCTTATCTACTCTTCTCGGAAGCTGTAACGTTACTTCTAGGTGCACACGATTATTATCTTCACTGATCAATCACTAAAGGGAATCTTGTAGAAACTAGACACATCCAGATGACTAGTCAAATAGGTTATTGAGTTGGGCAAACTCAACATGGAGTTCCGAGCGGTGGGTCATGAAAGGTCAGGCCCTTACGGAGTTCATTATTTAAACAACAACCCCTATTCCAAATGCCCTCGACCTCGCTGAAGACACTAACCAACTAGAGATTCTAGCTGGACCTCACACGTCAACGAGTCATCAATGCAAGTGGGCAGCGGAACAAGCATGGTTTTGAAGACTCCAGACGAATCAAAGATAAAGTACTTGAAAACCCTTAGATTCTTAGCCGCCAACAATATCGCCTGAGTATGAGGTGCTGCTCGCTAAACTCTGACTAGGAAAAGAGTGCTCGGCTACATCTCTGATCATCTATAGGAACTCCAAGTTGGTCATCAATTAAATCCGTGAGAATTTTGAAACGTCAAACCTTTGCTCGCGAAGTACCTCGCCAAAGTGAGGGGCTTGACCTAGGTGTTTGACAAAATTAAAGTGGTCTACATCCTAAGGGAAGAAAATTGGAAGGTAGACCAACCGGATAAAGGCTGTGACAATTGGGAGTCCAGAACAATACATCAAAGATATAAGGAAAGTCCATGCCACTCTGAGCATAGATGACCCCAAGCATGAAGTGCTGCAAGTGGCCGTCAGCGATAAATGGATGACCTTATATGGGAAGTACCTGACCGATGGCATCCTACCAAAGAGCTTAGAGGAGGCCAAGCGTGCAGAGAAAACATAGGCTGATACACCATCATGAACGGGAAGCTGTATCGCTGTGGGTACTCAACCCCTTATATGAGGTGTCTCACACCAGAAGAGGCTGATTATGCATTGGAAGAAGTGTACCTCAGCATCTGCGGGTTACACGTCGGAGGAAGGAATCTAGCCTTCAAGATCATGCAATAAGGTTTCCACTGGTTGTCGATGAATCCACGACGCCAAGGATTTCATAAAGAAATGTGAAAATTGCCAAATCTATGGGAACATGCCTCATCAACTGCATACGGAACTGTAGGTTGTGCAATCACTTTGGTCGTTTGCACAGTAAGGTCTCAACAAACTCTACCCTCTGCCCAAAGTGTCAGGGTAGAGGAAACTTGTCATAGTAGATATCGACTACTTTACTAAGTGGATCGAAGCGTCCCCACTGGCATGGATCACCAAATACAACAGGACGGAGTATGTTCACCAGAGCATCGTATACCGATTTGGGATTCCCGAGGTCATAATGATCAGCAATAGAACCCAATTTATCTACAAATAGTTCACCTATGCAAATATGCGGATAAGGTTGGCTCACACTTCCATTGCTTACCCATAAACCAATAGGCAAGTCGAAGTAACGAACCATACGTTGCTACACAAGTTGAAGGCGAAGTTAGAGGAAGCTCAGGACTCCTAGGCAGACAAGTTGTCTTTCGTCTTGTGGTCATACAGGATGACCCCGATGAAATCAAACCGTGAGACACCCTTTAGTCTACGCTATTGGACTGAGGCAGTTATCCCAATAGAGGTCGAATGTCCAACTTTCGGGTCGAATGCTTTGACTCACTCAACAACTCCCAAAGGCTTAGTAAGCATCTCAAGCTACTCAAAGAAGCCTAAGACATGACATGTCTACGAACGGCGTCCTACCAGCAGCAAATCACACGTAACTACAACAAGAAAGAGAAAGCCCACCGGTCTGAGATGGATGACCTAGTCCTGCAGAGTATAGAGGCAACGGGTAAAATTGCCAATAGGAACAAACTCTCTCCCAACTAGGAAAGCCATTTCTCGTCTCAACCATCCTTCGAAGTAGTGCATATAACCCAAGATGGCAAGCTAGTCCTAGGGACTTAGAATGTCTCCCACCTCAAAAAGTACTACCAGTAAGGCTCGATTGAACACAAGTAAGATTAACATGCATCATCTTGAATGCTTGCAAAACATACCATGTTTCAATTAATAAAATGACTATTATTTATTCATTCTTACTTGATCATGTGAATACTTGCTTGTTTCTCTCATGAAATTGAATGACCTAAACTGCCCATAAGTCGGGTGAGTTTCCTCTCACCTATCACCCAACCGATAGTGACCCAGTTAAAACCTTAGTCTCGTAAACCAAGTGGCCCAGAGACAGTCAAAATTTGAATCATAGTTCTAGCAACGGGGCAGCTTAGGTGTGGTCGAATATCACTACCCGAGGAGCTCGCAGACCAAGCGTCGGATCCCCCATCGGACAGCCATTAAAACCTTAGGAGGCTTCCACGGTTTGTGTGCGGCGATCCTCCTAAAGGGATAAGTACCATCTGTCAATGATAGTCAACGGGTGAGGACCATAAGTACAAAAACTATGACATCCTCTAATAGGGATGAGCGCCAGTGATTATGTACAGACGATAACCTATGACTCCACCTGAGTATGGCGACTACGGCCATGAAGCCCAGTCAACCCTTGTGAGGCTCACTCACAAACGTGTAATGACGTCCCATTAACAGAAAAGAGCACCACCATGTAGAATCAAAGTGTTGTAACATTCCCCCAAGGGAACGAGTATGGTCAGGTTGATGCACCCAAAACATGCCAAACAATGATAGCAACAACGCTTAGCTGGAAAAGCCAAGAAAATGGAGGATGGAACAGAAGGAAAGCTCGCTATGTACTCATGGACACTAGAAACAATGCCCTCAATGGTCTATTTGTTTCAATATAAAAATCAAGATGTATAAAGTGGGCCATCAACCCAAGAAAAATACAAAAGCAACCTACTGATTAGAGGAGGGACGGAATTGGGGCTAGGAGCTCCCTGGAAAATGAGGTGAAGGTTCGACAGTATCCCTAGTATAAGCCAACAAAACGGATCGCTACTGGGTGCTGGCATTCCTTGGGTAAAAAATGGAGATCAGAAAGCCCGGGGCCATCAGATTCACTATGTGACAACTTATGCCAACCCAGTACCTACGATCCAATGCCCGCCCGACCTTGTGTGGGTTGAGAGAGGTCCTAAGCATGCACTCAAGCAGGAGATTCTCGTCCCGAAGGCAAGCATAATGCCGCTCTGACTTGAAGAATGAATCCTCGAGTGAGGAAACCTTCACCATGGTCTCGGACGGCTTGTGTTTGAGATAGGAAGCCCGTTCCACCAATACTCTGAACTCCTCCAAGTCAACGTGAGTTTGAGCTAGACAACATGTAATGGCGACAAATTGGTGGACCCTTTCCTGCAATTGCAAGTAGAAAACCGGATAGTTGAATGACATCAAAAGCAAGGGAAGGAGGCAAGAGGTTTCTTGGACAATACCTTAGCAAAGGAGGGCCTCTCCAAGGGCGAACAACTCGATATGGCCTCAAATGCCTCCCGGACCCCAAGCTCCAGAGGCTCAGAGGGAGGCATCTCAGTAGCCTCTGCGGCATTCACAAACTCCATTGCCCCCATACCTAAGGCTCTAGGGGCTCGAAGGAAGGCTTTTCAGCAACTTCAGCAACATTTCCAGCCTCCATCGCCCCTCGGACCTCAAGGCTTGACGGCTCAGGGCAAGGCCCTTTGACAACTTCTATGGCTCCAACCACCTCGATTGCCCCCAAAACTCCAAGCTTTAAGGGCTCGGAATGGGGCATCTCAACAACCTCCTTAGCCCCGACAGTCACGTTGACCTCTGTTACTAAGATTCTCACTACCTTGTGACCTTCATCAACCTTCTCGATTGGGCCATCAGCTATCCAATCATTACAAGGAGCCTCCTCAACAAAGGCAATAGGGTGGCAGGGCACAAACTTCTTGTGCGAGGAGACAACAATAGTAGGAGTATTGTAATGAGCAAGAGTTACTGCATGGATTAGCTCGACCTGAGCATCCGCCCCCTAGTCACTCATGACCAATGTGAGAGGCCTGGAGGACTCACCACCTTCCGTTAACCCGATGTCCCCGGACGCCTGGCTCAATGAGAAAGTAAGAGCAAGAACCATCCTCCTCGAAGACCTTCCAGACCTCCACAGCCATTCCAGTATGGCCCGATCGTCGCTGAAAGAGGAATCAAATGAGTTCTCCCACCGCTTGGCTGCCTTGTCGGAGGGCTCCCAAATGAATAGCACACTAGGCCTCCTCTTGGGCGCAATAGGCAGCGCTGGGGCTATGTCATCCCACTCAGAGTGAGGGTCTCACATAGCCTTAGCGAAGGCTTCCGCAATTAGCCAATGGCCTTTGTCATAGAAGGTGTAAACATGCGCCAGGATAAGGTCTGTCAGCTACTTCTCCGGGTCCTTCTCCCAATCTCCCATAGTAGTGATGAGAGAAGCCCACATGTTGCCCCATTCATTCGAAAGGACCCACTCAGGAGGGATCGCCAGATAAAAGTATCGGTCCTTCCACTTCTTTGTTGAGTCTAGATTAGCCCCTCAAAAATGAAACTCCAAGCACGAGGACATCAAAATCAAATTTGCGCTTTAATTGAAACGAAAGATCACCTTCACCAACCTAATGCTAAACTTGAGACCATAGTGGCAGGCAAAAACACACATGAAGACGATATATCGAACAGCATTAGACTGAAGCCTCGTCATCGAGACTCCCAAGGTCATAAGGATCTCATACAGCTCTAGTTCAACAGGAAAACAAATCCTCCCATTTAGATGGGACTCATAAACAATGATATACCCCTCTGGCGGGAAGCACGCTCTGTCGTCCATGCTCGGTAGCTTGTATTCCATGGTACTCGTAATCTCATATCGAGAAAACAAGGACTCAACATCACGAGCCGTGAGAGCGAATCGGATCTTGTAAATGTTCTTGGGAGCCATGAATGAAGAAGCAAAAAGAGGACCACAGGAACAAAGCAACATGAATCAAGAAGGAATAGTGCAGGAAGTGACAAAGATCCAGAGTTTAAATAAGCTTCTCCCTAGACTAAAATGGCATCATGCGGGTGAATCGAAGAGGCACACCCCATGATGGCCATGACATATGCCACACCATGGAGACGCCATAGCACGTCAATCACACATCGTTAGGAATGATCGCCTGACACTGCGCCTCCCTACATAGAAAGATGACCTCGACGTTTAGTAATGATGGTCTAACAGATTTAAGTCAGCCAATCAGCAAAACGGCGTGCTGGTTCCAAGATCCTGACGCCTCATTTCCCAAAGCGACAAATTGACGATGCGCTACCCTGGCAAGCCCTAGGCAAATCTAATTAGCCCTTATCTCGAACCAGTGTTCTGGATAGACTGCTGCGAGTTTGGATCGTCAGAAAAATGGGCCACCAAAGGTCCACACAACCCAATTTGACGGTTGTTAAGCAGTAGAAAGCAATGCTTGAATACGCAAATCTCACAACACATGCGACAATAATTGAAATAGTTTAGCATGTTTCATTAAAGAATTTAGAATATACATCACAAAAGCATCTATCGGCCTCAAAATACACAAAACATAGCAATCTTCCCTGAGACTGCCTCCCCGCTAACCATCCTATCCAAGGACTAGATGCAGCAAGAAAGAAATGGCAAGTCCTCCTAGGCAAAGACAAGGGGCCACTCGTCCTCTCTCACTTAGGAGGCATCCCCTCTCGGAGATCTTCCATCGAGACCAACCATAGCCAATGGAACTAAGTTAGGTCGAACATGATGATGACAACCTTGTCCCAAATAAACTCCGAAAGCACCTCCTCTAGCACATTTGGAAGCAACCCCGCAAGAGGAAACCAAAAGCAGTAGTGCTTGGCTTGGGCCTGAGAGAAGTCGGTGGGCTGGAGTGCCAACCCTTCGAAGTTCCTCCAACACCAAACAATCGATCAATAACAAGAAGAGGAAGATAATGGTGACTTTGTGACCAGACCACCACTATTACAGCAAGAGAACAACCCAAGTAGGAAAATCACGACAAACTGCAAATGTTCATTTGAATCTCTTAAGGCTCCATTCGATCCTGACCAATGGCATCACATGCTCATCCCCACTCCAATTTCTCGTATCGTCCGACCAATAGGGAAATGGTTGATGAAACAAACTGTAACAAGCCTTCCCTTTATAGTCAAAAAAGCATATTGATGAGCCATTATTGCAAGGAATTGCATCTGCCAGTGCCATCTACAAAGAATCATTAGGTCTGAAAAATCGCGCTCAAATCATTTCAAATAGAGCACCAAATCGTTGAGCACCCACACAAAAGGACATAGAACACCTCAAAAAGGAACGTTTGAAGGCGATCCCTGCAGGAAACATCCCATCACCAGGCATACTGGGAACTGGAAAAACTCAGCTACTTGACATAGGGGCCTAGTGATGGATCTAGTAGCACTATGGGCCAAGCTAGTACCAGGCCCATCCATTAGCATGCCAAGGAGACCTAGGCCTAGCGAAATCCTATGAGGCGCAAGGCCCATGAGGCTCAACGATCAGCCCAATCGTGGTCTAACTCGTGACGATTAGACAAAGACAAGCGCCAACCAGGCCTAGCAAACAGTCCAAGTGGTCTGGCCAATCGCGGCACATGGAACCTTCTAACCTAGCAATCTATAGTCTGGTCACAGTAGTATATGCATGCAGGCAGTACCTCTAACAAACAGCAAGACAATCTGGCAGATGTTCGATGAGGACCACCATTTGTCGTACAATCATCCCAAAATGACAACTAATATCGACGGCATCCACCATCATTGGAATAGTCTAGTGAATCCTCGTGGAACAGTTGTCATCAATTCTGAGGCCAAAACCACGTCGATATCACTATTACAAATACCTTTCACCCGGCCGATGAAGAGGGGAGAAGAGAGAAAATGACCCTGACTCTTGATTGCCCAGGACAAAAAAAACCTCTCACTTGCTCTCAAAGAAATCAAATCCCAGAGGGAACTACCTCTCTCTCTTCCTTTCTCTCAGCTACTCCCTTGTGAGAACATTGATAAGTCACATCCCGTCAACCGCAAGCACCATAGCCAAGACCTCCACCATCATTCTCATTCCCTCCACTTGTGTACCATTACACATTATACCCTCCATCTTTCTCTTCTTTCAAAAAGATTTTTGACTTGAATATTAGATGATAAATTGAGAAATAAGTCTCTTCAATCTTCTGATCTCTTATTTATTTATTGTATTATGTAGGATTCAGGTTATCAGAGACGGAGACCGAACCCACCTAAACTAGACCCGTAGTTGAGGATCAGGAGGCCCCCTAATCTGTATAATAATCTGAATCTAATTATGCATTAAAGTTTTTTACCGGTATTTTATTTATTGATTCACATCTCGATATTTATTTTGGATTTTAGTTAGTGAAATAAACACTTGAATTTTGAATATTAAAGGTTAAAAGTTGATTTAATGTAGTCATGGGTTAAGAAATCAATATTATTGGATTTTGTGATCGGAGACGTGAACATACTTGCTTCTATCACAATAGGGAGAAACCAGCAAAGATTGGTTTGACATCATTTGAATTAGTGGGTCCTGGGTTAGGGCCTATCTCTAATACCATTTAAATAAAGCACCATTTAAATATACTTAGAGTGGGTAAATGGTATTCTTGAATAGAATTATAAATTTAAAAATACTAAATATAAACCAAATATACGTAAATAATTTGCAAATTTAGATGAGAATAAATATACAATTATCAACAAAAATTAAATGATAAAAGTATGATGAATACATTATTTGGTGAAAAGAAAAAACCTGCAAAAAGGTGATTTGAGAAAATCTTTCAAGCCATCGTTGCCAACTAAAAGATATACTACAATGAAAAGCTCTTCTGCTTTATTTCGCTTATGCTTCTACTTTATTTTACTTATATTGTTTATCATTTTGATTATATTTTACTTGTTGAACTTCTGACTCACCCTTACTTCTCCTTGCCCTCAGTTGAGTATAGGTTTATACCCAAAACGGTTGGGTAGAGGCTAGAAGATGGCTTAGCTAGTGACTTAGAAGATCGTATTATGGATTGAAGACTATTGGGACTTATTCCCGTTTATGGAAGACTTTTGTGTATATATTTGAAGATTTTGTATCTGTTATATTATGATGACAATAATGTATATGTAGTCTAGTTTTTGTTGTATTTAATGGATATAGTTGCTTTTGCAGGTTTATATGGTTTAACTATATACCTAATGACATCTTGTCTGAGCCGATGTCATACCTGGAGTTACAATGCCAATGCCACATGTTATTAATTGTGGTTTTGAATCCTGTGTGATTTGTTGTGATTTTTAGATGTGTCGGAGTTGATTTTAGATGGATTTTTGTTATTATATAAGATATTATACAAATTTTGTATTTGTTTGGTGGCCTTTTTTTTGTCGAAACTCTGTCAAATTTTTGATAGGAAATATAGTCTATCAAAGTTGATATCAGAGAGAAAAAGATACCTTAAATTTGATTTAAATATTATGTGAAAGTTTAGACTAGAATAAGATAGATCAAATAAGTTGATGAAGGCGAATGATGATTAAGATAGGTCGGATAGCTATAGTTGCCCTAATTTATATGACTTAGGCTAAAATTAAGTCAGGATCAGTAACTAAGTTCGATTATCTAGTTTCGGTATCCTAGTTAGTGCCTCAATCGAGATAAGTCAATTAACCTAGGCCAAAATTAAGTTAAAAATTAGTAGGTAAGATGGGTTGTTTAGCTTACACTATCCTAGTTAGTGTCTAATTGGTGAACTGACCCATATTGTTCTTATTCCATGAAGTATATCCATAGTCGATTGTGCCACCTAGGCTAGGGTTGAGATGTAAAAGTGACCAACCATGTGATAGAGAGGCCTGGCACCTAAATATGTTGAATAAAATAGCAAGATTTGAAGGTCTTAGAAGGTCTTATCCGAACGAGGACCGAAGGATGGGATGTTGAACAAGGATCTCTTGAGGATTAACTTAGTTTGACCTTGGTTCAAGGACTTAGGATTGGGGAAGCTTGCATAACGTGGCAAGTGAGACAAATAAGGTGAAATCGTGGGCTCGAGGCCTGGATGGTTTGGATTTGATTCCTAGTGATTGTGAATCCGATGATGACAAATTGTGATCAATATTATAATGATCAAGTGTATGAGTTTTGGGTGGCTCGGATTTTGTAGAAGTTGAGATGTGAATCCTATGAATTGAAATAGTGTTTGTAGTGACCCAATATTCGGAAAGATAAGAGGTATTGTAAAATATCTTCATGGATGTTCTTTAATGGATAGGAATTCTTCCCGACAAGTTTTGGGAGCATGTTTTTATTGTAGTCAATTAATAGCAGGATAGAGAATTGTCCTTATCCATGGGTCGGACAGTAAGAGGTCTAGTACCTTGATTTGGAGTTCTAAGGTAATGACACAAGGTGTAGAGTATCATTTACCGTGATAAAAGGTAAGATTCCTGGACTTGATATTGTATCCCATGTATCATTTTGAGATTCCGAGTCTATACCTTCATTTATGATTCCTAAGTTTACTCATTTACCTAATGATCTAGGCTTGATACTAGCGCTATCGAGATCTATGATATTTTCTTAGGTCTATAGATACGATTGGTTGGCTTGAATTAATTTGTTTTGAAGTATCAAACTTGATCTAACTTTTGGGTGGTAGTTTGGTTGGCGAATCACCATGTTAGTGTGAATTGGATTGGTAAAGATATTGCATCTTGCAATTGGGTGGTGGGATTTTGAGCATGAGTTTGAATTGATCGAAGTATCTAGGAATTAGTATCATCTTGCCTATAAATCTTTTAATGAGGATTTAGAATAAAGATTTGCACCGAGTCCATTTATTACATGAGACCACACCTAAAAATCATCTCGTGGTCACTAAGAGGCTTTGGCTACATAAGCATTTGAGGATGCTTCTTAAAGGAAAAAGATTAGGTAGGTGGATCTTGGATCGATAGATTGAGAATTGTGCTTGTGGCAGCAATTGAGATTAGATGTGGCCATTGCAAGTTTCAATAATGCTGTTTGGATCTGTTGATTTTTGGCATATCTATGAATTTTATGAGTTGGATCTTCGGCCATATTTGGGTTAGTATTGTGATGGTCTCATCGATGAACTCAAGGATTTATAGGAAGTGTGAACCATGTTTGAGAGCTATGTCATGGATTAAAAAGGCTGTTAGTTGTGTGCTTGATTGAGGTCAAAGTGTGAGTTCTGGTAAAGAAAGATGTCATGTTTAGCACGCGGATTCTTCAGTAGCATGAATGTGGACCTGTAGGGATTTGAGCGATGGCTATTTTAGGGAAGACTGAGTGATGTCGCGTGGGTTTACAATTTTCCTTGGGTTTGGTAGGGTCCGATAAGATATCCGTTAGGTGTCCTACAAGGTTCCGCAATGTTCGTAGAAAGATGTTTTAGAAGCAATTGGTGTCCATCAGAAATAAGGTATGTGGTAATGACCTTCTAGGTTTACAAGGTAAATTGATGACTACGCCATTTGGGTTAATCCCTGATGGATCAAGTGTACTGTAGTAGCATGTGATGCCTTGAGAAAAATTTATAATTATGCTTTTCCTACATTAGTTGTAGGTGGTTTTCCTTTTGATTAAGTGGGGGAGAAACCCATAATCGAAATTACTCCAACCGTGGTTTATAGATAGCAATTGAGGTCGTTACTTCAAAGGTTCATAGGTTTTGCTTATGGAGATAGTCATGGTCTAATGTTCCTAAAGGACTGAGAAGTTGTCTCATAGGGAGAAATGGCCATACATCAGTGTAGGTGAGTGAAATCTGTTTAAAGACCATGATGGTGAATCTCGGTGTCCTTCAAGAAAGGTGAGTATTATTATTGACGATTGGATGTCGAGAATCTTCGGATTGGGTATGTCCTGGTACATCATGGGAGTTATTGTGGGGTGAATCTCGAGTAGTTTCTAATATCTAAATTGTTAGAGACATTTGTCTTATTGGCATATTCCGTGACCATCTGTATTATTTTATTGATGTCGGGTTGTGGGTTGTCGGTTTAAAATTCATTAAAATTCATTGGCCCGCCCTCCACGCGCGAGCACCGCCCGCTGACCGCCCGCCGCACGGTGCCCGCTTTCGCTCGAGCACATAATCGAGAATGGGGCCGCTCGATGCTCGGAACATGGGCCGCTCGCTACTCGCCCCATGGCCGCTCGCCGCCCGCAGGTTTGCGCAAAAAAGGGCGGGATTTTTGAACGCGATTTTTGGCTCCAATATAAATATGGGACTTATGTTTTTGAACCCTAAGACTTCTGGAAATCTGATGTGCGTGCCTCCTTGAGAAGAAAACCCTCTCATGCTTCAATATACTTGCACATCTTGAGAAAACTAATCTCTACAATATTGCTCTACAAGTTCAACATAGTTTTCTCACCCACCTTCTTTAGTCATTGAAAGTTTGCCTTCTACCATTGTTGAAGACTTTGGTTCGTGAAGAAGGAGAATTCGTGATTGGAAATTCAAGTGGTTCGGGAAGATTGTTCCGTTTAAGCAAATCCAAGGAGTTCCTTGATAGGGATCACGTGTCGGGAGTAAGTCGGCTAGGATAGCGCGTCGTTACCACCCGGGCTGTAAGTTGATTTTCATAGTGCATTGCTTCCTGGCCGTTGAAGCCGGAGTGTTTTTCGATACGGTGGTATCGAGTTTCACTTCGTCACCAAAAATTGAGTCTTTATCTTTATCGCTCTTAATTATTGCTTGTGATTGTTTATATTGTGCATGATCGCTAGTCTCGTATGCATCTAGTGTTAAATATCTTTTACGTGTATTAGATATTTAATATTTATTGTTTTCCGCTAATAGCACGAAACGTGCTTTTTCATAAATGAAGGGGTATTCTCCCTTTGGTTTTAGGAAAGATAGTTGCCTTTTAAGTAGTGAGATTATGGAATTGTGAGATGAGAAACCCTCATCGTTTCAGTTTCGAGGTTGTTAGGATAGCAAAAATTAGGGATACTATTTGGTTAATTGTGAAATTGGCAGACTATGATAGCCCATTCATTATGATTTGAATGATACATTTGGATTGAGTAAATTGGCTCGTCGGTATGCCAACGAGTTAATGAGTTATTAAATATTCAGGTTTTGAAGTCTTGGTGGTGACCTAAGGCTATACCGAAATTTTGGGGTGATTGCTCTAATTGTTTTCCTAGTTGTAATCTAAGAATTTTGGGCTTTACCTTAGTCATGTTGATATTCTTAGAATTTTTTCTTAGATTTATAGCTGTAAGGAAAACCTAAGTGTCATATATGAATCAATAGACATGAGTTATAAGAGAATTCTTAATATTCTAATAAACGATTAATCAGAGTAGTGCAGTAAAAGTATATGGGCCATTGGCTCAGAAATTTCGAAGTGGGGTTAAGGTTCCAAGCGAATGATCCTTCTCGAGACGTAGGAGGTATCAAGGTGAGAACCTGTTGATTCATTTAAGATTTTGTATTTAGTCAGAGAGGTAATCAATAATTAGGCTTACCATTAAATTTGTGCAGATTATTGTAATATCTCCATGAACCAATAATTGAGGAAGTAGGTTTATGATCGGGTTTAATCATTATGGGAGATTAGAGATTGTCTTATAATAAAGTGTCAATCTCGATTTTAGATAAAAAGGTATTAAACGTTGAGGATTAGGATGATTCAAATGATTAAGGTTCGTTAAAAATAATCGTCTCTCTAAGAAAATGATTTGGGAGTATAGAGATGAAATCTGGAAGGACCATCCCCCTATTATTAAGTTTTAAAGTTCGTTAAATTTGGATGATGAAATTTTTATAAATGGGGGAGAATATAATATCCTGTAATTTTATCCGATTTAATTAGAATTATTTATTATTATTTTTAATTATTTGGGTATAATAAAAATTAATTGAATATTATAATATCTTGATGGGAGATATTTGGATTAATTGGGCCGGCTCGAAATGCGACCTTTTTATCATTCGAGTATCAATTTGGATTTTAAAATATAAAAATTAAAAATTATATATATTAATAATAATAATATTAATGATATGATAAGAAGAAGAAGAATAAGAAAGAAGGGTGGCAGGCAAAAAGCAGGGGATTTTAAGTAGAGAGAGAGGGAGGGAGAAGAGAGAGAGAGAGGAGAAAATCAAGGTCCCCAGGTCCGATTTCGAGCTCGAGCTAGTTGAAAAGTAGTAGATCGGGTCGAGGCAAGTGTATTTATACTCTCATCTTTTGTTTTCTTGCACCTTTGTTTTGTTTTTATCGAGTATTATTATTTTGATACCCAATTAAATTTATATTTCGCATTACCCATAATGTATGCATATATATATATTGATTTCATATCCAATTTGTGAGTTTTTGCAAAAGATTTGGTGCAATTCCGAAACCCTAACCCTCTCCGGTACTGTTCATCCCCACTTAGACCCTTTTACCCATAAATATTTGGGACTTTTGTCGAATTTAAGACTAGAATGTTATTACTCATATCTTGTATATATTAATTTACCTACTAGATATCCAATTTGATGGTTTAATGTTAAAATCCATTCGCCTGAACCCTATGATGTGCCAAAACCACGTTTAACATATAATTTCAAGTCTAATGCATGATTTGGCTTTAATTATGATTTACACATGCCTTAAATATGAATATTTATCAGTTAGGTGATCAATTTCTAAATTTTGATCCGTTTGGCGCATCCAGAAGCCCTAACCAATGCATTGTCACTGTTCACCCAAAATTAATTGGAGCTTTTGCATAATCCAATCTTATTTAGTTGGTATTTAATCTTATGAAATTATATATACTAAATTATATAATCCAAAAATTATATTATGTGTATTTGTGAAGAAATTATCATACAAAAGCTCCAAAGCCTCGTTTGGCCCGACATGGTAAGGATTTTCTAATTGTTTCAAAGTGCCATGTTAAATTGTATAAATGCTTAAAGTCATGAGAAGATTTAAATTAGAAGAAAAATAAAAATCATGCAAGTATTAGGAGAAAATTTTACAATTTGTTATATGATTGATTTGTTCTCTCGGATGAAAAAATTTACGAAAGAAGTTCGGTAGACTTTTCATCAAAGAATAAGAAATCATAAAATTAGGACCACGGATTTATATTACGGGGGTAACATTCCTTGACATGTCATTAGTATTATAGTGGAAATTCAATGATTATTCCTGATCACGTATTGTAGTGGGTGATACTTTTGAGAAGTCTTAGAATATTACTGTAGAAGGATGATGAACTATCTTTGGGCCCCGGGGGATATGGGGCATATTATTATTTGCTCATCGACAGGCATGATATGTAAATGGCCCCCTTCTGAGTCTCAAATAAGAGTTTACAACCTTAGATCATGTGGGGTATCATGATCCTTTTCTCATTCTCCCATACCTTTAATTGGTGAGGCCTACTTGTTCTGATCCTTAAAAATAAGTAATTATATATAATTTACATCCCAAAAAGAAGAAGGATAAAATGTGAAGAGTTAATTATATTCCAAAAGCATACTCGATCACGTATTGTGTTTATGCATCCTCGTTATACTTGTATATCTTTCTTCTACTTTATTTCGCTTATGCATCTACTTTATTTTGTTTATATTGTTTATCATCTTGATTATATTGCACTTGTTGAGTTTCTAACTCACCCTTACTTCTCTTTGCTCTCAGTTGAGTACAGGTTCATACCCGAAGCGGCTGGGTAAAGGCTAGAAGGTGGCTTAGCTCGAGACTTAGAAGATCGTATTATAGATTGAAGTCTGCTAGGACTTATTCCCATCTATGGAAGACTTTTGTATTATGATGACAATGATGTATATGCAGTCTAGTTTATGCTATATTTGATAGATATAAATGCTTCCGTAGATTTATATAGTTTAACTATGTACCTAGTGGCATCTTGTCTAAACCGTTGTCATACTCGGAGTTACGACGTCGGCGCCACATGTTATTAATTGTGATTTTTGGATCCTGTGTGGTTTGTTGTGATTTCTGGATATGTCGAATTTTATTTTAGATGGATTTTTGTTATTGTACAGGATATTCTACATGTTTTGTATTTGTTTGGCGACATTTATTTGCCGAAACTCTGCCGAATTTTCGATAGAAAATACGGTCTGTCATAGTATCCATTGGAGCCAAGTCTTCTGCCAACCCTCTGCAACGACCGCCATTGTTGACCTCTAAGTCGCCCCTCGTCCGACACACCTCTAAGCTTCCCTTGGGCAGAGCGCATCTCTAACCCGCTACACAGCCGAACACACCTCTAAACCAACCCTCTGTTGAGCGCACCAAATAATCAATCTCCAAAAAGCATGCATCGTGCATTCTCTTACATTATCATATCCTTCTATTATCTTAGAAAGATATCTAACTTGAGCGTCAAATGATAAATTGAAGAGCGAATCTCACCAATCCTCTAACATATTATTTTTAGTTATGTTACACAAGATCTAAGTTCAAAGAGATGATGATCGGATCGGCTCCAATTCGACTCGATGTGAAAGATTAAGTAACTCTATAATCTATACAACCCGAATATAGAGACGTATCAATATCTAAAATTAGTATTCCAAAAGTTAATGGAGAACATCGCTATGTGAAGGGTTGGAAGTGCTCATTTAGTCAAGAGGAGATCAACTACCTGGAGCACTTTGGGAGGCAAGGTCATATTAAGATGGATCCAAATAAGATGCAAACTATTTTAGATTGGCAGGTTTCGATAAGTGTAAACGAGTTGTGCTCATTTCTTGATATTGATAACTACTATTGATGACTCATAGAATGGTATTTAAAGAAAGAAGTGCCCTTGACAGATTTATTCAAATGATAGAAAATGATATTAGATAAAGACATATTAGTAACCCTTTGAGGAGCTCAAATGTGTGGCAATAAAGGAGCAAGTGTTAACCATTCAACATGTTACTGAACACTTTAAGGTACAGACCTATGTGTTGGATTTTTCCATCATATATTATAGAAAACTCATCTAATAACCTATAAGAGCAGAAAGCTAAATGAGGCTAAATGATATTATGCAGACTAAGATAATGAGTTGCTAGCGATTGTACACTATTTAAGAACCTAATTTCTCAATTCTAAATTCATAATGAAATCTGACAACATTGCTACTAGCCATATCCTCACACAACTAAAGTTAATGTCAAAACAGGCTCGATAACAGAAATTCTTAATAGAATTCAAACTGAAAATTGAATATAAAGCTAGATGTTACAATGAGGCCACATTTCCCCTTTAACAAAAAAGTGGATCTTGCCACTTTGTTAAGAGAAGCTTACCTATCGACAAACGATATTGCTATGACTATTAGAGAGTATGTAAAGTTAAACCGTAAACCTATGTCTGGTTGGAGAAAATAATCTGAAAATAAAAATTTCTACGTTTGATTATAAATTTAATTAGGAATAAATATTTTCATCATTTATATGTAAATTATTATTATTATTATTATTTTATTATTATTATTATTTATTTTTTACATTATTTTTCGTATTATTCAACAAACTAAATAATAAAATACTAATTTTTATATTATTCTATTCCAATAACCAAATATTAGAATAACAATTCCAACTCCATTCTCATCCTATTCTATTCCCTGAAATAATTATTCTATCTATTCCCTGAAATAACTATTCTATTCTACCTTATTCCATTTCAACAATCAAATGTACCATAAAAAAAATCTAATTCTATTTTTAAATTATTTCCCACTCATACATACAAAAATAAGAGAATATAAATTCTATTTCTAATTAATTCCATTTTCATTTCATTTACTTTAATTTCATTCTGATTCCCTTCAATTGCCTCTGCAAATAATTTTGATATGCACTTCGCGTGCTCTGATGCCGGCCCCGATTGTGCAATCAGTACCGCATTAACTAAGATAATAAGAAGAGGATATGAAGGAGACGAAGATAAACATGGATTCAGAAATCTTACTAAACAGGAGAACGAAGTATCAATATAACACAATCCCGTCTGCGCACAAAACAAAACAAACCTCAAAGCTCATAACCCTAAATCCTAATATCGATTTTGTTCCCGCCGCCTTCCTTTTCAATTTCCCCTATTTTTAACGCAATCACGCTTTAAAGAGCAGTCCCACAGAAGGGGCAGAAGCGGAAACCACGCTCAACTGGACGGGAGCATGAATGACACCTCAGAAGATCGGGAACCACCATGGTGGACGGAGCAGACGACGGAGGCGGGAGGAAAAGGACTCAGGGAAGAAGAGCTTGCAGTTGTCGCAGTACAAGAGAGGTTCCTTTCCAGGCCATCGCCAGACGGGGACGAAGAAGAGCTTGAGAACCTTTTCGTAGCCGACGAGATCCGCGCTGGAACCGCAGTTTACGCATCTCGCTACGCCCCTTTTCAGAACCTGCCCCACTTGCTGCTCCACACCTCCCACGAAGAAGAAGAACATCCTCTCCTCCCTCTCCCTCTCTCTCTCAAATTTACCGCTTCCCTGCTGGGCTTGATCGGCGGAGTTGCTTCCGTGTTGTTTTAATGGAGGTGAGAAGGTCGGTGGCTCGGTCGTGGATGTTTCCGGAAGAGTTGGCTCGGTCACGATTAATATTTAATTTTTTTAATATAATTATAAGATAAATATTTTTAATTTTTTATATATTATATATCAAAACAAATAAATAAAATTAAAAAATTATTACAATAATTTTAAATTAAATATAAATCTGTTATCAATAATGGTCCCTTTTAAATATCGCGGACCCCTTTCCTTTAATTTAGGATTTATTTTCTTAATTTTTAACATTTTTAGTAAAATAATTTATCATGTAGCATTGTTTTAAATTTATTAATTTTGTGTGAATTATTCGCGTTATTTTGGATACCGGGAGAGAGTATTAATCTCATGGAAGTATTACAAGGTTTTTAATTAAATAATTTTCACCAATCTTATAATTTTTAAGTTTAAAATTTTTACTTAAATATCACGATTTAAAAATGTAAAATTATTATTATTTTATGGTTATTGCCTCACTCCAAATCCCAAAATTTAATATTGTAATTTTTAAATTTTGAGACATATTTACATATATTATATTTTTCTAATTTTGGGATTCCAAAATCCCATTTTTTTTAATTTGATAAAAGTTATTAAAAAAAAAAGAAGCAGAAGAAGAAAAAAAGGGATATCATTCAGTACTCAAGATATTAGAGCATCGGAATATTAATATAGATTATACAGATATATAAGAATGAACCTACCAAATTCCCATATCAATTATTTTGGAAACTGTTGGTCCAAATTTGCCTTGGTCAAATGAAAGTTAACATATGAGTTAAATGGTCCGTTTGATAGTGACTAACCTTGAAGTATTTTGATCAAGAAAGCTTTATCAATTTGAGCATCATTCTTTTCTAAGCAACTGAATCAAATGTCAATTATTTATAGCACATCGAAAGATTGTGACCAAAGTTTCTATATGAGCCCGCAACAAAGACAATGCCAAAGCTCACTTAATGGGGCACAATACATCAACATCAACTAGAGGTCAATAATTATGATTAATCATCTAAACCACAAGTAGTTTGAATGTTACATCAACACAACCTTTGCCACCACAAAAAAAGGTGATCTAAGACAATAATATGTGAGACATTTCACTGGTGCACATCATTGGTAACATGGTAGTTACAACTAATTTTTGTACTCATAGTTTTATGCCAATGTGACTATCAATGTATTGGATAAATTCTAGTCACTTAAAATTAAGGTGTCACATCCCAATTTTTAATTTCATAATTAATATTTAATTAAATTATTATTATTTAATTTACTTAATCATCTAAATAATTTTTAAATGTAAATTTTATATCAATATCTCAACCGATCATAAATAAATTTTAGTGCCACGTTTCATGTGGTTTTGATACCAACTCAACCGTAACGTTAAATCTTACGTCAGGTGCTTACCTATTATTAATAATTATAGTATACAAATTGTGAAATTAAATTCATAACTGTTGTTGTTGGACAGCCATCATATATGCCAACAAATCATCAAGATAACACCAAAATTGAACTCGATGACTCTACAATTACTATCTAATACCATGATACAACATTAAAATTATTTTAACATTGTCTAAAATCTAAATATCTGACTAAATTATAACACTAATCATAATCTAAATCTGTTTAGAATATAAAAATAATAGATTAAACTGTCCAAAATTCATAATAATAAAATGACTATTATCTGAAAGCCGCAATACGATGTTAGACATATTAAATACTATCCTGATACCATAATATATCATTTTAAACTATATAAAAATGTCCGAAAACCATAAAACGACAATAATCATATTATAAACTCAATTCTAAACTCTTTGAACGTCATCTTTCTTTAATTTTGATCATTAGTTTGATGGGTATCATTACCCGTAACCACCCAAAGGATAAACTCCTGATAACCCCTGCGGTTCGAAAGAAACGAACCACAACCGACCGGAGGTTGAAACCAACGGTAGTTAAAATAACCAAGTATACTTATCCGGATAAGTTATGCTTATCCGGAGAAGTTACAAAAACTGAAAGAAAGCTCTATATAAAGAGAAGGTAATCCTCCAAAAAGGGGGCCCTGAAACTCTCTCTATCTGAAAATTACTATCTGAAAGAAAAATATATCTTTCCCTTTTTACTCTCAAAAAAGATCATGACTGACTTGAGCGTCGGAGAGCCTTTGGGGATTTAACCCCATTGGCCTTCTGGCCATCTTGTCTTCTTTTGTATTGTACAGGTCTTGAGTTAAAAAGACGGAGCAGCAAAAATCATCTTCATCCACCACCGGACCAGATCCGCAACATTATCTCCGTCTAACTCCGGACCAGATCCGCAACACAGTTAATATCCGAACCTCTCATATAAATGAATTAACAAAAATAGTAAAGAATAAGTTAAAAACTCAATAAGATATATAATATAATAATAAAACATATATCTTTGTGTTAGAAATATATCAGAATGAGTAATACATCAGATTTTAATGATATACAATGAAATTTTATAACCAATACATGATCAGTTGTATGATATTTTCAGATTATCCTTATCATATTTTTACTTAATTTATGTCATTAAATCATACTCAAAATTGATTTTTTTAAGAATCAAAGTCAGTAGATCTTACCGACTAAAAGAACGGACAATCAAAGTATAAGTTATATATACTCCCACACAACTAAAAGTTATATATTATTACTCAAAATCCGTATATCACGAATTCGGATCAAACAGGTCGATTAAAATAATTAATTACAATTTGAAATTTTAAATAATATTAAACAAATAATATTAACTCCCAAAAATTTGAATGTGACAAATCAAAATATACAACTTAATAAAATTAAATTTACTCGGGATCTCATCGGCCAACCTTTTGGACTAAATTAACACGATCTGCTTTACAATTATTGTAAGAGAGGTAATAATTAAACTAAAATTTATGATCATACATAGCATAATATCCAAATTATTTTCGAAAAGTAATCATAGGCCTATACCCGGCCAATTCCATAATACAATCACATCAATTGCCAAATTAAACCATAAAAGTACCAAAACTCAACAAATCAGACGAATGGCTGACAGATCACGTCCTAACTCCTATAATGCATCCGAATCTTCTACTCTGAAGAGACAAAATAGAAAAATGAGC
Source organism: Nepenthes gracilis (assembly GCA_033239525.1). NCBI lineage: Eukaryota > Viridiplantae > Streptophyta > Magnoliopsida > Caryophyllales > Nepenthaceae > Nepenthes > Nepenthes gracilis. The sequence continues at coordinate 10,147,833 of BSYO01000023.1, read as the reverse complement.
CTAATATCCAACAAGTATCATATTTAATCAAAAGATGTCTAATAAATCAAAGGAAATGTCAAATGGATGAAAATCCAGTCAAATTACAGAATAATCTAAATCAATGATAAAACAAATTCAACTGAAATCCAAGATCCAAATTTTAAAATCCAATGATAATCTCATACTCAAATCAAATATCAAAATCTAATCAAATGTTCAAATTTCAAAAACAATCCTCGTCAGGACAGACATATATATATAAGCAAAACAAATGCGACCGAACCAATTCCAAAATCGATGTCAATCCGAGTCCAAATCCAAATCCGAGTCCAAGTTTAAGGCCCGATTACCTTGTGATTTGGGGCAAAATCCAATAGCCGGATGATCCAATAGCGTGCGCAGAAACCAAAGCAGCACCGCATCAAACATTCCAATAGTCTGGATCAAAATATATAGTTAAAATTATTTGTACGAGACGTACCAAGGCCCAACCATAGGCAAAATCGGCGAAACTCAAATCCAAATCTAAAAATTCATATCCAAATCGAAGTCCAATACCAATAAATGTGAAAATATAAATTATGCATCAAATATGGCTTCTGATTATTTAAAGACTAGCTTGATGAATGGTTACACATAATCCCGATAACCTTAAGCCAAAATCTATATACTATGTACCCATAGATAGGATTGTTCACTATATTTTGCCACCCGCGACTTTGGGTGCATTCTTCAAACTTGTCGGATATATTAAGATGTCTGAATATATTTTAAGGTCAAGTCAAATTATCAAAATGGGAAGGATCACTACTCTAAGTCTTTTCTGCTGGCGAAAAGGGATTTCCAAATAATAAAATAATTTTCCCGTCGAGAGTTGCCCAGAATCCTTTAATCCAAATCCAAATGTAGTGACCACAACCCTGCACGTGCATGTGAAAATGCACTGCCAATATAAGTTTCGTGTACATTTTTATTACACATACTGATATAAATATATACCGAGTCTAATAAATTTTTTTGGACTTTTAGAAAATAATAAATTCCTAAAATTATAAAACCCATATTCAAAGCCCCTAAAATAATCCAATAAACTACGCATGTATGTCTAGGATAAATAAAACAGGTGTACAAAATACATACATGTTAGTAAAAATTTCAAACAGTATCTAAAACAAATCAGAAATTAAATCAAGACCAAAGAGGAGTTTATAAATACTTGCTTGGACCTCATACTTTGCAAATCTGAAGAAAGGATATCCCGAAACACCAGAATCGGGCCATTCTCTCTCCTGTCGCCACGTAACTTGCGTGCTGCCCTCTCTATGCATTGCCACTGCCGCAAGCGCCACTGCCACGTTGCCTCCCTCGCGGCCGTCGCTACCCCACCCGCGAACACCGTCGCCGCCATTGCCTTCCATTCGCTGCCATCCTTCGCCGACAAGCCCCACTGGTGCTAGCGTTGCTGCACTGCCGCCATAGCTCTCCTCGCACAGCTTTGCCGTCGTTCTCTCTCTCTCTCGCAGCTTCTGCCGCTCCGCTGCTCGACCACGATCGTCGCCGGTCATAGGTGACTCACCATTTGCTGTTGCTGACTACCGTCGCACCACTGCACACCGCCACCGCAAACAACAACCACTAGCCTTCTCGACCTCTTTTCGCGAATTACGGCCACTGGCCAAACTTTCCAGCCACAAGCAACCACCGGCACAGTGCCGCCCTCGCCGCTCATTGCCGTCGCCGGCTGTCGTCGAATGGCCGCCTTCCTCCCTCTTCTCCCTCTCTTCTTTCTTCTCCACCGTCTAAAACCCTAACCCCCCCTTCACTCTGTCTCTCCCATATCCATCTGCTCCCAAACCTTATCTTCTTTCTTTTTTTTTTCTTTTCCTTTTTTTTATTTTTCATATATATATATATATATATATAACTTCTTATTATTATATTTTATATTTTTATTTTTATTTTTATTTTTCTAAAATCCAAACCGATATTCGGGTAATATGACAAGCATACCTCAGATGCCAACCTGACTGATCCAAATATCAGTTCAAATTTTATAATATCTAATTATTTTTTTATCACGCCCAAAATATCAAAAATCACAATTGATATTAAATTAATCTAAATAAAATTTGAGATATTACATTCTCAATATCCAAACTTACAAAAATTTTGGCCTCGAAATTTACGCTTCTCAATCTTAACCTCAAATATCATATAATGAGGATATTCTTTCAACGTCATCTTCGCTCTTCTCAAACCACTTCCTCAATTGAGTGATTCATCCAAAATTTAATCCTCAATAGTAGATCCTTTCTATTCCAAAATCCGAAATGAAGCTTTAACACAACACAAATTCTCGTCAATGGATGACGATTCCGATCTAAGCACATTCGAATGATCATTCACATATTTCTCATACAAATCACATAGGACATATCATGTCCATACATCAAATACAGAGATAAGGTTGATATGCATGCCGCCTCTCCGACCTACCGAACACTTGAAAGATTTCAATGAACCTTATTTTCAAATTACCCGACGACCTCCAACTCAAAATTCTTTTCTTCAAGGTGCTTCCATAAATATCTGACCATTCACATCGAACTTCAAATCGGATTGCAAATCGGGTCTCCTGCTTGAAGCCTCAAATCACATCTTGTGACAAATAACCAAAAGTCTACACACTTCCGTTGCGTACTTTGATTGATCATCTGCCTTCGATCAAAATCAAAAACTTCAGAATCAGAATATCTTATAATTTTCTCATCTCGACAACATGCCAACAACGAATCTCGGGAACGACATCCTGAAACACAAATGTCGAGGTTTCTTCTTCTGCTCGACTTCATCTTTAGGCACAGATATACCTTGCCACACAAGCCACGACCTCATGCTTTATATTTTGCCTGCTTACCTCGACACATGATCAACTTGCCATCAAATTCTCCCTCCATTCCGCAAGGTGGACAATCTCTGATGTTCCCTTCAAACTTGAACAAATTCAAACTCAATATAGCTGCTAACAACCTCATTTGTTTCCGAACTTCCATCCAATTAGCGATACTCAAACGAGAAAATTCTTATGAACATGCCTCCTCTCAAACGTGCAAAGCGAAAGCACTGGTACAGAATGTGATGGACCGGCCACATTCCACCGCATGCGGCCGCCCGTCAGTTGTAACCGATCATAAACTTTAGTTACAAAAAAGTGGACTCAAAATTTTTCTTTTCTTTTATATTTATATATATAATGCGTGCACATGATCGCGTAAGGCCCAACTTCTTGAGTTGGCGGCTAGGGTTCGTGGTTTCTCTCTTTTGACCAGCCAAGACGAGATCGGCCGGACATAAAGGTTCCGAACAAATTGAGATGCCACTAGAAATCACAAATTATTCGAACCATAATAGCGTACGGAAGTATATTAATATTCATTAACTTTTAGCAACGGAAGTAATTACAAATCTTTTTCGAAACATCAAAAACGAAAACATCAATTTTGCTCCTTCACTGCTTAAGTTCCAACCAGCTATCCTGCCTATCTAGTCCATCAGACCTCATTCTTTTTCGTCTGGTATAAACTCGTCATCACCATCAACATCATCTGAAAGGTAGAAGGGGTGAGCTAGAGAGCCCAGCAAGGTACTCATGTAGAAATTATGCGTAATCATGAACAGAATGCAATAGAGGCGTATATGCATGCAATTTCATAAAATATGACCGGAGTCAATGCAAACAGATTCCAAAATCATGCAATTAGATTTCTAAAAACATGCTTCTGTTTCCAAATTCATTTCCATCAAAAACCGGCTACATTTAAAGTCTGCAACTCTCGACCATCATATCTCACAAACGCTACATTTAAGGTCCGTAGTCAAGATCCTCCAAAACGCTACATTTAAGGTTCGTAATCATGACCAAGCAAAACACTACATTTAAGGTCCATAGTCAAGATCCTCAAAAACGCTATGTTTAAGGCCCGTAGTTAAGATCATCCAAAACGCTACATTTAAGGTCCGTAATTAAGATCCTCCAAAATGCTACATTTAAGGTCCATAATCAAGACCAATCAAACGGTAACATTTAAGGTCTACAACTCTCGACCATCAAACACTTAGTTTCGTAAATTATACTTTTTCAAAAATCAAAGTCAAATATGCAATTAACCGGATTCCATAAGGTCTTTCAATTAATGTCTTAAAACCGAGGATCGGTTTTATAAAAATGCCGGAGCTCCTTTACTCAAAAGCCGAATTTCTTTTATTCAAAGGCCGAAGTTCTTTTAACAAAAGCCGGAGGTCTTTTCAACAAAGTCAAAGTTCTTTTTGTCAAAAGTCGGAGTTCTTTTTATCAAAAGTCGGAGTTCTTTTTAACAAAAGCCAGATGACTCTTTTTTAAAAGTCGGAGTTATTTTTATCAAATGCCGGAGGTCTCTTTCTTAAAAGTAGAGTTCTTTTTCTTCAAAGTCGGAGTTCTTCTTATTAAAAGCCGGAGGTCTGTTTCTTAAAGTCGGAGTTCTTTCTTTTAAAAGCCGGAGGTTATTTTACACATGCAATAACTGAATAACTTAAAACATGGCTAGATTTCATGCATTTAAGTAAAACGTCCAAACATTATGAAATAACCAATACTTTTTTCTTATACAGTTAACTAGTCATCGTCTAAATCATGTAATAATCAAATTTCATGTGTGCGAATATCATAAAATAACTGAATATCATTAGTTATACTTGCATTAAAACATGAATTTAAAAACGGTGAGTACACTTGTATTAAAACATTATTACAATTAAAGCTTTGAAAATGGGAGTATGCTTGCTTGGATTGGATCTATGAACCCCTTACTTGGTTCTGGCTCAAAATTCCTAGCGTCTTTACATGGTCGTTTGTCCAACTTCCTATCCTAACTCATGGGGCCATTATTTATAGGCGTTGGGGTTGGTGGTAGTAAGTAGGGCAGGTAAACTACTTGTACTTCATTAGGGTGGTTGGGAGTAGGTTACCTACTCAGGCATGGTCATCCTGACCTTAATCATATTTGGTTATTACATCAATCAATCAACGGTCAATTCTCCCTTGGCCTCTCTTCATGCTTTCCGATCAACTGACGTTTGACCGGATTAAATTTTCCTTCTTTCTAACGTCTCAACACTTCTAGCCTCCTTCCGTCCTTTCCGATCAACTGGCGTTAACCAGTTGTTTTTTCCTTTACGCTTTCCCGTCAACTGGTGTTGACCGGTTTGTGTTCTCCCTCACGTTTTCCAGTCAATAGGCGTTGACCGGATTACTTTCTTGTTATATTTTTTTGGTCAACAATCTTACAATTTCGGTCAACTTAACTACCCCGTCTTGCCTTCTAGTATTATAATTGTTCCTTCTTTACTTTCAGTTTCACATTTTCGATCAACTGGTATTGACCGAATGAACTTTTACATTTTCGATCAACTGGCGTTGACTGGATAAACCTTCTTTTACTCCATCATTATATTAATTTAATGAATGGGACTTTCTACGATTTGGAAATCTGGGCCGTTATATAGAATGCCCGAGATTGCCAGCTCGATCGCTCTCAACTTTAATGTAGCTTATCCAAAAGGACTTCATTTTTTATCTTCTCAAAAGCTTCTCCCACAGATAGAAATTTCGTTCAGAATCCAATCCTAACAGCAAAGAGGAAATTCTTATAATCTATTCTTCCCACTGGCATATTTACCATAGCACTTCACACAAATATCCTCCAAACTGTGCCGCATCCTGGACTTTTCTTTGAATAATGCGCCCGACTATATTAAATCCATACATGTCGAAATCTTTCTTAGGAGCATTACTGAATGCGGCTAAACTTTCTGATTCATCAGGGATCGACAAAATCGGCACCGACGACAATCTATTCTTCAATTTTCGAAAACCTTTCTCACAAGCATCACTTCAATTAAATATAAATCGCTCATATTCCATGGGTGCCAACAACACTACAATCCTCAAGAGATATTCAATAAATCTCCCATCATAACTAGCCAGATCCAAAATAACTCCGCACTCCCGAGACCTTAGCCGGTCTTTTTAAATTCGCCACAATTCCCATCTTCTTTGAATTGTCAAATATCACCTTAACAAACATATGACCCAAAATAATGCCTTCTCTAACTATAATTTTCATTCATCAAAATTCTTCAATTAAATTAGAGTATTATTGATAAGGCCACTATAACTAACCTAAAAATGATCAAAAATTCCAATTGATAATATTCATAAAAGATGCCAAAACATTTGATAACCCAAAAGCACTATCAAAACTTCCCAACAGCCGCACGTTGACTTGAAAGTTGTCCTATACACATCCTCCCACTTAATTTACAATAAAGGATACCTCGAGCACAATTCGATCTGAGAGAAAACCCAAGTTTTTTTCAAATGGATCCACAAATCCTCGATCCTTGACAACTGATACATATCCAATTTTCAAATAATCAAAACATAAACCTATCGATCCAATTTTATTTACCAGAGAATATTAAAGCACTCCATGTCAAGATACTTGGCGGAACAAAACCCTTCTCAACCGATTTTACAATTGTTGTCTCAATTTTTTTAACTCAGACAAAACTACTCCATACGGAACTTTCAGAGTAGACGTCGAATCAAGCACAATATCGATAGCAGATTCGATCCTCCGATTAGCAAACAATCCAGACCAATCCTCAGAAAACACCTTCGAACTTGCAGATGACCAAAATGTCTTCAATGGTCATGTAATAGCTCCCAGATGTGACCATATATGCCAAATATGCTTAGCACTCAGCTCTTAACAAATAACTCATTACACCAAGATCAATCTTGATACCTTCTTATTGATTCTTCCTTGAAACTCAGAAGACTCATATCCTGAATGCAGAATGGAGTAGACTTACCGAAATCGTCTTCCATAACAAAGGATCTGACTCTAACTTCATGAGCTATATATGCAAAATTCTTTACTGGAACCATATGACTCATATCTAGACGTTTCGAATCCAGACGCCTAAAATTCGAACGATCCCTTGACAAATAGCCTATTTGACCGCAATTGAAGCAGACTCCATTTCTAATGAAGCAAACTCGTCTCGCGAACTTCTTCTTGCTAAACTCGCAAGCTGACCTTACAAACTCAAACTTTGGGGAAGAAAACTTTGTTTCACCAGACTTTTATTTAGCTTGTCCTCTAAATGATAAACAGATCCATCCTTTGAGTTCTAACTCCAATGCTCTGATTTCTTCTGGAATTACTTTTCAAGACTACTCCTACTCAATCAATAAAGTATGATTCAACTCCTCGTCATAAGTTTAGCGTCCGAATGATACCAACTACTTCTAGATTAAATCTTGAAATCCTCAACTACTATCATACTTAAACAAATCTTTCAAATTCTTCAACTTCTTCCTGAGCATTGCTTTAGGAGATCGAACCACGAACTATTTGTCCTTCGATTCTTCAGCGATGAAAGATTTGTAGGGACAACTATCCACCCAATCATAGCGACAAGTTGAAATGGACAATCTTCAGTCTTTCTCTCACTCCAACTGTAACTTCAAACTTCCGCACGATCAGTATCATTGCTGCCAACGAAATTAGACTTGCACTTCATTGTCCTGTCTTCTAATAAGGATAAACGAGTCGATTTGACTTGAACTTGTTCATCTTTATCTGCAGCATCCAATCTTAGAGAATTTTCATTCATCTCCACTTTCACCACTAACCTTTCTATCGGTCAAAAATCTACTTCTACCCTACAAGATTTTAAATCGACCAACTTTATTACCTACCCCTCTACCGATCAAATCTCATTCTACTCCGTGAGATTTCGGACCAACTTCAATTTCATACCACTACTCTTCCAAAATCATAAAATCCAACAAAATCTCCACATATTTGAAAAAATCAAATAAAATTATAATTCAACTACTATATCAAATCATACATTATGTCGCTTGTGCAACTCATCATTATCAAATGATCATCCTTTCAATCCAAACCCAAACCCTTAGGACTCGACCTTCGGACTCAAACCTAAACCTTCACAACTTAAAATTTCTATTATCAACCAAAGGTAATACTTATTATACCCAAATATTTAGTCAATCATCTATCCAAAATAACTCAAAGTACCTCTTCTTATGATTTTTCTCTGATATCACTTCTGCCATGAACTCGAACCAAGAAGGTCGATTAAAATAATTGGTTACAATTTAAAATCCCAAATAATATTAAACAAATAATACTAACTCCCAAAAATCCGGATGTGATAAACTAAAATATATAATTTAACAAAATTAAATCCATATAGGACCTCATCGGACAGTCGTTCAGACCAAATAAATATAACCTACTCTACAATCATCATAAGAGATGTAATAATTAAACCAAAATTTATGATCATATATAGCATAATATCCAAATTATTTCTGAAATGTAATCATAGGCCTATACCTAGTCAATTTCATAATACAATCGCATCAATTGTCAAATTAAACCATAATAATACAAAAACTAACCGAATCAAATGAATGGCTGACAGGTCGCATCCTAACTCCTACAATGCATCCGAAACTTCAACTCTAAATGGACAAAACAGAAAAATGAGTCTAATACCCAACAAGTATCATATTTAATTAAAAAAGGTCTCATAAATCAGAAGAAATATCAAATGGATAAAAATTCAATCAAGTTACAAAATAAATCCAAATCGTCGATAAAACAAATTCAACCGAAATCCAAGATCCAAATTTCAAAATTTAATGATAATCTCATACTCAAATCAAATATCCAAATTTAATCAAATGTCCAAATTTTAAAAACAATCTTCGTGAGGACGTATATATATGTGAATATATATATATATATATATATATACAACCAAAATAAAGGTGATTCGGACCAATTCCAAAGCCAATGTCAATTCGAGTCTAAATCCAAGTTAGAGTCCAATTTCAAGGCCCGATCAGCTTGTAATTTGGGGTAGAATCCGATAGCCGGATAATCCAATAGCGTGCGTAGAAGTTGAAATAGTATCGCGTCAAACATTCCAATAGTCCAAATCAAAACATATAGTCAAAATTATTTGTACAAGACATAACAAGACCCAGCCATGTGCAAAATTGGCGAAACCCAAATCCAAGTCCAAAAATCCATATCCAAATCGAAATCCAATACCAATCAATGAAAAAATATAAATTATACACCAAATTTGAATTTTGATTATTCAAAGACTAGCTTGAGGAAGGCATATACATAATCCCGGTAACCTTAAGCCAAAATCTATATACTATGTACCCATAAATATGGTTACTCACTATATTTTGCCACCCGCAGATTTGGGTGCATTCTTCAAACTTGTCGGATATATTAGGACGTCTGAATATATTTTGAGGTCAAGTCAAATTATCCAAATGGGGAGGGTCACTACTCCAAGCCTTTCCTGCCGGTGGAAAGAAATTTCTAAATAATAAAATAATCTTCCCGTCGGGAGCTGATCAGAATCCAATAATCCAAATCCAAATGTAGTGATCACAACCCGGCACATGCATGTAAAAATACACTGCCAATGTAAATTTTGTGTACATTTTTATTACACATACTGACATAAATATACAATGAATCCAATAAATTTTTTTAAACTTTTAGAAAATAATAAATTTCTAAAATCATAGAACCCATATTCAAAGTCCCCAAAATAATCCAATGAATTATACATGCATACCTAGGATAAATAAAACAAGTGTACAAAATACATGCATATTTGTAAAAATTTCAAACGGTATCTAAACTAATCGAAAATTAAATCAGACCAAAGAGGAGGTTTACAGATACTTGTCTGGACCTCATACTTTGTAAATTTGAAGAAAGGATATCCTGAAACACCCGAATCGGGCTGTTGTCTCTCCTATTACAGCGTAACTTGCACGCTGCCCTTTCTGCACACAGCCTCTACCCCAAGCGCCACTGTCGCGATTTCTCCCTCGCAGCCGCCACTACCCCACTCGCGACCACCGTCGCCACCACTGCCTTCCATTCGGCTGCCATCCTTCCCCGGCAAGCGCTGCCGGTGTTGGTGTTGCTACGCTACCACCGTAGCTCTCCTCACACAGCTTTGCCGTCATTCTCTCTCTTTCTCACAGCTTCTGCTACTTTGCTACTCGTCCACGGTCGTTGCCAATCACAAGTGACTCACCATTGGCCATCGTTGACTACCGTTGCACCACTGCACACCGCCGCCACCGACAACTACCACTAGCCTTCTCGACCTCTCTTCGCGAATCATCGCCACTGGCCAAACTTTCTAACCACCGGCAACCATCGGCACAGTGCCGCCCTCGCCGCTCATCGCTGTCGCGGGCTGTGGTCGAACGGCCGCCTTCCTCCCTCTCTTCTTTCCTCCCCACCGCCCGAAACCCCAACCCCCCCTTCACTCTCTCTCTCCCCGATCCATCTGCTCCCAAACCTTATCTTCTTTCATTTTTTTTCTTTTCTTTTTTTTCATTTTTCATATATATATATATATATTATTAACTTATTATTATTATATTTTATATTTTTATTTTCTTTTATTTTAAAATTCAAATCGATATTCAGGCAATAGGACAAATACACCTCAAGCGCCAACCGACTGATCCAAATGTCAGTTCAAATTTTATAATATCTAATTAATTTTTTTGACACGCCCAAAATACCCAAAATCACAATTGATATTAAATTAATTCAAATAAAATCCAAAATATTATACCGTAAGTTAGCCGTCTACATATAACTTTATAAATAGGATCTGATGTCACTTTTTAACTTACAATTATATATGTTCGGATATTGAATACACTATAATATACTAAGATATATCATAATATACTGCCCACTGAATAATAATCATAGTCAAATATAATTTCTTAGAACAACTATACACTTTTTTTCATAATTCTTAATTTTCTCACTACTAGAAAAAGTGATCATATTTTTTGACTTATTTGTAGAGTTTTTCATATAATTCTTGTAATTTCATATCATGAAAAACTTATACTTTTTGTTCAAATCAAGTTATGATGAATTTTAAATATGTAGGATGCTAATTTAGCATATAGTGTAGAAAATTTTAGTAAAAATTGTGAAGGAATCAATAAAACTCAATAAAATTCTGCAATGCATGAATTCAACAATTTTTGTAGGACATGCAAGAAGTTTTGGCCATATTTTAGAACATATAGAATATAATTTGACATGTAGAAATTTGGTTTTGACAATTTATAACTATGTAAGAATATTGCATACGAAATTTAGACATGTAGAAGTATTTTGTCATATATTCTGACATACATAAAAAATAAAATGCATAATTTAGTAAGGTTAAACCATATATTTGAGTTTAGATATAGAATTCATGCCCTTTAAAAACAACCTAAGGAAAATACATATGTATGTTAAATAGTATCGCTATCATTGTATGTATGAGTAATGAAATAAGAATTGTTCAACAAGTTCAGCAAAAGATAGTAACAAAAGAAAAAAAATTCGGCATGCACTTATCTTGACTTAATTCTCATCAAAAACTAGCTTGGATCAACTGAATTTCAACTTCTATAATATCCTCTCTCTCCTCTCTCTTCTCCTGGTCTCCCTCTTTCTCTTCTTTAAAATTTTTCTGAAAAAATGACTGAAAAATATATCGGAGTTCTATTTATACTACGTAGTGCTCGAGTGTCGATTCAAACACGTGTCAAGCATTAAGGCTACTGGCTTACTGCGCTCGAGCGTGCTTTAAGTGCGTATCTACTGCCAATGACCGCTCAAGCACCCTCGGGCATGCCTCAAGCGCTAACCTATCGGGTGATTTTGTGCTCGGCTCTCTCTCAGGCGCACATTAGATACTAGCTCTCAGCTTTTTGACACTCAGGTGTTAGTCGAGCCTCCTTTAAGCACCGATCTACTTGATCCAATTTAGTCCAAATTTAATTTTAACCCAATTTTTAAAATTTTTAAACATTAATTTCAATTATATTAGTTTAATAATTCATAATTTTCATAAATTAAAGGCTTAAACCTTACCTAAAGCTTTTTAGAATATCCACATCTTGCAATTCTAAAGATCTTACCAAAGAGAAAAGCTACAATCATCCCATTCAAAGAGGCGATTCTAAACAAGTCTTGGTTACTAAATTATTCATTTTAACTTGTACATTATATTCTTTTTAAGTTGGTCTACTTGTCACCATCGCAGATCTATATTAATCCCTTTTTAGTACAAAATGAATCTTGGCACGAAAAATAGAAAGGGACACAATGTCCTACTTAATCACATCCCAACCAATCTATATGCAGTGCTCAATCCTTTCATCTGCCACAATGCCTGACCCCTTCATCAGCCACTTTTAACAACCTCACATCTAGGTCTAAATAGTGTGTATTTTTCTTCCCTCTTTTTCTAAATTGAGTTTGTACTGACTTAGATATCAAATAAAATTACTCAAAAAAATAAAATAAAATGGTATATTTAATAATCTTTTAAAAGTTTTTTTTTTTAATTTTTATCATTAAAGAAAAAACTAAGAAACAAATGAATGTACCAAATAAAATAGAAGTGTCCTTATAGTCATTTAATAATATTGACTAACAACATACTAATCAAATATCATTTTCATATTTAATCTTGACAGCAACAATAAACAAAAACAAACTCAACATCAATGGCAACAACAGGGTTTTAACAGCCAAGCTAAATGGGTCAAATTTTCTCTTTTTATTTTTATTTTTTAAAAAGACATCCAAATAATATAACAAATTTATTTTACTCACTTTGAATTATCTCCTTTGTGTACACTCCCTTTTTATTTCAAGTAATTCTTATTACCTTAATTTTTCAAAAATCAAATTTTAATAAACTATAGTTTCATTAAAAAAATAATATGTTAATATTATATCCAATGGTTGAGTTATTAATATGTTAATATTCTAAAAAATAATAATTTAAAATTTTTATTAAAAAAATTAAATATTAGCTATTGGATCAACTTAGATCCATTTGCTGCCCCGGCATTAGAGAGAGAAATATACATTGATTCCAAAAATTCAATACATATAAAGAATTTTGAGTTCAAAATGATTAAGCACCAACACATCGATAACACATGCTCAATGAAATAAATATAAGTATATACATATAAATACTGACTATCTTATTAATAAATAAAAAATTTTAAAATCAAATAATATAAAAAAAGATTTTTGAACTATCAGCTGCTAATTAAAAATTTATTATAACGAGAATAGATAATTTACATATAAGAGTTTAGGTGAATATTTAAATATTTGAGTGAAAATATTTCAAAGATTTTAATGATAAGTCATTGCGAATGTTATGACCCGAATGACGATCCACAAATTGTTTGGATTATAATACTCTAAAGCAAAATTATAATATAACCCAAATCATACTTACCGACTATAAACTTTGATATTCATATGTCCATAAGATTTGAAAGAGAAATTGTAATTCAATATTTGCCAATGTTAACAAGGAAAATATCAAAAATAGCTCGAATAAAAAAAATTCAATTCTTCAAGCCAAGGGCTATAAATCTATATAACACCTTTAAGATAGTTAACTAAGTCGGCTACTCTGAAACGAAAAAAGAAAGTAAAGATAAGTTAAAAGATCAATAAGTAATTCATAATTCAAAGAACAATAATAATATCAATAATAAGGAAAATCGAATGAATTTATTAAAAGAAATAATAATACGAATAAACAATCAATTAATATAAGAATCAAATAAAATACAATTAAAAAAATAAAAGATTCATATTTTCAAACTATATTTTCCTACTATTGGCAAGTGTATTTGCACCTCCTCATTAGCAGGGCTAAACACCATATATTATCACCCGTATATAATCGCAGCTAGACATATCTTAGCTTAATTTATAAGCAATTATCAATTTTATACGGTAATTCAAATCAAGAATATGTAACATCTCGAATGAAAAATATCATAATCCTCGTAACATATCAGGAATTAATTAGTTTCGAACAATGTGGAATATACTAGTGACACTCAGGTTTTACATTCTTAGAGTTGTTAATACTGTCACATGTTATCTTTAGCCGTCTATGTCAATAATAATATACAAAGGATAAAGAAAGCGTTGAACAAACAGTTTAGTAACACTACAATGTTGCTAAAGGAATGATAAAAGCACGAGAATCTAAGAACATTACAGTGTAACCAAAGAGATGGTTATCAATATAAAAATTTGACAACAAGAAAGGTTTAACAAGAAAAATAATCTCACTATTATTCAAGATGTCACATATCTTATAGGTTAAATTTTTAATTACAAGACTTAATATTAAGTGAATATTATCATGCTACTAAATTAATTCAACAAACACATGGCTAACATCAATAGATTAAGATTACTGTATAGAATATCTTTCACAAACTAAAATCCTCACCATATCAACTCAATTAACATTTGAAATATCATTGCCATAGTACAGAGTTCAAGCAGTCCAACAGCTACTTGACTATCACAAATCTTCTAATAAACATATTATTAACCTAAAATTCTCAATATTTAATAATTTTGTTATTTGTATTAAAATATCAACTTTTCACTAATGACATTAACATTTTGACAACAATGTTTATATCAAATATTAAATGAATCAACATCATTATTTCTACATCCTTATCACCAATTCACTCAAATTTCTTTAACTTAGTCTATTCCACATAATTCTCCAATGTATTACCCCAAATTTAACATAAAATAACTTATACCCAACTCTTATTATTTTAATCATGATAAGGAAATTGCATCATTTTTCTCATGCATTTTACCTTTATTCATAATACATCCTCGCATAATTTCCCACAATTTTAAATTAGTATATAGAATTCCACCGTTACAAAATCCTACAAGTAAAACCACTATCTAATTAGTCAAGTCTCTACCACCAAACTTTCTAATGCCCCACCCGGCCTCTCGCTAACCTCTATTTTTTTGTGCAACTAAAATTTCTAAAATGCAACAACAAATTCCAACATAAAGCTATGCCATTCAGATATTTATCTCGTAATTTTTTGATTTCTAGCAAAAATACCAAAAAAGTTAATTATATTTTACACCAAAATTGACAATTGAGGTAAAAATATGTACAAGTTGACATGAAGGTTGTGCAGATTAGGAAAATACTTACCAAATTTGGCTCCCCCAAGTTCCCTCCGCCTCTTTGAACCATGCAAGCCCTCTTTTCTTTGCTCTAGACTGAAGGAAGCAATAATGTTTTCGTTTATTTAAAAGTGTTAAATGGGTCAAATTACCTATGGCACTAGACAGCCCAACTTGTCATGAGCTATGTTAAAGCATGGCCCATGGGAACAGCATTGGGGCTTGTTTAACATGGGCCAGTACTTCGGATGGTATCGAGCTGTAGGGATAGTGGCTCGTGGGCATTTTTTGTTTGTGACTCGATTGGATAGTGCTAGGCACCCCCCCACACACACACACACAAATTAACCAAGAAGTCATGTAACTATTTGGGAGAGGGGGAGGGGGATTAGGGAGGAAAGAAGGGAGTAATGATTATATAACCACTTTTAAGAGTATGTTGCATGTATAGTTTTTGGAAATATTATAGAGATAATAAAAATATAATAGATGCCAAATAATCTTTGGTACTAATCTAACTATTAAAAGTATAAATATACAACTTCTAGCATAAGGATAAAATCAGATTCATATAAAGTTTTGATATCTCATATTATTGTAACTTTATGTCGACCAAGAGTTTTAGGAAATTCAAAAGAGGACCTTAATGTCATGAATAATTTGAGACCTCAAAACATTAATTAAAATTTATTAGGATCAAATGAATATCCTTTGGTATATTAAGGTCATCATAGAGTTGACATCATGAATTTTTTTCTATATTTTTATTGAGTTATACTATAATTAATATTATTTATTGATTATTTGGGGATGATTATTAGTTTTCATATATTGTATATTATTAAAGTTTACTTTGACAAATGAATTTCTTAGATAATTTGATTTTTTGATATTATTAACATTAGTTAGAGTTATTTATTGGGTTTTGCCTCATCATTGCTATTTCTTTCTTTAATGGTAGTAGATTAGAGATTGATGATTCTAGATATGGAGAGAGAATTGTGGATTTTAGCAATTTTTAGAGCCTAATCTTATGTTTGGTTAGAGAAAATAGAAATTCTATTTCATCCAAATTTTCTGAAAATAAATATTTATCCGTTTGATTACAATTTAATCGAAAATAAAAATTATCACATCTCATTAGGTAATTTATATTCCCACACATATAAAAATAATTATTCCCATATTATTATTATTATTATTATTATTGTTATTATTATTATTATTGTTATTATTACTGTTATCATTATTATTATTATTATTATTATTATTATTATTATTATTACTATAATTACTATTAGTGTTATCATTATTCTTATATTATTTCTCATACTATTCTACAAATTAAATAATAAAATATTAATTTTTACCTTATTCTATTCTAACAATAAAATATAGAAATAATAATTTCTACTATATTTCTATCTTATTCTATTCCATGAGAACAATTATTCTATTTTTACCTTATTCCATTCCAATAATTAAACGTATTATAATTCTCTATTTATTTTATACTTTATAAATACATTCAGTATTTTAGTTTTATTTTGTTTAGATTTTTGGAGCTATATTTTTCTCTAGTATTTTGGAAGTATGAGATGATTTAGATCATATTGGTCATATTTTATTATTTATAGTTATGAAATGGTGATGATTTGAGTTTCATTGTAAGGTATAAATTTTAAAGTATTCTTTTAATGACAATTAATTTAATTAAACTAATTGATTTTAAAATTAATTAAGATTTTAGGTTAAAAATTAGATTTTAGATTGAAATAATTATGTCGAGTGGTACCTAATATGTACTTGATTTATACTTATGTGCATTTTATGTAGAATATCTATACTTGAGTTACGTTTGTGTGTTGTATGGGTTATACCTTAATACTTGATTCGTGTCTAATCAGCGTACATATATTAAATTTTTATAAATAGATGCCTTAATAAATTTTAGATTATTCTGAGCTTTTTCCAAAGAAGAGAGAAAAATATAAAAGGAAAAGAGATAAGAAGAGAGAAGAAGAAAGAGAATGAAAAATTAAAGAAAACTCAAAATATCTTTGGATAAAATTAAGTAAATATAGGTATATTTAAACTATTCTTTTTTTTATTGATATTCATTTTTATCTTCTTGACTATTTATTATTTGTAATGCGTATACATATATTATATTTGTATGTAAATTAATTTTACTTTATATACATATGATTTAACCATTATTTTATAAATTTTTATGACATACATATTTTAAATTCATATATGATATGTTTAATTACAAATTTCTATAACAATATTTATACATATGTTTTAAATTCAGTTAATACACTTATATGTCTTTAATTTATAATTATATATTTTTTACATGTCTTAAATTATTATATTACTATTCATACATATTTTATATTTTAAAGATTTTAATAAAATTATACTAATCATGTTGATTCCTTACAATTTTTGCAATAATAACTTTTACATTTTTATGAATTATACAATATAGTTCATACATATTCATGTTTTATTATACATCCTATAGTTAAAAAATATATAAAAATAATTTTACATAAACTTCAATAAAAAAAGTATTTTTCTTCCATAAAGAAAAAACTTAAAGGCATTGGTATTTAAGTAAAGTTTTTTATTCGACTAAGTATAAAATATTATAGACAATTAGTAAAATATGTTCAAATATATCCTACTATATAATTATTAAATCGATAATTGGAATTATTATTTGTAAGTCAAAAAAGTGGTGTTTAGTTTTATCTATAAAATCATATATAAACGTTATATTTATTAATTTTGAATATTAGCTTGTAACATTTGATTATATAAAAATAATAATAACTCGAATTTCAATATTAATTATTTGTTAGTAATATTATCATCGATCCTTAGTCTCTTTTTTAGCTTGTCAGCACAACTTGAATATATTTTATGCAATTGTATATTTTTAGAATGAATTTTAATAATGGACAGATTTGAGCATAACTTAATTTCTAGAAATGGACTTTAGCATGAATTATCGATATTTTAAAATTTTAATTGTATTATCATCCAATATGCTTTTTTATTATGCATATCTATATATAAAATTATATATAAATTACTAAATAATTGACTAACTTTTACCTTATTTTATTAGCCCTCTAAATTAGCATACTCGAATTTATCTGCAGGTTCACATTATGGTATTTGTTTAAAATTTTTCAATCGACAATATAAATAATTAAATATTTAAATTTTATAGATAAAAGTATTATCTATATTTGATTTCGTAATTAAAGATACAATATTTATAATTTTTTGCATGATCGGATGCAGATGATGGTTGTGGGCCAAGCTCGGGCGGGCACAAATTAGATTAATGGTAAGGTAAAATATATGCATAAAATGTTGCTACATTGATGATGAGATAAGGTTGCCTAGCCTTTATGTATAGAGGTACGGTTTTAACATGAAATTAATATGAATTTATATATAATAATTATCTTATTAAATATTTTTTTAAATTTTAAAGATTTTAATAAATTCAAATCGAAAGTTTAACGGACATGCTACGAGAGATGGAGGCGGAGCAGTTGATAATTGCATCGGTGGGACTCAGGGGGGCTGCAATGCGCAGCCCCTGCAACGTGAAGGAGAGACGTTGGATTGAAATTTGACGGCTCTCACTTTTTTAAAAAAATAATTATAAAATTAAAAAAAATATATATTAAATTTTTTTAATTAAAAACAAAAAAAATATAAAAATAAAAAAAATAACTAAATATATATATATTTTTTATATATAAAATAAGAACCGTTGAATTTTTTAATCCAATGGCTTCCCTCCACGTCGCAGGTGGCTGCAACGATTTCCGCGTCGCAGCCACCTCGAATCCGCATCGGTGCTGGTGGGTCCAACGGTTTCGCCTCCACGGCTCCATTTGCCAATAATTGTTTGATTTTTATATCCCACTTAAACTTTTCCCCGATAAATAAATAAATAGAAGTCGCGTCCCCCCCGCCACGTGATGAATATCCCTTCCTTATTACGCACGTGTTAAATAACCCGTACGGTGTATAATTTCATTCCGAGGAGATCTTGGCAGTTTGCATGGCCGGCAATTTTCCAGATCATAACATCATAGGAAAAGTGAGATGCCAATTTTTTTTTTATTTTTTTATTTTTTAAATTTTAAAGTTTTTGTTGAATATTTTTTTGCTTTTTTTAAAAAAAAAAAACTACTAAAATAAAGGTTAATTTTTCAGATTTTTTATAATAATAATAATTATCTGGATGAAGGTTTTACACCCAAAAAAAAGAACAGTACAGAATTTAAATAAAATTTGCAAAAGGATTTTTTTAAAAAAATATTTTAAATAAATTTTTCGTGATAAAAATATATTAACCTTTTAAATATTTATCTGAAAAAAAGAATACCGTATAATTCACTATAATATGGTCATTTCTGCGTATGCCTTAATTATGTTAAATTCTGGTTATATTTGGACTAATTGATTTGGATCAGGAAAGCCTTTTTCGTTGCTGTCCCTTTTTTTTAGAATTATTGGAAAATATAATAAATAATTTTTCAATATATTATTATTCCAAAAAAATTAAAAAAAAAAAAATTAGGCAGACGGATGATGGGGAGATGATGTAAACCAGTTCAATCAGTACGAATCTCAAAGCTGCGCTCCAGACTCTTCACTCCTCCTCCTCCATCTATTCTCTCTCTCTCTCTCTCTCCCTCTCCCTCTCCCTCTCTTCTAAACCGCCATGAAAATAGAGCTTCAAAAGAACCGATCTTCTCCCATCGTTTTATTTCTCTCAGAGGCCATTTTTCTGGGGTTTTTGACAGTATCCTCGCTGCAGATTATGTCATCGTCTAACAACGACAGCCAGGACAGCTGCCCTCTCCTCCTGAACCGACTCCCTGATATCGAAACCACCACAGACGAGACCTCGTCGCCCCGCCTCCCTCCGCCGCCGTCCGGCTGCGATCGGGCGTGCAAGAGTGACTGCTCGGCGGAGATTCTGGGCGCCGCGAGGCTGCCGGAAACCGTGGAGTGGATGAAAGGTCTGAGAAGGAGGATCCACGAGTACCCAGAACTTGCGTTCGAGGAATACAATACGAGCTTGCTGATTCGAGAGGAGCTGCGGAAGCTTGATGTGGGTTACCGGTTTCCCTTGGCCGGCACTGGTATTCGGGCTTGGATCGGATCCGGCGGGCCTCCGTTTGTTGCTCTTCGGGCTGACATGGACGCGTTACCGATTCAGGTACATGATTTTGTGCGTTTCTGATTATCACTGTCCTTTCTCTGAATCCATAGCTTC
This sequence comes from Nepenthes gracilis, assembly GCA_033239525.1. Classification (NCBI taxonomy): domain Eukaryota; kingdom Viridiplantae; phylum Streptophyta; class Magnoliopsida; order Caryophyllales; family Nepenthaceae; genus Nepenthes; species Nepenthes gracilis. The sequence goes on along the minus strand of BSYO01000023.1, from coordinate 10,127,334 downwards.
TCTTTAATTTTATTTTTTTTTAAATGCAGTAAATTTATTTTTAACTATATAATTATAATTTAATACTTAATTTTAATTAACTCTTAATATTTTTAAAAAATAATTAAATCAGAACGATAAATTTAAAAATAAATAATTTAAATAAATAAATAAATATATATATATATATATATAAAGTTTCTACACGGAACCCTTTTATCCCTCTCTCCAGATCTCTGTTTGGATACGATTTTGTTTAGTTGTTTTCGTGTCGTCGGAAACTACATAACTAGCGACGTTTTGAGTTGGTCTTTGGCAGGCGTTTCTCTCTTTCCGAACATGGTAGGTTTTGGTAGCAAGTAGTTATTAGAGGGGATCACATAGCGACCCGGGGGCATCATTCTCTCTTATAGAGAAGGACCGTCCTTCTCATTGTCTGAACCATCGGATGTAAAATTTGACGGTCCACACATTTTAAATGGATAATATATCGTGGGCCATTTGATTTTAAATTTAATCATCCAAAATATGTAACCGTCGAATTTTACATCCGACGGTCCAAATTAAGAAAATGACGATCCTTCTCCACATGGGAGAAGGACGCCAACTCAATTCACAGGATTGATCGCTTTAAATAAATAGTTATAATTTAATTATTATTTAAAATATAAAAATATTAATTAAAATTAATTATTAAATTATAATTATTTATTTTAAAATAGATAATTAAAATTTATTAAAAAATAATTTTTATTTTTTTAAAGAGACGAAGCCGCCTCAGCGTCTTATTAGGGCTAAGGATAACAAATGAAAATGAGCAAAATTGTATGAACTTCATTTCACAATAATAAATTTCACCCAAAAATAAAATTTTAATATTCTAAAGTTTTTATTCCAAGTATTTTAGATAGTGGCCAACCGTTGGGACAAACGATAATCATTGGTTTGATTTTTTCATCTAACTAATGAATTTTAATTTTTTTTTAAAAAAATTAATGATTAATATAAAAAAAAGAGATATATATTTATATTAAAGTTTGCTTTTTTTATTATTTTTATAAATGATGTATTATATTTATATCCAAACGGTCCATAATCTACACTTAGGAGGTGAGGGGTAGCCCAAATGTGATATTCTTCCCATCGGTGTCTAATTTCAAATTTTTATATGAAATAAATATAATTATGATTATTTATTTTGAAAATTTTTATTAACCTCATCGGATCAAAAATTATACGGCAGCATATATATGTAATTTATAGGCTTTATTCCTGGCTAATTATTTCACGAAATGCTATTTATTGTATTTATTTATTATTTTTCATATTGTATTCCCCTCATAAACTCTCATTTTAATTTTGTGTTTTTTCTTTTTAAATTTTAATATTTGTTGTATTATAGTTATATAGTTTTACATATGGGCGCCGGTCCAAGGATTTGGGAGGCTCCATCTCTTTAAGAGACGAAGTCTATTTTTCTCTTAATATTAGTCGTTGATATTTATATGAATGGTTACGATTTAATTATTTTTTAAAATATAAAAAAATTAGTTATTAAATTATAACCATTCATTTTAAAATAGATGGCTGAGATGTTGAGAAAAATAGCATCCATTTTTTAAAGAAATAGAACCACTATGGATTTGGTTTAGCATGTTTCTCAAAATTAGACGATGTTAATTTTTGATCCTATAAATTTAAAGACATTAACTGAGGTTTTTAATTTCCTTATTTGGAATTTATTTATTTATTTATTTTTGATGCATAAGAATATACAATTGACACATGATTTGTATGTGATGCGGATTGAAGTCGCATCTCATATCCTTAAGTGATTATAATGTAAGAACTTTATGAGATAAAAGTAGTTTATGAATGGCTAAAATTCTTATGTTATTTCTCGATATAAAAATATGGAATAAAAATATTAATTACATAGCCAAATATATGAATAGTATTCTTTTTTTGAAGAATCTATAATAGATCCCTTTTCTTTCACCCTTACCTTCATGAGAGTTTATAGATTTTTACATTTTGAGTTATTAATCGTACAATTTTTCTAGAGGGCCTGTTAAATTTAAATTAATGGAAGTTGAAAATTTTCATTTAAATTTAAATATGAAAAACTGCCTTCTTATTATCTAATAAAATTATCTTTAACAATGATGGATAATTCTGTCATTTGTAGAGTAAGAAGAAGATCGATTTTTTAATTATAAAAATATCATTATTTCTATTAAATGTTAGAATATTTGAGAAGATAATTTCTTTAATAAGATATAACAAAATCATATAGAATTATTATAGCTAATTATTTAAATAAATTATTAAATATGAGTCAGATAATATGTGGTAATTTGATACAAATGGCAATTTGATGTGGATATGTATCAAGAAAATATTGAGATTTATATTGATAACAATAATTATATATATATATATGGACAAAAGTAGAGGAATTACTTGCCCTTCAAAAGAACTCAATCACTTTTCATAGTCTTTTAGGAAATCACTCAATCTAAGTATTAGAAATGGCTTCACCAATAGAAAACTAACTATTCTTAGGAGTTAACACTTAAACCTGGCCTATCTAATCTCGCATTACTTAAGCAAAACTCAAAAGACATTTCCAACAATTTGGTCCTCCATGGGACAGGTTCCTCCCTGAGGCATTGCCATAATTAATTGTAGCCTTTGAAATTGTAGTTTTTCTTCTCCGGCCGTTCCTTGAAACACAGCAGCACCTTCTTGGGGTGTGTTTAGCTGGCTTGTGATGATTGGGATGTGGGTCTGGTCATGGGTCGTGGGTCGGATCATTGATGCCATGGAATGTGAAGTCTTGTTCTGCATCACAGTTATAACATATTAACCTTGTAAATAAAAAATATATATATATGGTTTTGATAAAGTTATAATTTGTAAATTGCAACAAACAGCTTTTAAGTAGTTCAGAAAGTTTAGAATTAAAACTTGTTATGAAAATCTAGAGTAACTTATAGTGAAACTCAATAATTTTTTTAATTGATTCTGACTTTATAGTGCCAGTGTTGCTATTGATTGTGCTGTAATGTTGCACCTCACTCCTGTCCTGGGGTGCTAAGGATTCCAATTTATGAGGATTGTATATGATTCATCCTTGCTTCTTTCACTAGGGGTCTACTTGTATCAATTGACCAACCATTGAGAATGGAGCAAATAGGGAAGATTGAATTATTCTCTTTTATCTTTCAACCCTTGTTTCAACAGATCTAGTTCTCATTCAAAAGCGAAAGTTTGACTAAAAAGAACTACCCGTTTGAGTCGACTGGGGCTCGCCTTAAAGAGAACCGAGTTAGAGTAGCAGAAATAACAATATAAGATTAGTAGTTAAGTCGTATTCATAAAAATAGGTTAGATCCAGATACCAATTATAAAGATTATAACTGAAAGAATTCGTGTGTGGAGACTCTCGAAGCTCTTGCGAGACTCTTAAACAGTCTATTTGTTGAAGGGTCGTGGGTTTTTGTAGGAGACTAATGATATATATGCTAATAAAGATAAGTCTTCTACTACTTCGTGCTTCTCCTCCTTTCGTATTATGAAAGGATTTATGGTTATATTTTTAGGAGGTTATTATTTTTTTAAAAAAATCACATTAGTATGTAGTACCGTGAGATATTTCTTAGTTTGGGTAACTATGAGCTAGCAAAAGATTTTATAATAAGAATCAATAAGGTATTCGGTCTAATTAATGAGTATTTTGATTCATATTTCTTTCTTTTACCAAGGAAGAATATGTTCCTCCATTTTGTGGGCTTGCTATAAACTCTTGGTGCATGGCCTTACCCGTAAGATCGTGTTGGCCCTCAATTCATGGCTTTGGACTAAACTTTAGATCTATTACTACACCTGTAAATACCATGCACCTAGTAAGTCAATACACGTAACAGTAAGAATCGAACTTATTATAATGATTTTTCATATTTTTCTTACCAACTATGGTAAATTTCATAGATTTTAAATTCTTGTTTTTCCATCGTTGTTTATTCCACAAGTATAGGAAGCCGTAGAGTGGAAGTATAAGAGCAAAGTGGCTGGAAAAATGCATGCTTGCGGGCACGATGCACATGTTGCCATGCTTCTTGGTGCTGCAAAAGTATTGAAATCCCGCGAACATCTTCTGAAGGTAGGCTGCTTACATCCTGTCTTTAAAATGTTTTTGTAACTAGTTGAGCTTCTTCATTGATTTTCAGCTCTATGCCGGTATCTGTGGGTATCAAACTCTTACTTTTTAGTCTATTGAACTACTAGCAATTTTGAACCTGGCATTTGATGTGATACAATGGATTGCTCTTTTTTCTAGATTATTGTTATTATCAAGAAATTGACAGATCTAAAAGCTAAAATCTTTAGGAAAAGTCATGTGAATGACTTTATACTGTAACAATTATACACATGTGGATGACGAATCCAATGGGCTCCTCAGGTAAGTCTTCAAAAAAACTCGTTGCAGGTGCTGTGGTGCCCTCTGGCTAAGACATGGTTTCCTCGGTATCTTGTTGCAGTTGAGCTTCTTTGGTGCTATCGGTGAAGCTAGGGTCAGATGCCATTGAACCTCCTAATTGTGTGTGTCCAAATAGGCTCTTTGGACCTCCTTTTTCCTCTATCCAAGTCGGAGGTGCATATGATATGAACAATAATGATAACTACATATTTTACCCACTACATGCACATGGATGATGAATCCAATGGGGTCCTTATATAACTCATCATATTGCTAGATTGACCTCTTAAAGGTATACAACGAGCCTTATAAGAGAATAAGACTATGATGTAGTTTTTTGTTAGGTCGGGTATATCATTCTCTGCTTGAAATTGAGTTGTTCTAATAGAATCCTAAGATTATATTTTTGTCAAGTCAAACACAAAAGGAAACTAAAGTAAAAGGACAACAATCTTGAATGAAACTTCAACTGAAGACTATAACTAAAATCTATGATAACTTATAAATTACTAAAAGTAACTAATAAAAGCAAAATTAAATTGAAAGCAAGCATTGTAGTGATGATTAAAAAACTATAAGTAACTCTAAACAATAAAATTAAGCTAATAAAATTGACAAGCTCAGAATTAAATTATTATGAAACTAATCTTGATGTAAACCATATCAAAAGGAGGAAGCAAAATGTAAACAAAAGCTCTTTTCTAAGATTGTTGAGGACATAGTGATACGGACCAGTTGGGTCAGCCTATATTAATTCAACAAAGCCAAACAAAACACATGAAGAAGAGAAAATACAAGCAAGGTTTCATATATACATATATGTATATATATAGTTGTGTTATGCACAATTGGTAATTTATAGCACGGTTTGTTCAACTCATCCAAGATATGTGGACTCTCACAAGATGGACATATTATTTTTTCCAATGAAAGTTATACAAATACGATTTGTACATCTATATAGCTAAAATCCCACCATATGAGTTGTTTATATAAAATTTTTTTACCACTTCACTCAATTGAAGGAAATACTACTTCAAGTGGAAATGCAATCAAATTTTTACATGCTCTCATAGCTAATCATTCTTAGCATACATTTTCACCTCAGGTGCCACATACATTGCTATTAGTGCATGAGTACGGCTAATGTGCCTATTAGGCGCTAAACATAACTATCTTTTAAATGTCTAAAAGTTAGGACCTCAATCAAATCAACAATTATTTTAATAATTTGCTCAATTTTTTTCAATTCAAACATTATTGCATCAAAGTTATCACTTGGATATTGCATTCCTCTCCCCTTATAAAAAATTCAATCTCGAAATTCAAATATCTTAATTGAAAAATATATGTGGATACTTTTCCTAAATCTCATCTTCACGTTCTCACATTACTTTCTCAAAAGAATAATTTATCCATAATACTTTGACAAAAGGGATAATTTTTGTACTGAACATTTCAATACGTCGTTCTAAGATTTGAATTGATTTATTAATATAATCAAGCCCTCATCAATACTCAAGGGTTCATGTTTAATAATATCTAAAGGATCATAAACATACATACAAAGTATTGATATATGAAAAATATTATGAAAATCTGCCAAACTAGGAGGAAAGGCGAGTCCATAAGCCACTTTTCTACTTCTTTCCAAAATTTCAAACCATCCAATGAATCTCGGTTTCAAATTTTCTTTTAAACTAAAATTATGACTCTCTTAGATGGAGATACCTTTAACAATACATGATTTTCAACTTCAAAACTCAACTTGGACCTTGTGCAATCCACGTAACTCTTTTGTCGGCTTGAACTACTTGGAGCTAGTGTCGAATAAAATAAATCTTCTCCGTTAATCTTGGATTGCTTTTGGCCCCAATAGCCTTTTGTCTCTGATCTTATCCCAATTGATCGTGAAATGACTCTTCTTTCCATGAGGAGCTTCATTAGGTTCCATATTAATAGTCATCTAATAACTATTATTGTAGGCAAACTTGGCTAATGGCAAACGATCATCCCAATTTTTCATTATTTTCAAAACCAAAACTTTAACATATCCTCCAAAAGTTAAATGATTCGCTCTCACTGATTGTCTTTGTCGATAAAACATTGAATTAAATTTCAACATTTTATTCAATTCTCGATAGGAACTCTTCCAAAACTTTGATACCTTGGATCTTAGTTCAACACAATCAAAGCTAGAACTCCATGAAGCCTCATTATTGAATTTATAGATAACCTTGCCAAACTATTCCAAGAGAATATCATCCCAACGACAATAAAATGTGTTGACTTCTTCAACTGATCCATAATCACACATTGCATCATTGTTCTTGGCAGTCTACAACAATCCTACCATAAAATCCATAGTTATATGCTCATGCTTCTAGTTAGAAACATTCATACATTGCAAAAGACTAGGAGGTTTCTTATATTTATATTTCAACTTTAGGTAATTTATTATGTGAGTTGAAACATTCTTTGGCCACCAACTTGAGAGAGAATGAGAATGAGAAGATTTTTTTCCAATCATTTCATATCCGAATCTTGTTTTGACTTTCATTATTTTTGGATATGTTGTTCTGTTTGTAGTCTTGGACATTTTGTTAATGGTTCTCTTTTACTTTTTATCATATTGTTAAGTTTGCCTTGGATTATCAATGTTGTAGTAAAACTAACGGAAGTGTTAGGCATTCGTGTAACCATAGTCACAATTATAATGTATATTATATGGACTTAAGGTCTTATGATTTTACTTTTCATTTATAATAGGCTCTCACAAGAAATTTCATGTGTTTTAATCTTGCTCGTTACTATTATTCAGCCGAGGAAGATAAATAGAGTATGTTTGAAGCCACGGTCACTGTTACAAAAAAATTATACTATGAATCTTTTTTGCATTATGACTATTTGTAGATTATCATTATGTCTCTTCATATTTTTAACCAACAGGATTGGTTTTTAATCCGTTTAGGGTTTTGTTCTTGGCTTGGTTGTGAAAATTGATGTTTCAAGCCCAACACTTTGTATGGCTATATGTATGAAGGCTTACTTATATATAAACTATTATTTAGTAATATTATGTTACTTGCAAAAGGCGATAGATGTATACACAACACACATGCTATATTTAAGGTGTTTTATTGATGTAAATGGTGGTGATTGTGAGTGGTAGTTGTAATATTTTTTTAGATTTTTTATGTTGGTATCTAAACCATAATAATGTTCAACTACTAGGAGACGGATTGTCATAAAGAAAAAAAAAAAGAGGAAAATATTAACAAACACAACTGATATGAAGATGTGCAATTATGGTCTATAAAAGGCAAGTTTTGAGTTTATTCAAGTCAATAATTAAAAATCAGATCAATCATAGAAATTGCTCATGCCTATTAACCTCCTCCTTTCTTTATAAAATCAGGATTTTGTGCAAGTCTTACAGATAAGCTTATCCTAAATTTTCTTTCTTTCCTTCCTTCTTTTACTGTAGTTCTTAAGTTGATGTTTTTGATTAAATAGTTCATGACCCAAAGTCAAGAGCAATCGATCATGAATGCTAACCATTCTTACTTTTTAATAAATGATATGGATTTGATTTAATTTGATTTGATTGAATGGTGTAAATGCATACGGATTGCAAAACTCCAATAGGTATGCTTTAACCATAATTTCTCTTGGTCTTTCCCAATATAGTTTTCCATTTATTTTTCTTTTTCAATTCCTATCTTGGGGTATCTCTTACAAGGATTCCCATGGATTAGAAAAATGGAGTTTCAATTCCTTCCTTTAACTTTAACTACTGAAGAAAATAAATATTGAGGTAAATCTATATTAACTTTGTCACACATAGTTGAAAAAAATCTCGATTGTGATTAATTATCCAATCATTTGTTTGATATTGTGAGGAGACAAGATAAGAATACATATTTACAAGTAAAAATTTTTATAGTAAAATAGATACATGAACTCTATGTAAAAATCCTTCTTAAAATGAATGAAAAACCATGAGACTAAGAGTATAAAATCTCTTCACTATAATCTAAGTCTAGTTACAACAAACCCACTAAAAATAAAATCATATTTATTGCAAAACATAGGCAAACGAATTAAAGAACGACAAGAGAGCAAATGGAATTAAGTCACTGGTAAAAATATTCTATACAATGACTTGAACATTACCATGATGACAAAGATCAAAACATAATTAGATGCCCAAATTATCCTACTTCTTTTACGATTTCTCTCTTGGTTCGGTACTTAGAAGTGTTTTTAAAAATGACTTGCGTAAACTACCCAAAATAGAGAAAATACTTAAAAATCATGTTTGACTTTTGAATGTCAAATGAGAAAACCGCCTGAGCCCTAGGCCACTTGCCTATGTGCGGCTATACTATCCCACACTATGCACATGTACTTATCAACCGTGTATCAGGCATGGCCCTTTATCCAATCCATGCATATGCCCAATTGAGGTGTAGACATTCTGTCTAAGTTGTACACATGCATCCATTAGGCATGAAAGAGACGCAATTTAACAATAAAAAAGAATATATGTATAAAAAGGTATAATAATTGCCAAAAAGTGATCCATCCCATTCCAAAAAAAAAAAAAAAAAACCCACAAACAAGCACTTAGAAAAGAGAGAGAGAGAGAGAGAGAGAGAGAGAGAGAGAGCACTTGCCCTGAGAAATTGGTATATCTAGATTATGTTATGTCAATTGATTAAATTAGGTTGGAGACAAACACAATGCATTTTCTTAAAAGACAATGTATTAGCACAGTACACATCCTCATTAATGCAGCTACTTAGTTGCCCCTTTTGCATAATCTTCCACAATGCAGCTACTAAGTAGTCTCCCATTTGCTTTCTAAATTGGATACTAACACAACGGCCGATAACCCTGAGAAAAAAAAAAAAGCAATTACTTTTGGCACTCTAACCTTGAATCAATAAAAATAATAGACCATATTCATATATTTAAATGTGGATCGTGACGTGTCGTTATAGTACAGCTGCGATGTTGTGAGGACTATTATGCATGCTGATGTATCTCAATGGTGATACACAGCGACACTACTATTTAAAATTATAGCAAAGTAAGAGTGAGATTGATCATTTGACACTATTCATTGCCCTTGTGGCCTTTTCTTTTTTCTTTTTGTGCTCTTACTCTGACTATTTCTTTCAGACTCTTAAGAGTATTATATTATCATTGCACCTCTATAGTAGTTCAAGTATTTAGGCCTATTAGTTTTTTAATATGATATTAGAGTTTTATTTATCAAGTGATCATAAGTTAGATTTTTTGAACTCTCACGGTCTTATAATTACTTTTTAGCACATGGAATGAACCGGGTCTATGCTTAATTCATAAAACAAATCCGTATAAGACATTCATATGGAGATGTATTAGAATATAGTACTATTTTTGGATATTTATTTATATGTTTGACTTAACTCAATGCTGATTGTATCCTTAATCATGCTTAATATATAAATTTATGATTAACATCAAAAAATTTCGCTTAGATTGCTCCTGCTCTATCATGTATATTTGTTCTCCACTCTTAAGCTCAACTAGCCTAGTAAAGCTGCTTCAATGTCTACTTTTAGAGACTTAGAGAAGATTAGCTAAAGTAGAATAATAAACAATCCTAGAACAAAACACTAAATTTACATGAAATAATTCTGAACAGATAAAAACCAATAATTTGGGTCATATTTGTATTGATAAAGGAGGAGATGAAACATTTTCAAATATAGTTACAAGAAGAGAGACAATTGCAATTTGTATTTTTAAAATCACCACTAAAATTTTACTGCAAACTATTACGACTCCGGTTCCAAATATCATAAATGATATCATAAAACATGAACGTCGACCAGGTCAAAACGTTGCAATAAATGTTAGCAATCCTTACAATGTAATTAGATTGAATTTATATTTTGACTCAGAATTTGACCGAAGGTCCCTGCTTGACCCTAAACCACATATAATTGCTCATATCATGAAACATGAAGGAAAATCGTCTAAAATCTAATTTCTAGCATAAATGTCAAACAACTCACATGTTTACGGCCCACCAGATGAAATAAATGCACACTGAAACAGGTATGGTATGCCCATAACGGACTTGTTCCAAATTGGTTTGGTAACGTATTACAATTTTCAAGATAAAAATAAATCGTTGTATGGCTAATCCTCCTTGGTAACTCCTGCTCATCCAAAATCCTGTAAGTGATCCATATCCACTAATATGAAAAGTATGTTAAGAGTGAGTTTAAAACTCAATAAAATATATATGTGCGTGGATGTGTATGGCAAAAAAGTGAGGATGACATAATATGAATAATCATATGTACAATATAGAATAATTAAAAAGGAAGTTTAGTGTTAAGCCTCATCAATAGGGGTCAAATATTGAAGGTCGAACTAAAAAGTTTTACCCCATAATTTGGACCATATGCCACTTTTAAAACCCGTGAATGGGATGATTAGATACTATACCTTATAGATCGGGACAAGCATTATTTTTTTAACTTGTGGATGATAGATTACCTCCCTCACTTAATATGTTAGGATATGTCTAAATATATCTTATCAATTTTACAATTATTCTTATTTAGACAGAAGAAAGATTCTATACATTTGAACAAGTTTTCAAGCTATGAAAAATAAATAACTTCACTTAAACTTAGTTGTAGAGTTTTTCATCAATCATTTGCACAAGGATATATAGGCACAAATATTTAAAAAATCTCAGAAATTCTTCACAATTCACTTAAAGTAAGGAATAGGTTTTCAAAAATCTCATTATCTTTGAGTAAATCTAACATACATGCAAATCAAATTCAAGAGAAGCAATAAAATGTTACATGCATGTATATTTAGAATAGAAATTAAAATCTTCTAAAAAATTTTAGCGACAATTTGAAAAAAAATGGGTTAGGTATACTTACGTTAAGTTGATCGTACCAAAATCTAGTTCAAAATCACTTTAAATCCACTTCCTTCTTTCTCTCTTTTCTTGTCACTCTTCTCTAAATGGGTAGAAAAACTACTGGAAGTCCTTAAATAGTAAATTGGTACACATGCGCTAGTTATGCATACTTGAGGCTAAAGGCTAAAACTGATTAGCGCCCCTGTGCCTATCAGACATACATTAGGTGTTAAATTAATGGATCAAACACGCACCAGCTCTTTTTATGCACACATAAGGTGTTGGTTTTTTTGGTCACTCCCTTGTAGGTAGCTTAATAAATAAAAAGTTATCGGAGGTTCACACAAGGCTCGTGCGAGGATTGGAGTGTTCGCGCTCGCGGTGAAGGGCAAGAGGTAAGATAAAGTTGGGTGCTCGAGCGCCTATTCCAGATTAATGGAAAATTGTTGACGCTCGCCTCGCACTCAAGCGGTGAAGAGACGCGGAATCCAGAACCTAGTGCGCTTGATCTGCGCTCGCCGGTCGCTCGAGCGTTGATACGTGGTATAAAACGTGGCACACGTGTATTAGGTTTATAATTATGATATCTTTCTCTACAAAGGGCACCGCATATAGAGAGAGGAAAGAAGAAGAGAGAAGAGGAAGAGGTTTGACATTCGGTCGAGATCTAGAGTTCCGTTCTGTCAATGTTGAGTACGTCATTTTGGAGATGTTTCTAGAAATGCATTTTTCATTTGGTTGCTCTTTTTTCGTTGTATATTTTTTGTGGGTTGTTGGGTGTGTTAAGAGGGAGTTGTATTTAACCATTCTTTACTCAAGTTCGGTGTGAAGGGATTTCAGAGGGGGTTTTTGTAACAGGTATTATTTATAGTAGATTTATTCAGAGTTTATCCAATAGTTTTTTTCTTGGTAAAAAGGGTTTTCAACGTTAAAAATCATTGTACATTATTTATTTCTTGTGCTCATAAACTTGGTGGCTGACGGTTGGCGGGGAGTTCGGGTTTGTTCCGCTGCGCCGGGTCGGGTATATCTGGGTGTTGAATTCCAAACATAAGGCGTGGAGATGCAGTCTCAAATGTGCTCATGTGCCTCTTAGACGCCCCCTTAAAGTACCAAATACTTAGTTTCTCACCTGAAGTTACAACTATTCCTAAAAATTTGCTTACTTTAATTAATTTCTGCCATCATATGTTATATTTCAGTATTCTAGCAATACATAAGCGTCATATATATAACATAATATATATTTATATATGTTATGTTATATATACGATGCTTTTGGCCCAGTCCCTCTGTTTCACAGCTGACATTTATTCAAAAGTCATATCAGGATGCACTGAAAACTTTTTAGGTTGGTGTTCAAGTGACCTGGACACACAAAATGAATTTGGTCATACTTAACATCAAAGAACAGCAATGATGATTATTTACTGACAATTGCTTGCTCATAATTTTTGAGTTCTGGCATTTTGCATTCTTCAACTGCAGAAAGTGCATCGTGTAATTTTTTTTGTAAAAAATTAATACTTGATGAGCTTACATAAATTTTAATCTTAACGACTGTATTTACTTGATCTGCCTGAAGACAATCATGTTAATCCCAGTGTTTCCTTATAATTAAAACTGTTTTAAATTAGTCTTTAATAGAGGATGCTGAAGAAGAAAGAATGCAGAATATAAATTTAGGAAATGCACCATGGCATTCAAATATCCATAATTCTTTCCCGGAATCCTTCTGCAACATATTCTCTGGTAATGGCAATGACAATTCCCCCAACAACAAGCTTTCTTCTACTGCTAGCTGCTGTATCTGTGCTCGCAGTAGTAACAATGGCTCCTTCTTCCTTTTTACGTACCATTTATTGATCAAAGGGAGATTTCTCTGTCACCATTGCAGGGAACTGTGATACTTGTGTTCCAGCCAGCAGAGGAGAAAGGCAACGGTGCAAAACGGATGATCGAAGATGGTGCTCTAGAAATGGTGGAGGCCATATTTGCTGTTCATGTCTCCCACCAGCATCCAACTGGAATGATTGGTTCAAGGCCCGGCGCTTTGCTTGCCGGCTGTGGCTTTTTCCAAGCAGTAATCAGCGGGAATGCTGGCCGTGAAGGCCGCTGCGTGGATCCTGTTTTGGCAGCCTCAGCAGCAGTTATCAGCTTACAGGGCATTGTGTCTCGTGAAGTGAATCCATTAGACTCAAAGGTCCGTCCATATTCATCTTTCTCGTCGTGCTTCGATTCACAAAACTAGTCCTGCCGCGGATCATTTTAAGTTCTATAAAATCGACATCTATGGTGGAATTTATAGAGAATAGCAAAGATAAAATTTCATAAATTTATTTTCTAATATCAAACAGTTCTTAGTTATTGTTTACCATATTGAATAGTAAATGTTAGACATTATGTTCTTTCATTGAAGGATAGCAGAATTTAATTTTATTAGTTCAAAACTCCAAGACAATATCATATGTTAAGAGTCCACAAAGTTCTCATACATCTTGGTAATTAAGTATGATCCGAATTTATTTTATATGATCATTTTATTTGAAGATATGCCCCAAAAAATTCATAATATACTTTGATGTGAATTTTAATTGGAGATTAGTAGTGATAGTTCAGATGTTTGAAATAACCATCTATATGATATATTATATTTTCAGACCTATTAATTTTGTAGTACATTCTGCATTGGGATTTTGTTTAATTAAAAAGACATAAGTGATGTTTGCCATCGCTGTAGTTCCAAATTTTAAAATAGTAAGATCTTTTATTATTTATCCATGATAATTATCCTTCAAAATTTTCCTACACGAATTTATATTTTATTTATATTGTATATTATTTTTTTATTATTAATTTTTAAAATTCCTGGCTTATTTGATTTTATCTTGGATTCTTTGTCAGGTAGTATCTGTCACTTCCATTAAAAACAGCAATGATGTCGTCAGAACGCCGGAGAGAGTCATCCTCGCCGGTACCTTTCGGGCTTTCTCCAACACCTATCAACTTCGACGCAGAATCGAAGAGGTTGGTTTGTTTGTTTCTCTTCCTCAACAACAGGCTTTGTTTTTCTGTCAAGATTTGTGCTGATAGCATTGTGTCTCTGATCTCATGGAATGTCAACAAGAGAACTTACAAAAAAATGATATTCTTAAGTTTATTTAACCCAAAAATTAATTCAAAGATTTAGAATAATTAGATCTATTAAATGCATATTATTGTCTTGACTATAAGAGTTTTAATTGAATTTATGTCTTGCAATCTAAATTTGAAATTTGAAAGAGACCAATTTAATGAGTCTTTTATTGTTATATTAATGAAACTGGTGTATTATTGAAAATTGTGGAGTTGAATATATTTGAATATCAATTTTTTATTTACTTTATCATCTACACCATTCCATCTTCATTTTTCTTCCATGATGTATGGGTTTTTACACCACTGACTCATCAAATTGGATCAGAGCCATTAAACACTTGGTATCTCAACAAAATTATCCCTAGACCCCATCTTGTGGAGTGGTTGCCCCCACCATCATCACGGCTGCCGTGAAGATTCAAAGTTTCAAATATTTGAAATCCAATAAGTAGTAGGTATGAATACTTTCTTCCAATCAAAATTTTGTATTTTAGGAAATGATAAATATGAGAATTTGAGCATCCAAATGAATGTATCTTGGAAATTCAGCATTATGGGATCTTGCATATATAGGGTATGAGGAGCCCAACTTTCAGGTACAAGAGGAGAGCTTACTGGAAAATCAAAGAAATCAATTGAAGGGGACGAGGTAGAAAGATAAGATGTATTTTATCTATCAAGGCATAGGTGAAACCAGCTTTGAAAAGATTTCTGCCACTACTACTTCTAAACAATTGTGGGACATAGTAAAAAGTTTCTTTCAAGTAATTAATAAGATAGTAAGGGTCCAACTGAAAAATTCTGCTATATGAACATGAGATGTTAAACATGCTTGATGATGAATTCGTTGCCGATTATTTCATAAGAACGATGCCAATTGTGAATCAAATTTGAAAACATAGTGAGAAACTTGAAAATACAAGTGGGGTAGAAAAAAATCTAAGCTCACTTAGTTTCCAGTTTGAGCGTATTGTTGTTGTAATTGAAGAGTAAAAAAATCTTACTACTTCAACTATAGACTATTTGAAAGCCACGATTGAAGTTCATGTTCATATGTGTTAGAGACATTTGTCTAATTAGTATATTCCGTGACCATATGTATTATTGTATCAATGTCGGGTTGTAGGTTGTCGGTTTAAAGTCTGTTCTGTCCGCCCTCCAGTCGCTTCGAGCCTGTCCAAAGCCTTCCCGCTCGCCATGAGCTCGCTTCCCGCTCAAGCGCAAAAAATAGTAGGGTGCCCGCTCGCCAGGAGCTCGACATCTGCTCGCCAGGAGCTCGACATCCGCTCGAGCCGAAAATCCAGTAAGGTGACCGCTCGCTGCTCGCCTTCTGGCCGCTCGAGCGCGCAACGGGCAAAATTTTTAAACGATTTTTTACGCTCTCTATAAATACTAGGCTTAAGTTTTTGAAACCCTAAGCATTCTGGAGAGATTATTTTCGTGCCTCCTTGAGAAGAAACCCTCTTATGTTTCATTGTTATTGTACCTCTTGAGAAAACTAAACACTACAAGATTGCTCTACATGTTCAAACAAATTTTCTCACCAACCTTCTTTAACCATTGAAACTTTGCCTTCTATCTTCGTTTGGAGACGTTGGTTCGTGAAGAAGGAGACTCGTACGTGATTGGCAATTCAAGTGGTTCGAGGGAAGATTGACGTGAAGACCGGAAGGTGTGCGGTTCCGTTGCCGCGGGCAAATCCAAGGAGTTCCTTGGTAGGGATCACGTGACAGGAGTAAGTCGGCTAGGTTAGCGTGTCGTTACCACCGATATGTAAGTTGATTTTCATAGTGCATTGTTTCCTGCCGTTGAAACCCGGAGTGTTTTTTCGATCCGTAGGTATCGAGTTTTCACTTCGTCACCAAAAATCGCGTCTTTATATTATTGCTTACGTATTTTTTTTACTGCGCATGATTGTTAGTCTCGTATGCATCTAGTACTAAATATCTTTTACGTGTATTAGATATTAATTTCTACTACTTCCGGTATACTTTTAACGGGGTCGAAACTTGATTGTTCTCGTTAGCACAAAAAGTGCTTTTTCAATATGCAACGGATCAGTAAGAAATCCTTTGACCATATTTGAGCATGCCCTCTAATCTAAGCTTTCTTTTAAGGAAGGCAAAGCGCCATGGGGGAACATTTCAAAGAAGTAGAAGCCGAGCCTATAGACATCAAGGTAGGAACAATGGTGTAAAAAGTAGAGATGGAGTTGGACATGGTTAAAATTCCTTTTATTTTCAAGGGAAGATCGAAAGGGAGATGAAGAGATGGCAGAACTGATGACAACTATAGTGGACAATGGCATGGCAAAAAACATGTGAAGTGTGATAATTGTCAAAACTTTGGGCATCATAACTATGAATATTGATTGAAAGACAACAGTGAATGTAGTGAGTATACTAATCTTGTCAAAAGATATGATTATAAAGTCAGCCACACCTTATTGTAATCCACAATAGCTTGATGGAGACAAATGGAACACGTGATTCCTAGAGCCGGTGCAACCAATCACATGTGCAATAAGGAGATATTTGTTAATCCAGACAAGATGTCTCATAAACAAGTCACTTTTGATGACTTCTCCTAAATTCTAATGAAAGGGAAAGACAAGATTTTATCAAACCCAAGAACTATAATTCTAATTTTGATTGTAATGTTTATTATGTTTTGAGTATGACAAATAATATATTGAATTGGGGATCAATGTTGGAAAATGATTACTATTAGCATGAATAATTTTTATCTTACAATCAAAGATGCTTCTAACAATTTGATAGCAAGTGTAAAGATGTCAAACAATAAGATATTCTCCTTGGACATCAAACATGATGTGAAGTACCTGAATGTTGTGAACTTGAAAGACAAGGCATAATTATGGCACATGAGGTTTGGCCATCTCAATTTTATTATGACCAAAAATACTATCAAGCAAGGACATGGTGAGAAGTATACCTCCAATCAACTATTTGAATGAGATTCGTGGACGACGTGTTCTTAGAAAGCATCATTGATTTAATTTCTCCAAGGAAGTCCAGAGTATCACAAACGCTTAAGCTTGTTCACATCGATATTTGTAATCAATTGAATCTGATGTCAAATAAAAAGAATATCTGCTTTTGTACATTAATTGATGACTGTGTTTGCAAGACGACTTTATTTCTTAAAGAAAAAAATTCAAAGTATTTAATCTATTTAAAAAGTTTGAAAGTGTTATAAAAAAGTAAAGTGGCCACCACATCATGATGTTTAGGTCCAATCCAGGAGGCAAGTGCACTTCTGGTGCTTTTGTGAAATTTGCAAGGAGCTTTAAATTGTATATTATGCTACACCATCATGTTGGTGTTCGATTCGGATACATACAACCTGATGCAATAGAACAAAACCTGAATCCCCCATCAACAATTAGCTACCACAATTGTGAGTATAAGAAAGACAACAATATATAATATTTTTAACGTGAAAAATTCTTTTCAACTAAGGAAAGTGAGATAAATTTCGAATAAATTTACTATAAAAGTTTCAATTATAAGAACTCATTTTGAAATCCCTTTATTATAAACCGGAGTGAAGAATGGGCAATTATAACCCCTCTTAACACACTTGGCAACTCATAAGAGAAATATAATGAGAAATAAGAGTATCCAAATAAAAATGTACTTCTAAAAATCACCTCTAGAATAACATACCTGACCTTGGCGAAGAACGGAAATCAAATCGGATCTCAACTGGATGCCGAATATCTTCCTCTTTTCTCTTTTTCTCTCCTCTCTCTCTGTACGGCACCCATTGTGGAGACTGATTTCAGAATTTCTAACCCTAAATTGTGTTCACGCAATGTTATAGTCCCGAGCTATGCTCGAATGCGAGGAAGGACGACTCAAGCGCTGGTGACTATGGAATTCGCGCTTGAGTGCAGTGTCTTGGCAAGTAATCTGGAATCGGCACTCGAGCTTCACTCAAGCGAGCCTCGAGCGCCCGACTCGACCCCTGCCTCTTAGCCGCTCACCGCACACACGAACACTTCGTTCCTTGATGAACCTCGCACGATCTTTTAATGACATTTCACTTGTTGAGATACTTACAAGGGAGTGATCGAAACCCAACACATTATACATGTCCCAATTGAATGGAGTTTTTCAAAGAAAAAATAGGACCATTCTTAATGTGGTTCAAAGCATATTCATAGGCAAAGAGTTGCCATAAGAATTTTAGGCCAAAATGGCCGCTTATGCAGCTTATTTATTACACTTGTGTCCAACAAGGAGTGTTCCATTGATGACACCCAAAGAAATGTGGAAATTTTATAAACCTTGTGTTGGACACCGTAGAGTGTTTGGATGTATTGCTTTTTCAAAAATCCTGGAGGCTAGAAGGACAAAACATGGTAACAAATGTAAGAAATTCAATTTTCTATTATGGTAATAGAACCATAGGTTATGTTATATAGTCATCTCACTATACATGTTGTTATCAGCGGAGATATAATTTTTGAAGAAAGTGATTAGTGAAATTGAAAGCAAAAAGTAAATGATAAAAGTATAGATCTTATTGTTGAAGGGGACGAACTGACATGGTGAGTGTAACCACAAGGGATCTTAATCCTCCTCCCAATTCTCTCATGTTCTAGTGGAGTCTTCCTCCTTTTGATTTGAATCGTTACTCAGCGAAGTGCTCATTTATGGCGCTAGCGAGATTGATGATGATAACCTCAACTTATTTTGTTTCTTTACAAAATATGATCTATTTACTTTTGTGGAAGCCATCCAAGAAGAGAAGTGGAGAAACGTCACGGATGAGGAAATCGAGATAATTAAAAAAATGGCATGTGGGAACTCACCACTTTATTGAAAGCCTATAAAGCTATTGGTGTGAAGTAGATCTACAAAATAAAGAAAAATGCAAGTGGTGAAGTGCAACAATTCTGTTAGGTTTGGTCATTTCCTTGTGTTACTCAAACAAATGGAAGCACCATTGGTGGATTACACAGGTTTTGTGTGATATTCGGAGTACTGCATGTTTGCTGCAACAATGACCAGGAAGACCATTTGCCGGTATAGGCAAATATTGGAGAAGATTGTTTGTCGGAGTAGGCAAATGTCGGAGTGGCAATCGCCGGAGGGGCAATTGTCGGAGTAGCTAGGCCAGACAGCAGAAGTCCGTCAACGGGAGGTTGACCGATTGATAGCAGAATCCGGTCAGTGGGATGCTAACCAACTGAGAAAGGAGAATGGATTTCTCCGGAGTGGATTCTTTGAAGAGCAAATGTTGGAGTGCGCTTGCTGGAGTGGAAATTCAGAGAGGATTTCTGGAGTGCAAATTCAGAGGAAATCCGGAGTGGATTTCTGAAGTGCAAATTCCGAAGTGGAATTTGTTGGAGAGGAAATCCGGAGTAAATTTTCGGAGTGTCAATGTCGGAGTGGCATTTGGTGGTGGAAATCTAGAGAGAGGATTTCGAGTGCAAATGTTGGAGTGGAAATCCAGAGTGGATTTTCGGAGTGCAAATTTTAGAGTGGAATTTGTTGGAGTGGATTTCTAGAGAGGAAATTTGGAGTGGCGATGTCGGAGTGGAATTGCGGTGATGAAGGCAATTTCGGAGTGGCTATGGGAGCTGGAGTGGCAAGCTAGGAATTTACAGGGTGGCATTATCGGTATGGGAATGGGCTGAGCACAGTAACAACCGATGACATGGGATAATGTCCGAAGTCGTTGTCATGGCCTAGAGATATCAAGGAACGCACGAGAACTCTGTGATGGCCAATGGCACAGATATCGGCCAATGTTGCTGAGCGCAGCAAGGATAGAGGACATTGTGGAAAGTTGGCAACTAATGTTGTAGACAGCTGGCTGTCAATGGTAGGTAGGCTTTGCAGAGCAGGTAACTGACCTGCAGTGCGTGCGCCGTTTGTGCAAGTGGCAGATTGACCTTTAAAATTGATAGTAGCTAGCAGAGCTTTCAGTGCACGCAATCAGGTGTGCAGAGCATGAGTACTGTGGAACTTGGGCCAAATCACTCCCTCTATAAAGCGTAGCTTCTAGAGAAAGATAAGCAGCGGAGTGTGGTACACAGTGGTGTGTGGAGTGACACACAAGGTGTGTATGTGTGGAGCAGCACCAATGTAAGGGCTGCGAAGTGAGCGGCCGCTAGTGCAACAAACGGCTGTCTACCACTACACTTGTAAAATCAGAGTGGAGTGCACCACCAGTGAGGAGAAAGAGAGAAGAAAAATAGAGAGTTAAGACTGAATGAGAGTTTCCTTGCTTACTTTGGAGAGGTTTTTCTTGTTCTATATCGGATGTGTAGTGGATACTCCGTCTCAAGATTTTTGTAACCATTTTACATAGTAGACTTGTTTGTGGATTAAGTTTTCCGTGATTTTTCCCTTCGATTTGTGAAGGGTTTCTATATAAAAAATATTGTGCATTCTTTGTTCCTTATTCCCATTAAATTGGCAATTGTTGACTAACGGGGGTTCGGGTTTTCCGCTGCGCTGGATCAGGTGAATCCGGGTTTCGAACCCTAACAAATTTAAGGTGAGATTAGTTATCAAGGGATATAAGCAAGTAGCCTGGAGTGACTATGAAGAGATGTTTGTACCCTATCTCAATTGGAGACTATCAAGTTGTTAGTTTCGTTCGCTGCTTAACAATGATGGAAGATCCACAAACTTGATGTGAAACCGACATTCTTGAATGGTTCTCTCAAATAAGAGATATATGTTAAACAACCATTAGGGTAGTAAAAGTTGCGTGCAAAGATAAAGTTTACAAGTTGAAGAAAGCTCTCTATGGGTTTAAACAACAACCTTGGACACAGAATGCAAGAATTGAAAGTTACTTCCATATTAAGTGTTAGATCTTCATTGGTTGACATATTTTGTCACATTTTATGATTTCTAGCTCATACTACGACACTATATGATTTCTAACCTTAAATTCAATGATGAGAAATATACCGTAAATGTCAAGTTAGAGGGATTGCTTATACTACAGAGGTTGTTTCAATTCCAGATTCATCATGCTAGTCTACCACGAGCTATCCACTTAAGTTACGGGAGGTTGTAGTATTTCTAAATTCAAAGAGCAAGTAGGCTGCGAGCTGGCCATTCAAGCTACTAGGTGTCAATCCACTTCAAGCAACTCTCTGCAACAGAAGCACAGGCTGGGCATTTAAGCAAATGATGCTTATATCATTTCTAGCAACTCTCCACAAGTGGTCTGTGACTTGGGCGCTTAAGTGAACTGTGGTTATTTCACTTCTGACAACTCTCTGCAAGTTGACTGTGAGCTTGACGCTTTAGTGAACAGTGGTTATTTCACTTCCAACTAGTTGCCGGCAAGCTAAGTGCCTAAGCCAAGGTTGTTTTACTTTCTAGACAGAATTTGGCAGGTGACCCGTGTGTTGCAAGCTTAAGCAATCAAGCTATAAAATGGGCCACCGGTAAATCATGAGACTAGCACTTAAGTGGGACATTGCTACTTCCACTACTTCAAAATTTTAAACTATTGTTATCTGAATGTTGAGATCAATTTTTAGGAACTTGTTACAAATAGAAGGAGGCAGCATATGAAGATTTATGAAGATAGAATCAGTTTATGAAGAGAGAATTCTTAAAGAATTAATCACTTATTTTTATTAAGGTTTGAATATTTGTATCTGACTTGAATGATAGTGTATTATTAGTTTTTATTTCCTCCTCAAATTTAGTCCTTTTATTGTGTGTGGAGAATTAACTCTTGTTGGAAGATAATGAAATCCACATAACAAAAAATTTTGCAAAGACATTCAATATTAATAGATTCACTTGGAGAAACTAGGAGTGAGTAGTTAGTTGCTATGATATAGATCTAAGAAAGGTCTTCGATGGTCATTCATCTTAAGTCAAACGGCTAAGATAACGCATCTGTGGTTCGATCTATAAGGTGATTATTCTTTTCATAATAAATCTTTTAGTTGAAGATTGATAGCTCTAGAGGATTTTCTTGGAATATCTTATTATAAGTGTTCTTTCATTACTCAAATTTTGCATTTATTTTATTTTGTTTTTTAATTTTTTTGACAACTGTATGTTTATCATTATCAAGATTTAAAATCATTTATGTGTATCTAATTTGTATTTAATATTTTACTAAATTTGTAATTTTGCTATAGGACACCTATTAACCATATCTAGGTGCCTATGGGGCTAAATTGTGCCTTCTTCGGTTGGTATAAGAGATATTCCATTGTCCCTAACCCATTCATCTAGATGATGCTATATCAATCATTACCTATTCCAATGTTGTTAGACTTTAGGCCTATCTCCTGCTGTTATGTAATTTATAAGATGATCCTTAAGATTCTATCTAACCGGCTTAGAATCACCCTTCTAGGGCTGATTCAAAAGTCACATATAACCTTTATTTCTGGGAGATGTATTGGTAATAATATTCTTCTGGCGCAAAAAATCCTCCATAAGCATTCTGTCGATAGGGGTATGTCATGGTGCATAAAGAAGGTTGATCTTTAGAAAGCTTATGACGTGATCAAATGGGACTTCTTGATTGTCGTTATGAGTCTTGTAGGGTTTTCAGCTAGGTTTATTAGTTGGGTGAGGCAGTATATCTCTCGTGCTCCCTCTCCTTTTCCATTAATAGGGAATCTGTCAGTGTCTTTAGAGGTACTAGGGGCCTTCGTCAAAGTGATCCTATCTCTTCTTATCTTTTACCATAGTTATCAAGGTTGTTCATGGTATCATTGCGGTTAGAACTAGAGCTAATAAGAGCTTCAAGTATCATTGGAAGTATTAACAAGTCAAATTGAATATATTGGCATTCGCAAATGATTTGCTACTATTTCCTAGTGCTGATTATTACTCAGTCACCATCCTCAAGGATTTCCTTTACTTAATTTTCTGAGATCTCTCATCTTAGGCCAAACCCGTTGAAGAGTAAGCTTTTTTATTTGTGCTATGGATATTCACTCTCTGTCTTCTAGTAAAGATCTTTTGGGATTCAAGATCGGTTCTCTTTTGGTCAGGTATTTGTGCATTCCCCTTCTATCCTCCTGGTTTAGTGTCTTGAATTATATGCCATTTACTGATAGGATTGCAAATAGGATTTAGGCGTGGTGGTCCAAGACTCTTTTTTTTGTGGGTTGTCTCCAATTGATAAAATCTATCTTGGCTACTCTTTACATGTTTTGTATTGCTGTCTTCATTCTTCCTGGGAGTGAGATCAAACAGCTGGAGTCTCTTATGCATACCTTCCTATGGCATGGCTGCTCCAAGGGTAATTCAATGGTTAATGACTCGTGGGATGATGCTCACAAACCTTTAGAGGAGGGGGTTCTTGAGATTAGGAAGCTCAAGGCTAGAAACAAGGCCATTCTCGCTTGACAGCTTTGGAGATTGATTTTATTCCATGAAAATTTTGTTTGGGCTGATTGGTTCTATTTGTATAGGCTCCAAGATAGTTTCATCGTGATAATTGAAGTGCCTTACAATGCACCGTGGTCTTTGAGGAAGAACTTTAGCCTAAGAACAACAATTAGACATCACATTTGTTATGTGACTAGGGACGGGGCCACAGCTTGTCTGTCGACCGACAACTGGCATCTCTTTGGGCCTTTGATTGACTATCGTATTGATGTGTTCTCCTCTCTTGTTCATATGATCCTACATGTTGCTCGAGTTAGAAGTATTATTTGTTGCTTGGGTATGGCCGATTGAAGAATGCCCTCTCAAGGAAGATATGCCATCTTATGATGGAAACCCCCTTTGTCAAGACATTGCAGTTTGGCCCTTAGAAATGGTGATTTTAGCTCACAATCAGTGTGGAGGATCTTTCAACCTTCGTCAGAGATTGTCATTTGGCATAACTTGGTTTAGGCTCTCTTGAGGATTTCTTCTCACTCATTTATTCTATGGTTGGCAGTGCGTGGAAAATTGAGTACTTGGAGTGGGTGCATGGATTTGTCAGTTGCAGATAGACTCATGTTCTCTATAGTTGTGAGGATGAATCTCATAGGCATCTTTTCTTTTGATGCTCCTTCTCTAGCCATATTCGGTCCTTCTTATGTAGATTGAAAGGTGTGTTCAACCACATACTGTGTGGTTGCAAGAGATTCACTAAGCTGGACTCAAATGGAAAAGCAAACACCCATCATTGGTTGTGTTAAGTGTTTATTGCTATGGTTTATTCTATTTGGAGGGTTAGAAATTAGTTCATCTTTAGTGATATTCTTATTCCCAGTCCTTCTCGCCAGGCAAATCCTATCAATGCTTGTATCACAAATAAAATTAGCCTTATGAATTTGACCCCCCTCTTGCATCTGATCTGGAGGAGATGGATTCTTCCATTTATTTGTGACACTTTCTCTGCCTGCTTGTGATAGTGCGACTTCTTGTCTCCGATGTGTTCCTTAGCCTCATCTTGGTTGGATGCCTCTGTTTCCTTTATCAAACTTACAATTTGCCTTTGTTTTTTTCGAGTTTGTTGTAGTCATTTAGTCTTTCAGATTGGGCGGATGCCCTTCTGTGGTTTTGAGGCCTAATGCCTTTCTTAGTTCTTGTCACATGTATTTTTTGTACAGTTCTTTATTTAATACAAGTTTATTACTTACCAAAAAAACTATGCCTATTGGAAGGTCCATATCCGGACAATTGTTAAAACTGTAGATGAACGCATTTGGCAAAGCACTTACAAAGAATGGGGTGCCCCTTCTACGGTCGACAATGAAATTATAATCACTGAAAACAATGTCTCATAGCCACAAGACAAAGGGGTTGAATCCCAACTAGAATTGTTATGACCCTAGATTAAAAGCAAGAAATAATCAATAATAATTAAATCAGAATACTTGTGGATCGTCAGAGTGGAATGGTCTCAGCTGGATCAGAATCATCATGATGAAAAGCGTCATTTGCATTTGCATCGTCCACTACATCAAGCATAGGAATCCCATGGTTTTCTTCCCCTTTAACGTCATCTCAATCACTATCTTTATCACGAATCGGTACTGGTGTCAAGGATTTAAGATTCATATTGCACAAGCGGTCACTGTCATTGTTGGAAATGACTTTCTTGGCTTTGCTGATATCCTCAATCGTCTCATCCTCGATAAAACCACATTCCTTGAACGAACAAGTTTATTCTCTATTGAATCATAGAAACAATATCCTAACTCATTTTCTCTGTAACAGAAAAAAATGCTCTGTCTCGTCTAGGATTCCAGTTTGGACCTCTCGTCTTTTGGGATATGGATAAGGGACTTGCACCCAAATAACCGTAAGTAATCGGAGGATACTTCTTTTTCAGGCCAGACCTTTTTCGGTACTTTATTTAGTGGACCACTAGGTGATACATTAATCACATAAGTCACAACATTCAAGACTTCCCCTAAAATAAACTGAGGATTTGAAATAAATTATATGCATTAAATATCCATTATTGTCATGTCCCTAGAGTCTCAATTAGATTTATATCTTGCAATTTGAACTTAAAATTTAAAAGGCTTTGAATTAATGAGTCATTTAGTCGTACATTAATAGAGCTTTTGTCTAATGAACAATTATAAAGTTAGACATATTTGAATAAAAATTCCTTTTTTATTTTTAATTTTTACCATCCTATCTTGTACGAGCTTTTTCACAAATAACACATCAAAACCGAGATATTTCGTTATAAACTCTAGAGAGCAACAAATATTTAATAGAGGTGACCATTCAGTAATTTCTATTCAAAAATCACATTAAGTCACAACGTAAATTTTTATGGTCCAATATTCAAACAAGTCCGTACATAAAATAAAATTGGGTCACATTTAAGCTATTTAATAAGGAAAGAGCTGGTGGTTAGGGATGATCACCCTAAGTAGTATTTGCTTGCAGGTAATCACAAAGCAAGCAGAAGTCTTCAGATGTCAGGCCACCGTCAACTTCTTCGAAGAAGAGTACACCATCTACCCACCAACCGTAAACCACCAGCGCATGTTCGAGCATGTAAGGAAGGTGGCCATGGACTTGTTTGGTCCAGCAGCGTTCCAAGTTGTGTCACCGTTGATGGGTGCCGAAGACTTCTCCTTCTACACAGAGCTAGTCCCTGCCGCCTTCTACTACATAGGCATTAGAAATGAGACTCTGGGTTCCATCCACTCCGGCCATTCTCCTTATTTCATGATCGATGAAGATGTTCTGCCTGTCGGTGCTGCAACTCATGCCGCCATAGCAGAAAGATATCTCAACGAGCATGAGTAAATAAAGCTCCGGTGAATTTCGCTGCTTGGGTATATAACATCAAGGAGTTCTTATTTCAAATCTTGAATTTTGGTTACAATTAAGTATTTTAATACATTTGTATGCTAAAATATTATTACTTAATATCTAAATTCTAAATCTGTAATTGTTTATTTTTATGTTCTCTTTGTAATGTGTAATTCTTTTCTTATGCAATATAATTGGGATGTAATATGAATACTTTTGTTTTGTACATTAATCACAACATTTAATATACATATTATTTTTGACATCATAACAGAGTCTGATTATTTTGCTCGTTTAAATCCAACTCCCATGCTCTATTTTCTCTAAACCAACGTTGCTATCAGCTCCTCCGCCGCATACAGTGTTTATCAAAATGATATTGTGTTTCTAGGCCTGCAACTCTGCGGCTCCTGTCATGACCTTCACCATAACAATTTGTGAAACCACCTTCAACACAGCTCCAAAGTTGATGTGACTATGAGTTATTTTATTCAAATCCTATGACTGCTCAAGTTTTCATTCCTGCTTAATCCAAGCCCAAGGCTATCCCCCAACACCACCGCTTAATCCCATCGTAAGCCATTCGTTTCCTCTGGTGTTCCTTGTTTTGTTTCGCCAAACTACATCATCAAAGCTCTCGGTAGTTGCAAATCGATGCTTGCTTACCCTGGTTTTTGAAATAGAGGGCTCTGTCTAGCCTGTTAAGACATACAACTTTTTACTTCAGTAATTAAAATCGACAGTTCATAGCATTCAGTTGTTGAAATCAATAGCCTTTGTCCGATTGCTAAGAGATGGTGCCAATCCCTACTCAATCTTATGGAATTCGGCATGCATATGGTGACAGTGAGCATGTACATAATATCCTTTTATGACACTTTGTCAATTTCTGATCCTTGTTATATTTTTCAATTGGTCTTTCGTTGTATTCATTCTGTTATATCTTCGGTCAGCATCCTACCTTTGAATTTATGATTTGATTTTTAAACTCAAGTTAGTATCCACTTTATCTCATTAGGTAGGTGGAGATGCCGATTATATTACAAATATATTTAAATATTAATACATTATTATATAATATATAGTTTTTAAATCTATAATTATTTATTTTTATGTTTTCTTAGCTTTTTAAGATGTCTTGTCATTTGCGTCCCAGTCATGATTTGCCGTGACAGTTAGGAGTCTTGAATTCCCTAGCACGCGATGGCGTGAGGAGAAGGTCGGTCCCGTTCTTTGAACTTGGACTGCACAACACAAACAACAAACAAGGTCGGAGGCGCCGGGGGTTGTCTCCGTCGACACTCCAGCGTTCAAGTTAGATATCTTAGTAATAAACGGAGGAATGCATGCATAAGATGCGAGAATGAGGGGAGTGTGAGAGGATGTGATTGGAGGCTTGAGCTCCATGAATGCACCCAGAGGGGGACTTACAGTATGCCGCGAAGGGTGACTTGGAGTGCGCCCGCAAAGGGGCTGACTTATAGGTGCAAAGGGGCGGCTTGGAGGTGCGCCGCCGGGCGGCGTTGGAGGTGCGCCGCGGAGGGCGGCTTAGAGGTGCGCCGAGGGGCGGCAGACGTGCGCCCCGCGGAGGCGGTTTATAGGTGCGCCGCGGGAGGGCGGTTTTATAGGTGCGCCCGCAGGCGGCTTAGAGTGCGCCCCGCGAGAGGCGGCCTATAATTGCGCCCACGGAGGCGACTTTAAGAAGGAGGACTAAATGGAACTAGTAAGTAAACATTCTTGTTACACGAGCGGAGGACCAACTCTTGACTGCTGAGCTCGGCTATGGGATAGAGGATCGTGACGCCAAGACGGATGGTTGAAGGCCTCTGGTTGGCGGGAGCCGAGGGCCTCCCGAATGGCGGAGGGTTGATGGCCTCGGACGGGAGGAGGACTGAGGGCCTCCTGGATGGAGGGCTGAGGGCCTCCGGATTGTAGGAGGGCCGTGGGCCTCCGTGCCTCGTGGAAGGAGGAAAGCTCCGTGTCTCCTAGATGGAGGACTAAGGGCCTCTGGACAGTAGGACGGCCGAGGGCCTCGTGGTAGCAAAGGGCTAAGGGCCTCCGGACTGTAAGAGGGCCCAAGGCCTCCTAGCAGCAAAGGGCTGAGGGCCTCGGACGGGCAGAGAGCCAAGGGGCCTCCTGGATGAGAGGAGAGTCGAGGATCTCCTGGCCGCTAGCTTGCTCTCATTGGAGATCGGCTAACAACAGCTATACCATTCTCCGAGCCATATGGAGCCTTATGGAGCTTCTTCGAGCTTCTCCCACTTGTCCTTCAATGCTTGAGAATGCTTGCTTTTATAGTGGGGTTTGCAGATGGAATGGTTCTCTAAAAGCAATGTGGGACTTTTAGTTTAAAATAAATATGTTGGATTGTGGCAACTGCTGGCAGTGCAGCAAAATCGCGAGAGTTGTGGACCCATCACTAGCCCCCCATGCTGATGGCCAGAAGTCTAGGCTCCAGCATGTCCATGATGGGATGCCTTCCTTACTTTGAGGATCTCGGGGGAATTCGCAAAAAACGTGAAGGAGAGTTTGACCAGAATCGTTAAGCCGTTTTAGTTAATGAGTACTGCAATTGCCGACCGCCTTGGTGATTTCGGTAATTGTAATTGTTGGCCGTCTGGTCAATCCTTACCCATGAGTGTTGACCGTCTGGCGATTAGGGGAGTGTCTTGTGTAGGCACTAGCCAGACTCGACAGTGACACGTGTCTCCCCTTTGGTGGGCGGAGATCCCGACATATTGTCCCCTTGACCGGATTCATTGGCCGAAAAGTTTGGCCCTGGAGAATCAAGGAACAGTTGATGGTTGACTAACTCGTCGACCGCATCACTGACCCCGGAGAGCGGAATAGTGCCGTAAATATGGTTGTCGATTTCGCGTTGACCAATGCGCCAAACAGGAGAGCATCTGAGTCAAAAAGCCGAGTTGGCCGGATAACTAACAAAGTGCTGGAAATCTGGAGAGCATTCAAGGCAAAAATCTTGATGACGAAAAAGTTTGACGGTGAAAGTACTCAACCGGAGAGCGATTCCAGCCAAAATCTTTATTGACGCGGAAAAGTTGACGGTGAAGTGCTCAACCGGAGAGCAGTTCCGAGCCGAAAATCTTTGTTGACTGTAAATGTTGACGGTGAAGTGCCGAACCGAGAGAGAGCGCTTTGAGAAATCTTTGTTGACCGGAAAAGTTGGCCGCGAAAATGCTCAAATCCGGAGAGCCGATCCACAAATCTTTGTTGATCGGAAAAGTTAGTAGTGAAGTGCTCAAAACCGGAGAGCGATTCGGAAAGAAAATATTTGTTGAGCGAAAAAGTTGGCCGTGAAGTGCTCAAATCCGAGAGCAGCGGTTCAAAGTTCAAAATTTTTGTCGACGGATCCGCTTTCGCAGCATTTTGAGTCTCGGGTGAGACCTAGGAGCGCGCGTAGAGGGAACATCTCAAGCTCAAGATCGGATCTCTTGTAAGGACGTGCTTCGAGAGGGTCGAGGAGGTGACTTGCCTTAAGATACCGATCGTTCGAGCCGTGGCACCAGGATGCACCTTGCTCCTTGGAAGGGGCTTTTGCCGTTGGAGAATCATCCAATGGGTCTAAGAGTGAGGAGCCCCGTGGAGAGCGAGATAGTAAAATCGGGATCCTTTGACTCGGATCGCAACGGCCGGTCGATGTCATGACCACGGCCAAGCCTCGGGATCTCACCCTGCGACTCTCTCCTCGAGGATGCCTCTTTGCTTTCAGTTGAGGTCGTGGCTACTGGGTGTTAATTTGCGCCGGATCTCGATCATTCCCAGAAGGGGAAGATGTGGCCCCGAGGAGACGTGGTTTGTCATTCTAAGCCTCGACGAACACGTCTAGTTGGTTCTGCCTTTGCCCAAGAGGAGGTCGGGCACTAAGAAGATGAGGTTGCCTGACTAAGCTTTAAGACTATCGTTGCTAGCTTGTTGTTCATGTATGTCGATAATACCGCGGCCACTTTGGGTTTGGCGGGTACCGCCAAATGAGTTGTGAGGTTGTTGTTTTAGCTTTGTTGAAGGCGTGGTGGCCTTCTATTTGTTTTAGGCTACCGTGTGTGTGTTAGCACGCTTTAGTAGTTGTGGCCTGTGGGAGAAAAAGCCTAGTGGCGTTGCCGAGTGGTAATTGGGACAGCCAGCATAGAGAGGAATGCTTCTTGTTGCTGCATAACCACGCCGGCCCTTCATGGAGAGGGTCGTTACGTGGGGCGCCAACCCGGTTAGTGGCCGGAGGAGCTAAGTCCTCTGTTAATCGGCGATTGTGGAAAACCAGCCGGTGGCACCGAGGGCACCAATGTCGGAGAAGAAGTGCTTCTCCCTTCGACTGTCAGTGACCGTCGACGCATTGTCAACTCCCAAAGAAATAAATGAGGTCGCGTGTGCCATACTTGTCCCTAAGGTTTTTAGATCACATGGGCCACTTGGATGACCAGGTTTAGAGACCACTCAAGGGCCACCTAGATGACAGTTTGAGCACCGCTCATGAGCCACCTAGATGACTAGGGTTTTGCACTGCTCGTGGGCCACTGATGACCAGGGTTTGAGCACTCATAAAGCCACCCTCGGATGACTTGTGGTTTTAGACCGCTCATGGGCCACCTAGATGATTAGGGTTTAAGATCGCTTATGGGCCACCTGGATGACCAAGATTTCAGACTACTCATGGGCCACCTAGATGACTAGGGTTTAAGACCACTTATCGACCACCTGGATGACCAGAGTTTCAAACCACTTTTTGGGCCACCTAGATGACTAGGTTTAACGAGAGGGTGAAGACGCTCCCGACTTAGGGCGATCTAGGTCCGAGCAACCTGCAGTGGCAAAACGCAGTTCATATGTATGCACATAAAGCCTAGGATTCTATATGCTAAGTAAACTCCTTATTTTGCCAAATTAAAACAAGCATGCGAATGAATGCACACAAGTGGGTGAGCATGTACTGGTTCTTGGAATTATCGTTGGTGCATGAGCGGTGTTCTTATAATCAGCTCATCCACCGAGCGCACGGTCAAGCGATGCATTGCTTTGGAGAGTCGTTGGGGTGCTTCGTAGGCGACTTGGGCTATGGTCCCCCGTCCCCAGGTGGGATTTGGTCCTTGCCGAATTGGTGGTTGGGTATCGTTATCGCCTTGGTAGCCTATTGGCCAATGGTTTGGGTCCCTATTGTCTACCGACATCTTGCCTCATGTGACCTGCACCGGTGCATTGGGTCGTGGATGATATTTTTCGCGGTGCAATGGGTGGTGGGTCAAAAACATCAAGCCCCCATTGCATGTTTTACCATAACTTTTATAGGGTCTACTGCCGTGCAACAGGTTGCAGCGGGATCGGCCTACTGACCGGAGCAATGCTACGAGGTGGGGGTTGAGCCAGAGGAGATGCGCGCGAAGAGCTCTGGTGAGAGAGAGATCTGGCGAGCAGCGAGAGAGAAGATCCGCGGCGAGGAGCTCGGCCAGCGAGATAAGATCTCGCGGCGAGAGCTCCGCAGCCGAGAGAATATCTCGGCGGCCAGCTCAGGCAGGCCCAATGGGCCGTTGATCGGCGGCCCCGGTGTCACATCTTCTAATGGGTGCGGCCAAGAAGAGAGTGCTCTTCTGTTACCGGCACTAGCACATTTGACGTCAATCAGGTTAGCATGGCTACCGGATGAGGGGTCGTCGCCATGGAAGGTGATATCTTTAGTCGTCAGTCTTGACCGGAGCACAGTATTGACCGTGTTTGTTTTGCGTAAGAGATTGAGTGTTGAGGGGAGACGCTAGACGTTTTGTCGCGTTTCCCCGTATGACGGCGCAATGATGTTGGCCCCGGTCATGATTTGCCGTCTGATTAGGGAGCCTTGATTCCACAGCACGCGATGGCGTCAGGAGAAGGGTCCGGTCTCCGTTTCTTTGAACTTGGACCTGCACAACACAAACAACAAACAAGAGGTCAGAGGCCGACGGGGGGTTGTCCCCCGTCGACACTCTGACGTTCAAGTTAGATATCTTCCGTAATAAATGGAGGAATGCATGCATAAGATGCGAGAATGAGGGGAGTGTGAGAGGGATGTGATTGGAGGCTTGAGCTCCATGAATGCGCCCGTGAGCAGAGGGGCATGTATGCGGAGGGTGACTGAGAGTGCGCCCGAAGGGCGCTTATAGGTGCAAAGGCGGCTTATGGGTGCGCCGAGGCGGCTTGGAGGTGCGCCCGCGGAGGCGCTTAGCAGGTGCGCCGCAGAGGGGCGATGCAGAGCGTGCGCCCACGGAGGGCGGCTTATAGGTGCGCCCACGGAGGGCGGCTGAGTGCGCCCGCAGAGGGGCGGCGGCTTATGGTGCGCCCACGGAGGGCGACTTTAAGAAGGAGGACTAAATGGAACTAGTAAGTAAACATTCTTGTTACCTGAGCGGATGACCAACTCTTGGACTGCGAGCTCCTGGCTATGAGATAGAGGGATCGCGACGCCAAGACGGATGGTTGAAGGCCTCTGGTTGGCGGAGGGCCGAGGGGCCTCCGGATGGCGGAGGGTTGATAGCCTCCGGACGGGAGGAGGACTGAGGGCCTCCTGGATGGAGGGCCGTGGGCCTCCGTGCCTCCTGGAAGGGGGAAAGCTCTGTGTCTCCTAGATGGAGGACTAAGGGCCTTTAGACAGTAGGACGGCCGAGGGCCTCGTGGTAGCGGAAGGCTAAGGGCCTCCGGACTGTAAGAGGGCCCAAGGCCTCCTGGCAGCAAAGGGCTGAGGGCCTCGGACGGGCGGAGAACCAAGGGGCCTCCTGGATGAGAGGAGAGTAGGGGATCTCCTGGCCGCCAGCTTGCTCTCATTGGAGATCGGCTAACAACAGCTATACCATTCTCCAAGCCATATGGAGCCTTATGGAGCTTCTTCGAGCTTCTCCCACTTGTCCTTCAATACTTGAGAATGCTTGCTTTTATAGTGGGGTTTGCAGATGAAATGCTTCTCCAAAAGCAATGTGGGACTTTTAGTTTAAAAGAAATATGTTGGATTGTTGGCTTGTTGCGGGTCTGGCCCATTGGCCCAGGGTTATTGGACCCATCATAGTCATTTACTTATGTAGTATATTTGGTATGTAATATAATATTTTCGGTGCTTCTTAAGAGAAATACGGTCCTCAAGGTCCGAATACATTAACCACAATATTGTTATTTTTTGGGTTAAATTTGTCGATCATTATGCTTCATGAATGAAGAAAGCTGAAAGGGTGAAAATGAATGATTAAGTAGTGTTTATATTAATTTGCTGGGGAGGTTGAAAGTGCTAGACCTCACATTATTGTAAAGGGTAAGCCTTTGTGCTGCTTTGCTTGGTTAATTATATGTATTGTCTCATAGTCTTCCCTTGTTAAGAGGGAGCCTTTATACTAAGAGTAGGTTAATTATTTCATTGCAAACTTAGGTTATCAAATTAATAATATGATAAAATCCGTGTAACAATGATAAGATTAAGATGTATCTGATTATCTCAAGTTGCCATATGCCTAGTACATTAGGGTAATATTTGATTTTGTGGTTATTTTTAAATGAAAGTTTTCCAATTAATTAATTGCATTTATAATTCCATAATTTTGGCTAGAAGAATTGTGTATAGTTTGTTTGAATATTCTCTTGACACAGGGACTAATTATTCAAGGCCGAAAAATTATGACACGTACATAATCCTAAGTGCCATCATGGTTGTCGATGGATTTTTTAATTCATAGGTTAAATAGGACAATTAGGCTATTTATTATATTCTTATGTATAATATAAGATAATATTATATATAATAATGATATGTTTGGTTGGTGAGAATAAAAATTTTATTTTCATCTTATTATCGTAGAATATTTATTATTACGTTTGGTTCTTTTTTTATACGAGATAATTTTTCTTCGAGGAATAAATATTCCTCTAACTTAAGGAATAAAAAATATCAAGTTTTTTTAGTATTATTTATTTATTGTATCCGAGTAAGAACTATTCCCGCAATTATTACTATTTTTCCCATTGTCTTTTTATCATTTGTTTGAAACCCTAGTTGCTTTCTCTTTCGTCTTTCATTTCTTAACTGTTTGTCACTCTTTTCTTCTCCGATTTGATACCGTCCAAATTTGTCCAAGTTTGTGATCTGTACTCTTTTGACCAGTCCCAGATGTATGAGTTCAACGTCCATCGTTGCACTCGCAGCCGCAGCCGTGACTAGACCATCCGTTCTCCCACCCTAGCGAGAAGGCCTGTCGGCGAGACCTGTGAAAGTGCCACTACTCTGGTACCATATGCTCGGAATGCCACCTGAAATGCCTGAAGTATTGCGAAATCTTTTTTCCTCAAATAAGAGTAAAAAAACTATTAGTATAAATTTTTAACCTATTTCTCATACGATTATTACATATCAAATATTAAAATATTAATTTTTAACTTATTCTATTATAATAATTAAATATAAAAATAAAAATTTTTAATTTTATTTTTATCTTATTTTATTCACTGATAATTATTATTTTATTTTAATATTATTTTTTTTCTAATAACCAAATATACCATAAATTTAATCTGATGTTTTAATTTTTTGAATCTTATACATAGCGAGAATTTTATATGTCGAATTGTCTTTTATAAAAAAGTATACTCTTTGAACTAAAAACCTTATAAATAAAGATAATGTAATCATCCTGAGCACTAAACTAGCCAATACATATCAAAGGAAATAAATCTTGTTATCGTCGGTAACCTACTTTGTTTAATTGATAGTTGAAGATAAAACTCTTTGAGCATCCAACAAGACTTTGTGCATCACACGTACCGTGGTTATAAGTTGGAGAAAATTATATTACAAATGGGTAACGTTGCATTACTTACTGATATTTTTAAATGTTAAAAAATACAACTAATTTTAAAATATATGTTGAACCTGGATAGTAATTGGATGTATAAAATTATATATATTTGGATAATTGGTTGAAACTATAAAATGATGTAAATTTTCTATTTCATAAAGTTGTGGGTCCTTAACTAAGGTTCGTACCTTATAGGCATATTTGTTAATGGTCCAAAGAGAATGTCTATCAAAGGATTTGGCTCATAATAAATTAAAGGCTCAACCGGTTCATATACTCTAAAATTGATGAACGAGCCTGCCGGTCTTATCCGAACAATTACTTATTGAAGGAAGATGAAACCAATTCTTACTGACCAAAACGAACAATTTCCTTCTCTTATCTAGTTCAACGAACTTGGTTGCCAATTAGAAATCGTCAGACAAACAACATCTACTTATCTATCTGACGGTTCTTTAGGCAGTTGATTGAAAATGTCAACTACTCCTAACTTCTATATAAACCCCTAATTCCCAACAAGAAAAGGGGGACAACGTTCAATTAAAAAATAATCTTAAGATACTTCAAGTGCACACACACACTCTCTCTAATTAAGATACTTTTTAGTAAGCGCCAATCACAAAACCATTTTTATAAGGAACCTCACTTTACATCATCTCTTTTCTTTTCACAAATAAAAATTATTGATTTGAATATCAAAAAATATACTGAAAAATAACTGACGCTAATCCTTTGACTTTACATTTGTTATGTTGTACAGGATCTATATTAGAAGTATACGGAGATCAGACCCGTGTCAGACCTATTAACAGTTCTTGACTCCCTAATCCGTATAACAATTTGGGTCCGAGAATGTATTAGTACCGATAGTAAAATGCATCAATTGGTTCCAAGTTCAAAACAAAATACAACCATATATATGTAGAAATTTATACTAACCTTGCCTTTTTTTAATGAAAAAATTCTATTAGATATGTGACAATATAATTGTTAGATTTTGAACTACTTGTTTATTAGTTCCATACACATTTAGTATGTCATTCAGTGATACATCGAATATTATATGAGATTTGGCTTGATCATAGAAAATTACCAAGTGGCACATAACAAGCGTTTGAATTAAGAATGTGCACCATTTGATCGTAATAGTGATACCTAATACGTGCCTGAAAGGTTTACATGTGTACCTTGTCCAAAACAATTGTGCCTGATGCATATCTAAGAGATATTCATACGTCGTTTGTCCAATAAGTTTGTATTTGATATATGCCTAAGGGATCTTTGTACACTCATTCTGATAGAAATCACTCAAACGTAATTTTAGGATATTCATTAAATTTTTCAACACCGACATTAAGAGAAAAAATAGAAAAGAAAGATTTATTCAAGCGTTTGAGTTTCAAATGGTATTTGATTTTTTATTGACATTGAGTTTGTTATTCTTATTGTTATAAATGACATTTTATCGATCATTTTTCTTTTGATTCGTCTTATATTATTCATTATTTAGGTTTATTGTTATAAGATATTATATCATTATATTTTATTAGAAGTTTTTGTAATTAAAACCCACTATATAGTGAATATTTTTCAGACATATAGTCTTTTAATTTTTTTTCTTATTTCTAAAATAAATTTTCACATAAAATATTATCCCTTATTATTTATGATTGTTACTTTTCATTGTATATTATTATATCATCTTTTCACATGTTCAAACAAAAGGCTCAAAAACGATTCTTGTATAGATTAATTCTCAACTTTGTAAGAAAAGCTTGACATTTGAAACCCAACACTGGTTATCTTACCATAAATCTATATAACATTTTACATAATAGCCAAAATCGTTTTTGATTATATATAGGAGTCGATTTATAATTTGCACCGCTGTATCGCTGTTATCCAGCAATGGTTCAGGCAATGTTGCTTCGTTTCTCATGGCCATACGCTAAAGTTAGTAGTTGTTTATCTCATAATTGAGACTATAAATGCATCTAGTTGAGTCGAGCTCAGGCATTGATGAGCATACAAATTGACTGGTAAAGCGAAATTTAGATTAATAAAGAATAATTAAAATACATAATAGAAGATGAAGTAATACTCATCTAATAAAGAAAATTACTCATATTTGATGATTTGCTTTAAAAATCACTTAATTTAAGTATTGAAAATCAGTCACTCACTGATAGATGACTTGACACTCTTAGAAAGATAAACCCACTTGATTATAATTCAAACTGATCTATCCCAAGGATGAGAGTGACTTAAATAAACAACTAAATCCAAGTGAAATTATGGAAATAAGAACCAATAACAAGACATTATAAATGCCACTTCTATGGACTCTTGGTTGTGGGCAGTGGTGCTCCTTAAAAACCACATAAAAGTCGAAATGAGTTGTCCGACTGTAACCAAAAGGGATTATCATCAGGAAGCTCCCTACAAGTCATCAAGGTGACTTCACATTGAGCAAAGACTTGATGGAAATCAATGAAAATAGAGAACTTCTTCTCCTATCGCTTGCGCCAATTTTTAGTGTTTAATTTTTAACATGGTAGCAGGGACAACTAAATACCTTTAAGTGATCATAAGTAGGTAATGTGGAGGACAAAAACTCATATGAAGATTTGTTTTTGAGAATAGGTGTAGAAATTTGATTGACAAGTAAGTTGCTGTTAGAATCACATCCGTCCGGACTTTTAACTGTAGAGAGGCTTGATTTTCTTTCAACAATTTCATTTTATTAAAGGGTGTAAATATAAGTTTATTGATGAATAATTCTTGTGTATCATAAAAGTTTGCGTATAAAATTTTAGAATATTATCGATTCAAATTTGTTTGACATTTGAGCTATACTTAGTTTGGACCTTAGGGATGAATTACTGTAGAAGGAATCTTGCATCCTATTTGAATTTCATCGAGTGAACCCAAGTTATCTTACTATAGTCATCAATGGAGAAAAAATAATGATGACCTCGAGTTTGAAGTTTGAGAATAGAGTTTCCAAATATTCACATGTATTAACTCAAACGCTGAGGAAGTAGAAGAATTACTTACTTTGAATGGATTTTCACACTTTAATATTAGGATGACAATGTTGAATTGAATTTGACCTTAGTTGTGATGAATGTCATAATTATTGAGTTTTAAGTTATTCTCTTATAAGTATTACAACAAATGGATGAATCATCTAGAGGACGCGTACCGAGTAGTTAGTCAAAAGTCAAGTAAGGGTCATACAATGTTTGTGTGAAGATTGGTCAAAAGTTGACTTGGAGTTGTCCAGATAATAAATGATGCTTGAATAGTGACATAATATTCACACGAAATTCAGTTGAATGTTGGTTCAGTCAAGTGTTGGTTGGATGTCAGCCAAGTAGCAGCGGTCACTTGAGGTTAGGCAAGGCTTGTGCAAAGGTTGGCCAAGTGCCAGTTTAGTGTTAAGCGAGTCACAGAGTTTAATGAAGGCTCATACAAAAAGTGGTTGAGCAAAAATAAACAAGAGATGTTTATACTTTATGGGCATATGGTAGACTGTTGTATTCTCTTGGGCAAAATGGGTGTAGTTGATATGAGCCAAAATGTTCATGTGTATCAATTCCAATGAGACCAATGCCTAAAAGCCACGTGCATGTATTGCTTAGAGGGGGGATCACGCATGTTGCACGTCAGAAGCTTACATGCAACAAGATTGTTATAAAGTTACATTTAATGCAATTTTAAAATCAGCAAAAGTAGCAATAGTAATAGCAGTTATAGCAATAAAGAAGTGTAAAAAACCTTTAAGAACAATTTTAACACATGGAGCGTTGTATAAGAAAAAGAAGGAAGAACAGAGAAAAGTGGAAGTAGTTCACTTCTGGTTAATAACTAACTCAATTTCTATTATTTATCAATATCAGATACATTATTTTACTATATTTTAAAAATATATTATCATTTGATTATCTTTTTTTTTTGATTGCTAGTTGTGTTGGATATTATGTTCAACTATTATTCATTCGAGTTATAGTAAAGAGTGTATAAAGGGAATCGCTTTATAACTGACATTATCTTTATAGTAGATTTATTTAAATTTTATCATATAATTTTTTTCTTAATTTAAAAAAATTTTTCATATTAAAAATTATTATGTAATGTTATATTCCTTATACTAAAGCATTTGATGGTTGATATTTTATTGGAGTGCTTGGATATTGTGCACATTTTGGCCAAATCCCAACCATAAGCTAAAATGTTATAAATTAAAATGTTGTTGTGGGTACTGCAAATCCATGTCATTGAGGAATTAGAGGAAACTATGCTAAAGTAAGAGAAATCAAAGAAAGTAAAGTCCCTCACACATCCAAGCAAGTCCAGTCATCATCCATGCAGAGACACATGCGTGACACAGAAATTTCTTAGGAAAAGTAGGCAAAGTGACGATATATGAGTAAGCTTGCTTACTGAGAGAAGGTTAAAAAAAAAAAAACGAATACAAAGGATATCTTTCAGAGTGATCAAGTTTTTTAGTTTTATTGTTTCCAAGACGAGTGTTATAAATTAATCTGACTTTTCTCCAAATTTTCAATTCACAAAACCAAAGTCCACAAATGCGCATGGATATCAGATTGTAGCAAATACAGTATCATAGGCTAGCTCACAAAATCTCAAAACTGAAAAGTGGTAAACTTGATGTTCCATTGAAGCAAGGGTCACTTCAAGCCATAGAGTAGTTGTGTATTCAACAAACAAACCTATCATCCTTATGACCGGTCAATAGTTCAATATCTATTGATTCACTTAAACATTGTATAAACACTTAGTTCAAAATTGAAAAATTGGGGACCCAAAATATTTTTTTGGAATTGGAGATTGTTAGATTGACCAATGACATTCATATTTGATGAAGGAAGTATACTCTAGAAATTCCAAATGTTGGCCTTTTTGGTTGTAAATTAACCATCATGCCCATAAAGACAAACTATAAACTAGTTTATTCGAATACAAATCAACTGGTCGAACTATTATCTTACACGAAAGTCTAATTGAAAGGCTCATCTATCTAGCAATCACTAGACCCAAAATTACTCGAGCAATAATAGTCTTAATCCAATTCATGGATAAGCCAGGCCAGATTCACCTCCTTTTGGCTTATAAATTGCTTACATATTTCAAGGACTCCATCAAACTAGGAATTCTTCCTCATCTAAATCCTCTTTGCTTCTCAAAGCATACAATTATTCAGATTGAGCAACTAGCCATGAAACAAGGAGATCCGTCACCAACTACTGCATTTTCCTTAGAAAATGTTTGCTAAGCTAGAAATCAAAAAAACAACTTATTGGTTCCTTCTCACCAGTTGAAGTAGAGTTCAAAGTTTTGGCATACATCAGTTGTATAGTAGTTTGGCAAATGACTTCATTAAGGAATTTTGGTGTGCACCACTAAAAGCCGGTATTTACTGCGACAATTAACTGACCATTCATCTTACTAATAATCCATATTTTTTATGTATAAATAAGTCAAGTTGAACAAAACTTACTTATTAGAATAAACTCATAAATAAGTGGGATTATATATCTTAAACAAATCTTTCATAAGGCTTTAAATTAGTCTATATAAAAGTCTGAATTCAAGTACATTAAATGAATCCATTCACAATCCCATGTATGAGTTTGCTCACCACCAATATATTCACAAACTTCAAAACAGAGGCTAGCTGACTGTGTGTTCAGAAGCATGTATGAATTAAGGTCAGGCAAGTTTATTTAATCCACTTGAAAGTCAGACTTCAGTCTTGCCTCTTTTTCACAAATAAACAAGCTTGAACAAGCTGCGGCCCGGTTATTGAAGCTGGTTATGTGGCCCCACTGCTGGTTGTCGAGCGTTGGACCTTTGATGCTGCTGTATGTTATGAGTTGCTGAGTGCTACCTCGCTATTCATGACGTATGTGTGGACCGACTATATATTATTTTCTATAGATATTGTTAAATACTACTATTTTAAACTATAGATACTAGAAAAATTATAGAAACATATAAAATGTGCTATTTTGGTTTACATGATATATTATTTCCAAGTAAATTTAGTTTCGTAGTCTATATTTGATATTTTTACAATTTTTCTTAATGCTTTCCTGGGTTTTAATGAAAAATTATAAAACTTCAATTAAAAAACGTATAAATAAAGATTTATATAATTTTTCATAAATTTAGTTTCTATAGCTTTTTTTCTCAACTAACCAAACATAATATATAATACAATAATTTGAAGGCATGTTCCGAGAAAGAAACAACCTTATCTATATTTTACTTTAACAAATCTGGACGTTTATTTTTTTAATAAATAATAATTATTAAATTATTTTTAAAAAATTAAAAATTTTAACTAAAATAAGTTATTTTAAAAAAATAAAAATTATAATTATCTCTTTAAAAATAAACGATTAAGATAGAGTGAATAAATTTTAAGTAGGGTTAAAATTCACTTCAAAAATTTTTATCAATCTACGCCGTTAGATTAGGCGAGGCAGATTCGTAGGGACAGGATTGAGTAAACAACACGTGAGAGACAACACCAGAGAAGCATACTCGAGTGCGAAGATCTTTTCGAACCGAACGGCCTTAACTTTCTTCCGCTTTAATTCTAGTCCAAGCTTTGATGGTGCCGAGATACGAATCCAATATTTCCGTTACAAGGCAAGCCTTGGGTCCCACATCGACATTTGCAAGGTCCCACCTAAGATTTCAAATATATATATTCTCACGACCTTACGTGATAATATTGCAGTGGGGTCCTCGGCCTTCGCCCTTTTTACTTATTTCATGTCCCCCTTGACCGTCAGCCAGGTCACTGTCACCCCCCAACAGACGTATGGATCCAAAGGCTTGCATTTCCTGACATGGTCCCTTGATTTTCGCTCTTTCCGTGACCTAATAGAACTCTTCTTTTTATAATTATTTTTAGACCAATGTGTACGGTATGGTATTCTTTTATTCTTAGACCAATTTTTCTAAATAATATATTATTTGTTTATTTTTATTTGAGTAAATTAGCGTAGATAGATGGATAAAATATAATTCCATTGAGTATGCTCTACGAATAAGTCTGATCAAGACTTGACATCAGATAGGATGTTTCGTAAAGTTAGACGATGTTCTAGAAATTACTTCAAAATTGGGACCCACGACTGATCGAAGAGCCATGTGCTTGAAGTAGTTGGCGAATAAAATGAGAAATCGATTTAATCTTGACATTGATGTATGTAACAGGTTCTACATCGTATTTGCCAAACGAGACTTTCCACGTAGATTGCTATGTTAAGTTATATTCGTTTCAAAGACATTGATTAGGTTACTCGTGACAAAAACGCCAAGTTTGGTGGGGTTACCCTTACAAAAAGATAATAATAATAATTGTAAACATTCATAATCAAAATAAGTCGTTTTAAGAATCGGTCCATTGATTTTTATTTTTATTTATAATTATATTTTATTTATGAATTCATGTTGCATAAATAGTTTTTAAAAATATAAAATATTCTAAATATTTTAGGTTATCAATCATTACAATAAAAAATATTAATTGCATAAGAAATATAATTTATTGTGATGGTTTTGCAAGCATATGGTACTACCTAAAACAAATATATATAGAGAGAGAATACATACAAGCTAGCCTAAGCTGAACTATTTATTTTTTATGTGATTATGTTCGATTCAAATAATTAATCAGTCCTAATTTTTTAATAATACGCTTTTATAATATTCATATTCCTTGGTCTTATCCTATAAAATTTCAAACCGATTTGTTTGGATATTTGAGTTATCTGATATTAATCTTGGGTTTCCCTAAAAGTGATTAAAAGATATCCTATAATATCACTATTATTATAATATAAATTCACAAGATGTAGCCTTATGGTATTTTTATCATTTATTTAGTTCTCCCTTTTGTGTGATGCAAATAAAAATAGATATTTTGGTTAGATTTATCTATATTACTTACATATTTTGACCATATCTTAAAAAATTCTAGACTAATTAGACGATTTAATCTTAATTAAATATATTTAAAAGCAACTAAAAGACACATCAAAGTATAAAATAAAAAAATTAATCCCGTCCCCCTAAACTCTTATTTTAGTTTAGGGTATATAGGATACAAATTATAAAATTTGTGGGTCCGCTTGGAAAATTCTCAGATTCAAATCTAAATCTACAGTACGCTTGAAATATATTAACAGGAATGCAAATCTTTTCTATTAATCTTATTAAAAAAATTTTATCAATATGACACACTATTGTTATGAATTAGTCAATAGTTCACCACTTTTTAGTAAAACTAGTTACATGATTGTTTTAAATTCACTCTCTTAAAAACTATAAAATTATTCATTTTGTATGATAATTTTTATAAATATCGTTGCGTCCCAGGAAAAGCGCGTATGTCGGTCAGCGGCTTTTAAGCGAGCGGACCAGATGGAGAAAAGGCAATACAAAGTGAACAGGACTCGAACAGAGAAAGAGAAGTCTGGGGACAGTGGAAGAACACGTTGGTTTACGTGAAAAATCCTTTAATCTGACGAGGGGTGAAAAACCATGGCAGCGGATAAACAGTCCGAGAAATCTCACTATTATGG
Organism: Nepenthes gracilis; assembly: GCA_033239525.1. NCBI lineage: Eukaryota > Viridiplantae > Streptophyta > Magnoliopsida > Caryophyllales > Nepenthaceae > Nepenthes > Nepenthes gracilis. The sequence continues at coordinate 10,083,115 of BSYO01000023.1, read as the reverse complement.
TGAAAAGATATAAGGAATGCCTGGGAAGCTGTTCGCCTTCTCAGGGTATTACAGTATGGGGAAAACAGATTTCTTTCTTCGCTCTCTTCTCTTTGCCTTAGTTTTTCTCTTGAGGATTCTCTTTGTTCGAGTATAAGCAGATGGATTCAGAGTCCGGACCCATCCTTTGTAGCTGAAATGGGGTATTTATAAGGAATGCGATGTCGTAAGGGAGGCAACACGTGGCGGCGGCGTGTCGCGCGCCTCGCCACCATCGCCACTATCTGTAAGTGCGGGCGTGATAGGGACATTGTCACGATCTGCCAGTCTGTGCTTAGCGTCAGGCCGTTGGTCGCTCGTGGCGGCGTACGCCGTCTGCAAGTCATCCCGATTTGGCATCTTGGCTATTTTGGCTTTTTCGGAGGTCCTCGTCCTTCAATGGATCACGGCGTCCTCTCGGATTGCCAGCGTCTTTGTCGCTTAACCTGATTCTTCAGGTGCTCGAAAATGGGTTAGTCACTTGGGTCTATTTGGCTTGTGGGCTTTTTGGGCCAGCCTTCTCCTGCAATCCTTTGGGCCTGTGATTGAAATTTTGGGCCTTGGGTTCCAGGACCCATCAAATATTACTTTGTCTATTAACTCTATTGAAAAAATAATACCAGAAGACTTAAGTTTATACTAGTATTGACCAATCAATATTATTCAATTAATAGGAGAATTTTCCATGTGATAATTAACACATAAACTTATACATTTTTAGTTTATAAGATTAATAATAAGTGAAAAAAGAATGAATAAATGAAACTCAAATTTGTATCAGATAGGGATCTACGGAATGACAATCACCCTTTTCAAACCCAGTGATGTGCAGAAGTACTGTATTCGTGCTCTTAAAGAACCCAACAAATTAAGGAGAGAGAGAGAGAGAGAGAGAGAGAGGGACTATAGGATACTACCGAAAATTGGGGCTCCTACCCTAGATAAATTTTATATTATAGATCATGCATACCCTAAATATGGTATCAATTAAAAAGATTAGATTCCGACTTTTAGATTTTAATAATTTGAATTTTGTATAATATAATCCAAAAAAATAAGTTAAAGAGATGAAATTCATTCTCTAATTTGTTCTTTGATACTTAAATCAGAACTCTACTAATCTATCTCATGTGAGAAAGAAAGATGAGGAGGCAAAGGCTTCTTAAGGACTAGCTCCATCTTTGGATATTTTGCTCAAAAAATTAATTATATGAAGGACAAGCTCTTAACCGTGAAAGAATATAATTGTCAAAAGTTTGATTGTCAGAATGATGTTTATGATTAGAAAATGTTAGTTAAAATGATGATCAATTTAATCCTCATAATTATTTGTCATTGAGAATGTTATTTCTCTTATATGTTAAGAGGGCTTATATTTATAAAATCATTGAGCCTACTCTTAAATATGATTTAGAGATAGATCTCAACTTTAATGGGTTAAAATAAAACTATCAAAAAGCAATTATCTTTTAATTACCTAGCTGATTCACTATCTTGCCATTCATATGATCTTCTTAACTGTTTAAGTAAATTTATTTTGTATAAGTTATAGTTATGATCCTGATTGTAATGTGTCAATTAAATATAGTCGAAACTATTGAACAATACATTTTATAGGTTAATACCACATTATGCTAGCTAGATTTGAAACTAAATGATCATGTATGCAAACTAATATTTTTTGTACCATTATTACTACTACAAGAAATCTATTCTCTAAACTATCCTTCAAAGAAGACAAGATTTGTAGAATAGATATATAAAACTTACAATTTTTTCATATTTATATTAGAAAAATTAAAATTACATCTAGACAAGAAGTATGAATCAAAGTAATATAAGAAAAGATTAAAATGATAAAAAAAAAAAAAAAAAAACAAATAGGAGCCAATGGATCGACTTAAAGACAAAGATATAATTTGTGTAAAATAGATTTATAAGAGAAAGCTAAACTCCAATGACTCGATACAAAAGCATGAAGAAAGGATAATAGCAAAGGATTACTTGTAACTTACAATAATTGATTACAATGAAATTGTTTCTCTAGTTGCTAGCTTAGACATAATAAGAGCACTAATTGCTCTTAACGCTCACAAACAGCAGAATATCTATCAACTAGATATCAAATTGGCATTTTTTAATGGAGAACTTGGAAAAAAAATATACGTGAGGTAACTAAAAAGCTATATAATTATAAAAAATAAAAATAAATTCTTCAAACTAAAGATGACTCTGTGTAGATTAAGATAACTCTACAAGCTTGATCTAGCAAATTTAATAGATGTTTTACCAACAAAGGATTCGGGATGAGTAAAATTGAGCCAACCCTGCATATCAAAACCTAAGGTCAAAATATTTTTATAGTCTCTCTATGTAGATAATTTAATCTATATAAAAAATGATCAGAAATGATGCAATAATTTAGGAAAGATATAATAAAGGCATTTAAGTTGAATGATCATAAAGAAGTATACAGAAGATCTACTAAAGAAATTTAAAATAAATAAATATAAAGCGATTACTACTTTACCTTTTACAAATCAAAAGCCAAAGAAAGAAGACTAATCTTTAAAAGCAAATGTGTTAATATATATAAATATGATTGGAAGCATTTTATATCTCACAGTAATATGTTCTGATGTCATTTTCGTTACAAGTTTATCAACAAGATTTATATAAAGTTCAAGCCAAGAGCACTATAGAGTAGCAAATAAAACTCTTAAATAGCTATCAGGTACCAAGAATTTTGATATTTGGTATAACTACACTGTTGATTCAAGGTTGCAAAGCTACATAGACAATAACTAAGTTGGATTAATGGATGACATTAAAAAACACTTTGGGGTACACATTTTTTCTCGAATCATTTGTGTTCTCATGGTTGTCAAAGAAACAATAGACAGTGATGTAATTATCGGCTAAAGTAGTGTATGCGGCTGCGATAATAAGTGTAAATCAAACAATATGGTTACAAAAAATACTTAAAAGACATTGGTGAATAATAACAAGATTTTATAAAGATATATTGTGATAACAAATCAATAATCGTAATGACTAAGAAGCAAATATATCATAACAGGATAAAACATATAGCCATCAAATATCATTTCATCAAAGAAGCTAAAATTGAAAAAGAAATACAATTCATTAAAGCTCTACCAAGATTAAAATTTGAGCAATTGCAGAGTCAGTTTAAAGTTCTAGAAATTTATATTCAGGAGGAGTGTTAGTTGGTGATATACATTCTATAATCTCGATCATCAAAGGAAAAAAATTTCACAAGTTTTAAAATTGTTAAAAATTTGACATTTATTAGTTGATGATATATATTTATTATAATTTTATAAATTTTATTAAGGATCAAATTTTAAAAAGAATTCTCTAATTATAAAAATAATTTTGTCCATAATATTTTAGAATATTATCACCTTATTATTATACAAATTTTGTCATCTATAAATTGGAAAAAGATGTATTTATTGGGTGTGAAAAATCAAATTTAAAGTTTATTGAGTGAAATCAAGCCCTATATTTTTCTATCATTTATATTTTCTATATATATATATATATATATTTATATTTTCTCCTATATAAATAGAACTCTCTTATTTTATTATTTTTATATTTACTAATCTTCCCTTTATTAAATTCTAATACTGATGAAACATCTTTTGAAGAACCCTATAATTTTAACCTTTCGTTAAAATCATTTAATGAAAATTAAATGATTTTTTTATATAAATTATGCTGAATTTTTCACACACATATTAATTTAGATTTTTCTTTTTTGAAAAAACAAAACCCAAAACTACTTTAGGTAAAAAAAAATACAAACTAGTAGTCATGTTGCAGGAGCACCAGTCAAGTCGCTGTTGCTCTGAAACAGCAGATGAAAATCCAAAACACATCGTACGGCTAAAGGAATAATTAAATTAAATTAAATGAAGGAAAAATTTAATCTTTACAATCTTTGCTAAGTAGCTCTTCATAATTTTGAATCAGAATACGTATTCTCTGTTACACTCCTCATAATTTTTAATTAATCAATTGTGCCCCTTTCTCAATTTTCATAGATAAAGGTAAAGGGATGTGAATATTCCACTTATACCTATCAAATATATATTAAATTAGATGGGCGGTATAACTCAAAAAAATAAAAAAAATAAATAAAAATATCGATTCACAACGAGTGAGTCGAGATTGAGCATATCTGTAATATAATGATATTCTATTAAATTTTAGAGGTGATGGGTTAAAATCACAGAAATAACTCTTTTAAGACTGTATATATCTGATTTTTTTTTTAAAATCTCAGATACAATAACTCAATACATTATATAATTTGATAATTTATAGCAAGTTAAAATTATTATATATTATGGTATAAAATGTATGAATTATATTTAATATAATATGACAATAGTAAAAGTTAAAAGAAAACAGTATAATAATGCACGGACGAGGGAAAAGGTTTTCTTAGTGTTGAAGGTAGAGAGAATGGAATTGTAGTAGTTCTATGCAACAAATGGACAAAAATTTAGTGACCTTAAAGCTTGATTCATTTAAAAGAGTTTGAAGAAAAAAAATATATCAATAAAAAAAAAAAAAGGAATTATTGATGTTAGTTAGATGTTGACAAAAAACATTATTAATAATAAAATAATTTAAAAGTATATTATTTGATTGATTTTTAATAGAGAATAAAGAGAAAATTATTACATATTCTTATCGATGATATATATATATATATACAAATCAAATATAATAAGTTTACTTTCAATTTCTTTTGTATACGTTTTTTAAAAAGTAAACTGACCTTCAAACTACAAGAATAAAATCACGGATCGATGAAGAAAATTTGAATTAATGCAGTTTCAAATCATTGTTGACACTTTAATTATTGTAGGATAGTCAAAAATCGATTTTTTATACTATCATGTTAATGATTTAGATTAACTGATTATATTATTTTAATACATACATGTATACACACATACACATATGCACACATATGTATATATACGTATACGTATAAAATAACCCCAAAGTGAAATTCAAGCCTTTAGTTGAATTTTATTGTAATTAGGGTGGTAGGTTGCAACTCACAAAAGGGAATAAATGTGGACAGTTACTTGGACGAAAAAGAGAGCAATTAATTAATATAGGCCAACCTAAGCCTACATCCTCTTTATTCTTGGTATACCAGAAGGACACAAGATCACCCATTCTAAGGAACCTGTTATATTACTCTCACATATCGATTTTTTATTTTTTATTTATTTATTATCATTTTCAGGTTGAGATTATGTGATTTAAAATAAAGAATAAAGATTAAAACATATTGTTAAAATAAAAATCAAATTAAACTATAATTTTATGTTACACAATTTCAGTAATTGGAAATGACAGATGAGATCAAAATTAAAAGGATTATAAATGGTCACAAAATATCAAGATTTATTGAGATACTCTTTCCTCATTAAATCCATAGCTTGCTCCATGGGTAATTACCTCAAAGTGCTAAGATGGCTTGATGGCCTCCTATATACTTAGATTACTTTAGCTGTAATCAAAGAAGATAGCAGCTATTTATAGACCTTAATATTATCTTCTTGAGATTCAATCCAATCCCCACAATCAATATCTTTTCCCCCAAAATTCAAAATTTCCTTCATTATTGCATATGAATTTCAACCACATGCCAGGTAATGTGGTTCGTCGCCCACCAAAAGGTTAGGGGGATGGTTAAGAAGTCATTTTATTTGGCAAATGTGGGAGCGTAAATGAGTTATACCATTCATTATTAGTTCGGACGCTCGGTTTGATAAAAATACTGATTTGAGCTGTATTATTTGCGAAAAATAAGTGGTACCGATGTCTATTTTTGGTGAGTTTAGTTAATTCATTTTGGCTTACAAGTAGCTTTATTAAATATATTTATTTGTTTGTTGATAGTCTCGTGATTAAACTAGTTTACAATCTCGTGAATATATTCATTTAAGTGTTAATAATATAATCATTACATGCTCATGTATAAAATCACTTAAGAAATTTAATTAAACTAGTTTATAACTTTGGTCCAACGAACAAGCTTGGCTTGGCTTTTTTTCACATAATCCACTCAAATTATGGGCCAAATTCAAGCATGTAAACTTGTTGCATCGGGCGAAGAGAAGAGGATAGTAGGCTTATTATGCTTAAACCACTACATAACCATTAGAAGTATTATATTTCAACCAATTAAATTATAAACTTTAATGAATCTAAATCAAGCTTAGACTAAAAAATAAAGCTCGACTCGAGCTTGTCAACAAAATACAAAGAGCTAAGTTAAGCATAAACATGTTCGTTCTAGACTCGATTGTGCTTATGTCTATTGTAATCAGGTGACAAGTTATGATTCTTCTTCATTATGGTGTTGCAAAGTCGGCCATAATCCATTGATTCTGCTTAAATAAGTACTATGATAATTTTTTAGACAGGTTATAATTTTCAAAGATAAATATAAAAATATTAATGATAATAAATATATTTTTACTAAGCAAAGCCAGCTTCTTAGAGGGGCTATAACTAAAAATATTAATATTTTAAAAATTATTTACTGATCTGTTCAATCCTAACTCGATACAAAGATATTGTGAACAATATCAATGGGAAAGTAATCTTTTCCACCCAAAAAAATTTTTTGTTTTTATCAATAGAAATAAGAGGAAGATACATAAAATCCTTTTGAAATGATTGGTTTTTTGGACCAGTTAGGTGCCCTTAATTAATTTCTCTGTATTCTTTTAATAATTCTGAAAATAATGGAAGGATCGAATGATATCATGGTTGGCTACCGTTGGCCCCTTTGAGATAATGGAAGGATGGTCCGTGGTCCTTCGTATCTTTGCAGCATTATTTGATATCCTCCCCTATCTATACTTAGGAAATATTCTTTCAGTACCACCTCCCACCCAATTATACAGATTTCAACTTCAAAGATTTGCTTTAATTAACTCTTCCCTTAATGTAGTTTATTATGGATATTTGATAATATAATGTTGTATTTATCAATCAATATTGGCAGTTCATGAAAAATAGTTGAACAAATAAGCTCCACGGCACCGAAAGGTATTTTGGAAAATGATTTTTATCGGATTAGATTCTGAATCCTATCTCATAAAGTATTATATTTCTGTGATAGTTTTCTTTCTTTTAAAAATTTATAATGATAATTCTAGGATTTATAAAAAGAAAATAAAAATTAAATAATTTTGATTTTTGAAGATCGATGATATTTTCTATATGTTATAGAGAGTTTTTATTTTGTTCTCGTAATTCGAATAAAATTTTTCATATGTATAATTTCATTTATAAAGGTTGTAGACCATGTAAGAATAGACATGTAATGGTAAGTTTTGAACTCGTGATTGCAAATTCTACTATATGACGTCTCCCGTTGTTATTCTTTTAATTGCATTAATAAGTATGGTTGGATATTAGTGATATCTTGAGATTTTAGATTTGACTGAGAACATGTTATGTCTACCCATTAATTAATAACTTGCTTTAAGTTTGAAGCTACTCTATGATTTTATTACGAGGGATAATAATCTCTTCTATCTTGTCATTTAATATGAGGCTTTGAAGTGAATTTTTGGTATATAAATTTACCTAAGATTATGAATCAAATATATGAAAACATAGCAACAAAAATCAAATTCGTAGTAGATACTCAACTCGAGAGTTGTCTAAGTAGATTATGAGATCCCAGGCATTCTCTGATGAATGACCCATGGCCTGGGATCAAGTCACGACACTCAAGGACAAGTTCTAGGAAGTTGTGCAATAATTTTTTGATCTTCAAATCAAGTGCACCCAACTAGAAGGAGAGATAAGGACTCATCTCGATCTAGAGGAAGTTGGACCTACCTTGGGTGATAGATTTCGGGATGGTTTCCATAACTGCAGGCGGATTGTGTCCATGATCGCTCTCAATTTTCCACTAGGCAGCCTCGATTTGAGAAATTCTAGAGCTCCTTGTCGTTTGAATTTGACCGAATTCTTAGAGATAGGTGGGGAGCCATCACCACAATCACTGGGGGCGCTCCCAACTTTAGGATAGTCATTCTATTCGAGTGTAGGCATTAGGCAGTGTCTTGTAATCTTCTAATGGATGCTTCCAATCTCCTTATTTTGTTTATTAACTTATCAATAAATTAGCTTGATCATTTTGATCATTGTCACCGATATCTTTTTGCTTTTATTAAATCTGCTCAATAAGCATTCATTTTGTTTACCAACTAAACATTATTGTTATTATTGTCAAGCTTGATTGGACGTTTTTGTCCAATTATGCTCATTCCCGTGAGAAGATATCGTAGCATTGGGAAAGCCTCTTTGTGGCCAACTAGATTTGGTTATTATAGTCGTTGGGCTTCCATGGAGCCTAGATCATTGTCCGCACATAGCTAATGGTGCTTGTCTCTGTTGAAGGGAGTTGTTGCATTTGTACGTCAAGTACTAGTTTGTCAACTGTTGTTAATTGATGGTGCCCTTTCCTATCGAAAGAAGTTCTTACACGCATACTGAAAAGGTCTCTAAATTTTCTTTTATTTTTTGGTTGCTTTAGGGGGTGTAAGACTTTTGCCTATAAGCCCCCGAACTTATGCATTCGACCTTATTTGGACCATTCAGTTGTTTGGATTGAGGTTTTATATTTGATCTCATTTGGACCACTCGGTTGTCTTGATCGAGGTTTTGAATATACTTTTAGCAGGCTAATTACATGTGAAAGCGTTCATTCAACTTAGAGTCAATCTAGGCCATTGGATTTATGTAATAACATACAAGTATTCATATGCACAGCATGATAAATGAATGACAATTTTATTAATTGAAATACAAGTACAATATACAAGCAATCCACATGCTATGTACAAACTTTACCTGTGCTCGGAGGAGGTTCACTAATGGTATTTCTTGAAGTGGATAGTGTTCCTTATCATGGGGACTAGTTTTTCATTATGTATGCATTGTTTTGGAGAATTGTTGAGATTAGAAATGGTCCCTCCCTATTAGGGATTAGTTTATTCATATTGACGGTTTTGCTTGTAGACTATATATTCTGTAGAACTAGGTCCCCCATCTCAAATTGGCAGGGTTTCACCTTTTTGTTATAGATGTAGCCTCGTTGAGTCTCGTGCTCCCTCAAACAAGTCGAGATACTCTCTGAATTATTGGGAGTTACTTTATTGGCTAAAAGTTTCCACTCGGAGGCTAGGCAGGCCAATCTCCATAGAGATGACCGCCTCAATCTCATAACATAAACTAAATAGCGTTTCTCATGTAGGTTCCCTTGGTGTTGTACGGTAGAACCACAGCAGGGAAGGTAGCTCATTCGCACAGGAACCTCTAGCGTCATCTAGTTTTATTTTCAACCCGTATAGTAAAGTCTAGTTCATTATTTTCACTTACCCGTTTACTTATGAATAGGCGACAAAAGTGTGAAGCAGTCAAATTTTCAAACTCATGTAGTATTTGGTGAATTTCTTGTGAGTGAATTGGATTCCATTGTTGATCATTATAACCTTAGAAATCCCAAATCTGCATATGATACTCTGCCAAATGAATTTTGTTACGTTTTACTCGATTATTCATGCCAATGGAGTGGCCTCTACCCATTTTTTAAAATAGTCGATACTGACTATGATGAATTTTCTCTATCTAGAAGCAATGGGTAGTGGGCCTAATATGTCAAGCACTAACTAAGCGAATGGTCAGGGCGACTACAGAGTCTTCAGTTCTGTGTGTGGCCGATGAGGGACATTGCCGTAGATTTTACAATTTTTTGATTTATTCATAAATTTTATGGCGTCTCGCTTTATTGTTAGCCAGTTGTAATTCTATCACATGAATTTAAATGTTAGGTTTTGCCCCTATGTGTGACCCACAGATGCCAAGATATACTTGGCTCAGCACATAGTCTACTTCTTCTAGTATGAAACACCACATGTACGGGACGAAATATCCTCCACGGTACAGTCTCCTATCTATGAGGGTGTACCAGTATGCTATCTTTTTTATGTGTTTGGCGTTGTCTAGGTTTTTCGACAGAAATCCCTCTTCTAGGTATTTTCTATATAGAGTCATTTAGATATCGCTATCTAAGATTTGAAACATCTCTTGCATTGGGACTTCTATGCTCGGAGTTGTAAGAATTTCTGACATATCTCAGATGTATTACTTCGGATTATCGATCACAGCTACTTTTGCCAGCTGATTCGCCTTCCAATTGTTTTCCCTTTGGATGTGGAGTATTTCCATCCTATTGAATGCCTCGATCAAGCCTTTCATTCTAACAAAATATCTTGCGAGGTTGATGATCAGCTTCGAGTCGCTGTGAATGATCAGGTTTTTGGCAATGTATTTCTTTGCTAACTTGAGTCCGACCAATAAGGTTTTGTACTCAGTGATGTTATTGGTGGCTAAAAATTAGAGAGTCACCAAGTACTTCATCTTGCACTCGTCTAGAGTTTTCAATACCACAACTACTCCACTTCCTGATTAGGATGAGGACCCGTCCACAAGTAAGATTCAGGCCAGAGCCTCCTCTTAGTGGCAGGTGTCTTTACTTGTATCGATGACACTAGAATTGGGGTCATCCTTTTGACTATAAAATCCATGAGAGCTTGACCATTTATGGTTAGCCACAAAAAGAATTCTATGTCAAATCTCACAATTCGATAGTTCATTTGATCAGTCGTTTGGACATGTCGGATTTCTATGAAATACCCTTTAGTAGCTAGTATATTAGGATAATGATCTTATGGGCCTTAAAGTACAGTATTAGCTTTCTGACAGAGTAAACTATTGCTAAAATAATCCTTTTAGATTGCGAATAATGAGTTTTAATATCTGTTAGGATTTTACTAACGTGGTAGACCAGTAGGTGTATCTCTATTTCTTGCCCGATCAGGATTGAGCTTAGTACTATGTCAAGTATCGCTAGATAGAGATATAACTCATCGCTTTCTTTTGAAGAGGTCAAGAGAGGTGGATTGTCAAGGTATTCTTTCAATTTGCGATAGGCCGTCTAATAGTCTGTTGTCCTTTAAAAACCATTTGTCTTTATTCTTCTTAGAGCCTTGAAAAGGATAGATATTTCTCTGTTGAATTTGTTAGGAAATAGAAGAGTGTTGCAAGTGTCCCAATTAGCTTTTAAATTTCTTTCACAGTTTGAGGTGGACTTATATCTATGATGGCTTTTATCTTCTTCGAATTTACTTTGATTTTCTAATGAGAGACAATAAAGCCAAGGAACTTTCCAAAGTTACTCCAAACACACATGCCATCTACATATGGTGAAGCACTTCAAAAGTTTCATTTAGATTGCAAATATGGTCATCGACTTCTATACTTTTAATGAGCATGTCATCAATATATATCTCCATATTCCTACTGATTTGTGCCTTGAATATTTTATTCACGAGTCTCTAGTAGGTGGGTTTCACATTCTTTAGACCGAAGGGTATGATTTGTAACAATATGTATCGTGTTTAATCATAAAGTAGGTGTATTTTTTGTCATTAGGTCTCATTCGGATTTGGTTGTAACCTGAATAAGTATCCATAAAATTTAACAGTTTATATTTAGATGTTGAGTCCACCAACAACTCAATTATGGGTAATGAAAAGCTGTCCTTCGAATACGCTTTATTTGCATTGGCAAAATCGGTGTACATTCACCATTTTCCATTATATTTTTTCACAAGAACTACGTTGGACAACCAACCCGAATACTAGACTTTCCTTATAAAGCCTGCATTGCTTTCTAACTTTTTCTTTTATAATAATTAGTTTTTCGATGGAATTGTCCCTCCACTTCTTCCTGATAGGCTTGTGATCAAAATCGAGACTTAACCTATAGACTATTACCTCTGTCAAAATGCTCGGCATATCAGCAGGTGTCCATATAAACATATTTGAGTTTTTTTGGAGAAAAATCATCAACTGTTGATGTATATGGTCCAATAGAGAGCTACCATGCTACACACATTTCTTGTGCTTATTCGAGTCCAATATGATCCAGTTAGTCATCTCACCGAATTAAGTTTGCTATAGTGTTGCTTCATCTAAGAGGTCAAAATCTTCAATTGGCTGATTTAAAATCATCTGATTAACCTGAGATAAGTAGCATGTTTGGCCGATGACGTGGTCGCCTGGGACTTCTCTAACATCGCATGTTGTCATGAATTTTATCTTGAGATATGGGATTGACGTCACTACTTTGAATGCGATTAAGTAGGGTCAAGCTAAAATAACATTGTAGACCGAATATTGGTCGACTATTAGGAACGTGAATATTCAGGATGCTATCTTTGGATACATTCATAGTGTGACATCCAATTGATTGGTCCCCTAGATCGAAACAGGTTCATTATCCAATGCATATAAGGGTTCTATCGATTGGTCTCATTTGATCTTTTTTTAATCTGAGCTTAAAATAGATATTAAGATATAGTAAATTTTTTAAACTTTTATTATCAATAAAAACTTATTTCAATTGGTAATCAAGTATTTCACTCAAAACGAGTGCAAATATAATAAGAGGATTAGAATTGGGAGTTATTACAATAGTCATATTATCATCGCAAAAACAAATGACATTATTTTTACTCCTATCCTCTACTTTTTGTTCCTAGTAATCATTTCTGGGTGGTCCAAAGTATTATTTCTAAGTGGTCTCATGGAAACCATATTAACCACTTTGATTGTGATCTAATAGCATGGTTATTCCTGCTGGCGCAACTCGCCGCCGTCTACTCTTCCGAAGGTTTACCCCGAGTCTCTTAAAAACTTGTTGAGGTATCATTTCTGGATGAAGGTCTCAATCTCCTTTTACAAAGTCTAATAGTCATCAATACTGTGACTCAGAGATTAATGATAGAAATAGTATTTAGATTGATCTTCTCCTTTTGAGATTTTGGGCGGCTTGAGTTAGTTCAAGAACTTCTTGTCTCAGATCCGCATGATAATGTTTGTTTGAGTGTCATTCAATGAAGTTAGGTTTAGATGTTTAAACTCTCTTTAGACACTCGGCTCTATCCTCTGCTATTGGAGCTATCTCCGTTTCTCTCATTCTGCGCCTTGAATCCCAGATGGTAGTTTGTGTGCTCTTACTTCTTCACTTCGTTGGCCTTCTCGATGGTGATGTATGCGTGGGTAATGGTCTCTACCTTAACAAAAGTCTTGGGCTATTGTTGGACTAAGTAGTTAAAAAAGTCACTTGATTGTACGATCGTCATGAAGAAGTTCAGTTTTATCTTGTCGGTGAGTTTCGATATCATTCGAGCCTTAACATTCGAACTAGGTTAGGAAGCATTTCAGACTCTCGTTCAGCCCTTGTTAGATGAGGATAAGGTGCCTTGATTACTTCTCCTCCCTTCGACTAGAAGCAAATTATGATAGAAAGTTGTTGACTAACTCCTAAAATGTTCTAATCAAATTTGGTTGCAACCGATAAAATCAAATTTGAGCATCTCCTTTGAGGGTCGGGAGAATACAGAGATACAAGGCCCCATCATCTAGGCCATCAAATCCCAGTAGAGTGTGAAAGTAATCCAGATGGTCCACTGGATCATATGTTTCATCGTAGGGCTTCAAGGTCAGCATTTTAAACTTATGAGAGAGTTTCCATATCCGAATTTTCTTCATGAATGGCAACCTACCCAGGTTGACCGAGTGTCTGTCAGTACATCCTCTGAACAGCTGATACACGATCTTCCAAATTCTCTCATCCACTTGGGAGGTAGATGTAATCCTCTTAGTATTGAGAAAGGTTCTCAACTTTGAATAGTTTGAAAAGACGTGTTGGATCGGGCGGTTGTGGGCCCTCATCGGTAGAGTGCTGTATGAAACTTCTTCTTGGATTGAAGGCCTCTGGTCATCCTAATAATAGTATGGATTCCACTACTCTAGGCTTTCATCTCGCGTTCTAAGGCTTAGTCGGCCTTCTAGCCGGTTCCTAGTCCTATCACTTGTGGCCTCTTGGGCCTCGAGATCATTAGGCCCCGAACAATCTCCTTAGGGGGCTATTTCTTCCACCGGTTCCTCTTCTTAGATGCTAAAATTTGGGAGTTGGACGAATGAGCCTCCAATAGGTGTCCCTCCAGCCGGGTACAATTGGTTTAAAGGAGTTTGGACATAGTGTGCACTTGAGCCGCCAGTGTCTCCACGTTTATGGCCAGACAAGCATCTCCATGACTACCCACTATTGAGTCATCGCCATGTGAGACAGCGTCATTGGCTGGTGCACTTATTTGAGCACTAATGTTTACCATGTCTGTTTTTCTCAATTATGTGGTTAAGACTTTCATCATTTTCATAAACGGCGCCAATGATGTATCTCTATGATTCGGATTATTAAACAAATTAGGGAGCTGTTTTGCACGGGAGTCCGATTGATTACGGTTTTGATATTCGTTGCTCGAAATTTGAATCTTGCACGTCACAACCAAACAAATAAGAGGTTGAAGGAATACGGGATTCAATATGTCCTCCAACATTCAAGTTAGTAATCTTTCTACATAAAAGAGATAGATAGGAGGAAACGAATGTGCGAATGCAAGAGAATGGGGATTGAATGTGCTTGGAAGGCAATGCTACTTAGGTTACGCTTTAATAGGAGAACAGCTTTGGATGTGATACACTCCTTTGAATTGATGGCTGATTTCTGTAATTTGTCTAGACTTTGTCGTCTGTTTGATTTTTAACCTCGGGTCCCCTTTTCTTATGGAGGAGTGGCTATATTTATAATGAGAAGTGTCATTTAACCAGTAGACCCTTGATTTAATACATGGGTGTTACGCATTAATAGTTATGAGAGTTATTAATTATACAAGAAATTGCCTCCTTTACTTATGGTTGGACCATATAGTTTCTTACCGTTGAATCGATGTGGTAACCGTTTGAAACTTTACAATAACTATCCATTATTGCTCATTCAATGGCTGGTGGTTCAGGTCATACATTTTGGATCAATGGTTATATCTTTTGTTTCATAAGCTCAGAAGGCATTCTACTAGGTCATTGTCACTTGGGTCATTCTTCCTTCTACACATCAGATTTCAGGTTGACCAGTGTATTGCCATACCCATCTTTCGTATAATTATAGTGAGTGTAGTCACGTGACCATCGACCATTTCCCTAAGTGGTATGGACCCAATTTGAAAAAAAAAAATATAATATAATATAATGAGAACAATACATAATTATATGTAATTGATCAATTATTAAAAACACATATAACTATTACATGTGTTAATATCCAATCATATATTATATATACTATAAATCCTTTGATCTATGTGCTGCAGAATGTTAGTAAGCATAAATTAAAAAATAATACGCTATTAACATAAGCAATTAGGTATGTTCTAGGAAGAATGATTTAAAAAATGAGAAATTATTATTTTAAATAACTTATATTATTGTAGAGAGAGACATATATATTATATTGCATAATTTTTTACTTTTGGTAAGATATATCACGTTAATTTAAAATTGTTTTTCATTCTTTTTGACTATGGAGTAGGCCCCATCACTGGAGGCCCTGTCCCTAAAAGGACTGTCTTCGTGCCCCCATTTTTTTTTTTTTTTTTTTGGGTGTTGTCTCTTAGGCAGGGTAGGATGAGTTATGTATCAGCCTATCAAAAAGGGCAGATTGGGTTGTCAACGGTCTTTTTTCAAAATTTTAAAATTAAATTTTCATAAAACTTATGTGTTTATGAATACGAACTTTACAGAATTTATATTCAAATAAAAATTAAAAACTATATTAATTAGAAGAAATATATGAAAAATATAATTTATCGAGATGTCTTGATAGTTTATGCCATTATCAATTATTAAAAACACATATTTAATTTTAATTTTTTTTTATAAAATTTGATTAATTATTAAGATATAGATGTCTATTAATAATTCATTGGTATGATAAACTAGTATAATATTTTTGATATGCAGAGTCGTAATTTTTCTCGTGAAATGTACTGAAATTAAAAAAAAAGAAAAACTGAAAATTTTAGGTCCCAACCCCAAAGGAAACTAGGGGGTCTGCAACGCCCTTCCCGCGTTGCAGCCCATATGACTTTGACACAGCCGTCGGATGGAGAAATCCGACAGCTGCTTATGTATATATTTAAAAAAATATAATTTAATATTATTTTTTTTATTTTGATATTTTTTTGGTATTTGATTTTAAAAATAAAACGATTTATTATTATTTTTTAATTTTCCTTACTTTTTTTAAAAAATAATTTGGCCGCCGGATTTCTCATCTGACGGCTAAATTCGCATTGTATCGGCTACGATGCCCTTCCCGCGTCGCAGCTCCCCCGGATCCACCCCAAAGAAAAGTATTCTTAAAATGACATTGCCATTTTATTCCCTAAAATTATGGGTTGCCATTTAGTGATATTTAAAACAATCTCAAAATAAATAATATCTATTCATTAATTTATTAATTAAAAAAATATTATTAATACACTTAATTTGTACACCCAATTATATTAAAATTATTAAAAATATATATGAGTCTCATAATATTTTAATTTTTACTCTTTTCTTTCTCTTTCTATACCAAAAATGACAACTTTGATATAAATAAGTGTATAAGTATATAAATAATATTATTTATACTAAAAAATCTCTTTTAGTTAACTTTGGATAATTTTTAATGATGTTATATCTCATCCGTTAATCTGCATCAAAGGACCAGATAAATCAAAAAAGCCTTCAAACATCAAAATCTCAAAAGATATCCCTCTAAAGAAAATTCAAAAAAAAAAAAAAAAGATAATGTTGTCTTGTACAAATTGTCCAACTTAATGTCCTGTAGATCCAGTGATTGTAAATTTGAGATTGTTGTTTTCTTAGTATATATTAAATCTGTTAAATTTTGTAGGCTCCAATACATAGATACTTATATATTATAAAAAAATTATAAAAATAGATAAAATATCATATCATTTACAATATCATATTATTTATATATATCTCAAATAATAATTGAAAGTATATATATGTAACTGTCTTAAATTTTGATAATTGATCAATTTCAATTCATATTTGAAAATAGCTATATATTTTTTAATAATTAATATTTATAAGATAATATAGTACTATTAATTAATTAATTAATATACAGTATCATCTCTGTTGATTATAGGACATGGAGCAAGAATAATACGAGAAAGTAGATAGGGGGACCCCACTAATTGTGTTGCCGTGGTATGGAGAATCCATTACAGATCTTCCATGACTTTAATTCAAACCTACACAATAACAACTACTACTACTTCGTCTGCCTTCCTCGCCCAACTCGCCCCTATAAAAGAAGCTTACAGAGACGAAGGCAAACTGATCAGAACCCCCCCTCCCTCTCTCTCTCTTGATCTCTCTCTCTCACGCAAGCCAAGTTATGGAATTTAAAGCTGAAGAGATCCAACAACAACATGAAGAAGAAGAAGAAGAAGAAGAACAAAAAGAGAAGAAGAAGAAGAAGAGGAAGAAGAAAATCAACGAGGAGAAGAAGAAGAAGAAGAAGAGGAAGAACATTTTCATGTGTTAGCGGTGGATGACAGCAGTATTGACAGGAAAATCTTGGAGAAGCTTCTCACTGGTTCTTCATATCAAGGTATACCTTGTATTATTTTAAAGCATTTTCCTTTCTCTTTTTCTGTATATAAGAACTAATTATATCCCACAATTTTTACATTATTTTGACAAATTATCTGTCTAATTTTCCAGATAAATAACATACAGATCTCATGTTTATGAGTCATTATGTTTTTTTTTTTTTTTTTTTTTTTTTTTTTTTGGAGATAGTTTCAACTCGATTTTTTTCATCAAAATACAGGGAAGTAAAAGGTAATATTTCTGGTCAGGAGAAAAAAAATTACTCCACAAAATTAGTGACAAATGTTTGATATTGATGCAGTGACGTGTGTGGAGTCTGGGGATAAGGCGTTGGAGTATTTGGGTTTGCTTGATAATCCTCCCGATCCTATTCATCATGATTCTCTTGCCCCTTCTTCTTCTTCTTCCACTGCTGCAGCTGCTGCCTCCGCTACTACCACCACCACCACCTCCTCCTCCTCCTCCTCCTCCTCCTCTGGATCGTCGCATCAACAGGTATTACGTACACAATTGTGCAACTCAAAAGTGTTAGCATTTTCATTTCAGACTCTTTGAATATGCTTGATAACTGCTGCTAATGACACTTTCGAGATAACCTTAAACAATGTGATGGTTTATTTATGTGATTACGGTAACAAATTTATCTAAGAATAAATATGTTGCCGTAACATTACTCATATGATCTAAATAATAAATTTTATATCATCAATTAAGAGAATTTAATTTGAAAATTACACCTTTTTTTTCACTTGTTTCATATCCATTAGTTCATTGTTCGGGTTCTCTATGTTTTTATTTACTTATATGACTTCTTTCAATTAATATATAGGTAATAAGGGTCGACCCCTTCAATTTTCTCATTTTTTCAAAAAAAGATTTCTATTTACATATGAAAAAAATATTTAAAAAATTACAAATCTAACAATTTTCTTATTTTTATTGGAATCTTTTCTAAATTCCAATTTCTTAAATCTCAAACTTAGGAAAAATTATGAAATAAGTATCAATTTTTCAAAATATATGTAATGTAATCGTCCCATGTATCAATACTGACATATATAAAAATAACTATACTTTTTAAGTTATTATTGATTTTTTTTTCATTCAAATTATATTCTCAACATATTATATTTTTGGGCACGGATCAATGGATGCAAATCTGGAATAATTATAACAACTATGCCATCTTTTTATGTCAAATTGTTTCTTAATCTTGCCGTATATTCACTCAACCATTTATTTCATCAAACTTGATGTATAATTAATTATTGCCAAGTTGAATTTTAATTGTGATTCATGGTTGATATTGTTTGTTGCCTTTGATCTGGGAGTAGATGCACAGGGGTGGCAAAATGAATACATATCTGGTGCAACCCAACACGATCGATACAAATTAATTTGGAATTTATCTATTTTGATTGGATTTAAATTTGAGTAAAACCAATAATTTGTAATTGGGTATGGTACTTTAGAATTGTCCCATATAATGTGACATATATTTAGTAATTTTTGATATAATTAGAAAT
Organism: Nepenthes gracilis; assembly: GCA_033239525.1. NCBI lineage: Eukaryota > Viridiplantae > Streptophyta > Magnoliopsida > Caryophyllales > Nepenthaceae > Nepenthes > Nepenthes gracilis. The sequence continues at coordinate 10,063,890 of BSYO01000023.1, read as the reverse complement.
TATAATTATGTTTGATTTTATTATATTTTATTAAAAAATTATTTATTTTAATAAGTTTTTTAATGAAAAAATAATATTTTTATAATTAAGAGGTCAATTCTGATCCTATCCTATAAAAAATATCATGTCCTATAAATAATATAATTACTCATCGAGGATAATTGGAAGTGATTTTCTGATCTATGTGAGCAATTTTTTTATTCAAAATGGATGTTATTTTGTTAAATTTTTTATGGGACTTCTTAAGATTAGGCTGGGCCAAGATTCAAGCCCACGAGCCAAGAGGAGCCCAACAGAAAAAGGCCCATGATGCAACCCCACCAGAAGCGGTGACTTGCACAGCCGAGCTGAATCCAATCCGGCGGCCCGAATCGAGCAACAAACGTCCATCCCATGACGATGTTTCCAGCGTAGCTGCCAGCAAGCACGTATAGCTCAGCAGGAGAGGAGATCAGTCATTTTCATATCCTAATATTGTTTGAATATCTTCTAGAATTGTATATCCTTGAAAATGGCAACCGTGATCATTGGAGGTCTTCTCAGGATTATACGTTACTCCAAACAATAATTAAGGACCCGTAGATTGCTCTTAAAAATGAAATAATAGTGTAGCAACCCCCATGATCCTCTAGGCAATGAAAATAATCCCTTCCAACCACAACAGTTGCCATAAACAACCTAGCATTTTGGTAGGCGCTAGCCATGAAAGTTAGAGAAGGTTAGGCCGCCTTTTCCACTTTTCACTACAGGGAAGGGAGGATTCAAAATTCAGTGAGAGGCAAAGCCAAAAGAGGGCACAATCAAACAAGGCCTTACACCGCCTGAAAAACCATCTCCAACGAAGAAGAAGAAAAGGGAAAAATAAGAGAAGAGAAAAAAATTTGAGAGTCCAGTGGCCAACTCCTTTCAAGTCCAATTGAAGCAATCTCCACCTAAGCTTCTGAAAAAGCATCCCGACCAACCTCTTGAGGCCGGCCACCTCTCTAGGATGGCTAGCTCTCTCCAATCCGGCCGATGGTCGAGCAACCTTCCATCTAGTAGGGCCAACTCTCCTTCCAAGGGCCCATTTAAGAGGTCCATCCTCTATCCAGGAGCTTAATCTCGCGTCTCTAAGAAACCCCTCGGTCGGTTGCATCTCTAAGTCGCCCCTCAACAGGCGCATCTCTAAACCGCCCCTCAACAGGCGCTCCTCTAAGCCACCTCTCAGCAGGCACACCTCTAAACCGCCCCTTAGCAAGTGCACCTCCAAGACGACCCTCGATCAGGTGCACCTTTAAACTGTCATTTATCGGGCGCACCTCTTAGTCGTTCCTCAACAAGCGTACTTCTAATGTGACGTCCCGTATTTTTGTCAAAAATAGGAAAACTTTTCTCTGTAATACAAACGTTGACAAAAAATACACAATCTGTAATAAACCTATACATCAATTACATAATCTCAACACTATCAAACTTTCCATCTATTTTAACTCCAACACATCCAGCAACAATGACAAACCACATGGGATCCAAAAGTCACAATTAACATGTGGCACCGACGTCATAACTTTGGTTATGACGCCGGTTCAGACAAGATGCCACTAGGTATATAATTAAACCATAAAAACCTGCGAAAGTAACTATGACCATTAAATATAGCAGAACTTAGGCTATATAATTGATATCATTATTGACATTAAACATGATTATCAAAATAACACAAAAGGCTCCAAAGGAAATAAATAATAGAACTAAGTCTTCAAGTTATTCTTCAACATTTTTGAGTCTCCGACTAACAACTATTTTACTCTACTCGATCAGGTATAGATTTGTGTTAGAAAGCAGTAAGAGTGAGTTAAAAGTTAAGCAAGCACAATATATATATCAAAGACATGCATAATCTCATATTCAAAATATAATAATGCATATATGAAAGATAAAGATGCAAATGAGATTTAATCCATGATTTCAAGGAGTACTTTCATAATTCATTCCATATTTCATTGGTTTGTTTCCTTGTCATACTCATAATTATCAATTCATTACTAAAAACTTATTTTGTTGAGGGACCCAAATCAATAGGCTTTTCACTGACTAAGGAGTGGATGGTCATAACCTGAATTGTGTTTACACCTACACAATCCAAAACCATCTCCTCTTATTAAAGGCTCAGAGGTGGGTCGTCTATATACTCATCTCTATAGACAGGGCCAATCAGCCGCGGCGGCTCAACCGCAAGCGGTTCCAGAACAGACTACGACCTTTCGTTACAACATACTAAGGAATGTCAAGAAATTCACATGTTACATAACACGACTAGGATACGCGGCTAGAGTAATCTCGGAGTTTCCTCTATAATTTTCCTAGCATGCCGAAATTTGTTATCCATAATTCTTGGTCTAAATTCTTAATTACTTATTTTATTAGGGAATTTTGTCCTTAAGCGCCAAAGTAAATTCCTTTATTCTCACTCTGTTGGAAAACGTTTTATTGTTCCATCAATTCATAGGTCCATCACTTAATTATAGAATCCCTCCATCATCAGATTCCTTTTCATAAGTATATTTCCATATCCTTCGTGAGCGTGAAATATCACGTGTTCATAGTTTATATATAATATTTCTTGAAATTTAGAAAGATTAAAAAATTCCGTTTTAAATTATGTCAAACATAATTCTTAAAAGCCTTCAATCGTTAATTCTTTTGTAAATGGTTCATGGCCTAATTCTTTGAATTTTCAAATCATTGTATTGATAATACGTGCATAATTTATCGTATGATTAGAACAATTAGAAAATTCTTACCATAATGAGCCTATGATATCTTGGGAGCATTTGGATAACAAATTCCTTCGCAATTGCATGCATTATAATTTTAGGGTTAAAATCTTATATAATTATGATTAATTCGGACTAAGTTCAAAGAGGGCATGGGTTAGGATTTTGGGAAGTTAAAACCCTACAAAACTACCAATTCGGATACCCAAATAATAAATTAACTTATTTATGGTGCGGGTAATAATATTCTCGAGCCAATTCACCCATAAATTTTAATTTAATTGGTTAATTCCTCCGAGCCGTGGGTTCAAGGTTCCTTATCCGAAAACGGGTCAAAACTATAAATTCGGGCATAATATTCACACAATCACTTGTCCATGTCATAGGTAACAAATATTTAAGGCCAATTCATACATTACACTCAATATAATTGATCAAACGTGGTCCGAATGCACCCTAGGATTCCGCCGAACGGGTTCTCACTTAAAATCACTCGATTAGATATCCGATCAATAAATTAACTTATACTGCACATAGATAATGATATTTTAGTCCCAAATTAGGCAAAAGTCCCAAAACTTCGTGAGTAAAAAGGGCCCGGGCATGGGTGAACAGTGCCGCGCTTGTGTTAGAGTTTTCGAATAGCGATATCCCACTTGAAACTTGATATTCAGACATGATGTATTATCATGTTTAAGTTATGAGATACATAAAATATAAATTTATTTGGGTATCAAAATGATATTATCCGAAGAAAACGGAATAAAAATGTATGAAAACGAAAGACGAGAGTATGAATGCACTTAGCACGACCCAATCTACCACTTCTCCAACTAGCTCGAGCTCGGTTTCAACTCCGGAGGCATTAATCTCCCATTCTCTTTCTTCTCCTCCTCCCTCACTCTCTCTCTTTCCCTCTGGAAAATGGTCGAAAGAAACCCTCATGGCTTTTTAAATTACAGGCTAGCGCTCGAGCGCAAGCCCAGCATGCAGCAGGCACTTCACGCCTAGAGAAAGTTGGAATCAGTGCCCTCCTGGGCACTTCAGCGCCTGGCGGGTGCTGGTCCACTGGCTTAGGCGCCGCCTCAGGCACCCATGGGCCAACCCCTGCCAACTAGTTTCTCAATCCCAAAACTTAATTTTTAACGCATATTATGCTCAATCTTGATTATATTAACTTAATTATCCAACATTCTTATGTTCAAAAATTGGTACATCATATCTAAGCCGCCCTTCAGTCGGGCATACCTCTAAGGCACCTCTCTAGGAGCGCTCCTCCGAGACGCCTCTCGGTCTGTCACATCTCTAAGCAGCCCCTTAGCGGGCGCACCTCAAACTGCCTCTCAGTCAAGCTAATTCAAACGCTCAATCCATCACTATATCCATCTATACATTTATTATATCTTCATAACATTTTTCCATTTTCTGAGAAAGATTTCTAATTTGAATATCGGAGAATATACATTGGGAGGAATTTTCGTCGCTTTTTGACATTTTATTTTTAATTGTGGTGTGTATGATTCAAGTTTGGAGTTGCCGTCCCAAACCCGCTTCAGTTCGATTCGACGAGGAAGATCAAGTGGATTTCTATCCCTAATAGTAATCCGAATCCAGGGACGCATCACTTTCATATTTTAGATTTTAAAATGCGACCTCCAAAAAGATGTGAACAAATAGTAACTCCACAAATATTTTCTATAATTCTTACAAAGGATGAGAGATAATAGTGAAAAAATTAGATTTCAGATTTTTTGGGGAAAAAAACTTTTAAGTATAGATTATATATGAGTATATTGTTAAATTTTTTATTATAAGATTATGAGATTATGTAATAATTTAGACATTTTATGTGAAATGTTAGGAAATTTTTAATTATAATTCATTTAGAACTTGGAAAGTTAGCTGAAGGAAAGTATCTATAAATATACAAGTAATGTAAATCATTTACTATATGCAAATCAAAATCAATTTTCAATAAAAAAAATATTATTAAAATAAATTTGAGATAATAAAAAAATAACTCAGATTTTGTTATTGTATTTAAAACCAAATTTACATTTCTTAATAAAATAATCAAAATATAACTAAAATATCCTAAATTAATTCTTTAGAAATCCCATTTTCCATCATCCAAAATCACAATAAATATATTCAAATTTACTGATCTAAAAATGTTAGAAAATATGTGGTAAGAGTAAACTTAACTCTCAACAAGTATATATACATTTATATAAATGTATGACCAAAATCTGAAATTGCCGATAATAATAAAATTTTAATAAAACATTTGAAAATAGTATACAAATATCAAAACAAACCAAAGATCATATAAATACAAAAATGATGCCTTGTTTGTGTAAACATTTATGGGTATAAAATTTATGAAAAATCATGAACGAAGAATAATATAAAATATATAAAAATTTTCTAAACATATAATAACCAATTACTAGTGATGATTTGACTAATAAATGTTCAATATCAAAGTTCAAGTCATGATTATTTTTACATAGTTAAAAACCATACATTATTATTCATGATCTGTGGGTAAGTTGATTATATATTATTTCTTATAGTTCAGTCAAAAATCAATTTTTTGACTCATAACTATTAGATTTAACCTTCGATTTATAAATAATATATTAAAATATATCTAAATATATTTTATAATACTCTATAATAGTTTTTATGTAATCAAAACTGAAAATTATATACAAAAATATCAATATACATACATTTTTTTAAGTTGGAGAAACAAATTACTCATTAAAGTTAAAGTAAAATCTTCATTAATTTTTTTTACAAATAATTGACATATAGAAATAAATATATAAAAATTAATGATACATAGAAATATAGGTTTGCAAATTAGTGCCATGCAAAAATATACATACTGAAATTTCTAAAATTCAACATGGCTTACATTATTTTAATATATAAACTTTCTAAAATTTTGTAGAGTTGGAATAATTTGACATGTTTACAAAATAAACTCATAGAGTAAGAAACTATCACATATATAAGCATTTATGATAAGAAATATTTAAAATTTTAGAAAAGATCAACAATAATAAAAAAATAAGTTTAGATATACTTACATGTACTTAAATTTATTAAAATTATATTTAATTTCATTCCTTCTCTCTCTTCTTCTTTCTCTTTTTCTCTTCTCATTTCTCTTTCATTTCTTAAAGCTCGGTGAACAATGAGCCAAAATTGGCCAACTAGTCAATTTATAACAAATTGGTATACATTTACTAGTTAGGCATGGTCAAGTATAAAGGCAAATTTCGTATTGTGTATAAGGATCCTAACAGGCTTACATCAGGTATCAATATTTTAGTCTAAACACACACAAGCGTTATTTGTTTACATCTCAAATATAGTTATTCTATTCAAAATATACATGTAAATTAAGCACATATCAAATATTAGTTAGCCTAAATTTACTTTAATTTAACATTTAATTTTTAATTTGAACCCAAAATTAAACTCAAAAATTTTGTTTTATTAAAATATTTTTTAGGCTTTGTATCTTATATTTTTCTCTCTTTATAAAAATTGCATCCTCAAAATTTTGCGTACCTTAATGAAAAAACAAGTGGGGTTACTTATCTCGAATTTCATCATCGCGTTCCCATGTGACTTCATTGAATCAATAGTTTCTCTATAATATATTGACCAAAGGAATAACCTTAGTATAGAACAATTGATCTTATTGTCCCAAAATTTAAACCGATTATTCAATTTACGTTAAATTTTTATTAATCCTTAATGATTCATACTCAATAAGTGAATGATCATAAATGTATTTGCAGGGCATCAAGATATGAAAAATATTATGGACATTTTCTAGGCTTGAAGGCAAAGTTAATAGATAAGCCACTTTATTTATTTGCTCTAAAATTTTAAATGGTCTAATAAATTTTAGTTTTAATTTTTCTATTACCTCAAACTTGGATACTCCTTTTGATAGAGATATCTTCAAAAATAGATGATATATAATTTTAAAACTCAACTCAAACCTTTTGTGATTTCTATAACTTTTTTGTTGGTTTTGAATAATTTGAAGTTGATCTCAAATGATACGAATTTTATCTGTTATTTTCTAGATCACCTCTTGTCCCAAAAGTCTTATATTTTTATATAATTCTTCAAAAGGGGATATACTAATATTTGTTTGTTAACTATCATTGTAGGCAAACAGAGCTAGTGGTAAGTAATCATCTCAATTTCTTTTCATCTCACAAATTGAAACTCTCAATATATCTTTAATATTATCTTCCAAAAGTTGTTTAAATTTTAAATAACCCAACTTTCGATATAGGCTTCTCCAAAATTTTAATAGAATCTCATAAATTAAAGCCAGGATCTCATGAGATTTCACTATTTTATTTATGTATAATCTTGTCAAATGATCCTTTAAAAATGCCATCCTAACAATAATAAAATGGGTTGACTCAATTAGCTAATCAATGATCACCCATATTTCATTATGATTCGTCAACGTTTTCAATAAAGTTATCATAAAATCTATCATCATATACTTGCATCACCAACTAAGGATGGGCATAAGTTACAAAAGATTTGACGATTTCTTATATTCTACTTTTATTTGTTGATAGGTCATACATTTTCCTATAAATGCTGCAATGTTTCTTTTGATATTCCTCAACAAAAGGTCTTTTGTAAATCTTGGTACATCCTATTAATTTTTAGGTGGATAGTGTACTTAGGTTAATGGGCCTCATTAAAAATTTCTTCATTTGATTCTTTAAATTTTGATACACATATCCAATCCTAAAACCTTAAGACTTTATTAGCCCGAATGTTAAATAAAGATCTCGACCTTTGCTCAAATCTTCAATTATGTTCATTAAGAATAGATCATTCATTTGCATTCTCTTTATTCTTTGAATCATCTCCAACTATATCAAAAAATATGAATAGATTATATGGGTACCTTAAAAATATATTTTAATGCTGCACTCATTCATAGTATCAAGCATCTCCATTTTTTTAATTTTCAAGTGAGCCGTCGAATTCATTGTCTTATGACTAAAGGCATCTACTACTATATTGGCATTTTCCAATTGATATTAAATTTCACAATCAAAATTCTTTTGTAAATCCATCCATTATATTTTCCTTATGTTGAATTCTTTTTTAAAGAATAAGTATTTTAAACTATTATGATCCAAAAACCCTAAAAATTTTCCTCCACAAACAATGTTTCCAAAGTTTTAGTACAAAATAATTCCTACTAATTTTAAATTTTGGGTAGGATAATTTTTTTCATAAGTCATTAATTACTTCGATTCATAAGCAATTACCTTCATATACTATATAAGCACACAACCCAACCCATTCTTGTATACATCACAACAAATCACATATCCACTAAATCCTTCTAGAATAGCTAAGATAAAGGCAGTCGTTAACGTGTCATTCAACTCTTGAAAACTTTTTTCTCAATCTTCGTCCAAATGAAACTCTATCTTCTTTTGTATCATGTAGGTTAATAACATTGCAATTTTTAGAAGCTCTCCACATATCTTCAATAGTCTCCGGTCATCTCAAGAAAGCTTCATACTTTCGTCATAATTGTCATTTGACTCCAACTTGTCACCTCTTCAATCTTTTTCGGATTGATCGAGACACCCCCTTTACAAATCACATAGCCTTAAAAAATAACTTTCTTTTACCAAAATTCAAACTTTTTAGCCTGGCATATGACCTAATTTTCCTAAGTATAAATAAATTGCCTATTCTTAACAACGGGTATGTATTGTTGATAGTTACCATATTTAACTCCCAATAGTCTATACACAATTTTATAGACCCATCCTTCTTCACAGGCAAAGCCAATACATCCAAACACACTCAATTGAATAAAACTCTTCTTCAACAATTCTTAAAATTATTTCTTTAACTCCTTTAATTTTAAATATATTATTCCATATAGAGTTTTAGAAATTGATGCTGATCCTAACATTACCTTTATCTCAAACTCAATCTCCCTATTTGATAATAATCTTACCACTGAAATCTCCTCAACCAACACATAATGATTGTCGATTATGGAAACATAGGTTAGGTATACTTTATATCTACCTTTTATCAAATAGCACGCATGAAGGACAAAATCAAAATGTTGATTCCTTTTGTTTGATTCTTTAAAAATAAAAATATTCACAATCCGAAATTAAAAAAATACACTCTTTTATGAAAATAGTCTACACTGGTATTATAACATGTTGATCAACTTATATTTAAAATTATATCAAAATCATATATATCTAATAAAATTAAATCTACCACTAAAACTCATTCCTCCAAACAATACACCTAGGATATATAATATCTGTTATCAATGGCGTATCCATAGGCATAGACATTAGTAATGAATAATTCATGATTCTAGGCATGAATGCAAATGACATACGAACTTAGGGAATACAAATAAATGGATAAAACATGGGTCCAACAATACGTGTTGAACTTTTAAAAATTAATAGTTTACTTTTCACCATTGAAGGAGACATATTTGTATCCCTAACCATTATTGCAAAAGCTCTTCCTAAAGTGCTTGGCTTTCTAGCTATTTTCCATGGTGTTTTCCATAATATGGGCACACAAGTTTCGATTATTGTTGTCCTAATGTACTTAAGAGTTTTGCTCCTATCTTTGTCACCTTATCATGCGATTTTGACTTTTTATGGGGTTCACTTAATCCCTATTTTTGGCCTCTTTATCTTGCACTCATTTTTCAAAAAATTTTTCTCCTTTAGTTTTGACTCATATAGTAAGGCTTGATTAAGAATTTATCTAAACATCTTCGACCTCAGAGTCCTCAATTGCTTTCAAATTATATCATTCAATCATCATAAAAATTTTCTTACTCTCATCGTCTCATCCATCACCATGTGTAGAGCATGACAAACTAATTCAGTGAACTTGTTTATACTTTGTCACGATTTGATTTTCTATGTTACAAGTGTGCAAATTCATCCTCCTACTCTTATAAACTTATAGGAAAGTATCTATCTAGAAGCGCCTCCAAAAACATGTTCTACAAAATGTACTCATTCTCCAATCCTAACATCATGTTCTTTATCTACTACCAATAGTTTGCCTCTCCATCTAATTTGTACGAGGCAAACCTTACTTTGTATTCCTTTGGATAGATGATTACCTTGAAGACCTTCCCAATACGTCGAATTCAAATCTCTACGCTCCTTAGATTTGAATCACCTAAAAGCTTTGGCACCCATTCATTTGTGAATTCATTGTAAGCCATTAGTGCAACTCCAAAATCTACTACAACTAGCTCCAGATTTGGTTGCCACTAGACTATCTGGCCCATCTCCCCTGCGATCCTCGCTATTATAGTAAGATATTTCTCTTCCCTGCCAGAACTTGATCTATCTTTTTTAGTGGATATTTTAGTATCTATCATGATATAATTAACTATATTAATTCTTTAAACCAAATAAGATATTTTCTTTATGACTTTATTCGATACAACTTCTGTCAAGGTTGCACGTTCCCAAATCTAAAACTTAGAATTACCAATAATTGAGATCGTCACTTAATACCCAAAATCAATTGTTAAATTAATTGACTCAAACCCAACCAAATGTCAAGATGCAAACCTGTGACAAAGCATTGTTAAACAGTTTGCATATATAACTAAATATCTAAATATATGATTCAAAAGGTTACACTTAAAAGTGACTTCAAATACATACCAACTATTTGATTTAGACAATAAGTAAGAAAAAATATCTTAAACCAAAATCAGAATATCTACTAACCTCAATATTGTATTGAAATTAAACAATACTCTGGGCTCATGGCCATAATACAGACATTATCCAAATCTAAATTTATATTTCCTAATAAAATAATCAAAATAGAAGCCTTTTTCCATCATCCAAAGTTTCTATGTGAACACAGTCATCCTAACATGAAAGGTTAGCAAGCAGGCTACTCGTGTGAATCTAACATTTAGAAAATAAATATAAAATGTGGATATATTGAATGAATCATCCAGGTTATGATAGTCATGATTAAAATATGAAATTACCAATAATAACATAATTTTGATAAAGCATGCAAAAATCATATATTAAAATATCCCAAAAAACGTATAAATGTAGAAATTATGCTAAACTCGTCCCAATATTTGGACAAGTTTAAAACTTCAAAACTTTATTGGGACACAATCATAATTATCAAAAACTGAGAAATGAACTCAAAATAAAATATTTAAAATATAAGACCTAAAATGTCATACCCAAAAATAGATTTGAACATTAATCATATAAGACCTCAAATATATATGTAAAATGACGCATACATACAAAAGTTAAAGTAAAAAAAATCATAACTTGGATGAACTATTGGACTAAAAATCAAAATCAAACTCGATCACTGATAATTATATTGCATAAATTAAATATTACAGTATGAATAATTTTAGCAAAATGATAACCCTAAATCTATTGTTCTAAAACATAATTCATCATCCAAACTCAAACTCCTAGTTCTAATCCTCGAAGAGCTTTCCCTTAGTTCTAGCCATTTGCACATATGTCCTGAGCCCTATAATTTAAAATGTTAGCAAAAATTAAAATAATAATTAATTAATTATTTAATAAGATATAAATTTTTACAACTAAATATATACTTTATATCAAAATATGTTAGAATGGAACATAATCAAAATAAAAAATAATAGCAAATTTATAAGCATATGATGCATAGTATTTTTAACTTGATGATCAATTTCCTTCTCAAACTGTATATCAAATAAATATATTCAAATCAATCAAATTTGTGGACTAAGGATATATAATGGCCTCACCGATAAAAGGATCGACTAATTAAAACTTGAATTATATATTTATATTTTTATACAACCAAAGGCTATAAGTTAATATTCAAAGCCTGTAGGTGAATTATTATACATATAATCCTGAGATGGAATTCAAATGCGACTTTTTAATCTACAAAAAATAAGTTCAAACATTTATTTTTACTATAATATATTACCATCAATTCTTTATAATGATTCGTGTAAAATTAATGGAAAACTCCACTCAATTACTGACATATTCCTTATATTTTCTCATACAAAAGAAAATATCTTTATCTTTTAACTTATATAGACTTTTTTTTTATTTCTTCAAATACATAGTATACAATATATCATAAATCTTATGAAAACTTAAATATTTTAAAACATGTAAAATTTATATTATGTAAATAATGAATATGTAGAAATTATTCGTTACAAAAATATAGAAAATTAGTGTAGTCAATATAATTTTATTAATTTATTTTAATTATAAGGCATGCAGGAGCAATTAAATGTAAATTCAAGATATGCAAAATATATACTTAATGAATTAGTATATATAAGAGCATATATCTAAAAATCAAGAACATATAAGGGTATGTAAACATAATTTAATAACATACGAGGCAATGGTATAGAGAATCAACTTGAAAATATAATGCACATGAAATAAGGTTATATATTTTATAAAAGTTGTATAAAATAAAAATAAGAGTTCATGCATATGAGATTTAAACATTTTATAGATGAAATTATAGTATATATGAGTATTTAACATAATAAATATTTATAAAAATCAGAAAAAGAATAGCAACAAGAGAATGATGGGTTTATATGTACTTACTTTATACTTAAAATCATAAAAAATCTTCTTAAATTCATTTGGATTCTCCTTCTCTAACATTCTTTTCCTCCTCCTCGCTCTTTCACTCTTTCTTTCTCTCTCTTCTTAATAAAATCGGGCAAAAATGACTAAAATTCGGACAATAGAGCATTATGTAGAAATTTGGCATACATGCGTCTATCAGATACGTATTAGGCGTCAAGATAGAAACCATACGGCGTACAAGAATCCATTAGGTGAGTATTAGACGCATGCATTCTGCCATGAACACACATATAAGTCTCTTGGGTGTGCATCGAATGTAACCAATCTACCTAAAATATATATGTGAGCCCTAGAGGCATCCTTCTACCACGTCTTTATTGTCCAAAATACATATATACACATATCAAGTGCTGGTCAGGTATCTTAGAATTTGATGTGACCCAATTAGAATATTGGCTTTTACCCAAGACCTCATTTGATCTTAGTACATTCATTAACTTAATTTATCATCATTAGGAATAAAATCAAGCGCCATACCTAACAATTCTTTATAATCGAGGTTAAATGTCACTATTCTAACCTATAATTATTAGGTTTGACTTTTAATTTATAATAATATTTTAAGACTTATTTGAATATATTTCATAACTCTCTACAATAGTCCTTATGTTGTCAAATTTTAAAATTTACATCAATATATCAATACACATACATTTTTCTCATGTTGGAGGAAAAAAATAATTGATCAAAGTTAAAGTAGAGCTTTTATCAATTTGTTTTTATAAATAATTGATATGTAGAAATAAATACATAAAAATTGGTGACATTTAAAAATTAGTGGCATACAAAAAAATATATATTAAAATTTTATATATTCAATGTGATTTATATAACTTTAAGGTATGAGTTTTCTAAAAATTTCACAAGGTGGGAATAATTTGACAAACTTGCCAATCTTTTAGCATAATAAAATATTCAATGTATAAGAATTTGAAATATGAAATAATTTGAGATTTAAAAAAAATAGTAACAAAGGAATAAAAAGATTAAGATGCACTATTCTTTACTTGGATTTGTTAAAAACTAGTTTGAATTCTTTCTAGATTCACCTTGTCCTACTTGGCTCCCATCTTTACTCTATTTTCCTTCTCTCTTTCTCTCTTTTCTCTTATAACTTAGTTAAAAAGTGCTAAAATCAATCAAATGGCTTATTAATAATAAAATAATATATGTGTGCCTGTTAGGCACATATCTAGTATAGAGGCAAACTTCATATTGTCTATAAACACCCTAATCGGCACCTATATTTTAGTCTAAACATACACAAGAAATATTAGTACACACTTTAGGCACAACTATTCTATCCAAAAGAGGCTCATACATGGGTCAAACTCACATCAAGTACATTTGAGCTAAATTCATTTTGGTCAAATATTTATTTTTTGATAAAAACCCACAATTAGCCTTAAACTTTTATTAATTTATTTAAATTTAATATTATTAAAATACTTCTTGGGGTTTGGATCTTATAGATTTTGATGACGATAAAAAATTTTAATAATCAATAATTATCGAGTAAAACCCTTCGAACTATTCTAACCAGTAAAAGTAATAGATTATAAAAATTAACTTATAATCACATAATACAAATACACTAAACCTTGACTAACTTACTCCCTACTCATAACCATTATTAAGAGACTTATTAGATTTGTTCATAATAGTAAATTCGGACAATATTTGATCTTCCTATCAAACTTACTTCATGTGTTAGTAAACCTTCACATACCATTGGATCCCAATTTCACGCTACTAACGTACCAATGGGAGATAACATGTTGGAGCAAATGCGTAAACAATAAAACAAAGGTGGTGATACGTCATGGATCTAAATTTTGAACAGATTCGGGTCAAGTCGGTTGTCTGAGTTTGACTCCGTCTATTGAATTTGGATCTTACACACTACAACTATGAACAAGAGGTCAGGTGATGGTGGAAGGTTATCCTGCCATAAATATTTCGACGCTTAAATCAGCAAACGACCTTCAAATTAAGAAGATGAAAGTAGAGAATGCAAAAAAAATATAGAGAGTGTTTGAGATAGGTTAGTGTTCTCGTCGAGAGAGGCTTTGTTGGCTCGTGAGGATCACTAGCTCTAAGCACTATGTTCACTGAGAACGTAGTGGCAAAAAGAGAGAGAGCGTTTACAGTTTGAAGCATGTGAGCTTTTCTGTAAAACGCTTTAATAGCAAGTTTAAGTGTTTGAGCTTATTGTGGGCGAATGAATGTGTGCCTTGGAGTGAGAATTCCATGGCCTCTTATAGGTGCTACTTTGGGTTGCCTTCCTTATACAAAAGGGCTTGATTCCGCGCTTTTATAGGATCACTATCTTTTCTGGCGTGGAGCTTTTATTACAATAACGGTCACTAAATTGATTGTTTTCCTTTTGTATTCTACAACCGTTAGGGTTTCTAACAAATAGGGAAAAGATTATGACGCATTCCTTTAGGAATGCACGTTGAATCTACTGATGACCGTTGTAGTAAAAATTACCTTCTGTGAAGAGCGTGAAATCAAAAGAAAAGATCGTTCCTGGTCGAAGATGGTCGCGTGGACCAAATTGGGCCTGGCCCACTTGAGGCCTAGTCTGCAGGCGGCCAACTGATCATGCTTCCGGTCAACAGAAGCGTTGACAGTCTTTGAATCAAGTGGGTCGTCTTGTTCTTGGGCTTCTCCTAGCTCATTGGCCTTTCGACTGGTCAACGGCAAGCGTTGACCGTCTAGGCATTAATGGGCCATTGTGGATTTGGGTTGTTCATCCTTCTTAGGCTAACTCACTATTGGCGTACCCATCACTAACCTCCCATACTGGTGGCTTGGGATTCTAGCCTCCAACATCTTCAAGATGGGACGCGAGTAGTTGGGTTACCTGCTTGAGGTGGCCTGGCGACGTTTCTTAGTTTGTTGATCATGTAGCGTATAGCTACTGGCCGTAAGGTAAAGATCTAGAGAGCTGGCCAAGCAAAGCATTGATCGGATTCATTGACCGTCTATGACAAAATCTGGAGAACTAGCTTAAGAAAGCGTTGACCAGATTAGTTAACCGTCCAGGCCAAAATACAAAAAACAGATGAAGGAAGTGGGAGTTGAAATGGCACGCCATTATGCCGCTGGCCTATCAGTCAAAAAGTTGGCCACGTGCCTACGTGCAGTAAATTTATGATTCCGACAATTAATGCACCAGAGGATCTGATTCAACTACACCCGCTTAGGAAGCGACACGTGTCAGCAATGATGTGAGCATGTTTAGAGATAGTTCACCTTTTCCGGCGTTCACACTCCTTTTAGTGGTCCATCCGTTGCTTTTCAAACTTTCTACGCTTTCCTTTAACTTTCCTTCCTGAAACATTTTAAGTGTTGTGCCATCTTCCTTCTCACTCTCATTCCCATAACTCATTCTGTAATGAAAATCGCTTCTGTGCTCACACCTGGTATGGTTAGAGAGTTGTATGTAGAGTTTAACATTCTACAGAAGATCGTTTCGGTGATACCCGGCGAGCTTGACGGGGTTTATTTTCCTCCTAAGGGCTGCATCTCTGTATACGAGGCTCATCTGAAGAGTGGGTTTCGTCTCCCTGTTCCTCAAGAATTGCTTGACATTCTCACTGCTCTTCAGGTTCCTATCGCATAGTTTCTTGCTAATACCGTGCGATATCTTTGTTCTTTGTGCATCTTCATGGGCCATCACTACTAGATGATGATGGTTGACGCCGTTAGGGTGATATTTTGCTTTACACAGAGTGGGGACCAAATTTCTCTGTCCCCTAGAGACTGTTCGATCAACGAGGTCATCTACGACTCGTTGAAGAATTGAAAGAATCACTTCTTCTTCATTCGCGTCGCTAAAAAGTGGACCTTGTCTCGGGATTGGGGCAACGTTCTGAAGGCCTTCACCAGGACGCTGAAGAAGGCAGAGATCACTACTATGGCAAAATTATTGGAGCTTGTGAGGGAAAACTCTGATGAGTTTAGGAAAGACCACTTGGTTTCTCAAGAGGAAGCCAAAAGAGCACGTTGGGAACCTCCCTCTCCAATCTAAAAGTTCAGGATTCCGCCGCTGGAGGCCTCGCGGAGGAAGAGGAAGGTCAGAGCTATGATCGTTGGTGACACCAGTGCACCTTCCTCTGACCCAACTCCTGCCAGTCCAAAACAAAAGAGGGCTGCAACGGTGGAGCCTTCTTCGTCATCCTCTGAGCCAAATTACGTGACCGCTGGGTGCCTTGCAAGAGTGGGTGGCCGCTCAGGAGTCAAAGCTGAGCTAGCTTTAGAGGTGTATGACACCATGTTGCACGCTAGAGTGAGCAGTGCCATTGTTTTGGCACAGCCTGCATTGGCGGAGCCAGTGCTGAAGCCGCAACATGAGCCGAAGGAGCCGACTTTTAACCCACTGGCTGAGATGCTGGAGCTAGCTGGGGAGCCACGAGCTGAGCCGTGGGAGCCATCTGCTGAGCCGCTGGCTGAGCTGTTAGAGCCAGCTGTTGAGCCACTAGTTGCGGAGCTGCAAACTGAGTTGAAGGAGCCAATTTTGGAGCCACACATTGCACCGAAGGAGCCAGCCACCGGAAAGCCTGTTGAGGTGGTGGACCTTTCGATAGAGTTCTCGGAGGAGTCTGTGACGGAAGCCACTACTGTGCCTATTCAGGAGATTACTGTTTCCAATCCTCCACCGCCAGAGCCTAGGTCTCACAGCAAACCAGTGAGGCCAAAGCGCCGAGTCTGGTAGGTAAATCTTCGTAACTTTCCTTCTCCTTTTCTTCTCCATTGTTACTTGACATGTTTGGTCTTTGCAGGAGGAGAAAGTAATTGGCATAGTTAGCAAGGTGTTGCCCTAAAGGGACCTGGTGATCTCTGATCGCGATTGAGAGATTGCCTGGCTCGAGGAAGAGATGGAGCTGCTTAAGGCAAAGTATCTGGATGACACAGCCGCTCTTCAGACCGTGGTGTCGAGTCTAGAGGAGGAGAATGCGAGGCTGAAGGAAGAGAATGCCAAGTTGAGAGAGGAAGCTGATTGGGCGACGAGGCATATTGATCAGCTCTCGGGATAGTTGACATCGTTGAAAAATGAGCTGAGAACTCGTATACATCCCCATGAGGTCTCTCGGATGCTGTGAGCACCAGTGTGAGAAGGTGTCAACCTCAATCGTCATATTGTACGGTTGATTGACCCTAATTTTTCAGTTAAATTTCTTGACCAAACAAACCGTTCTTTCCAGTGTCGTGAGAGCCTCATGGGACAGCCCCGGAGTGGTCAGGGACCATCATCGCCTCCACCTGGGCGCTCCGCTCCCTTATAGATTTTGTACTCCCATTTTTTAGACTGTTGTAATTATCAAGGCACACAATCAATAAAATGATCATTTTACTGATAGTGTCTTTGCCTTAGTTGCTGTTTCTTAATTATTGTTGTCACATTGTTCGGCTAACATAGTGCGTTGTGCGCAAGTTGGTCAGCTGCCTTTCTTGAGATGTTAGTGGCACTCTTTGATGGACTTAAGTCCAGTAGAAGATATCAGGGTGGACTCTATTGTCAAGTCAAGCTTGTTCTTCACTCGTGAGTTGAGGCTTGGTGGTGTTGCCCAAGTGTGAACTTGGGCGGCCGGCTTTTGAATGGGACACTTCTGTTCCTGTCGACCATCATTGACTGTCACACTATCTTCTTAAGTAATAGGTCGTCACGTGTGCTGTTTAAACCCACCAAAGATTTTGGCATCAAATTGGCCACTTGGATGACCATGGTTTAATTCGACTGTTAATAGGTCACTTGGATGATCTAGGTTTAGTTACGACCGCTTGTAAGTCATCTAGATGACCGGGGTTTTTAGTTACGACCGCTTGTGGGCCGCCTGGATGACCAGTATTTAGTTACGACCGCTTATGAGCCGCTTGGATGACCAGGGTTTAGTTACGAGCGGGTAAAAATCTACCCAACTCAGGGATAGTCTAAGTTGTATAACCCTGCAAGTAGACACACATGCATATGGAAAAGAAAAAGGATACTGTTCAAATAAGAAAGAAAAAATATTTTCCTTTGTTAAAGAGAAATAATATGTGCAAGCATACATATAGCTGACCTACCTGTATCCTTCCTTGAAGTAGTGGTTGAGATAAACCGTGTTTTATGTCTGTGAAACTAACTTACTGTTCTGGATCCGGAGTTTGTATGCTCCATTCCGCAGAACGGCAGAGATTAGAAAATGACTTTCCTAATTTGGAAAAAGTTTATTCCGGTTGGTGATCTTACCCGTAACCTCGATACTTCGCAAGACCAAATTTTCAACTTTCAAGTGTTGCACTTTTACCTTCTTGTTGTGATAGCGTGTGACTCGTTGTTGGTAAGCTGCTTTCTACAATCTGGCAGCGTTACGAGCTTCTTCTAACAAGTCTAGGTATTCTCAGATTTTCTAGGAATTACCTTATCGGTCAAAAGACTCAACCCTAAGATTTGGAAATCTAATCTCAACCGGAATTGCTGTTTCAGTCCCATAACAGAGATTGAAGGGCGTCGCGTAAGTCGGTTTATTTAGAGTTGTTCGATAAGACTATAGGATGGAGGGCAGTTTGTCAACCCAGGAGCCCCCTGCATCTTTCAACTTTGTCTTCAGACCGTGGAGTAGCATGCGATTTGTGACCTCTACCTATCCGTTGGATTTTGGGTACGCTACTAAAGTGTGGACCAATCTGATATCTAGATTGGTGCAATACTTGGTGAAGCACTTTTCGGAGAATTAGATTCCGTTATCAGTCACTATGGCTTCGGGAATGCCAAATCTATTGATTATACTCTGGTGGGCAAATTTTAAAGCGTTGTGTTCATTGATCTTGTCTGGCGGGGCGGCTTCGACTCACTTGGTGAAGTAGTCGATGCCAGTGATGATGAATTTTTTTTTGCCCGGTAGCAATAGGAAATGGGTTGAGAATATCGATCCCCTATTGTGTGAAAGGCCAAGGAGATTGAAGAGTCCTCAAATCAGTGGGCGGTTGATAGTCAAGATTACCGTGGAGCTGGTAATTTTCACACTTTTTCACGAAGTTGAGGTCGTCTTTCTTCATCGTTGGACAGTAATATCCATGGTGCATGATTTTGAATGTTAGGTTTTTGCCGCCGATATACGATCCGTAAATCCCAAAGTGGACTTCTCTCAAGGTCGAGTAGCCACAACGATACAGCCATCCATCGACTATGGTGAAACAACCGGCCATCTTTTTAACCTGCTTGGCTTCGTCCACGTGTCTGGCAGTATTTCGTCCACTAGGTATCTCTAATAAGGCATGATCCAGCTGTCCATATCAGATATTTGCATTGGTTGCTGTTCCTCCGTGTTGAGAGTGCTTAGGACCTCCCGCATATCCCTCGAGTATTGTTCTAGATTTTTGACCGCCACTGTCCTAGCAAGTTGGTTAGCCTTCCGATTTTCAATTCTGGGAACATGAACCAGGTTCATCTTATCAAATCTCCGAATGGCGTTCTTCGCCTTAACTAAATATTTGGTTAAGTGAGGATTGCTCACCTCGAAACTCCCATTTACCTGGTTAATGACCAGCTCAGAATCGCTGTAGACGGTCAGTCATCTAGCGGAGTACTCTTTTGCTAGTCTTAGTCCAACTAACAGGGTTTCGTACTCAATAATATTTTTGGTAGTCAAAAAATTGAGTCTAAGGGAGTACTTCACCTCAAACCCATCGGTGGTCCTCAGAACCACTCCGACACCGCTGCCTAAGTCCGTAGAAAATCCATCTACGTTGAGAACCCATTTTGTCTCTTTCCCGTGTAGTCCTGCGTCCTCAGTGGATTGTTCATCAGGAATTGATGTTGTGGTCTTGACGATGAAGTCAACCAGAGCCTACCCCTTGATGGCTGGCTTGACCGGAATTCAATATCGAATTCTCCCAATTTGATAATCCACTTTACCAACCGTCCAAAAACATTGGATTTCTACAGAATACTCTTCAGAGGCTGGCCGGTCAGGACTACCACGCGATGAGTCTGGAAGTAAGGCCTTAGTTTTCGGGTGGTGAAGACAAGTGCCAAGGCTAACTTCTCTGCATGTGGGTAGCATATCTCTGCGCCGATCAACGTCTTGCTCGCATAGTAGACCGATCGCTGAGAGTCGGAATCTTGGTGTATGAAGACAGAGTTGAGAGCTACCTCTAACACTGCCAGGTAGAGGTATAACTCCTCTCCGTCCTCGGGTGACGTCAGCAACAGCGGACTGGCCAGGTACTACTTTAATTCATCGAAGACTGCCTGGCTTTCTACAGTCCATTGAAATCCGTTTGATTTTGTCCCCCTCAGAGCCTTGAAAAAAGGTTGGTACTTGTTGCTGGACTTGGCCAAGAAATGAGACAAGACTGCCAGTCATTCGGTTAGCCTTTAAACATCTTTGACACTCCATGGTGGGGTCATATCCGTGAGGGCCTTGATCTTTTTCTAGTTTGCATTGATCCCTCGTTGAGAGATGATAAAATCCAAGAACTTCCCTAAGGATACTCCAAAGATGCACTTAGAAGGATTCAGCTTCATTTGATGTGTGTGAAGCATCTTGAACAATTCATCCAAATCACGAATATAGTCGTTAGTGGTCTTACTCTTGATGAGCATGTAGTCAACGTACACCGCTATATTGTGGCCAATCTGCTCTTTGAACATATTGTTCACGAGCCGCTGGTAAGTGGTACCTATATTCTTTAGGCCAAAAGGCATCACCTTATAGCAGTAAGTGCATTGGTCTGTCATGAATGAAGTGTGCTCCTCGTCCTCTGATCTAATTCAGATCTGATTATAATTCGAGTACGCATCCTGAAGCTCAACAACTCGTATCCGAGTATTAAATCCACCAACAGGTAGATCTTGAGTAAAGGGAAGTTGTCTTTTGGGCAGTCTTTGTTAACGTCGGTGAGATCGACGTCCATTCTCCATTTTTCGTTGCTTTTCTTTACCATGACGACGTTGGAGAGCCAATCCGAGTGTTGAACTTCTCTGAATGAAGTGGCATCTAGCAGCTTTCTTCACCTCCTCCCGAATAACAATCAACTTCTTTATGGAGTGGTTCCTCCGCTTCTACCTAATGGGCTTACGGTCGGGATCGAGGTCAACTTGTGAACCATTATTCTGACCGAAATTTTAAGCATGTCAGCGGGTGTCCATGCGAAAACGTCAGCGTTCTGTTATAAGAACGCGATTAGCTCGTCACGCAGTGTCCCGATGATTGAGCATCTGATCTGCACACATCTCTCCGTGTTTTCCGGATTCAGTGGGATTAAATCGATAACCTCATCAGATTGCACTTGCTGCAAAATTGCTTCATCTCAATGGTTAAGTTCTCCTGCTGCCTTTATGCTGCCACTTAGAGTGATTTGGGACTTGTAGCATGTCCTCCTAATAACTTGATCGCCCAACACTTCACCAATACTGCATGCTGTTGAAATTTTCATCTTAAAGTGCGGTATTGAAGTTATGGCTTCAAATGGTATTAGGCATGGGCGGCCTAGAATCGCATTGTTCACGGAAGGCAGGTTGACAACCAAGAAGGTGAGTGTATGACTCACCTTTCTTGGGTATGTGCCTAGGGTGACCTCCCGCTGGATCATTCATTGAACGGCGACTCGTTCGCTGTCAAGGCCATATAGTGGGCTTTCGACAGGTTTCAACTGACTCTTTTTTAAACCAAATTAAAAAATACATCAATGTAATGCAAATTACGCGAACTTTTATTATCAATGAAAACTCGTTTCAATTGGTAATCGACGCTACGGTTCAAAACGAGTGCGGATACAACAGGGAGATTTGCATGGGGGAAGATTACATGGCTCAAGTCATTATCGCTAAAACTAATGACGTTGTCTTCTGGGTGTTGTTTCTTCCGCCCAACCTGATATTCCTTGCTATCTACTGGGGTCTTAGCCAGCCGAATTATGATTATATTGACCATTCCAACCGTGACCCGATTCCATGGTGGGGAAGGCTCTTGTCCTTCCCCTCCTGAGGCGCCAGAGCTTTGTCGAGGGTTCCTGATGAACCTGGTAAGGTGACCCCTCCGGATGAGCTCCTCGATTTCCCGTTGAAGCGTCTTGCAATCTTCCGTGGAGTGTCCGAAAGATCGATGGAAATCACAATACTTGACTAGATTTGCTCCCTCGGCTTTCTTAAGTGGTTTTGGCCACTTAAGGAACTTCTCCCTATAGATCTGCATGAGGACGTTGGAGCGTGTGTCGGTTAGGGGCGTCATATTGATCGGCCCGTAATCCCTTCGTTCTAGCCCCCCTATCTTGTGCTGCTTCCGATGGGAGTAGTCACCGCCGCTGTGCTTCCTCTTTCCCACAGTTGGGAAAGAGTGAGATTATTCGGTCCACTCGGGATTTTTAGCCTTGTTGGTCTCCTTCGCTACTACGTAAACCCTGGTGATAGATTCTGCCTCTTGATAGGTCTGTGGATTCTTATGTGCTAGATGCCTAAAGAAGCCCCCATGCGTTAAGGCAGAGATGAAACTGCCAAGTTTTATCTCCTCTGTGAGTCTAGGGATTCTTCTCTCCTTCGCCACAAAGTGATTCAGGAATTTCTGTAGATTCTCCCCCTATTTCTGCTTGATGTGGGAGAGGTGCCACGACTACTTCTTTTCTTGACGGATAGAGGCGTATTGTGCCAATAAGAGATCAAATAGCTCTCGAAAGCTTCGGATTGAATTTGATGGGAGACGATGGAACCAAATGCGGGCGTCTCCCTTCAGCGTAAGAGGGAAGTAGCGACACCTGGCTGTGTCCTCCGACCCTTATAGACTCAGATGAGTGTGAAAATGATTGAGGTGATCCATGGGATCAGCGTTCCCATCGTAAGAGTTAAGAGTTAACATCTTGAACTTGGTCGGTATGGGACGGTTCAAGATCTGCACCGTGAAAGGTGATCTGTTCAGATCCATGGCGTGTTCATCATCTTTGAACACGCGTTCTAGGATCTTCTCCATCCGTGAATTTGTGGGGATGGCGTCACCAGTTCTTTTGGAGTTGATGTAGGTTCTCAACTCTATTCTTTCTCTGATGTGGCAAGTAGTCGGCCGGCTACTACGGCAAGCGAATCTAACAATCCTAGAGGCTCTCTCCGGAGCCCGAGGGAAGGCATTCGCCTGAGAGTATTGAGGATTCCTATGTTCTAGACTCTCCTTCGGAGTCCTACTGCCCAAACGTTCTTCGAGCTTTGAACGGCTCTGGGTGTATGAAGCCTCCGGAGCCTAAGTGTTGGCCGGCCTCTTAGTTTTCTCGGCCGGTTTCTTCTTCTTCTTCTATCCTTTCTTGGAGGTCGGAACAGGGAATGGTGCAGGCGGAGCCCCTTACTAAACATTCTCCTGGTGGGCGCAGAGCATTTAGAGCAGTCTGTTCATACTACTCATGTGCTCCGCCAGATTCTGAAAAAAGGATATTTGCACACTATTGATCACCCCATTGACCTGATCACCAGCAGAGTGGTCCTAGTTGGGTGTGGTCGTGTCTCTAGCGGGACCGCTAGCTTACGCTCTTGTGTTCACCATTCTATTTGGTGAAAGGCGAAACTGAGAAAGATCGTGGAAATAAAATGGTTAACTTTTTGTATGCTTCCCACAGATGGCGCCAATAATGCGTCATAGATCCAAGTTTTAAATAGATTTGGATCAAGTCGGTTATCTGAGTGTGGCTCTATCTATTTAGTTTGAATCCTGCACACCACAACTACGAATAAGAGGTCGGGTAACGGTGGGAGGTTGTCCTATCGTAAACACTCCGATACTCAAGTCAGCAAACGGCTTTCGAATTAAAAAGGTGGAAGTAAAGAATGTAAGGAAATGTAGAGAGTATTTGAGATCGGTGAATGCTCTCGTCGAGAGAGGCTTTGTTGTCTCGTAAGGAGCGTTGGCTCTAAGCACTGTATTCGCTGTGAACATAGTTGCAGTTTGAAGCGTGTGAGCTTTTCTGCAGAGAGATTTAGTGGCAAGTTTAAGCGTTTGAGCTTATTGTGGACAAATGAAAGCATGCCTTAGAGTGAGGACTCCATGGCCTTTTATAGGCGCTGTTTTGGGTTGCTTTCCTTGTGTATAAGGGCTTGATTCTCACATTTTGTTGGGATCATTGACTTTTTTGACGTGGAGCTTTTATGTTAGTAACGGTTGCTAGATTGATTGCTTTCCTTTTGTGTTTTATAGCCGTTAGGGTTTTCAATAGACGGGAAAAGAATTCTAGCGCCTTCCTTTAGGAATGCACGTTAAATCTGCTAATTACTGTTGTAGTGGAGATTACCTTCTATGAAAAGCGTAAAATCAGGAGAGAAGACCGTTGCTGGTCAAAGACGGTAGAGTGGACCAAACCGAGCTTGGCCCACTTGAGGCCTGGTTTGCAGACAGCCAACTAGTCATACTTTCGATCAATAAAAACGTTGATCGCCTTGCATGATTTTGGTCAACGAAAGTGTTGACCATCATGGACCCAAGCAGGTTGTCAAGTTCTTGGGCTTCTCCTGATTTATTGGCCTTTTCGGTCAATGACAAGCGTTGATGATCCAAGCGCTAATGGGCCGTTGTGGATTTGGGCCATTCTTCCTTCCTAAGCTGGCCCACTATTGATGTACCCATCAGGTGGTACGAGAAAAATTTTACAATTTAATTTCAAGAGAATAGTTTGGTTTTTTCAACTAATGAATTAATGAGAATTGTAGGGTTGTAACCATTTTTCTTAATAGATATCCCTTTTTAATGAAGAGACAAAATATATATATAAAGATGGTTACAATTAAGTCAAAAACATATGGCAATTTAGAAAATAACGATTCAGCACATGTGCATTGCATTGGTGCGAATTAGACATAAAGGCATGAGTAGGAAGGGCCCCTCAATGCACATGTGTCACTCAAGTGTATATCATGTGCGGATATTCTATATAAAGTGTACTCATGTGTTACTCAACAATACATTAGACGTGGGTATTTTGAATAAAATTTATTCATGCATAGATCAAACATATATTGGACATAGGTGTACTAGATAGAATATACTCATGAGTAGATCAACCTTGGATCAAACAATAAAATTATGAGAAGGCGAATTTACGTAAAATAGGCAAACATCCGGCACTCATTTTTATTAATATTTGATAATTTTTCAAATCACCTATTTATCTAGTCATGAAATATAGTAATATAAAATATCTCTGACATTCCAAATGTTTCAAAATATTTCTAAATCTCATAAAAATGCAAAATAATATATAAATACTAAAATAATGTTAATACAAATTTAGCCTTCATTTTTAGCGCTTTATACTGGCATATTTGATGAGTTATCTGATACTTTTAAGTAGATATTTGAATTATCTTGTAATTTATGATTCAAAATATTATAATGCCCTCATTTGATGGTTGATTAAAAATTTTTAAAAGCTAAATTGTTTGTAATGAACCACTAAATTTGAACATTTATTTATCAATTGTATATTACATTAATATTGCCAGTTGTTGAATTGTTCCTAAGATGAAAAATTTAATCCAGGGTTAGATTTAGATTTAAATATAATCTAAAATATCAAAATTTTTTTCCATCAAAATAATATGGACCAATATTGGATCATAGATAAACAATATTAGGTTGGCTTTATGGATTCAATTCTGCTTATCCGAATACAAAAATCAGTCTTATTTTTTATCTCTCATGGGTTTCCTCCCCCCCCACCAAATTATTCAATCTGCAGGCAAATGGAATGAGAGTGAACTTGATCATGACAGACTACTCTATGCCTGGAATGAGTGGCTACGATCTGCTTAAAAGAGTCAAGGTTCTTCATCAACTCTATTCATTTAATTCTGTGTTAATATATATGAAACTTTATGAGGCTATGGAATGGTAAAATTATTTAAAATATTGGGTTTTTGAGATAAATTATTCCTATTATCATATTTAAATTAAGTTAATTTTACCAATTATGATTTTATAATCAAATTAGACTAAACTAACTTGTCTTATGATCCAATATTGATTTTTTATTACTATAACATGTTACACTCTAATTGAATATATTAAATCATCTTTATGTGTGGGCTGAGGTTTAAAATGCATTAATTTGTAAAAATAATAACTACTATAATTCATTTAATTCTAATAAACATGATAACGAATTAATTCAAATAAAAAATATATTCTTATAAATTATTCTATGACTCTAAGTTACTTATTTCTGGTTGAAATTGTCGTGACAACTTGCAGGGATCATCTTGGAAAGATGTGCCGGTAATTATTATGTCCTCTGAGAATGTTCCTTCAAGAATTGACATGTGAGACTCCTTACGTATTATTTGATTTAAAAACAATAATATATAAATAATTTTACCTCTTATTTTATACAATTATTAAACCCTTTTTTGAAAAATATTAAAAATATAATTAAAATTATAATTTATTTTTTCTATCAGATAATTTATCTATATTTATATATAAATTTAGATCATAATCAGATATATAAAACTTCAAAGTATAAATTTATCGTCAATAATTGGCCGTAAATATAGGGTTGCCAACCAGTGAGCAAAGCTACCAACTAACAATTGAGGTTTGCAGACTACAGTCACTGGTGTAGGAAGAACAGGCCTTCGAGAAACAAACCTGGTTGAGGAAAAATATATTAATGAAAAATTTTAAGATGTGTTATAACATTATTTTATTTAAAATAATATTAGCATTTTAGAGATATAAACAGGGTCATGTAAATTATTTTAAAATGTAATAAAATCTTACTTGACTGTATTTTATTATAAAAATATCAAATCTAAGATTTTAATAAATTAAGATTGTCTGATAGTAACAAATAACATACATTATTGAAGATAATTTAAAACACAAGGCAATCACATTAATATACAATAGTTCTCCAATTCTAATGTAGGACAAGTGTTCTCTTTGTAAAGTTGAAAATCTACACCGATTGTAAATGCTCGGAATGAATGATGATCCAAAGTTGTATAGATAAGTGTAAAGAATATCATTATCATGTCACTCTTCACACTATTTAGACACCAATTTTTATATGAAGACGTATCTATTCAGCTATTTTCATACAGGCATTCAGAGTAAGACAGATAAATTTCTGTTATGGGTGAAAAAATGAGACACTTTATCATTTGAAGATGAATAAAAAAATGTTCAAAATGTATCTCTGAAATATATTCTAGAAATAAAATAATTTATTATACTGGTTGATATTGTCCAAATCGCAGGTGTATGGAAGGAGGAGCCGAGGAATTCTTGTTAAAACCAGTGCAAATGGCAGACTTGAAGAGACTGCAACCTCATCTTCTAAAAAACTCCAGTAGTTATGGAAAGAGGAAGGCACCAATGTCAAAGCACTCTGATAGAAGAATCAAGTTTGAATTCGAAGGACTTGCTGTATAGAAAAAGAAAAAGAAAAAAAAAAACATGCATTTCCTGGCAAATCTACTAACTAAATGCTCCTTTGTTGATTTCAGATTCATTGCCATACCCTTCCTCCCTCCACTTTTGGCATTAATAAACAATGATTAATTGGTTAGTGGGAATTGGTGTAGTCGATAATGAAATCTTGAATTTCAATTCTCATTCTGACTTCTGACAGAATTTCAAAATCGATTTCAATTCTGCTTTTATACGTGAGCAGATCCGACTATAGAAGAACCAAAATGGGCAATAATTTCTAAAGATAATAAGCAAATAAGTATGTCTAATTTTCATCAATTTATCTATGTTCTTAGAGCTAAATAAATTAGTAAGTACTAACTTTACCAACATTTACAACACTAGTAATATATGTTATAAGTAAAAAGGCAATATTCACAATCAAAAAAGAGTAGGTAGTATTTTGCTTACATGTAGAGGAGAATCCAACCCTTAATTAGATTGAAATCCAAGCAAAACATCAAGAATGGATCTGGGATTTTTCCTCTAGATAGGTCAATAAACAATATATTATTTCTTAACATAAAAAACATATGGAATAAACAATAAAACATGATAAAAATATATTTAATGGGGTCAATAAATAAATTTATGTATGGTCAATTAAAAACTCAATTAAGTTTCTAATATATCTTTATCTATTTTTAATTAGAAATTATGTTTAGTAGGGTGTTACAAGAAATTTCATTCAACTATCCTATTGTAAAATAAAAGAAAAGTAGAACATAAACTAGTATAAGAACACAAGATATAGAAAGCTAGTTGTTTAGGAACTACTAATATTTCATAATTATTTTAATTCTTTTTCTTTATTTCACATGTTCATCTTAATCACTCTTTTATAGAAATGGGGATGTAATGAGAAGTTAAAATAGATATAAAAATAAAACAATCAAGAGACCTAATAATACAAGAATAGGATGAACATTGATATAATCTCATCATCTAAGAAGTCTAAGATATGAGAAATTAAATAGGAAAAAAATAAGTGGTCTTCCATTATCAGTTGAGAATTTATTAAAATTTGTCACGAAAAAGAATATGCCTCAATAAAATCTTATCAGGAAAAAATCTAGTGGAAAAAAACAATGGCAAAGGAAAAATAATATATTATTATTATTGTAAAGATTAGAAAGTCCCTAATCCCAATTGCTTTAAACCCTATAAATTCACAGAAAGTAAAATAAATTCAAATATACAATACATATAAAATATATTCTATATTAGATATAAACCAAAGTAAATATTTATAGCTAATTGTATCAACAAAATAAATTTAAAAAATAAGAAAATAACACGTAAATCTTGGTGACGAGCAAAACATCTATAACAGATAGTCATCAAGTAAAACCCTTCGAGTTTTTAAAGTTAATAAAAGTAATGTACTAAAAAAATTAACTTACAATATAAATGATACAGACACACTAAATCTTAACTGATTTACCCACGACTTGTGACCCTTACAAAAGAACTTATTTGATTTGTGTGCAGCACTGAAATCGAATACTTTTGATCTTCTTATCGATCTTATTTCACGTGTAGAAAGATCTGCGTCAACTATTGAATTTTAATGTCTATGCCACCCACATACCAAACTAAAGCTTATAAGTTGAAACTAGCGCGTAAAATGATATAGAAAATATGGGGAGGGAAGATCTTGGAAATTTATTTCAAGAGAAATGATTTTTTTGTTTTCTCAATTAAAAGATAGTTATTCACTTTTATCAAAGAAAGTTTTGAAGTTATAACTTTATACACTTTTTATTCAACCATTTAATAAATCAAAGAAAGGTATTTATAATGAAGATTGAAAATAATGCTAAAAGCACGCAACCTTTTAGAAAACAGCATACCAATACGTGTATGTCAAATAGCCGTGCATCAAGTATAGAAGTTTTAGTAAGGAGGCCACTCCCTAACATACGTATGTCACTCAGGCTCATATCAAATACAAACATTTTGAATAAAATATACTCATAAATAGTTTGGACACACATCAAGCGCAGATATTTTGAATAAAATGCACTCGTACATAACTTAGACATATATGGTGGGGGCATTTTGGGTAAAATACTCTCATGCACAACTCAACTATGTATCAAGTGCGGGCAATCTAGATAACCTGCGCTTATGCTTGGTTTGAACGCACATTGTGCGAGTATACTCTAGTTAAGATGCACTCAAACGCAGATCAATTGCAAATCAAATATGGATATTAAGAGATGGCATATTTGTAATAATAGGTGTGTATCCAATACTTCTCTTCATTGACTCATAAAAATTCTTTAAAATTCCTATTTACATAGTCACGTGATATGTCAATATAAAATACTTTTAATAATCTTTTTCTTTGATAATTTCGTGACAAAAACCCTTTTATATAACCAAAATCAAAAACATATAAATTGTAAGTTCAAATACCACTAATATAGAACTCATATATAACAAAATCTACTCATAAATAAAGAACAAATGATGACACTTACACATTTAACTTTTGAAAGCAATAGCTCCTATTGCTCTTTATCAAATATAGCTAGTGCAATTATAAAATGTGTAGAAATAAAACTGCAAGAATATTACTGTATATAAAAGATATATAATCAAAGTACAATATATATAAAACATTAAGTTGAATTACAAACCAAATAATACACAATCATTAAAAAAATGCATTACTCACCCTTTTCTTTTTATTCAACTTCACTTCTATGTTTTTTAATACTCCGCCTTTTGTCACGAATTACCAAAGAAAGTACACTATTCTACATCAAAGTAATCACTGCCCCTCATAGATTAGAGCTCATTGAAGAGGCAATCCATACTCCCCCCATGAACTTCTCATAGGCATTCACCGGGCATCAGTCTGTCAAAGACCCTCAAGATTATGGAACCCTATCCAATCTTGATTTGCGATAAGCCTTGATAGGTTAGCATTCATTTGGTCAAATGTCTAAGAGAACTAATCCATAATAATGGAGGAAGAGGATGAGAAGGACAAGGATAGTTGGACAAGACCAAGGGTAGACTGAGATTGTCCGACATCCAGATACGGCTCATTATTGAATCATGATGTTCAAGGGAGTGACATCGAGTGTGTGCCTTGATTTGTTCATAAGTATTTTGATCAGTAGGTTTGCTGAGACACACATGAGGAAGGTCCAAAAATAATACCCTAAGACCCAAAATCAATTGCTAAATAAGACAACCACGGAAAGAAAGTCGTCCTTTTGACTTACAAAGTCAAAAATTTGATGTGAGCAAAGATGAAAGGGGAGATCTATCGACTGCATGAGAAGGACATATAAGAATAAGGCCTTATCATGCTGGAGGGAGACATAGTATGTCATGGAAAAAATGTTAATATGACAAGACACACTATAAGCAAGTAGGGAGAGATGAACTTCATTTTAAATGATTTGCCATGCCAAATCATGGGACCGCAATGAAGGAAAGAGGCGATTTTGTTGTACAATGGCATGTCATAAAATGAATAAAGATATTTAGGAGAGGACACTATTGAAAAATTAGGAGTGCTTGCTATCACCTTTGAAGTGATCTGAAGGTTGCTCCTCCTCAAAAAGGCAGAGAATGGGTTGGATTCCTTGACAACATTATAAATGTTAACATAAAATTCTTGGATAGGGAAGACAGAGGAAGAAATAAGGTTGGTGAGAAATGATTCCTATTGCTGGTCCACATTGATGGAGGATGTGGATCGATCAAGAGAACCAATTTCCACCTCTGGTTCTGAGGTTAATTGGTGATGGTTCATCGATTTAAAAAAGAGATATTCTACAGTAGCATTTATGAAGTGGTCTGATTCCAATATAACATCACTATATGAATGCTTTTTAACAAATTTCTTAGATGAGGCCATCTAAAACTAAAAGAAAAATATAAGGATTTGTTCAAAGAATTATAGATTTGATATCCTAATCAAGATCCAAACCAAAAACTATCACATTAAGGTTGCAAGGAAGTAACTCCTACAAAGCCAACGTAAGAGAAACCCAAAGCATAAAGATAAAATGCTAAAACAGGGGTGAGTTCCACACTAGACTACCTAAGACAAAATACCCTTAAAAATATTAGGTTTTACAACCAAATCTTTTCAACTATAACAGAACCCAACAAAATTTGGTTACTTACATGGGAAATCTCACTAGGAGAGGCATAAAATCATTACCGTGATGAAGCCTAGCTTTCACCATGAATCGAAGACACAAAATCTTGAAGGAGAGAAAGAAATATAAAAATATACCTTTTATTCTCCTTGGATTTGAAAGAAGGTGCATAGATCTTGAAAAGTTAAGATAGAAAGAGGGATTTTGATGAGAGAGTTGAGAGAGAATGTGAATGGAGAGTTGAAAAAGGTGGATGGCACATGAACAACACAAGAAAAAATAGGGCACTACAATTCAGCGCACAAGCATATCAAACACATCAGGCAGGAGAAACCATTCATGAGTTCTAGAGAGTCATGCTTCAAGCATGGATATTTTGAAAAGACTATGTACAAGCATTGGAGAGGCATGCATTGGGTGCGGATATTTTTAGATAGAATGTGCTCAAACTCTAGATAGGATCTCACTAGGCATAACTGCACAGTGCATTAGGTGTGCGAAAGGTGCTAGAAGCACAAGAAAATTGGCACACGAGCAAGACACAAGCATGGGTCAGGTACAAGAATATTTTTTTAATTATATATACTGCATATTAAATCATTTCATTGACAATGTAGTTTTGGGATTGTCAATATCACTCCTTTTGATCCACAAAGTTAAATTTTTTAGTTATTTAGTAATTTATTTTACCAAATACATAATTTGATTTACAAGAGAGTGAACATTTTTGCCTTGATTATGATCATTTAGAATACAAGATGCACAAGGCAAGCAGCCATAGGCAAACTAAGTCCCAAGACGAACTTAATTTGCTGTATTACAACATAAGACTCTTATATCCACACCCTTGACATATAAGAATAAATTTAGAGATGGAGTTTGGTGGTTTCCTTAGCATGGTCTCAAAATTGCTCTTTCTAATTATCCTATTTGATTGCTATTGTACAAGTCTTTTAGTTGTATTCTTCGTCGGGACCATGGTGACCGGAACAAAAAATGGTTTTCAGTTTAATGTTGGCTTTTGTCATGTCATTAGAATAACTGAGGCCTTTTTTATTTTTATCTATTTTTCCTAGACTCAATATATGATCAAGTTTTTATGTTTCATTTGAAAATATTTTAATATCATTTGTTACATTTTTGAGGTCTGTCTCATGGGTCTTGATTTGTTCATTTAATAACTTGTTTAAATTTTTAAGATCTTGATTATGTGTCATTATCAAGTTTTAGTTTAGTTCAAAGAGTAAGTTTCACTTTTTTGAATTTGAATAGTTTTAGGTTAAGGGACTTGCTTTTTTTTTTTTTTTTTTTTTTTTTGACTTTTAGGCATTCTTTTAAAAGTTTATTATAGATTTCTTGAAAGCCACCAAATTTACTTTCTAACTTGTTTATAGAGTTATTAGATTATTTTAATTTTCCTCCCATATTCTCATCACATTTAATCATAAAAGTTATAAAAGCCATGTAATTTACCTCACATTCTTCTATACAACTTTATTATTAAGCTCATTCCATTTGTCAATCATTCAAAGTAGCATTCATAGTTTGCTCCTTTTGGCATTTAAAATTTGGGTATTAAGTTCAAATATCCCAAGCTCATAACATTCATGACACTACACACGTTAATATTTCCTATTTTTCATATCTTTAATTTCTCTTTTGTTCTTCTTATCACTTTCATGGGGGTTTGAGTTGCTTTTTTTAGTAACAAGAAGAGTTTTTTTATTTTTCTTCAAAAATTATTTGAATATTTTTATGAAAATGGCAAATTCTTCATGATTGACGAATTGTACATCAAATTCATTTTCTAATTTTTCCTTGATAGATTTTTGTGCAATGGATTTGTTTTCAGTTGATCAAAACAATGTATGTTCATAAATTTTTAGCAAGCCAACAAGTTCTTCAATTTTTTCTTTGTCGAGATATTTACTCACTTTTATGACTGCGACCTTAGTTTTGAATTACTATAGAAGAGATCTTATGACTTTACAAATCATGTGATTTTTAGGAATTCTTTTTCCAAGATTGAACATGAGATTTATATTGTCATTTAAATTGGTATAAAATTTATCAAATGTCTCATATTTTTTCATCCTAATTTCACCAAATTAGTAGTAAGTATTTGCAATGAAGAATTCTTAATCATTTTGGTTCCTTCATGGATGATTTTAGGTATCTCCCAAGCTTCTTTAAAAATTTTACACATGGAGATATGCTTGAATTTTTACAGAAAAATAGCTATAACAATAGCATGTAGTTTTTTACTATTTTAATTACACATATTAAATTCCTCTTTATTCCATAATAATAGGACTTTAGTTTCATATTTGTTGTATTTATGGGTGGTATCTACTTGGATTAGGTACTACCCTACACCCATTCATTCATTAATTTTATGAATACTCTTGTGTTCACCCTCTAATATGCATAATTGCTCCCATTGACGTAGAAATGAATTGATGAAGGCTTACTCGTATGCATCTACTGTAGAATACTTTTTATATATATTATATATTCGAGTTTATTTTGATTGTGTGAGTTTACATATTCTAAAGTAATCGAGATTTTGGTGAATAAGGAAATTTTGGTCTAAAGTATTCTATACTGGATGTATATCGAAATAAATATTTACAATTAATTATAGTACTAAATTAAATATAAATAATAAGAAATTTAACATATAGATTTTGGTAAAGAAGAAAAACTTTAATTATTAATAGTTATCAAATAAAATTCTTCAGGCTTTTATAGTCAGTAAAAGTATTATATTAAAAAAGTCAACTTACAATTTAAATAATAATGATATATTAAATTTAAATTGATTTACTTCTAATTTGTGACTTCTATTAAAGAACATATTGGATTTGTATGTATCAGTAAAATCGGACATATTTTGATCCTCTTATTGATCATACTTCACTTGTAATAGAATCTTTGTATATTAGTGGATCTTAATGTCCCCGCTACTCATCTACCACACCAACGCTTTCGGATTGGAGCAAGTGCATAAAATAAGGTAGAAAATATTGGAAAAGAAAACATTGGCAATTCATCTCAAGTGAAAGGAATTTTAGTTTTCTTAGTCAAAAGATGGCTATTCACTTTTATTAAAGAAAGCGTTATAGTTGCAACCTTTATACACCTTTTATTTTAGGTGTTTATAGAAATAAAAATAAAAATTAGGTCAAAAGTATGCAGCTTTTTAGAAAATAACACCCCAACACACATGGACCGAATAGGCACATATTAGACACAAAACTTTAGTTATGGGGAGATATGTTCTTCTTTTTTTTTTTTTTTTTTTTTTGTTTTGGTTACAATCTTGGTACCTTATGAGTTATTTCAAGAATCTTTTATCTTTTGAGATTTCACATATGAAGATATGTTTAAACTTTTTTGGAGAAGCAACCATGAAAATGCCAAACAGCCCCTTGTTATTCCAACTATGAGCTTATAATATTCTAATTTTAAAAAGTAGCAAAAAGTATATCTAATAATAATTTAATTATTTTTAGGTATTATTTACATTTTCACTATCGCTACTTCTTGAGTAATTTTTTCATTGGAATTAAAAATATTTAGATTTTTGATACAATCTTTTGCGTTCAATAAATCTTTAAAAAGGGTTGGTATTTTTGTAATTTTTGGTATTATTTTACTTTTTTTTTTCATCAATTACTTGACCATTAGTACTGAAAGATGACTTCGATGACATTGTATTTACTGGTGAGGATAATATGTCCTGTGCCACTGATGCGGGTATAAAAAATATGTATTTTTTGGCCTTTTACCAATCCAAAATCTAAAACTTTGAATTACTATTTGTAATATTAAAAATATGGTCTGACTGCTAATAATAAATAATTTTAGCCAAAATTATATTTTTAGTAATTAATTGTAGTTCATATTGAGCCCATACCATCAAAAGCAAATCTCGTTGATCATTTCTGTTACTGCTTGCTCTTACTGTTGAAGTGTACGATTCCAATATTGACTATGGTATATATAAGTTGTACATTGCATGCAATTTATGATTGTTACAGGCATTCATTTCTTTCGCATTGTCGATCAACCTTATATTATTATAGAATTCTTTGAAGCATATATATATCTTATGTAAATTTATGAGATATGATAGTATTAAATGATTTCTTCAATATTTTAAATTTTTTTCTAAAAGATATAATTAAATATAATATTAGTGAACATATATTTTAAATAATTTTAATATTTATTTAAAATTATTTATTCAAATTTTATTTAAAATATATATCTCAATCTTAGGTATTACATAGTGAAAACCATAATCTTTCAAAAAAAGATGAATTATGTTAGTAAATGACAACGATTAACTTAACATTAGATTCTTTGTTATATAATAGGCATTTATAAGTTTGTTAGAAATAAAATAAAATAATTTTAAAAAATATTTAATTATTTTAGTCATTTTTAATTAATATCTATAATCGATTTCGTTGTTGGAATATTTTCAATATAAAAGATGATTAAAATATAATAAAAGGAATACACAATTTTTAGCATATATAATATCAAGTTTTATCTTATTAGATAGTCAAATTTTATTTTCTTATATCTCAACTTGTGTTGTCTATATAAGTTTTTAAATTGTTACTTCTAAGAAGAAGATGCTCTAAATAGAATAATATTTATTTATTTTCTTTATATAAAGAGAAAAAAAATTATAAAATATCCTTAAATAAAAATATTAATAATATCATATTCACATCTTGTATGAAATAATTTACTCTTTAAAATTTAAAAAAATTACAATTTTAATAAAGAAATAATAAAATTATTATTAAAAATATTATCAAAAGTAACCAAAAAATCTTATTAAATATTTAAATTTATGTATAATAGTATTAATTATTTTAAAAATTATAGAAGTAATATGTGGGTATTTAAAAATTTTAAAACTAATCATTCTTTTTTTATAAATACTTTTTAGTTTTTGAAAATTGAAACTATAACACAAGTATATGATAAATTATTATTTGTGATGCGTCCTTGAATCCGAACTTCGAACAGATTCAGATTGATCCGCTTATCCTAGTTTCGGCACCGTTCCCTGAGTTTGGATCATGCACACTACTAAAAAGAACAGGAGATCAGTGTGTCGGCGGAAAGTTGTCCCACCGAAAATATTCCGACGCTCAAGTCAGTAAACAGCCTTCGAAATACAAGAAGATTTCTGAAACTGAGAATTGAGAAAGAGAGAGTGTGTGTGTGTTTTCAGATAAAAGAGAGACAAAGCTATCTTCTTGAATTTGGATGGTGGGGAGGCAGTAAGCGGCCGTGAGAATCGCGTTTGTATGCCTTAGGTTTTTGAATGATAGCAGAAAATGGAGAAGTGTCAGTCTGTAGTTTACGTGGGCATCGTAAGAGCAGTAGCTTGCGTGAGTAGCCTTACTAAGAGTTTGCGTAACAGAAAGCGTAAGTAACTGAGAGCGTGTCTGGAATGAGAATTCGAGGGCTTACTTCTGGTTGAGCGGGCGATCTTTCTCCTTTGGAAGGAGTGATCTCCTGTGTGATTCTTAGTTGACTTGCCTTTCAGAGTTGATACCAGTTGCCAAAAGGATTGAAATAGTTTCCTTCTACAGCGGTCAGCGGCTTTTCAAAGCACTTACTTTCCTTCTGTGTTTTTTACCGTTGGAGCGTTCCAATTAGCAGGAGATTGGAAAAATCTAACGCATTCCTTACGAGAAAGGCGCTGATTTTGTCAATATCCGCTTTGGGAACCAGCAAAGATCGTGGAAATTGCTAGGAGAGCCGTTGCTGGCCGCTTGATGGATCGTCGGCTTACGTGGGCCTGGCCCGTAAAAGCCTTTTATTTTTTGGCTCTGTTGTTGATTAGTGACAACGCCAACGCCGAGCCGTCGTCGCTGCGCGTTAGCCATCTTCCGGTCAATGATGGCGTTGATCGTCTTGGGCCTTTCAAGCCTTGGGCTTTCGCACCTTGTTAGGTATTTTTTACGTTGACCGTCTGGCATACCTTTTGGGCATCCGTTGACCATGGGCCAGCCCATTTTTCGGTGTACCCATCACTAGTCTCTCATGTTGGTGGCCAGAATTCTGGGCTCCGGTATGTTCATCATGGGATGTCCCTTACTATCCTTCATCGTTTGAGGATTCCGGAGGACTCTATGAAAGGCAGAAAGGAAAGTTTGACCAGAACTGTTGACAGTTTTGGCCAATTCCGTATAAGAATGTTGACCAGAATTGTTAACCGTTTTGGTCAATTCCCGAGAAGAATGTTGATCGGAATTGTTGTCCGTTTTGGTTAATTCCGGAGAAGGATGTTGACTAAAATTGTTGACCGTTTTGGTTAGTTCTGGAGGACTTCCTGCTAGGCTTGATTGACGCGTGGCCATCAACCGGTTTGCAGGTCAGAAGAAGACATGCGTCTCCCTTTGGTTCGGTGGAGATCTTGGCCATTAATGCGTCAAAGTCCAATTTTTGAAGGGCCAAGTAGGGAGTTGACACGTGTCAGGACTGACGGCGTCCTTAATGAGGAGTTTTTGAGTGTGCTTGCCGTTTAA
Source organism: Nepenthes gracilis (assembly GCA_033239525.1). Lineage (NCBI taxonomy): Eukaryota > Viridiplantae > Streptophyta > Magnoliopsida > Caryophyllales > Nepenthaceae > Nepenthes > Nepenthes gracilis. The sequence continues at coordinate 10,025,258 of BSYO01000023.1, read as the reverse complement.
GTTTTCCCCATTCATTCCGAAAATCTTTTACGCCTCCAAGCTTTCGTCTTCTCCGTTCCTAACTTTCAGAAACCCTAGTTCTTCGAGTAAGCCATGGCATCCGTTGCAGACATCGCCTCCGTTCTGAGAGTGTGTGACGTTAAAGCGTTGTGCGTTGAGTTTAATGTCCCGAAGGAAATAGTATGGAGAGTCCCGGGAAGGAATGACAGAGCTTTTGCTCCTCCAGTGGGGCATATCATAGTCTACGAGGCCCACCTGAGGAGCGGCCTTCGTCTCCCGTTGCCGGATGATTTGGAGTCTCTTTTAAAAGCTCTACGAGTACCCATCACTCAACTCCATACCAACACTATTCGGTATCTCTGTACTATGTGTATTTTTCTTCAAAAGTGTGGTAAGAAGCTTAGGATGTCCATGGTTAGGTCTTGTTTAAAATAAATCAAGGAGGAGAGTGGACATCGCTTGTCCCCCATTCTAGCATAAAAATAAATAAGGCCATATATGACTTGTTGAAGAACTGAAAGAACCGGTTTTTCTTTGTGAGTGTGGGAACAGCCTGGCCCCTTGAAAAAGACTGGGGCCAGGTTCCGGAGGCATATGCGGGGACGCCGTTTGTGGCGGAGACGGTGGCCCAGGAGTGGTTGACTAAGTTAATAAAGGAGAACCCCAACGAGTTCAACCGAAATTTTTTGGTTTCTCGGGAGGAGACTAAGAAGGTGAATTGGGGTCCGCCATCCCCAGTTCAAAAACCCATGCCACCAATAAGGGTGATGAGGCCTGAGGACTCCAAGGGCGTAATCATCCGCATGCGGCATACTAACGAAGGATTTATTGGCCCGCTGTTGGAAAAGGTGCTGGAGACTCCCTCGTCGTCGTCGTCGTCCCGCATCGATTACGTGGCTGCCGGAATCTGCAGCGGGCCTGGTAGCACTGCGGTCCTGGAGAAGACCCACGAGGACTAGTCGGCGGACTCAGGAGGAGTCATCTTAGCGCAGCCCGTGCAGCAATTGGTTCCTGGTGCTTATTGATGGAGTCTTTTACGGACCCCGCTTGCGAGCTAGTGGTGGAGGCGCGGGAGCCGTCTGTTAGCTCTCCAGTAGCGCAGATTCCTGCTATGGAGCGAATGGTGGAGCACGATTTTCCAGTAGCCGCTCCAGAGGCTGCAATTGAGGAACATGCTGCTGCCGTGGGCGAGACTGATGAGCTCTTGGAGCTCATTCTGGAGGAAGCAGCTACGAGCTTGACTCGAGAGGATGCTCCTGGGCCGCCGCCACTTGGGCCAGGTCTAGAGGCCAGGCCGAAGAGGCCCGCGAGGAGATTTTGGGAGGTATGATTCTTGTTGATTAATTCCTCGTACTTTCTCATTTCCAGATTTCTAACTTGGCCTTTGTCTGTCATTTGTGCAGCCGCTAAGGTGGCCTCCGCTGTCTTTAAGGTGGTGGCGCAACGCGATCAGGCGCTGGCTGATAGGGAGGCAGAGATCACCTGGTTGGACGCTAAGCTGGCTGCTTCAATAGGAGAGCATCGCGAGGAGACTGCTGCCCTCGAAACTGTTCTGGCAGGAATGGAAATGAAGATTGCCAGCTTAAGAGTTGGGAATGTCCGTTTGAAAGAAGATGAGGATCGAAGCAAAGCAAGCAAGAAATGGCTTGCCGATCGAATATCCACTTTGAAGAACGAGCTCGGTCTCCGGATCCGTCCCCACGAGGTCGAGGGCATGCTGCACGGACGGATGTTTGAGGGGGTCCAGATTTGTCGGCGTCTTGTGAGGCTGATCGACCCTGACTTCCCCGTTGAGTACCTTCACTTAGGAAACCGTGGGGTGCAGCATAAGGATGACCTTGTGGTGGAGCCCCAGGACAGTCAGAGGCGGTCACCGCCTCCGTAGACTTTTGTACCTTTTCCTTTTTGTACTTATGTAACTTTGTAACACATTTAAAGCAATAAAATGGAAACTCTTTCAATTTCGTGTTCATTTATTTTCACTGCTCGTGTTTGTATGCTTTATTACATAGACGGCCAACTAGGTTGGCCGGTTGCCGTTGTTGGGCTGCCTAAGAAGTGAGATTCTTAGGCTTGGCAGGCGGTTGTGTTAACCAGCCTGGTGGCGCTGTCCAGGTGATGACTTGGACGGCTAACGTTGGAGAAGGATGCTTCTCCCTTTGACCGTCGCTAACTGATCACGCTATCTCCTCGTAGAGGAGGTCGTTGCGTATGCTACATAAGCGCCCTAAGGTTTTGACCGCTATCGGGCCACTTGGATGACCAAGGTTTAGTACGACCGCTAATGGGCCGCTTGGATGAATGAGGTTCATATTAGGCCACTTATGGGCCACCTGGATGACCAGGGTTTATAATAGACCGCTCATAGACCACCTGGATGACCAGGGTTTATAATAGACCACTCATGGCCACCTGGATGACCAGGGTTTAGGTACAACGCTAATGAGCCGCTCGGATGATCGAGGTTCAAGTCCGACTGCTTATGGGCCTCCTGGATGACCAGGGTTTAACGAGAGGGTGAAGACCCTCCCGACTTAGGGCAGTCTAGGTCAGGTAACCTGCAAAAAAAATACATACACATGTATATAGGAAGTATGCTAAGTAAACACTTATTTTTGCGAAATGTAAACAAGCAAGCGAGTGCAAACAATAATGCAAGTGCGTACCTGTGTCTGCTACTAGAAGTATCGTTTGAGGTGGATGGCGTTCCACGTTCGCGAAACCAGTTTCCCGTCCTGGCCCCGGAGTTTGTAGGCTCCATTTCGTAGGACGGCGGAGACAATGAAAGGCCCTTCTCAATTAGGGGAGAGCTTATTGCTGCCGGCCAGCTTGCCTGTGGCATCGACGCCTCGTAGGACCAGATCTCCTACATCGAATCATCGTGCCTTAACTTTTTTGTTGTAGTATCGGGCGATCCGATATTGGTAGGCTGCTGTCCATTCTCTGGCAGCGTTGCGAGCTTCCTCTAACAAGTCTAAGTGCTCCCTGATTTTTTGGGAGTTAGTCAGTGGGTCGAATGACTCCACCCTGAGACTTGGAAGCCCGATTTAGACCGAGATTACCGCCTCAGTCTCGTAACAGAGGCTGAAGGGCATCTCGCACGTTGGTTCCTTCGGGGTTGTTCGATAAGACCAAAGAACGGAAGGGAGCTCGTCTGCCCAGGAGCTCCCTGCGTCTTCCAGCTTAGTCTTTAACCCATGGAGCAGCGTTCGGTTTGTCACCTCCACCTGTCCGTTTGCTTGGGGGTATGCCACCGAAGTGTGGACCAGCATGATGCGAAGGCTCGTGCAATTCTTGGTGAAGCGTTTCCCAGAGAAATGGATCCCGTTGTCAGTCACAACGACCTCGGGGACGCCGAATCTACAGACGATGCTCTGGCGGAGGAATTCCAGGGCGTTGTGTTCTGTTATCTTAGCCAGTAGGACAGCTTCGACCCACTTGGTAAAGTAATCGATGTCTACGATGACGAATTTTCTTTGCCCCGTGGCAATGGAAAACTGGCTGAGAAGATCGAGCCCCCATTGTGAAGGGCCAAGGGGCCTGAAGGGCTTTCAGATTTGTGGACGGCTGGCGGTGGAAGTTACTGTGAAGCTGACAGCTTTCACATTTCTTCACGAACTCCAGCGCGTCTTTTTTCATCGAGGGCCAGTAATAGCCCTGGCGCATGACCTTAAAGGTCAAGTTTTTTCCACCAATGTGAGACCCATAAATCCCGATGTGGACTTCGCTTAAAGCGTAGTTAGCCTCTTCGGAAGTTAGATAGCGGAGGTATGGAGTCGAGTAGCCACGGCGGTATAACAGTTCATCAACCACAGCATACCAGCCGGCTGTCTTCTTGACCCGTTTGGCCTTCTCCACATTTTCTGGCAATGATCCGTCCGCCAGGTAGTTTAGGAAAGGCGTCATTCAGCTTTTCGCTTCGAAAATCTGCATTGCCTCTCGCTTCTCAATGCTGGGAGCGTCTAGGATCTCCCGTATGTCCCTCAGATACTGTTCTCGATTTTCGGCAGTAGCGGGTTTGGCCAGCTGGTCCGCCTTCCAATTTTCAGTTCGGGGGACGTGAACCAGGGTCAGTTTTTCGAAACCCTGGGCGGCCTCCCTTGCCTTTGCCAAGTACTTGGCCAAGAGATGGTTGTTAGCCTCAAAGCCTCCGTTAATTTGGTTAACGATTAACTCGGAGTCCCTGTAAACTGCCAACCTCTTGGCGAAGCACTCCTTAGCTAACCGCAATTCAGCTAATAGGGCCTCGTACTTGGTAACATTGTTTGTTGCCGAGAAATTAAGCCTGAGGGAGTATTTCACCTCAAACCCGTTGGGGGTTTTAAGGACCACTCCTGTGCCACTGCCCATGTCCGTTGACGATCCGTCAACATAGAGTATCCATTCTGGAACTCTGACAAGCAGTTCCACGCTTTCTTCGGGCTGTTCCTCGAGGACTGGGGTTGTAGTCTCAATAATGAAATCAGCCAACGGCTGTACTTTCACAGCAAACCTGGGCTGAAATTCGATGTCGAACTCGCCCAATTCGATAGCCCATTTTATCAATCGTCCAGAAACGTCGAGCTTCTGGAGGATATTTTTTAGCGGCTGGTCCGTGAGGACCACTATCCAGTAGGCCTGAAAGTAAGGCCTCAACTTCCACACTGAGAATATTAGCGCCATGGCCAATTTTCTGCGCGTGAGTAACAGGTCTATGGGCCGGTCAATGTTTTACTCACGTAGTAGACCGGCCGTTGAGCGTCAGAGTCCTGGTGCACGAGGACAGAACTGAGGGATGCCTCCGACACTGCCAAGTAAAGGTATAGCTTCTCTCCGCCCTTGGGTGACACCAACAACGGCGGGTTGGCCAAATACCGTTTCAGTTCATTAAAAGCGGTTTGGCATTCTGCTGGCCATGAGAACCCGTTGGATTTTGTTCCTCTAAGGACTTTAAAGAAGGGCTGGTACTTGTCACCGGACTTCGCAAGGAAGCGGGACAATGCTGTCAGCCGTCCAGTCAGTCGTTGGATGTCCTTTACATTCCGTGGCGGAGCCATGTCGGTGAGCGCCTTGATCTTCTCTGGGTTTGCCTCGATCCCCCATTGGGAGACGATGAAATCCAAGAATTTGCTGGAGGCTACTCCGAAGATACACTTAGCAGGATTCAGCTTCATGTGATGCTTACGGAGCACCTCGAATGACTCTTCTAGGTCGCGGATGTGGTTGCCGATGACCCTGCTCTTGACGAGCATGTCGTCGACGTAAACCTCCATGTTGTGACTAATCTGTTTTTCGAATATTTTGTTAACCAAACGTTGGTAGGCCACTCCAGCGTTTTTGAGTCCAAAATGCATTACTTTATAGCAGTAGGTGCCCTGATCGGTCATGAACGAGGTGTGCTCCTCGTCCTCCGGACTCATCTGGATCTAGTTGTAACCCGAATAGGCATCCATGATGCTTAGCAGCTCATGTCCGGCTGTTGAGTTAACCAGTAGGTCGATCCTGGGCAAGGAAAAGCTGTCCTTTGGACAAGCCTTGTTAACGCCGGTAAAATCGACGGACATCCGTCATTTTTCATTGCTTTTCTTTACTAATACGACATTAGAGAGCCAGTCCGGGTATTGGACTTCCCTAATGAAGCCTACGTCTAACAGCTTTTTGACTTCTTCTCGGATGGTGATTAGTTTTTCCATGGAGTGGTTCCTCCACTTCTGCCTAATGGGCTTTCAGCTGAAATCAAGTCCCAATTTGTAGATCATTATCTCTGCTGAGATTCCAGGCATGTCTGCTGGAGTCCATGTAAAAAGATCAGCGTTACTTCGTAGGAACGCAACCAATTCATCGCGCAGTGGTCCGGTAAGTGAGTCGACGATCTGTACACACTTATCCGGCACTTCCGAGTGCAGTGAGATTAGATCTTTTGCTTCACCGGACTGCGCTTGCTAGAGGGTTGTCTAATCCCGATGGTCAAGTTCCCCCACTGTTCTAACGCTGCCGCTTGGGGCAATCTGTGACATGTAACAGGTTCGTCCGATAACCTAATCACCCAGCACCTCTCTAACACCGTAGGGCATTGGAAACTTCATTTTGAGGTGTGGGATCGAAAGTGACCGCCCCAAACGCTGTCAAGCACGGTCTGCCCAGTATGGCGTTGTATACCGAGGGTAGGTCAACCACCAGGAAGGTGAGCATTCGACTTGCTGTTTTTGGATACGTACCCAAGGTGACTTCCAACTGGATAGTCCATTGAACGGGCACTGGCTTGTTGTCGAGGCCGTATAATGGGTATTCGGTAGGTTTTGATTGATTATTTTTTAAGCCTAATCTGAAGAAAGCATCTAAGTAAAGCAAATCTCGAGAACTTCTATTATCAATAAAAACTCGTTTTAATTGGTAGTTTATACTACCGTCCGAAATGAACGCGGATACAACAAGGGGATCAGCATGGGGGGACACTACATTGGCTAAGTCATCATCACTAAAGCTGATAGTGTTATCCGCAGTGCGCTACTTCTTCCTCCTAGCCTGCTGTTCCTTACCGCCAGATGGGTTTTTAGCAGGTCGGGTGGTAACCATGTTAACCACCCCTGCTGCGACCCAATTTCGGGGAGGAGTCTGCTCCTGCCCCTCTCTGCTAGCTGCGCCTGAGCTCTATCCAGGACCCCTGACAAATTTGGTGAGGTGACCTCTATAAATCAGCTCCTCGATCTCCCTTTGCAGTGTCTTACAGTCCTCAGTTGAATGGCCAGTAGAGCGATGGAAATCGCAATACTTCGACTGGTTTCCAGACTCCTTATTCAGTAGTTTTGGCCACTTTAGGAATTTTTCTCCGTGGATCTACATGAGGACGTTTGAACGTGTGTCCGTCAGACATGTGAAGTTGGTGGGCCTGTAGTCTCTGCACTCTGGGGGCCCAGTCTGGCGTTGCTTCTGGCGGGAGTGATCTCCGTCGCTGTACTTCCTCTTCCCTTCTCCAGGGAAAGATCGAGGCTGATCCGCCTATTCTGGACGTTTTGCCTCGTTGGCCTCCTCTACTGCAGCGTAGGCTCGGGTGACGGATTCCGCCTCCCGAAAGGTCTGAGGATTTTTATGGGCCAGGTGCTTGAAAAAGTCACCGTAGGTCAGCGCAGAGATGAAACTGCCCAACTTCATCTCCTCTGTAATCCGGGTAATCCGTCTAACCTCTGCCACAAAATGATCCAGGAATTGTCGTGGGTTCTCTCCCGATTTCTACTTGATGTGGGAGAGATGCCACAGCTGTTTCTCTTCCCATCGGCTCGAGGCATATTGAGCCAGGAAGAGATCTGTGAGCTCACGAAAGTTACTGATGGTGCCTGAAGGGAGGTGATAAAACCAGATTCGGGCATCTCCCTTCAGCGTGAGCGGAAAACAGCGACACATCGCTGAGTCTTCTAACCCTTGTAAACTCAAATGGGTACGGAAGTGATCGAGGTGGTCAACCGAATCACTGCTCCCATCGTATGAGTCAAGGGAAGGCATCTTGAACTTTGTAGGTAGTGGGCGGCTCAGGATCTCCGCTGTGAAAGGAGATCGGTCGAAGTCGATGGCACGCTCCTCATCTTGGAACACACGGTTCCATATTTTGTCCACTCGCAGATCTGTGCGAGCGGTGTTTGTTGATCTTTTGGAGTTGAGGTAAACGCTCAACTCTGTTTTGTCCCTTGAGGTTCAAAGGTGGTTTGCTCGCCTCTCAGCTGCACTGCTTGATCCCGGAGGCTCGCTCCTGAACTGCGTTCCCGTCTTCAGCCCGAGAGTATCGGCGATTTCTTCTCTCCAGAATTTCTCAAGGAGATGTGCTCCCGGAGCGTTCTTCAGGCCTGTTCTGGTCAGGAACGCGGGAGGAGGCTGGAACTAGATTGCTCCGAGATCTCTTAGGCCTCTTGGCTGGCTTCTTTTTTCTCTGGCCACCCTTTTTGGTGGCCGGTGCGGGGACGGCTGCTAGAGGAGCCGCTTACAGTCGTTGCTCGTTCTGAATGTAAAGTATTTAGAGCAGACGATTGTTGGCTTATATCTGCTCCATCAGCGGCTGGAAGTAGGGCGCTGGCACTCCGCCCATTATCTTGTTGACCGTGGCACCAGCAACGTGGTCCTGGTCGGGATTGGCGGCGTCTCTAGCGGGGTCGCTAGCTTAAGCTCTCGTGTTCACCATGGTGAATGCAAAATTAGACAGTGAAAGAGAGCGTTGTGCGAATTCGTGGTTGGCTTTTGTAAGCGTTTTCCACAGACGGTGCCTATGATGCGTCCTTGGATCCGAACTTCGAACAGATTCAGGTTGATCCGGTTGTCCTGGTTCCGGCACCGTTCCCTGAGTTTGGATCCTGCACACCACTAAAAAGAATAGGAGGTCAGTGTGTCAGCGGGAAGTTGTATCACCGAAAACACTCCGACGCTCAAGTCAGTAAACAGCCTTCGAAATACAAGAAGGTTTCTGAAACTGAGAATTGAGAAAGAGAGAGAGAGTATGTGTGTGTGTGTGTTTCCAGATGAAAGAGAGACAAAGCTGTCTTCTTGAATCTGGATGGTGGGGAGGTAGTAAACGGCCGTAAGAAGCGTGTTTGTATGCTTTAGGTTTTTGAATGAGAGTAGAAAATGGAGAAGTGTCAGTCTGTAGTTTTCATGGGCGTCGTAAAAGCAGTAGCTTGCATGAGTGGCCTTAGTAAGAGTTTGCATAACAGAAAGCGTAAGTAACTGAGAGCGTGTCTGGAATGAAAATATTAGAGCTTACTTATGGTTGAGCGGGCGATCTTCCTCCTTTGGAAGGAGTGATCCGCTGTGTGACTCTTGGTTGACCTGCCTTTCAGAGTTGATACCATTTGCCAAAAGAATTAAAATAGTTTCCCTCCACGGTGGCCAGCGGCTTTCCAAATCACTTACATTCCTTCTATGTTTTTTTACCATTGGAGTGTCCCAGTTGGCAGGAGATTGGGAAAATCTGGCGTCTTCCTTACGAGAAGGGCGCCGATTTTGTCAATATTCGCTTTGGGAACCAGCAAAGATCGTGGAAATGGCTAGGAAAGCCGTTTCTGGCCACCTGATGGATCGTGGGCTTACGTGGGCCTGGCCCGTAAAAGCCTTTAATTTTTGGCCTGTTGCTACAATGATTCCGGTCAACGCTCGAGTTGACCGTCTGCGTGTGCGCTAACCGTCTTCCGGTCAACGATGGCGTTGACCGTCTTAGGCCTTTTAAACCTTGGGCCTTCGCACCCTGTTGGGCCGTTTTTACGTTGACCATCTGGCATACTTTTTGGGTCTTCGTTGACCATAAGCCAGCCCATATTCTGGTGTACCCATCAATTTGAAAAGCATATACACTATTAGAAAAATTAGATTATATATATATATATATATAAATTTAGAAATTAATTTATATTATAAAAAATAAAAGTACCACTTTTAACAATTTGTTAAGATATTTTTACATACTTGGGTTGCAAGCATCTACATGAATTGTTCAAACTTGTAGTCTTCTACTTGAGAAAATGACTCACTAATTAAACTATATATTTCGTCAATCTTTTTTGATTTAGCTATTGAAAAACTGCGGACTATGCACCATTTAAAAATGCAAATTTAATTTGATTTAAAAATAATTATTGTCACTCATATTTTCTATATGTCACTTTAAGCATTCTGTATTCTTACAACTTTTATATCTATAATCTATTATATATATATATATATATATATATAAATTGTCCATTCTTAACAGTTAACTAATTTAATCTTAAAAATTTATCATATATTAGTGGAACATTTTCTAGGTGTGATTAAAATTAGAGAAAGTAGCAATAATATCTTAGCCAAAATTAGGTTGTAATTTTGATAATTTAGAATCACTATCATTGTGTATGCGGTGTAATTGATATGAGAGCATCGAAATAATTTTCCCATATTTCTTCACTATTAAAACTAAAAAAATTATATTTCATAATCAATAATTAATTTATAAAATAATAATATTAATATATAAATTATAGATAAAAATTAATAAAATTAAAATAAATATATCAATATCATATTAATATCACTTTATACTATAAGTTAGAATTGTCTATAACATGTGTATTAATAAATTTACTAAAATATTCATTTATAATAAACTAACTAATCGAAATCATTTTATAACAGATTGTTTCAAAAATTTTAAAAGTTACTAAAAAATTTATATACTACATAATAATAAATCATAAATCAAATATAATTCTTAATTATAATCTATTTTATAAATAACACATATTTATATATTTTATATATATAATAACCCATGAGCATTTTATGACACAGACAAAATGATTTTTCGAGAGCGGTTGATTACCTTTTCTAATTTCTAATTAGAAAAACAAAATGTCTTATGCACTTTCTTTGTGCACACTTGTTATCAAAAAGAGAAAAGTGGGAGAAGATGGGAAAATAAACCTCTTCTCCTTTGAGAAGAGAACAATGACATAAAGTCAGATATGTCATTTATAATTTATCTGGTATTATAATTTATAAAATTACACAAAAAAATTACCGATTGTATAATAATTTTAATCCGACATAATTTTAAATTTTCTATACTCTGGTCTTAATTACTCCAAATGCACCGATTGATTTCATAAACAGGAGTCCACGAAGTCCGGATCCTAAAATAACATGATTCAAGAACTATAAAATACAACAATATTGTATTTGTATGCATCATTAACCCCTAAAATCATAAAGAGAGTACCAATACTTTTAATATATGTAACAAAATCTCAGATACGAATAGCATTTGCTTGGTTATTGTATTTAAATGACAAAGAAAATTCGCAAAAGAAATGACAGAGATCAGCCGAATTGTCACAATGGTTCAAATTCTAAAGAGCATGGTATGATATTGTTATAGCTTCCATTAATCATGAAGAAAATAGAAATAGCTCAATATAAAAAAATAAATAAACAATAATTCTTAAACAATCTTACAAGCAAACCAAATTAAAGGTTGTTAGGAATATATTATATTAGTATATTTTATGACTAGGAAAATAAGTGGTTTAAAGGATGTTCAAGTATTAACAAATGCTAGTACACTGTATTCAATTAAAGACCAACACCTAGTTCCTAGGTCTGATTCACGCCTTTTCAATGTATAAGTACATTCTATTTAAAATATTAGTGCTTGATATATGAGTGCATTCTGTGTAGAATGCCAACATTTGATGCAACCTATCCAACACATGAATGCATTTTATCTAGAATGCCTATGTCAAATGTACGCCTGCGTATGCTTTTGTGGGTAACTTCATGTTTGATACATGCCTGTGTAGTGTATGAGCAATGTGGTGCTACATTTCTTTCATATGTGAATTTTTTGACATAATTTCAACTCTTTGTATACATACCTCTCTATTCTTTGTAGAAGACACAGAGAAATATTGTTGCAACTCTTGGACACTCATTAATTAATGTAAAAAGAGATTCACTATTAGAGAAAATTAAACTATTCTTATGAAATAAAATCGTGAAAGTTTCTCATCCAACTTTTTCCTCGATTATTTTTACACCTATTCCAGTCTACAAACTTTAATTATGAAATTGGTAGCATGACACTAAATTTCAATTGTGTGTAGAGATTCAGTAGTAAATAAAGTAAGTCCGATAAAAATACCAAAAGTTGTCTTGTTTACTATCATGAGTAGATTCAAAGAGTTCTTGAGTAGATGTTATAGGTCTGGTAAAATTTAGTATGTCTAATCTACCTGAATTATAAGTTGGCTTTTGTATTACATTACTTTTATTGATTGGAGAAACTCAGAGAGTTTTACTTAAAAATTAATTAATTTTTGAGACTTTTCTTTGTCCTTAAAATCTATTATATATTATATTTAGTTTTGGTGATAGATCTAAAAAATTAAACTTTACTTATTGCTAGAAGTGAATATACTTTCCAAATATTGTATATTTATATATTCTTTTATTTATCTATTTGCAAAAGATCAAGATAAATCATGATTAAGGGTCCCCTAATTTTTTGAATAGGTATCAGATATCGACCTTAATACTTAACCTTAATCTTTTAGATGCATACAAGCTAGTCTTTCTCTATTCCTCATTATTTTGGTAGGAGCAATTACACCTAATGAAATATTTGTATGAAAATATTTTAAAAATTAATAGATGAACGTGCGTGGGGTAGCACTCGATCCAGGCCACCTCTACCCTGAAGTATGGTTGATAGCACAAATTAGACAAAAGTTTTGTTTTTATGGACAAATGAATAATAATTAACAAAATAAATAAAATATAATATATATTTTTATAATAATTTATATAATTTTATTTTTTTAATAATGGAAGATGCCATGTCAACTCCTGGCATGACACAGCCTATAGGCATGATTTTCCGAGCACAACACGGGCCACTTACCACGTTAAGTTGGGACATACAAGTCATATATCATACCAAACACGACTTTATCGACACAAATTCCATCATAAAAAGTGCCCTACCTCCTTAAGAACCAATACAAGTATCAAAATATTTGAGACTTCATGGAAAGAAAAGAAGATGAAAAATGAGAGTTTGCTTGACCAAGGTGCATATAATAGGTCTTTAGAATCACATGAAATTCAATTATGGTCTCAATAACCCAATAATGAGGGCTTTCTCCATTGTCCTTAGTTATAGTTTGAAGTTATTATCCATTTTGATATATGATTTTTAATTAAGAAATAATTACATATAATACTAAAATTAGTGCAAGTTTCATGCTAAACTACTCATCAATCACATATGATAAGTCCTTTTTATTTTTAATTTTCAGACTGCCAAGATAAATTAGACCAAACCAATTACATAATTTTCATTGAAGTTGTTAAGACTAGCACATTGAAAACCTAGTATGCCCAGTCACTATTCTTCCATATCAAATTAAGATTATAGACATCTACTTTGCTAGTAAAATTTTTAATTGATAAAATTAATCTGACTTTATATGAAGATAATAAGATTCACTGAAGTTAAAAGTAATTAAAAATAAAAATAAAACACCTCTAGCTGAATACCTAATGTACCAACTTAATTGCCATCCTGCATTTCATATGAAACAATTCTGTGTATCTAATGGCAACATGGTGAGTACATTGACACCTGAGATTATTAGAATCATTTTATATATCAACTGTTAATTGATATGTCGGCAATGTATAGAATACATATATTTACCGATATATCTGCAAATATATATTTATCAATTTTGTCACAGACCGATGTTTATATGTATATTGTGAGTGACTGATTGGAATTCCCATCTCACCACAACTCAGGGTACTTTGCAAGAATAAAGCTTGAAAGGACCCCTTTTCATCAATACACAAAACACACTACAGCTGACTGCATTCTACCATTCGTTAGCTGAATCCAATCGGTTCAAAGCCACAGATCTGATCGATTGATGTAGTTCATAAAGCATGCACTTTAAGAAGCTATCGAAGCTTAACAGTGCAGTCAGACTTGAGAGTCTGCAACTCAAATACTCCTAAAACGTTTTAAGATTTTTACAGCTATACGAGTTTTGCCATAAGCAACAATTTAATCTCCGGAAATGGAAACTCCAACTGGCTATTTAAAAAAAAAAAAAAAAAAAGCTCATAAAGGCTCACCATTTTATTCAGGAACAAGGGCGTGAAAATCTTGAAACAAAGAACGAGGAAACTTGGGGGTGGGGGGGAGAGAGCGGCATTTGCTCTTGTGACTCAGGACACTGCTTTTGGCGAATAAGCAGCTGGGAAATTGCAGAAATCTTGTGTAGGGCTGTCTGATGATTTCTTCTGGTGACAGAGCTTCCCCTCCCCTGCTGAAAGGTGACAACAAAGATTCAATACTCGCACAATATTAATATTAAAGCAGGATCACTAGGAAATACGTGCAAATGGGAGTGTAAAAGAGATTGGATGGACATTATGATGCAGGGAAGAAAGATAAGAGGAGTGATGCTGTTAAAGTGAATCTAAAATTTTATCCACCCTGTGAACCCAATGGTCATGAATACAACTCAGATTCATGAAGGATAAATGGTTATTTAAAACACTTGATACAATATTCACCACTCATCCATTCAACTTTTAATCCTAACCATTGAATTCATAAAAAGTCTAAACATTTAGATTCACCTTAATAATGGCCCAAGAGGAGAGGGGAAGAAGATGCAAGGGAAGAAAGAATTACACAATAATTGTTGTCAAAGTTTCATTAATAAATAACTACTCAAACTATAAAATTTAAATCCTTATATAGAGATACATTACCCTTAGATTGACTAGGAAACAAATGTAATTTCATAATTACTAACCACATAAGAGAAGAAAATAATGTAGTGTGACCCAAATATGCTTTATTCGATCCGAGAAGTTTGTGATGCAAACCTCTACCCCCTTTTGGTAGCAGGGGACATTCACACAATGTTTTTCTTGAGCAAAACTGTATAGATAGTTTTCCTGTGAGGTATTCACTTATACTTAACAGTCAAGTAGATTTCAAACCACAAGTTGGCTGCTCAAGCGGCATCTCAGAATATAAATAAATCGTTTTGTTACAGGGTCTATAAAAGAGTCATTTATTGTGAACTTTGAGAGCACTTTAAGCCTCTTCTTGTATTACTCTAGTACGTCCTATCCAAATTAGTGAAAATTATCCTCCTTCGCCTTGTGTTTTGTTCCTTGAGGTTTTTCCACATAAATCTAATATTCTATCTGCAATAGTTTGTTATTTTACTATTATTCATCTCCCCAAATCTCAACAAACTAGTATCAGAGAGTAAGTTTTTGAATTTAGATTTGCTATGGCTTTGATAAAATATGAGATTCCTCGTCTTAATTGCAACACCAATTTTTTGTTAAGGCAATTAAAGATGCAGGCTATTGTGACACAGCTGGATTTAGATGATCCATCGCTAGGCTTTTTAAAGATGCCTAGCAATTGGGATGAACTGACAGAGCAATCAAAGGCTTTATCCATATTCATGTACATCTCTCAAAAAAGATTCTGCGTGATGTCATGAAGGAGAAGAATGCTTCCTTGTTATGCCGTAAGTTGGAGTCCTTATGCACGTCGAAGAGTTTGACAAACAAGCTCCATCTAAAGCAGGGCCTGTTTTTGATTAGTATGATAGAAGGTAAGTCGATTACAGATTATCTTAATGATTTTTAAAGACATCGTTACTGATTTGGAAAATATAGATGTCAAGCATGAAAGCAAATATTTAGCTTCAATATTGTCATATTCGTCGCCTACTTTGTATTCTCAATTTAGAGAAACTATATTATATAGTCATGATACTCTTATATTCACAAAGCTGTGCTTGAGCCAAAAAAAATTATATTCACAAAGTGCTTACAAGATTCAATATGAAAAATGCCAAACCTTTTAACACTCCTCTTGTCGAGCATTTCAAACTTTCATCCTCTCTATCATCTCAAACCGATAAAGATATTGAATACATGTCACAAGTGCCATATTCAAGTGTTGTTGGTTCTTTGATGCATGCGATGATGCATACATGTCCAGATTTTGCATACGCAGTTAATGCAGTTAGTAGATATATAGCCAATTCAAGTAAAGAGCACTAGGAAAAAATTTAGTGGATTTTGAAATACTTGTGTGACACTACTGGTACTTGTTTGCATTTTGGAAAATGCTGCGATGATATTGTCAGCTTTATTGATTGAGACTTCACCAAAGATCTTGATGAAAGGTTGTTTACTGGGTATGTTTTCTCTCTTGACATTAGTTGGAAGGCTATTATTCAGCCCAAAGTTGCACTGTCCACTATTGAAGCAGAGTATGTGGCAATTACTGAGGCTATGAAGGAAGCTATTTGTTTAAAGCGGCTGTTTAGTGAGCTCAACAAGAATTTGCAGGTCACAACAATTTATTATGATAGTCAAAGTGCCATTTATCTTGCCAAGGATCAAACGTATGACGAAAGTAAAAAGCAAATTGATGTAAGGTACTATTTCCTTCGGAACATTGCTCACAATAACATTGTTGTGAAGAAGATTGGGACTAAAGATAACCCTACTGACAAGATGACAATGCTTCTTTCAATTGTTAAGTTTGAGTACTACTTGAACTTGATTGGTATATATGTTTGATTGTGCGGGCCTTAAAGGCTTTGTGGAAAATGTTGAGAGTTCTTCTGTTTGAAAATTTATTTGCGGTGGAATTCAGTTTAAGGTGGAGATTTGTCGAGTATGATCAGAATATGCTTTGTTCAACCCGAGAAGTTTACGAGTACAAAGTTCTATTGTCTTTTGGCTACAAGGGAATTTTGTGCATTATTCAAACAATGTTTCACTCAAGTGAAGCTGTACGAACAGACATCCATAATATATTTGTTGATACTTAGGGTTGAGTAGATTTCTAGTGACAAACTACAAGTGGACCCTGTGATGGCTGCTCAAACAGCCTCTTAGAATATAAATACATTGCTTTGCTTTATGATTTATAAGAAAGTCATGTATTGTGAGCCTCAGAGAGCACTTTAGCCTCCTCTTGCATTCATGTTGTATTTCCTTTCCAAATCAGTCAAACTTCTCATTTGCTCATGGTTTTTTTTCCTTTCAGAATTTTTTCACATAAATTTGGTGTTGTGTCCAATGATTATTTGTTACTTCACTATTGATCATCTCCCCAAATCCCAACATGATGGAAAAAAATAGAACATTCCATAAGTATTGTAAATATTACAAAAACTATAAAATTTCAAAAACATCAAGATATGACACAATATGGAAGCTATCTAATAAAATAAAGTGATAAATCAAACGCCTGGAATGTTGATGCAGGGAAGGAGGGGAGGGGAAGGAAAACAGAAAAAAAAGAAACAGAGGGAGAATAAAGATCAGAGAAATGGGTAGAGACTAGAAAGAGAGGAGACCAAGAGGGAGAGGAGAAAGAAAATACAATCACTCAATATTTCATTCAATTAATCAACCATATGTCAAACAATAGAGTTTAGGGTCCTCATATAAAGAAACTCTAATCATAGGATAATTTAGAAATAAATATAATTTCCTAACTAAATATGACATAACTTTCTTAAATAAAAAAATCAAATCAAACCAAATCTTTACTAATCAAATAAAATTAAACTCTACTAATTTAGAAATGATCAAATGGGAGATAAAATCAAATCTCTTCTAATTTGAAAATAAAATCAAATAGGAAATAAAATCAAATCTCTTCATTTATAATATCCGCATCAATTCTTCCGGGGTGTTGGGACTTGCCCCCGCCGAATAAAATTTCTGTAGTCAATTTTCTAACCACAAGATGAGTGGCTACGTAATCCTCAGGATAAGCTGACACTTCTGGCACTACTCTATCACCCCATACATCTGTCAATCTGCACATCTGTTTGTACCCCTATCTAATGAAATGAGCACACAATGTCGAGTATGTGATGTAGACATGACCATTCTACTCACAATAATAGTTCTAGCTAATGGTTGATTTTAGATCCTTTGTGATGCAGGGAAGGGGTGGCGAGGGTAAGGCAGGAGAGGAGAAAGGGTGAACGGAAAGGGAACAAAGTGAGGTGAGAAGCAAAAGGAACAAGAGAAAATAAAGACAATCATAATTTAGTGCAGGAAATGGGAATCTTCTCTGATACCAAATTTGACGTAAGGAAGAGGGGAAGTAAGGGAGGGGAAGGAGAACATAAGGATGAAAGACAGAGAAAGTACAGAGATCAGAGAAGGGGGTAGAGAGCAAAAAGAAATGAGACCAAGAGGGATAGGGAAAGGAAAGCACAATCACTTAATATTTCATTCAATTCATCAAACATGCCTCAAATAATAAAGTTTAAGATTCTTATATAGAGTAATCCTAATTCTAAGATAATTTAAAAATAAATATAATTTTCTAACTAAATGACATAACTTCCTAAAATAAAATAATAATAATATCAAATAAAATATTTACTAATCAAATAAAATCAAACTCTATTAATTTGAAAATAAAATCAAATCTCTTCTAATTTAGAAAAAAAGTTAAATAAATAATAAAATCAAATCTCTTCTAAATAAAAATCAAATCAAATCTCTTCATTCATAATGTTCGCATCTAATGTCCTCATCATATTTCTTGAAAAGCTTTCAGCTGCAATCAAGAATATCAGCAACTTATGGAGCAAATACCATTAACAGGATTTCGGTGGTGGTATGTAATGGTCCTCTAAAATCTAACTCAGTGTAAGAAACTAATGTAATATAATGTTTGCAGCAGTATAATGCAATGATCATAACTGGCTATGTGAAATGACTTTGTTGGGTTTCAACAAATTATAAATATGTTACGGGTGAAACATTACTCATTTTCCTAAAATAACACAAATGAAAACTGGGACAATAAAACTGAGAAAAATAACAATTGTTACCAAAAAAATCTGGGATTTTTTGGATGTGAAATGAAACACTGGAATTTGTGACGAAGTAATAGGGAAAGCTTGGGCCAAGTTGAAATACCGAGAAGGGAGAGAGAGAGAGAGAAATGGGGAGGGAGAAGAGGAATTATACGGGTAAAATATGTAGTAAGGGTATTTTGCATGTTCTTTGGGTGACTCCCACGAAAAAGCTTTACCTAGTCCAAACTATACAGAGAACAAGTTTCAGTTCTATGAATTAAGCCATTTCATAGAGAGTATAGGTCAATTCCGCCACGAAATAGAGGCCATTTCCCCATATGCTTTTTTAAGCCATGGAAACTGATCTGAAACCTGGCCCCAAAGGAAACTACAGACCACCACCGCAACCCACCCCAAGCCACCCCCAAAAATTTTAGTCATCAATCCATAAAAAAATTTAAAAATAAAATAATAAAAAACAAGTTGGACTCAAAATTGATTCACCCACCAAAAATATAATTCCTCAAGATGAAAAATTTACTAAACAACACCAAGTTGGATACAAGATTGATTTACCTCTGTTAATTAACCAGCCCATAGTAGTTGTATTGCACAGATAAATGAGCCCATTCTCAAAGAAATGCAAATGGACAAATAGCATATTATTCAAGAGAATAAATGTACAAATCTACAGACCCATTTCAATTAAAAATTTCAAACCTTTGAGGCAACAAAAAAGATATGCATTTTGGCAGATCATAGGGCATCTCCCCCCGCTCAATCCCACCCACTGATTCTCTTTATTTGATCAGAGTCTCTAGGAGACTCGGATGATTTTGATCTCTCTTGGCAGTCTTCCCACCATCCAACAAAGCAGGCCATCGCAGATTCGCCCATTGCAGTCATGATCAAGGACTCCAACGGATTTTACGGCTGGTGAGACATTCAGCGATCAACCGAAATTGACAGCAAGACATTACTGTTCTATTAAGTTATTAAGTTTGAGAAGCATGGCATTGTGATTTCTGAAGAAAGGTGTGGAAAGACAGGTACTGAGAGATGAAGGTTTCATAAGCTGATTCATTCGCCGTTGATTGTCATAAAATCATTTTGGCCTATTGGAAAAGAAGAAGCAAACTTATAACTGGGTGATGCCCCCCATCTTTTGAAGAGAATAGCATTGAAATTTTTTCAGAATATAAGCTTTGGTGCAATGATAAGTTTACTCTATAAATCGAAACACTGAAACCGGACCATCTGTGTTGCAAGAGAAAGCTGGGTACATTCTAGCCCTACTCGTGGACTGCATTGAATATTCTAAAGTCTGATCTCACTGATCAAAAAAGGAGGAAAGGGAGGCTATGTACAGTGTCAGATACGGACACCTCCAATCCAGATGGTAAACTTTTCCAGAACACTTTTGTTTACCTCCAGGAAGTGGATCAGATTAGAGGTCCATCTCCACCTTTGCCGGGATATGCAGAGCTCCACTGCACACTCCACATCCTCAATAATCATACCATCTTTGTCCAATAAGTGCATACTATACTATTACACAAATCAAACTCCATCCATCCATCCATACATACATACATGTGTATATATTTCTATATATATATATGTGTGAGTGTGTGTGTGTGTATATATTTGTGTACATACACACACACAATCAAAAATAGTTAAAGTTGGTACTACACACTACAGTTAACAAAATTTGGGTTACATGCACAAATAAAGAAAGCTGGATGTGTGAATGTTGAGAATTTCTGTGGATTCTGCAAATTTTTTATCAAATCCAAACCACTGGAATGTCTTCATTTGGAGGCCTTGAGTTTTAAAGACGCACCATAGGTGGCTTGCTTAATTTAGGTTTGCCCACCAATTAATTCACCTGAGAAGTGCTTAGCTCTTGACTTCAGAAGTGAGGATCACTGTTCACGTTATTAGGTGCTGTTCATGGAACTCATATTTATAATCAAGTCCAGATTTGGTATTAATTGGGCATGGATTTATAAGACACCAATATGAAGAAATGCTGGAAGAAATATAGGTAACAGATTTGAGGGAAGCATGTCAGACAACAATGGATTTAGCTCATTTGAGGCTACGGAATGCTAAAATTAAATTCATATAGAAGGTGAAAAGGAGAGTCAGAAAAATGCCAGGATGTCATACAATCACAAAGATAACCAAAATCAGGTAAATTGCCTGCAAAATATAGAAGCAAATAATGCATATGGAAATAATAATTCCGCTAAAATTAAGAAAAGTAATGGCCTATAGAACCTGAAAATTCATTGATATCGTTTCCTATATGAAAAAAAAAATTGAAAACATAATGAAAAAAAAAAGGTATGTAAAGTCTTCTGCCACTTGTCCAACATCAGTCTCCCCCACTTTAAAAAAAAAAAGAAAAGAAATCATTCCAATAATCTTCAACATACCAGGTATGTCACTAATTAATAAAGCAAATGAGGATGAATTTCTCAAAGTAGACATGACAGTAATCTTGTCCTACTTAGTAGGGAAGACAAAAATGTGGACCTGATCCGAACTTAAAATGATAATAGATAAGAATTATTTTTTTCCTTGTAAGCAAAGGTAGTGAACCAAACATCCTCCTAATGAATGAGGACAGTATTTACCAAAATCAAAGTTCCTCCTTAGGTGAAGATTGCGACGATATTTGATCCCTATTCTTGTGAATGAAATCGATGATGTCCTCCTTAGTCCGCTCTCCATCATACTGCACTATATTTCCACTTGAAGATCTAAAATACAAAGTTGGATACCCTTTAACCTCAAAAGTATCTTGTGGAATATCATTTGCAGTAGCATCCTGTGGTTAGGAATTGCACAAATATCAAAAAAATATAAACCTAATACCTATATATATTAAAATACAAATAAAATAAATGCAAATAATCATCTCAATTCTTAGTATTTGAAACAAGAAATTAAGAACACAATGCATTAGTAAGCCAACCTAGATGAGTTGTCAACACCAGAAAGCAGTTCTTTCCTTATTCACTCTCCTAATAACCTATGAATCCTTTTTATTTTCTGTTAAATTAGCACAAATTTCAGTTTAAGTGCAATGGGTGAATCCTTTATGACTCATGAGTCACAACCAGTGACCCAAATAATGTCTAAAGCTTTCCTGCATTGCAGGCTCCGAATTGAGAAAAATCATTAAAAAATGTCTGTGAAACACAACACACAAAAATCCCATACCCATTTGTTTCAACAAGAAAACAACATGAATCAACACATATTCTCTGACTGACATCTTTTCTCCAATGCAACTGACAAAATGAACAATATTTCAAGATGTTAGAAAATATCAATTTGTTCCCTGAAAACTTTACCACAAAAGTTCAAAACAAAAAATTACATTAACTTAAGTATATATGGATGAAAATATCGATATCAAATCATTAACTACAATATTGATATTAGATATATTAGACAATATATATCGGTATTAAATATATCGAATAAAAATAGTTTTAAAATTATATGCTGACAAGGTCATATCAACCGATACATCGACTAAATATCGGATATATTAATAATACAACAACATATCGCGATATCATCAAAATATTAGAATATCAATATTTGGGGACCAATACTAATATATAGGCTGATATTCATAATATCTGCCAATATCTAAATTGATCACAAGAAAATACTTATTTTTATCCACTGACCTAAATAATCATACAATCGTTAGCCAAAAAAATTCAATGCAGTGAATGACACTTGTACAAGATTGAAATGGTGGCCAAGGCAAGAAGCTATATCATTTTTCCTTAGCATTAATTCATTCATCACATAAATGTATAAAAAAGCAAATATACTTGTCAGTCTTAAATAGTATGCTTTAAAAAATTAAAATTCTAAAAAATCAAGACAAGCAACTTACCAGCTTCGCAATGACCACATCTGTATCATTTTCAAATGAAACAGCAACTTCATCTAAAATTGGAGCCAAATTTTTGCAATGTCCGCACCAGGGAGCGTAAAATTCCAAAAGAACTGTAACAGATAAAAGACTATCATCATGACAAAAAAAATTGCAATAAGCAACTAGAAACACAAATGCATGCACCAATTCTTACCATTTTTCTCAGAGTTGAAAACCATCTCCTGAAGAGTGTCAGCAACAACAATCTTAACAGGTTCGTTGTTAGTCGCAGGGATAGGTTCAGACTTTACGAATGGGAGCACATTGCCGTCCTGCAGCAGAGCAGATTTGTTAAGAGACATTTAAGTGTCTCTC
This sequence comes from Nepenthes gracilis, assembly GCA_033239525.1. Taxonomy (NCBI): domain Eukaryota; kingdom Viridiplantae; phylum Streptophyta; class Magnoliopsida; order Caryophyllales; family Nepenthaceae; genus Nepenthes; species Nepenthes gracilis. The sequence continues at coordinate 10,002,605 of BSYO01000023.1, read as the reverse complement.
CCTCCCCCAACCGCCCCTCAATAGCTCCAATCCACTGCAGTGGCACATGCATGCATACTTAACAAAGAAGACAAAAAGGTAAAAGATCAAAACGGGGCAATACAAAAACCACATAGTCCTTTATCCCTGTTAATACAAATCTATATGATTAACCAAGCATCACCTTAAATTCCTTTATCCATGATGCAATATGGTCAAGCTCCAAATTTGGTTTAAGATATTTCTGTCCATCATTGGACTGGATGACAATGAGTGGAACCTGATCCTCTTTCAATCCAAAGAACTGTTCATCCAAGTAGACAGACAATCTAATGTCAAAACACAAACTCTTAGAAAGGCACAACAGAAAAGAGAGTAAAAGAAAGCCAATTCACCTGGAAGGCACCCTGACTAGCATCAATATCTCCTAGCAGAAAGCTTATGCCCTTCCCTTTATATTCCTTGGCAACTTCATGATACTTTGTTTTATAAGGATCATTCTCATCACTGAAGTTCATAAACAACATGGCCTACCCAATCCAGAGTCACTTGTGAGGAAATATTGAACAGATTATAAAATGTAAGAACTCAAATTTAGCTATCTCATCTTTTCGGAGGGACAGGGAGAACAATACTCTTTTTCCAGTGTAACACAAATAAGCACCAGCAGGCAAATACTTTCAAAGGTCAGTTGATGAGATCCAAAATGAATACAGGGAAAGCCAATTAGGGGTTATAGTACAAAGCAATGGGTGCTTAATCGCAGTAAAGAAAAAAAGGATTTTTTTTTTTTTTTCCAGCAGTGAGCACAGTCATCCCAGAACAAATGACAAAGTTGCGTAAACAAGGAGTTCAGTAAAAGAAACACATAATGACTACACGCACAGTTAATAACTATCCAACAAAAACGGTACAAACATGATGACAGCAAGCTGAAAAGATAATATAAAAAAGGGAATTCCAACTTTAAGCCTATCGCATTCAAGGCCTTGTTATAAGATCTTATCATTCTGACCTAAACATTAGAAGTCAAGAGTTCAATTTTTAGAGAGGATTATCTTTCCCCAGTTTTGTACAAAATCTAAATGATCCACATGCAAAACTAAGGAGATAATATATCATTCATATCAATTAGATCAACAAATCTAAGAAGTGTGGCAAAACAAACAGTTGTCATCAGATTCATAGAAACAGGGGATATTTACAACTCTCACTTCAGATAGTTAACTTTCCTCGAAGGAAGGAAAGTGACTAATGAAGGCCTTCCTATTTCTCCAAGGGGTGATGGGCCATTAAAGATAGAAATTTAACATCAAGATTTTATTTAGGGAAATTATGTAACTAATGGTTGCCACAATCCAACAAATATAATAAACGAAAAAGCAACAGGTTCACTCATATGAGCAATTTTTATCAAGGTGAAAGAGTTAAAAGCTAGTATTTGTACTGCTTTTTTTTTTTTTTTGGTTATTTGATGATCAGTAAGGTAAATTACCATTAAATGGACGTGGTAGAACCATCATTTTATGTACAAGAAAAGAAGCTAGTTTAGTACCTTAGCATTGGGACTGTTAAAGAATTTAATAACATAAGGATGGTTGCTAGGATCCTTGTTATAAACAGTCACAGTAGGCATGCTGGATTCTTCAACAAACTTCCCAAGAGCATCTACATGAAAATCCTGCATGCATGTTGCTCCAATATATTAGCTATATGTTTTTGCATAGAACAGCACGCAAAAAACAAAAATACAGACAAAAGACAAATAAGAGATGTGAACCATTTTACACCTGGAAGTCAACAAACAGCTCATCGAAGGGCTTGAACAACCTGATAGTGGGCTTTGTCACTGACAATTCACCACGCGGAAGAAGCTTGGCATCCAAAGTATGACCAAATTCATAGTCAGAGCGTAACTTTTCAGCCAAAGCTGTGAAGTTGATGAACTCCTCACCAGAAAATTCAGGGAAGATTCCAACCTGCTTGCAAGGTCAAAAACTTTGGAAAGCCTAGCGCTGAAAGGAACATGTAGATGGGGAAAAAAAGAAGTCAGATAACTCACAATAACTACTCTGTTGTCCCCAATAAAATTGGTGGCATCTTCAGCAGATCTAATTTCAACTGATGCAGGGCCACTTTGTTTCTTTAAATAAGCAACAATACCCTCTGCATCACGGGGACCTTTGTAATCTTCCACAGTTTTTCCTCCATCTCTCAGGATCTTCAGTGTAGGAAAACCCTTGACCTCATAGTTGGAGGCAAGCTCTCTGTTTAACTCATCATTAGCATCAACTTTTGCTAGGGCGATAGGAGGATCGTGACTGCTCAATACTGATGCAGCTTTCTCATACTACACAATTTTCCAAAGATATAAAAGTATTGCAGTCAGCTAATTTGGACCATATGCTCCATATCTAAAGCATTAGGGAAAATTCTATCTAGAATATTGAAAAGAAAAAGAAGTACCTCTGGGGCAAGTTTCTTGCAGTGGCCACACCTATAATAAAGTCGATAAAGCATCAAAACCATGAATACCAGAGAAACAAGATTGACCACCTCAACAAGAGAAATCATATTTCCCAAATTATTTTCATGTAAGTCAATGCAGCAATGCTAATGAAATATAAAAGGCAGGTGGATGCTGCCACTAAATTGAGATATGAGTGAATGCAGGTATTCCCCCAAACGAAGGAACGCTCGCCCTCTCTTTCTCTGTGGTTTGCCAACAAAAGGGCATACACACATGGGTTACACGCATGCCTCTGTTTTCAGTACTTATTTTGTCCAACAAACACCTTTGGAAACTTATTGCATTACCGTGCCTAATGGAAAGGAAGCATGTAGCTTACAAAAGTTATAGCCACATCTAAACGTGTGTTCAACTTGTTCACATGAGGTTATCACTCAGTTTATCGATAATCTTCAACTAGAAGTTGAACCTGAACCCCAACAAATATGGATAGCAACTAAATTAGGGAGCCCGCAATTGCAAACCATAGACTTCCAATGCGACAGCTGGATGAGATAGCACGCTGACAAATTTCATCCCCAGACGAAATACTTTTCCCTAATGTGTCAAAAGAGATTAGAGTTGAAAATTGTAATCTTTGGTTATTAGGGAGAACAAAATATAGTAATCAAGAACCCTGTAATTTAGATCGAACTAGAATTCTCTAGTTTTCTTAGTGCCACCAAAAAACAATATCCTATGTTATTGAACTTCTGAGTAACCTAGAGTCAAACATAAATTCTCCATTTTGATCACTTAATTCAGACAACATTTTCAGACCAATATTACTATTTGTAGCACTAAAAAGCCGCGACGACTTTGTCACATGATCCCTCTTACTTCAATTATACAGTGAATTAACAAGAAGCCACCAAAAGAATCTAAATGAAGATAATTTCCACAAAAAAGGGAACAAATTCTCACAAATTCAAGCATAACAATCTTCAGCCAAATCGAAGTAAATCCTAAGCTAAACATGTAAATGGAGAAAATTCGCACCAGGGAGCATAAAACTCGACAACGATAAAATCGTGCTTGGAGACGATTTCAGAGAAATTGGATTGATCTAGCGTAAGAACGAACTCTGTTGAAGAATCAGCTCCATCACTTTCGGAAGCAGAGGAGATAGCAACTAGAGAAAAAAGCAAGAGAATTGAGAGCATGAAAACCCTAAACGCCATTGCAAAAATCCTCCCTCCCTCGATTTCTGCTTCTCTTGGCTGCTAGATAGCCTCCGGGTAAGAAAGTCTCTGATGATATCGTCCGCGCTAGTAGGTACTAGACTCGGTACTCGAACAGAGCGCGACTGAGCAACAGCGAGACAGAGAGAGAGAGACTCGTGAACGCTGAGTTTCTAAGAATACATTGTACACGCGCGACTACGTAGAAATTGTTACACTCGCTTGGTGATAGGTTATTGATCTACGTGGGACACATTTATTGGCTATCGATTCGTTGCATGATGCTACTTTGTCCGAGTTTGACTCAAGAGATGCAAGAAATTTTGGCTAACCTAAATAGTTATTCATTATTTTTTATTATCATATTTTTAAATAATAACTTAAATAAATATTGAGTATCATTTAAAGTGGGACCAATAAAGTGATCATAATCCTAAATTATCCCTTTCGATACTTAAAATCAATATAAACTTAAAAATATCAGTAATTGATACATATTATCGAATCTTTAAATTTTATCACTGGATGACATTTGTACTCTCCTCGGAAATCATCTCCCTTGGTAGGGAGATCAGGAATCTTGATTCACGTAAGATCCTGCCTTAAAGATTTAGACAGTTAATTTGTATGGTTGGATAAAACCAACTGTCCAAATCCGATCATATTAGAAATTTTAAAAAAAATTATAATAAATTTAGACAGTTTATTTTATTTAATTGTACAAATTGACCGTTCAAATCTGCGAAGCAAGATCAAGGCTTTTTTTTCCTTAGGGACTGGCTGTGGCTTTTTCTTGGAAATCAAGGAACTTGCCTTTATTTTTTATAGGGTTAAGACAGAGATTTTAGTTGCTGTTTGATGAGAGTATGAGAGAGTATTTCCTCAATTTTCTCTTTTTCTTGAGCAAGAGTTGATCATATAGACAAATAAAAATCAGATCCCTCATAAATAAAAATTGTTGAAATATTTATACGATAAGAGCCAAATGTTATCATTGGAGAAAGATTATCACTGATTAGCTGCATTTACAAAGTCATAATCAATTATATGGATGTTAGATTTTATTTTAACACGATTATTCTATTCTGTTAATATTCTCTGCATAATCCTTCTTTTAGGACTATCAAGTATTTTTTTTGATATATTAGACTGATCAAATCTAAATCTTTTTATTAATTTAATAATAAACTAATAGGAAGATATTCATGTTGAGATATTGATGTATCTCATTGATTTAATATTTATTTGTTCTTTAATATTGCTCCTTTCGAACCAGAATAGGAATGAAACTGATAAGGCTCTCTGGGCTGATTGCTCCACAAGTTGAGATCCGAGGCAAACTAACACCCAATAGTCATCTATTTTTAATTTGCACAGGTTAGTTCGGATGAATTGAAAAGATTATATATGTTGGGTTCCAATATAGGGGCCCATAAAACAAGGTCCAAAGAAAGAGCCCAAGTGAAAAGCCCAGATATATGTCCGCGGACCAAGAGAACTGGACAGCCCAAGAGGCCCAAAACCCAGGCTAGCCCCTTATACTAGACTGGCCTAACAAGCCTGAGAACGTGGGCTAGTGTCCCAAAAGCCAAAGTTACGGTAAAAGTCCGAGATGTCCCTTTAACCAATAGGGGCTTGAGGACATCACAAACAGCTGACGACGTCCAGGACGCCAGAGAAATGTCTGTGAACCCCGGCCCTCAGGTACGAGGATTAGAAGAAGAAGTCCGAGAGCCTCAGAGGTTCCATCAGGTTTCAGAATGATCCAAGAAGTCAAGAAAAAGCCTAAGGACCCTTCACATGGAATCAGAGATCCTTCAAGTCCTTCCAAAAGGGTAGTTAACGTCCAAGAGCTACCTCCCTCGAACGGGTTCGCGAACTCACAAAGGGACAATGCATGCCACACGAGGACGAGGACCAACTCATACACGGCCAAGAGCACCAACTAAGCAACTTCACCAATTTTCAAGAAACATACAATTACTGCAGGACGCCGCCTCCACAGGACACGCCTAATCAAATCAAGACTGACACCTAGAGTCTACGTTCCTGAGATGCTCAGGCCCTACCAGCGGCGCCAGCAGCGTGCTTCCCTGAACACGCCATCATTTCTGACATGGACAACAAGGCAAGTGGACGGCTCCCTCATGCGCTTGGCGTGGTCAACAGAACAGCAGACAGCCTCTCGGCCACATGCCAGCTGCCACGTGTTCTCTCCCCAACGGCATGATTTTTTCTATAAATACCCAGTGAAATCCCCTTTTCAGGGAACCTTTTTCTTCCGCTTTTCCAGGAGAACAAATAAGAAAATAAGAAGACTCTCGGCCCCTTTTTTCCTCTCTTCATAACAAGAAGGAACAAAGGTGACAAAGCTTCCCAACGAAAGAGCTTTTAAAAGAAGAGAAACACTAACAAGAGATAAGGAAGGAATTCCCAAAACTTGTACTTTGTAAGACTTCAAATCATAGTGAAGCATTTTCATAGGCCCAGAGCCTCGTGGTTTTTCCTCCTCATTCAGGGGGTGGCTTTCCACGTAAAAATCCGATTTTAATCACCCCTTCTCGACACCCTACACTCCTAATACTTGCGTTGCACTGGACCCCGAAACCCGAAACGCAACATTGGCGCCGTCTGTGGGAACGCATTAACAAAAAGCTCTACGCCTCCTACCCTTGCAGAACAACCAGCGCTCTAAAAATGGCAGGCAGGCAAGACAGCACGTCCACCCGAGAGATAGGACCCTTCGACAGGTGCCTCCCATCAGGCGGCATGGCGAGTGGCCGTCCCGGTACTAGCGTACAGAAATTGGTAAAGAAGGTGGACAACCTCTCAAGAGCAGTCCATACTCTCCGCGAGAGGGTGGATGAGCAGTCCAGGGGAGCATACCCTGAAAGTTCGCGGCCAGCAGCGCCCCAGGAGCGACAAGCTGCGCAAGCTCCTGGCGAGTTGAGGGATTACCTCAATCAAAAGAAGTCCATGGCCCAGGTCCCAACAAAAAGAGGGCTCAAGAGGCTCTGGAAGACAGTCTTTGAACCCAAGACCGGCGAAGCAAGCCAGCCGGGAGGAAGAGAAGACTCACTACCCCCGAGGACAGGGGAAGGAAAAAGAAGAGATGGCGCCCAACAGAAGGCCCAAGAACCGTCCGGGCAAAACGAGCCCGAACGGATGGTCTTTAGAGGAGACGGGCCATCAGGCTCACCTGCCCTCGCTAAGTCACTCACTAGCATCCTGAGGCAGATCCGAGACGAAGAGTTCTTGAAATGGCCCAAGGAGTTGAAGAACCTAGAAGGGGGTGACCAGTGGGAATACTGTCATTACCAGTGCAGCCACGACCATGACACCGAGGACTGCAGGAAGCTCCAGGCAGAAGTCGAGCGGCTGGTAATGGAGGGCTATCTCGACCATTTCCTGCCACGACCCAGGCAAGGCTGGGGAACAGTAGGATGCAATCGGTCACGCCGCTCAAAAGGCAAAGCCATAATGGGCACGAAACACGCCTGACCATCGACTGGGGGGCTGCGCGCACCAACTTCGTAAAGGCCAGCACAGGGCAGAACTGTCAAAAGGCCGCGGTCGGTAAGGGAGCAACGAGAGAGACGCCGAGGCTCAAGTATGCGTCAACTAGGACTCAGGGCACTAATGTAACGTGAGGATTCGAAATGGCCCTGGAGGCCACCCAATGTAACGCATATACATGAATGAAAAGGTCCCTTCGTTATGTCCATCATGATGTATTCTCATGTTCCTTCATCAACACCAAGGCCGCTCGCAAGTCAAAGCAAAAAACTCGGCTCCGGCCGAGCGGCCCCAGAGGTCGTATTCTAAAAACTCGCCTCCGGCCGAGCAGCCCCAGAGGTCGTACTCTAAAAACTCGGCTCCGGCCGAGCGGCCCCAGAGGTCGTACTCTAAAAACTCAGCTCCGGCCGAGCGATCCCAGAGGTCGTATTTGAAAACTTTGTTTTATCAAAGCGGCCCAAGAAGTCGTATTCTAAAAACTTTGCTCCGACCGAGCGGCCCCAGAGGTCGTACTCTAAAAACTCGGCTCCTGCCGAGCGACCCCAGAGGTCGTATTTAAAAACTCGGTCTTATCCGAGCGACCCCATAGGTCGTATTCTAAAAATTCGGCTCCGGCCGAGAGGCTCCAGAATATATAATTGGACCCCGAAATTCGGAACGCAACAATATATAACTGAGAATATTTATACAATGATGTTTGTCAATCATATAAAATTTACTTAGTACATTCTAAAAGGATTAGTTTGAACGGAGAAAAAGTTAATCAAAGCTAATAACTATCCAACACTTTTGATATTTTATAAGTAATCTTTATTTTCATAAAATAGATCAACTGATTGTACACTTTTTATCTTAGGGCCTTTTCGGTAATTAAAAATTTGTGATTGTTTTCCAAATATTTTGGAAAAAATGAAAAAAAATAAGAAAACAATTTTAAATTATCTTTTTCTATTTTAAAAACTGGGAAAAAAGAGTTTTTTCAGATTTTTAATTTTTAACTAAAATTTTAAAAACTCTGAAAATATTTTAAAAGTATTTTTTATCATTTTTTATTTATTGTAAAGTAAAATCTTTATTAATTTTTTATATACTACTTATACAATAATATTTTAAGAATATGTAAGTATAAAAAAATATTTTACAAATTTATAAATACAAATATATGTATTTAACAAATAATAAAATCTTAATTAAATTTATTTATATTTTTTAAATATTTATTTTCACTTGAGTTATCTAACATTCTTATATGAATTAATTGAAATAAATTATACTTTATACATTTAAAAATATAAATACATGTATCAATACAAAAAAACTAAAAGTATACTTTTTTAATCAGTATTTATATTATTTAATAATAATAATATTTAGGTTATTGTTTAGCATAGCCTATAATCTAATAAAATATTATGCATTATTAATTTAATAAAAAAATTAAACAACCTATATATTAAAACTTGAAGGATAAACATTATTAAATATAATGAAATATTAAGATCTATTTATGATTTATTGATAATTAAATACATAATTAAGGTCATAAAAGCTAGATAACTCAAGTAATTAATTTTTCAAGGATAAAATTAAATTTAAATTCGACCTATTAATTTAATGAGTTTAATTTAAATGAATTGATCTTACGCTTCTAATATAACCATAATTAATAGTTCAAACTTAATTTATACAAATATGAAGACATGTATTATTTAATATAATAGACTATAATTCAAAATCACATACCACATACAATTTGTTATTATATAGAATGTGGATTTTTTTTTATGATTTTTGGTAACTTCAAGTCAAATTATTACAAAAATGAGTTCAATTAATTTATTTATTATAAATACATATGATAAATTATTTTCATCAAATAATTTACTAATTTAATAATTTTTTTGATTAAGAGAAAAAGTACATGACAATTTTCAAATAGTATCATCTACTGATATTTTGTTACAAATGGACCCCTCCAAGAGCCCTTCATAATGACGAGTGTAAATAACTGGTTAAATACTAGCTACATTTACCTAGTAACCATACGAGAAAATTTAACAAGAAAAATAAATAACCAATTAATAATACATCCTATAATAGTAGTTAGGATTACATATCCAAACTTGATCCATAATGAAATCTGAATCAAATCAATCTGATACTGAAAACTTTCCATTCTTCTTTTTTCTTTCTGGTTTATTCACTGTAGCACGCATTGTGTTTAGGACTCTTAGAAATCTTACTTTTAAAATGAATCAGAAATTTTTATACCCATTTTAGCTCACGTGCACCCACCTGTCGCCTACACATTAGGCACGCTACTATTAGCAAGCCACGTACATGTATTTTTCAAACACTCATCAGGCCAAATGCTACTTGTTGCGTACCAGAAATTCGGATTGTCATACGGGTCAGGGGCCGCAAATCGGATCTTCTTATTTGTCGATCTGACGCGGATCCGTCTCCATAGTTTTGAATTTGAGTCCTGTGCAACACAAAAGTAGACGAGATGGTCAGAAGGCCAATGGGGCTAAATCCCCAAAGGCTCTCCGATATTTCAGTCGATAATGCCTTTTGAGAATAAAAAAGGAAAGATGTATTCATTTTTTATAGATAATAATTTTTAGAGAAAGAGAGAGAATTTTCCTTCCTCTCCTCCTCTCTCCCTCTTCTTTTTCTTACTTTTTTTTAGGCCCTCCTCTTTCGTGGAGGATAACTCCTCTTTATAAAGAAACCTCCTCTCTCTGGAGGTTTTTTTTGGAGATTTTCTCCCTCTTGGAGGTTTTTGGAGGTTTTCTCCCCATCTTGGAGGTTTTTGGAGGTTTTCTCCCTTTTGGAGGTTTTCTCCTCTTGGAGGTTTTTGGAGGTTTTCTCCCTTTTGGAGGTTTTCTCCTCTTTGAGGTTTTTGGAGGTTTTCTCCCTTCTCCTTCTCTTTGGATGAGGTCCTTATATAGACGGTTGATCTTATCCATAGTCAACCGCCGGTGAATTGGATCAAACGGTTGAATAATCACCCGTGGGTTAGATAAAGCAATTTAAACTTTTTCTTGGGTCAGGTTTTACCAAACCCATCATAAGCCCCCCATGCTAGAAGATTAAAATTTTAACTTCTAGCATGTTTTCTGATGGGATTGATTACTTAGAATTTTTAATGATTTCGGATTAATTTACTCGGTTTGGTGACTCCATTTTTGGTCACTCCATTTTTCAGTCACTCCGGATTTTTACTCATTTGGTGACTCCATTTTTCCGATCACTCCGGATTTTTACTCCGGATCCGGTGACTCCATTTTCCGGTCACTCCGGATTTTTTATCCGGATCGGTGACTCCATTTTTCTGGTCACTCAATTTTTTTACTCGGATCTGGGTGACTCCATTTTTCTTGTCACTCGGATCGGTGACTCCATTTTCTGGTCTCGGATTTTTTACTCGGATCGGTGACTCCATTTTTCACTCCGGATTTTTTACTCCGGATTTGGTGACTCATTTTTCTGGTCACTCGGATTTGGTGACTCCATTTTCTGGTCACTCGGATTTTTTACTCGGATTTGGTGACTCCATTTTTAGTCACTCGGGTTTTTACTCGGATTTGGTGACTCCATTTTTTTGGTCACTCGGATTTTTACTCGGATTTGGTGACTCCATTTTTTTGTCACTCCGGGTTTATTCGACCTCTTTTGGGCGCTCGGTGTGTAACCGAGGTTTAGAAATTTTGGCCTCTTTTGGGCCGCTCGGTGTGCTTAACCGAGGTTTAGAATTCGACCATTTCGGGCCGTTCGGTGATGTAACCGAGGTTTAGAATTCGACCGCTTCGGGCCGCTCGGTGTGTAACCGAGGTTTAGAATTCGACCGCTTTTGGGCCAATCGGTTTGTAACCGAGGTTTAGAATTCGATCGCTTTTGGGCCGCTCGGTGTGTAACCGAGGTTTAGAATTCGACCGCTTTTGGGCCGCTCAGTGTGTAACCGAGGTTTAGAATTCGACCCCTTTTGGGCCGCTCGGTGTGTAACCGAGGTTTAGAATTCGACCACTTTTGGGCCGCTCGGTGTGTAACCGAGGCTTTTCTTGTGAGAGATGATGCCGATTTTGAAGTTGAAATTGGTTTCTACACCTTCAAAGTTTCATTCTGAATTTTGCGAGAGATTTTTTGAATTGCTTCATGCTGCTAGGGGAGAATCTGTGCTGAAATCTGAAGTTGATTGACGTCCGGAGTTAGCTTAAATCCGGAGTTGATTGAAGTTCGAGATCGTGACCTTAGGAGTGGATGAGTATTCCGAGAGCCGGAGTATTTTTGGAGTGCTTTGAGCGACCGTGGTGCTTCCGGATGGAATGGACTTTGATCACCTCAATTTTTTTGGTTTCGATTATCTTGCTGAGAATGTAGAGCGCCGGCCCGGTTTGGAATTGAGGGGTGTTTGAATATTCAAATCGGTTGTTTGTGAGAGACATGACCGATTTGCGGTTGGAAAGAAAATGCCGACCAACAAGTTGTGAGAGGAGATGATAGGAGTGGATTGATCTCTAGATCTTTGATCACTCCGTTAAACAAGTGGAATGATCTCTTTCAAGTAAATCCCAATCCTCAAGGTAGGCCGATTTGCTCATTTAACACCAAGTTCAACTTCAGCTCTAGCTGCAGCTTTCGATAAAGTGTTTTTCTCTACGGTAACTATCTGGAAAACGGGCTGCTTTCGGCGATGGGAAACGTGATCGAGGCGCGACCGAGATCTAAGCTGCCGGAGTTACCTTTGTTGTTCTCTCCGATGAACTTGAAGAACTTAATTTATGCACTCCAGATAACCTTTGAAAAGTATTATCAATCGAAATCAAATCCAACTCAATTTTCCCAGTTTCATCAATAAATGAGTGTCTGGCTGCATCATTGGTGGATTTTTTATCACATACAACCTATGAACAGAATTCACAGGCTTTCATTTACATTACCACATTCAAACCACCAGGACCACCAATGGATCAAAAAGAAGATCCTTCCTTTCTCTGGCATAAATCTGAAGAATCAATCCCCCGTCCGAACAAAGCTCTTCAATCCGACAAAAATCAACATTGAAAGAATCGCCAACGATCGCAGCAAATCACATTAGGGAAACGAAGAAAGTGGTTCCGAAACCGTCGAGGCCATGAGAGAGGAGGCTGCGAAACGGACGGGAGCGGCTTTTCAGTTCGTCCCTTGAAGAATCGAGTTCGGCTTTTTGAAATCATTCAGTTCGGCTTGAGCGCAGAAATTTGGTTCGTCCCTTTTTCACATGAAAAATCATTTCCAGCCTTTTGAAAGAAGTCCGTCCGGCTGGTGCGCATACAAATTCAGTTCGGCCCTTTTAGAAATCAAGTCCAGCTTTTGCGTGTCGAAATTAAGTTCGCCCTTTAAAGAATCAAGTTCGGCTTTAGAAATCACGTTCCACTTCCTTAATGCAAAATCAAGTTTGAGAGCCGAAGTAGCATTAGCCGAAATTGATTTTCGGGATGCCATAGTTCTGGCTGGCGGAGTGGATTTTGGAATCAAGTCGAGTGGATTTTTGAAATCAAGTCGATGTTGCGAGTGGATTTTGAAAACCGAAGTAGCCTTTTGCGGAGTGGATTTTGAAACCAAGTAGTTTTTTAGGAGTGGATTTTTGAAATCCAGTGATATATGACTTGCGTAGATTTGGGGCACCATTATTCTTTGTTGGCGGTGTGAATTCGAGAAAATGCCGGAGTAGATTTTGGACGGCATGTTACTTTTTTGGACGGAGTGGCTCGGGTCGACAGGATTGTTCTGCCGCATTTGCCTCCTTGTGGGCAAGGAGTGAAAGCGCCCGTAGTGCCTTTGAACTCCGATTTGTGTGAGAGAGAAGTACGGAGTGAAATTTGGGCGAGATGTAGCGTTTACGGGACGGAGTGGCTCTTTGTCTGTGATTTGAGGAACCAAAAAGAGAGGGCTTTGAAGATGATGAACACCGGTGAAATGCTGTCTCGGTACATGCGATGTTGCCAGTCACGGTGACGGCCGTCCGGCGACGAAATCGGTGGCAACGGCAGCTTATGCAAGCGCCATCAGTGCCTTCTTCTTTTCTCCACTGCGCCACGTTACACAATGCACCAAAATCTCGCCGAATCACCACAAAATTGCCACATGCAACCACAATACATGTATCCTCAAAGAGGGCGGAAGGGTTTGCTTGCCTTGATTTGGAGATTTTCTTCCGGCGATAGTGGTTGTAGCGGCGGTGGTTCCTTGCGGCTCACGATCCCCTTTCTCCACTCACATCTCGGCATGAAATCGGAGGGGAAGAGGGAAGAAGGCATCATCGGCTTCAGATCTGGGATGCGCCTCCTCCGGCGACGGTGGTTGTCGCCGCTGCTAGACTTGCCGCCTTCTTCCTCCTCTCTCCCCTCTCTCCTCTTTCTTTTCTTTTGCTGCCCGATCTGCCTCTGCTTTTCTTCCTTTTTTTTTTTTTAATGGAAAGGGAGTTGAGGCCGGTTTGACTTAGTCAAACCGGCCGTGGAAATGGAGTATAGGCTGGCCGTGACCAAAACTTTTTTTTTTTTGGATTAGATATCGGTGCGGAGGAGAAGCCCCCAGCGTTTGATGACTATATCTTGTACAAAACTTGGAGCATTTTGGATGTATAATCTGTGCGCGAGTATTAATCTCCTGCCTGAAAAAATGCCTGCCGATTTGGCTTGATTTGGCTCTCCGACTTCTCTTTATAGGGAAATCGTAGAAGATAGGAAGTAGCTTGCCCCACCCAAGCGTTAATGCGCCAAGGGTAGGGAGAGTACTGCCACCATTTGTTCAGAAAGTTGTCTAATTTATTTGATCGGAATGCTTGCTACGTCAATTTTGTTTTATGCTTTTTTAGTGGTAAAACTGGCTTTTTGGCCGTTTCCCACAGACGGCGCCAATGTTGCGTACCAAAAATTCGGATTGTCCTACGGGTCAGGGGCCGCAAATCGGATCTTCTTATTTGTCGATCTGACGTGGATCCGTCTCCATAGTTTTGAATCTGAGTCCTGTGCAACACAAAAGTAGACGAGATGGTCAGAAGGCCAATGGGGCTAAATCCCCAAAGGCTCTCCGACGCTCAAGTCAGTAATGGCCTTTTTGAGAATAAAAAGGGAAAGATGTATTCATTTTTTATAGATAATAATTTTTAGAGAAAGAGAGAGAGTTTTTCCTTCCTCTCCTCCTCTCTCCCTCTTCTTTTTCTTACTTTTTTTTAGGCCCTCCTCTTTCGTGGAGGATAACTCCTCTTTATAAAGAAACCTCCTCTCTCTGGAGGTTTTTTGGAGATTTTCTCCCTCTTGGAGGTTTTCTCCCCATCTTGGAGGTTTTTGGAGGTTTTCTCCCTTTTGGAGGTTTTCTCCTCTTGGAGGTTTTTGAAGGTTTTCTCCCTTTTGGAGGTTTTCTCCCCTTGGAGGTTTTCTCCCTTCTCCTTCTCTTTGGATGAGGTCCTTATATAGACGGTTGATCATATCCATAGTCAACCGCCGGTGAATTGGATCAAACGGTTGAATAATCACCCGTGGGTTAGATAAAGCAATTTAAACTTTTTCTTGGGTCGGGTTTTACCAAACCCATCACTACTGAAATTCGTTTGGCATCATTTTAAACATGTATTAGATGCTAAAATCTTACTTATATTGGCACATATGTCCATTATGCATTCATCGTGCACTTTTTGTTTACCCCTCAATAAATGTCTTTATTTGAGCAAATTCTTACACGATATTTAGCGACCCACTAGATAACATGTCAATGAGAATACGACATATAAGAGAGTAACCCAAAATTTAATAATTTTTTTTACACAAACTTATTGATGCACACCTTTTCAGAGTCTAAATCTATCATCTCATATCATTTAGCAACTTTTCCTCCATTGAGCTTCTAGAGCCACACTCTACAAACTAATGACATCCTCTTCCGATCCACCAATAAATTTGAAATATTACCATTCTCATTTGATGCCCTCATATTGGTTGGGTCTCTCTTATTAGCACGCCACCTCAACCTTCTTACACTACCTTAACCAAACCACTTATTGATTATTTGGATATTGCTCTGGGAAATTAAAGCCTCTATCAAATGTCACCTTGAATACTTCCTTCCCTGTGATATAACCAAAGAGACTCTCAAAGCTCATTGTCTTTTCCACGCCAATAACAATAAGGTCATCGTAGGTAGTAATAGAAGTTTGATTATCACAGTCATGATCCCTTCTCTTGACACTCACTACCTCCCTCATTCTCTTACTTCTACTTAAAATAGTTCTTCTTTATCTAGTCCTTCTTACCATAATGGTAACATTTAATATTCTTGAGCTTGGGCTGGCTATAACTTATTACTAACTCGCCACCTCTCTTTATAGATCTCACATTTTCTCGATTGCTAGTGAAAACTAAAACATTTAACTGTCTCTAAATCTTATTACTTCCTCTCCGCCTAAACTTTTTCAAAAAAAAAAAAAAAAAACGATGGCATCATTAAGACTAAATGTGTCCTTTCCAAACATTTGCGTCACATGATTGGACTTGTATAAATACTTCTCGAAATTTCTTCCTTTTGACAACCAAAAGTCATATAATAGCTTTTCCATATACAACCTTGTTACATATATTTGGACTTGTACTAATCTTAAAGCTTTATCTAGATGTCTATTTAATCTAACAACCTAATAACTTCTTATTAAATATTATCCGTAAGAAATAACTTGATTATATAATTAGCCAAATCCTTTATGCTTTGTGATTCTTCATCTTTCAATTTTTTTGATTTGTCATCTTTTTTTTCAATATTTTTCTCATTTCTTTCGATGTTGAAAATATTCTTTACTTTTCATTGCAAAAATATAAAATTATTTTTCATTAAATTGCCTGACTGAGAATGATAGGTTCTTCAACGATAACGCCATCAAAAATAGTTTTTACACTGATAAAACCTATATTCTAACATCACTTATTAGGATTCAAACATGTACACTACAACACAATGGAACAAACCCAATTTTACCGTCAAGTGTCAACCACTCTTCTCTCT